>CM061140.1:142857231-143541515 GCA_030789695.1 Scilla litardierei | reverse complement strand
GGCATTTCCCAACGTTTCACGACAACGCCAGCAAAAGTGGCCATTTCCCAACGTTTCACCAAAACGTCGAGAAAACATTTAGCAACGCCTCCTTTTCCCAATGTTTTTGCGGCGTTTCGTAAAATGCTGGGAAAACATTTGCCAGCGCTTCAAAAACGCCGTGAAATGTTAAAAAATGCCGGAAAATGTCTTGACAGGTAGGATGTAAGTCGTTTATATCTGAATGTATTGTGGTATATATGAAAGCGTACCATGTGTGAGTGCCTTGTGGATCATGATATGATATGATGTGATGTCATATCGCATAGGTATGAGTAGTGATCTGGATACGTATAATGATACATATAGAGATCTATTTGTGATATGTGTGTACTGTATCTGTTAGTGTGTATATGTGTGCTTAGATATTCATGTGAAGGATGCCTATGTGTATATATATATGTAGTGAATGCATATAGTGATGTAGACATGCTACTAGATGAATAATAAGACGTATTTGTGATATGTGTATGATGCAGATGTGTATGGATGATAGTGATGCATGTAGTGCATATACGTGTGGTGTATATATGTATTCTTGTTTGTACTTCATGGGTAGTAAAATCATCATTTAGCTGACCTTGGGTAGGGTTTACGCCCTAGGAAGTCCGAGGACGGACTTTATTTTAAGGTGGGTAGGATGTCATACCCTGTTTTGCACTATACGTGTATTCTACTGTGTACACGTGGTATTTCTATCTACGATGCATACGTAGGCATGAAATAAACGTAGATATCGATATATGTAATATAGTGCAAGGGGGATTGGACCGTAATACGTGGCTAAGAGACGAGAAAGCGAGATTGAGTGCGGGAGAAGAGTGAAAGACGTCATGGGTGCAAAACAACAGAAATGTGTTGGACGTGTGTGCGTGGTGCATGTATGCATGTGTAGGCACGCATGGATACGTGTAGGGAAGCCATGCAAGTGTGAAAGGGGTTAGGGGTCAATGGCAAACCCCGTAAATTTTTAGAAAAGTGAGGGGCAAAACGGTCATTTGGATTATAGCTGCTGTGCGTACATACTAGAGTGGTGTGTACATAATGTAATGGCAAACTTGTAAATACCCGTAAGTTGGGGGGTATCCTGGTCCTTTCCTCCATGGAATATTCCAAATTCCCTTGGAATATTCCATTATTGCAAGAGAAGAAAAGAATAAGAAAAGAGAAGAAAAGAGGGGAGAAACCTAGAAAATTCCCTCTTTCTCTCATTTTTTCCATCATTTCCTCTCTCCCTTCTCCCCTCCATGTTAGCCAGCCACCCCCCACCCCCATGGCCGAAATTCCTCCAGCCACAAAAAAAAGGAGGGGGAAGAAGAAGAAGAAGAAGAAGAAGAGAAAAGAAGAGAAGGAAAAAGAGAAAGGAACCCCTAGCTTGGAGAAGGATGTTCATGAAGTTAGGAGGCATGGAGATGAAGCTTAGGGCTTGGAAAAAATCATCTTGAGGTAGGAATCCCTTTTCTAATGGTTTATTATGTTAATAGGGGTTAAATCAATGTAGTTTCATGTAATCATCATGCAGATTTTTAAGGACATATTCTGTTGCATGTTCATATGAGCATATCTCTTAATTTAGGGATAAATGAATTCTAAAAAATATATACATGTAGATATTGAAGTCCCACCTCAAAATAATATAAATTTTGATATATGTGCAATTCAGAAATTAGGAGTAAAAATTCTATCTTTATAACATGTCTGTTTGATCTTCAGTCTTGACACAGTTCAGAATAATTGATCTAAATAGCTGCACACACAATGGAATTTTATGTTCTTGGTCTCTTTGGAAACTTAACAAGTTTATTTATAATTTCATCAGAGTGCTTATATTTCGAAATTCTGACTAAAACATGCCCAAAAAACAGCAATCTTTATAAACTTTGAAATCTGTCAGGAAAACAGACTTGACACACTTCACCAAATAATTCAAGATAAATCACCAACTTAATATTTTTGCATGACATGTTAGCTGTGAATCAAGGACTAACATATCTACTACTTTCATTTGGGAAGTTTTGTCAAATTCTCACTGAAAACCGATGGTGTATGGTCATTTGTGGTGACTGTTTACAATTTCCAGCAAGCTGAAATGTATAAGAGATGTTATAACTATGACTTGATGTTAAATTTTTCCTCTATTATGCATGTGCATTGTTATTGCTTGAAGTAGGGGTTCATTGTGATAATTGATCTTGGATTTACTCATGTTATAATGGCTATGTTAATGATTCCATCATGTGTTCGATGAAATGCCTCAGTGAAGGCAATATCCGATAATTTGAGTAACGTGCATGTATTAGTGATGGCCTTGAGCCACATTGATAATTGGTGAAGTTAGAGACTTGAATGGCATGGATACATTGTAATTGTGAATGGATGATGTATTGTGATAGAGGGAATGTCACGTGAGTGCGTGACCCTATGTTTAATGATGGACGACTAAGGTGATATGTTCACCATGCCATCATGACGCCTAACGTGTTTCGTATGATGTTAAATTATAAAATTGGATATGTCTCAATCCTTTCTAATGAGGGTGAGTTAGTAAAACCCGGGTTTAGGTGGGATTTGAGTAAATTGTGGATATGAGGCCTGGACTGAGAAGTTGGGGGAAGTGATTATGTGATATGTGATATTTATACCCATTCGCCTTTTCCAGGAGTGGAGGGGATATTTATACACACTTGCCTTTACCCGGAGTGGAAGGGTCATACAGAGGTTGTGTTATTATGTGGAGATCCTCACTCCTGCCAGGGACGGGGGAGCTGAGAGGTCTGGTGTCGTACAGTGCCCGTGTCCAATGCGCCGTGTACAATATTCACCCCAAATTTGGGGTGATGTCCAGGTCCTGGTATCACACAGTTTACCCAAGTTTCCAATTAATTCAATTAATTAATTCAATTATAAAATGAGTATTCGGCATGTTACTCCTACTGTTGGCAGCACTTCTCTCTACTTGTATTGATGTGACGTTGTGTACTTGTAGTTGCCTTGTGGTTCCCTTCCTTATATATTATTTGTAACACTAACACTCTTTTGCAGCAATTCACTCCCTAACGGTGGGTACGTCTTTATCTCATTTGCTGTTACGTCATATTGTGGTATACCTTACTTTATGCTATTGCACTTAGCCACCATGATCATACCTTAATTTATAACCAGAGTAATTAAACCAGTAACAACATAATTTACCATTAGCGTTGGGATATCCTACTGGGGCATTCATTACTCCCCTTTTTCAGGTGGTAGCAGGCAGGGTCTTCAGCAGTTAGCTTGGAGATGGAGAGTAGATGGAGAGTAGATAGTTCAGGGAGTTGAGATGTACTCTGGGATAGTGGAGTTGGCAGTGTCCCTTGGAGGTGTAACTTGAGTTTAAAATTTATTGATGCATATTGATACCTAATGTTATGTTGACCCTTATATTAGAGATGTGAAATTATGCATGCATTCTTTGTGATGTTGTATAATTGGAATGTGATGTCCTTGTTATATATATAGCAGTACATGTACTATCCCAGCATGTGCGCAGTGGCCTGCCTCTGTCTTCACCATCTCTCTTCTATTCCTTTTCTTCATCACCTCTGCTCTTCAGGATACTTGGAAAAGCAATTTAGAAGCTTCGGGTATTCTGGAGATCAGGGCGTGACAGATCCACCTTGGGAATATCGTGGACCTTGACTTTCTTCACCTTGAAGCTTGCGAGCGCTGCCCCGCCGCTTGGATGCTCCGGCTTCCTCTGATCTGGCTCACCCTGCTCCCAAGGGGGACATCCATAGGGCTAACGCTTGACCCCTTTAGGCTTACCGATCTGAACTCCGGCTGATGACAAATGAGGGACTACCTACCACAGGGGGAACGCGACATCGACCTGGGTCGTGGCGACTGTCAGATCGGCCACCGGCTCATCGACGTTGTCGATATGGACAATGTCGCCATGTGCGAGTTTGCTCTATCGATGGGTAGGAGAGGCAGCCATGTATGTCTTCTTCTTCATTCTCTTGCTCCGCTCCTCCTCCTCAGCCCAAACGGTGGACACCGCCTCTAAGCTCCGCTTCTCCCCAGCCTTCTACGTCAAGCACGGTGCCACCCCTTGCCTTTGACCTTGGCCACCGGCTTCTTGGTCGACAGTTCGCACATAGCCATCCTCATCAGTTCGTCTCGGGATAGACTCATGTTCGCACCTATAAAGAGAAAAGAGATCATGGTGAGCAAATATGAAGAATGTGTAACGCCCTGATCCTCGGGATACCCGAAGAGCGAGTGTTACGAAAGGAAATGTAAAAGACATGCAGGTCCACTGCGCACTGCTGGGATAGTACCGGTAGCATTCCAAACATCATAGAAATACAAAGAGAACCAACAACTCAACACTGTTATATATACAAACTGTCAATATACAGCATCCTTATACAATAAGAACCCTCATTCCACCAAGTACAAAAGCATACACCCAGCATTCTCACACATTCACATAATCCTCAAATCCAACCATCTGAGCTAATGGGCCACCAACTCCAAGAACCAATACCTGGAAAGTCAACGGGGGCACGCATTGACGTGCTCCTTCCCACTTTTCAGGTAGCAGGGGTAGCATGGTTGGTGGTGACTTGGAGTCGGGTTTCAGGGGTAGCACTTGGTATGAGCTGAAGTTATGGTGTGATATGGTTGTTTGGGAGGTGGAGAGTGATGATGTATGTGTAGTGGTGTATCTGGACTATGTACATTAATGGAAGTTGTTTTATATGATATGTGGTTGTTGATCTATGTTATTTATGAGATTGTTTTGATATTATTATGGAGCTTCACTTATACTATCCCAGCATGTGCGCAGTGGCCTGCTTGTTCAGTTTCTCCTTTCCCTTTCTTTTCCTCTCTCATCACCCTCACTCTTCAGGATATTTGGGGAAAAAAATTGGATGCCGGGTATTCTGGGGAACGGGGCGTGACAGTTTGTGGTATTCTTGGGGGATCTCCATTAAGATCTTGTAGTTCTCCAGTGTAAGGACCTGGCTATGTAGAAAACAATAGAAGGGGGGTTGAATAGTATTTATGCAATTTAAAACAATAGTTATACCAAATTAAATTCCTAACCAATAATAAATGCAGAATGTAAATAAACCCTAAATTGAACCAATGCAAACACAAGGATGTTTCAAGGGTTCGGATTACCCAAGTCAACTCTCGACTTGTTCCCGGTAATCCTACGTTCCTTCCACCCGAATACCACCGGATACTCAAGTTAGAACCATAACTTGAGGTTTTCTTTAAACCCACGTGTAGTAACCCTATAAGTGAAATCGAAATACACTCGATGTCATTGACTCCCACAACTTGGAAGCAAGCAAACCACTCTAACAAACCGAGAGTTAATCTAATTACGAAAGATATGAAATATTGAAATAACAACACTTACAATCACCTATGGCTTGAAGTAGAACTTGAAGGAGCAAGTGTGTTGTGTGTTGAGGTCTCTCTTGGAAGAGAGAAAATCCCTTTCTCTTGTCACCACCAATTTCCTAGAAGATATCACTTTGATTATAGGTTGGAAAGCAAGATATGAAAAGTTGGAATTCTAGGGCTTTAGGATTTAAGAGCTTGAATAGCTTGAAGATGAAAGCTTAGGGTTTTCAATAGATGAGTAAGTAATCCCTCAATGGAACAGTAGGGGCTCCCTTTATTAGTTTATCAAACCCCTCAATCTGAATCCCCAAAAACCCCTTTGAAATCCGTGGAAAAAAGCTAACGGATAGAATTTACACAGTCGACAGTCGACTGCTGAACAAAAACACAGTCGATTACTGCACTGCGTTAAATGGTAGGTGAGAATTCAAACGGTAACTTACCACGTGGACAATCGACTGATGAAGAGAAGACATGCGCCTGTAAAACCAACAGGCGACTGTAAATCCTTCTACAGGCGACTGGCTGCAATATAGGTAAGCTGAGAAAATCTCAGAAAGTTTTGGTAAGACAGGATATGCGACTGGTATGGAACACACAGGTGCCTGTGCCATGGGCAGGCAAACGTGAAACTAACATCAGTTGACTGTCACAAAACCTGAAACTCTCCAGAGAGCAGAGTCTGCAGAGAATTTTTTTATACAGACAACTGTTAAAGCATTGACAGTCGACTGTGCCTTGGACAGGCGACTGTAAATACAACATCAGTCGACTGGCACTAAAACTTGAAATATTCCAGAGAGCAGATTCTACAGAGGAATCATAGACATGCAACTGTTGAAGCATTAATAGTCGACTATGCCTTGGACAGGCGACTATTAATGCAACATCAGTCGACTGGCTAGATGGAAATGAAAGTGATCTTTGGGCTGAAGATAGACAGGCGACTGATTAACAAATCACAGTCGACTGTATCTTGAACAGGCGCCTGTAAAATGTACATCAGTCGCCTGAAGGAGTTAAAGTTTAGAAATCCCAAAAATCAATTGATTAAGAATATGCATAACCGGCGACTGTAGAACAAATGGTATGTACATAACATGCAACTGTGGAACAAATCACAGTCGACTTTTTTGAGACAGGCGACTGCAAATCGTTCAGCAGTCGCCTGTTGAAATATAACATGCACATCCTTGAGAAATATGAATTAGAGTCTAAGGAAAAGTGATCTAATGATTTCCTAGGACAGAAATGAAGATGTGTGTGCGCTCCAACATAGTTCTACTTCTAAGCTACATACTAGAAGAGAATAAAAAGATTACATTTGTAGTAGTCTATCTTCTATCCAAAGTATGAGCTTGAAGTCTTCTAGGAGCTTCAATCACCATCTTTGATCATTCAATCCACTTTTCTTGCTTTCATTGATCTTTGAGTGACATCCATTGCTAATTGATCTTCATGATATGCTTAGGCAATGGATTAACTGTAAATAGGGGATTAGTCACAAGTATTTATGTTTGCTCATCATTAACACCAAGTAGGGACAGGTCCAATACTCAACATCCATATCTTTCCCCTACAGAGTCACCTCCTTGTTCGCTTGGGGATTCAACCTCACACAGTTCGACCACAAAGTAATGTCTGCCAGCGTCGAGATGAAAACGAACCTCTCTTTCCAATCCCTCACTTTACTCGGCAACTCAAGGACGAGATGCCGATCCCTCCTCGCACTGACATAATAGTACACTCCTCTCTGCTTCGCCTTGAAGAAGTACCAAAACAGTGGAAGGGTCAGACTATGCCACTGCCGAAGCAGAGAACAAGGAAGCCAACCATGGCGCTGATCGAGTTCGGCATCAGCTGGAAGAGCAGAAGCTCAAGGAAGTTCAGCATGTGCAGGAGGAAGGGGTGGAGCGGAAACCGAAGTCCGAGCTCGAAGGTTGAATAATAAACCCCGACTACGTTGTCCCCAGGCGAGCAGACTCTTTCATCGAATGCGGGGAGGTGAACTGTATAGGGCGGCCGGATATACTTGGAGAAAATTTCGGCACAGCTAATATGCTTTGTCTTGGGCATTATGGCCTGGATCTCCGCCGGGACCGCCGTTGTAACATCACCGACGGCCGGTCCGGAGCCCTTTTTCTTGGGTTTCTGGGGGACCGTCGACGTCGAGGGGACGATATGGGTTGTTTTCCACCCCTCCGGCCAAGACTCTGCCACATCCGCTGACACTGTCTGCTCCTCCGTCTCTGGGGAGCGGACACCCTCAAACTCGTCGAAGTGCTTCTATACGTGTTTATAGAGGAAGAAGATTCGGAAGAAGTAATCTGATAAACATCGAAGAAAGTACCTAAAAATAAGATCATTGGAGCTCCGATGAAGCAGCGACCGACAGCGAGAGCTCTAGAAAAGGAAGAACGAAAGAGGTTTTTGAAATTCGAATGCAAAAGCCATCCACCATTGCCCCCTCTCTGTTTTATAGAGGGATTCAACCGATCTCGGCCGTTGAAGGATGGGCATGTGGCGAGATCCGAAGCAAAGCTGCCGCCTCAGCTTCTCCCCAGAACCGTACAGGACACGTGTCATGCTCCGAGTGGATGGGTGCCTCGATTTTCCCTCGCTGCTGAATCGTCATAATGACTTTAGAGATTCACCGATCATCTCACATTTAATACCACAGATGTTAGCCAAAAGAGAGTTGAGCGCGTCATCCGAGTTGAGCCGGACTTTCCATTTCAAACTTGAATGACGGGGGCAATTGTTACGACCTTAAGATCGGCCCAGTCGATCAAGGCACGTATGATCTAATCCCAAGTAATAGTCTGCCGAATCTCTTCAATGAGACCCAGCTCGTCGATGCTTAGAGAAGCTCACCGAGGCTCAGAGCAGCCCGCACTTGCAGAGCGATAAACTTGTTAACCAAACCAAAGAGAAGAGCCCTCCGGCTGATCGCACGCAATCTACACCAGCTCGCTCCAAAGGTGTAACGACTGGTTTTCTTCGTTATGTTATCCGTATTTTCTTCCTCTCGTGTACTTTCCCGTTCCCGTAGTTAGGCGTATCTGTCCCCGTACCCGTACCTGTTTCCGTACCCGTATCCTTTTCTGTCCGTCACACGTAGTAGTAGTAGTATTATTATTCCTCCTAGTAAATTATTTTAAATGTCTCCTCTTCTAATTTGTTTTAAAATTTTGTTTCAAGATTCCAATTCAGAATTTAAAGTTTTTTAATGTTTGAAAACTTCCTATTAAAACTCATTTAAACCCATGATTAAAATTGGTTTGATTAGCTATTATTCTTTTGATTTAAACCTAGTAATTACAAACCCATTAATTATAAATTTAAATTACATTCCTAATATAACACCCATGTTTTGTAACTACCCAGGCCGAATCAACACACACACACACACAGAGCACTCTTGAAACAAAAAAAAATATAGGAGGAAGAATAAAACAATTCAAAATTCTAACCTAGGCTATCATTCACAAGCTGTGCAATTCCACACCCTCACACACAACTATGATATAATAAGCCCAAGGCTAGATAATAGCACTGCACCCTACTTTCCTTATAAAACAAGGCTTGGCCTATCTGCACCGCACTCAGTGCGGTGCAGACGTTTCTTTATTCTAAAAAGGGCAAAAATGTATTTCTTTGATGTGACTTGTGTCACAAAATATCATATACGTTGCTTTTTACGGCAACAAATCATGTCTGCACCGCATTTCTGCGGTGCAGACAACAATTATCTAAAACAAACTAAACCCAACACACTCTCACGACCCCCCTTGCGAGCTCTCCTCCCCTCCGCTCAGGACCACCCACGGCGCTCTCCCCTCCTCCCGCTCGCGAGCACCCAACGACCTCGCCGTGCGTCCACCCTCGAGAGCACACGCTGCCGCCGCTGCCTTGCCGTGCAGTGCCTCCCCACGGCACCCTCCCTCCTTCACAGCAGCCCGATGCCAGCTACTCACGGCGACGAGCTCCTCCCCGCAACGCCCCAGATCTCCTCCCACCCTTGCGCGACCCATCTCCCCACGCAGCAGTTCGCATAGGAGCTTTTCTCCTCCCCTCACCGGATCTCCGGCGCCCAACGACGCCCCGAGACCCTCCCCCGACTTACCCCTCTGCCTACAGACATCTCCAGCCCGCACGGCTCCCCGAAGTCTTTCTCCGAGCGCCACGCACGTCGGAGCTTCCCCCGCCTGCATCACTCCGACGCTGCACCACCCGGAACCCGCTCACGACCGACGCACCTCCGCCTGCCCTTCTCCCTCGACTGCAGACGCCGCCTCGCCGCCTGCGACAACTCCGGCGCCGTCATCCGTCCACTCCTCCACCTGCAAGCACAAACGAAGAACGGACCTGTGTGAATCCCAAGAGGTTAGTGATGTGTTTATATTCTAGGGTTAGTTGTTAGTTTATTAGAGTAAGCTGAAGTAATAAAGTGTGGGTGGTAAATGTTCATCATTAGCTGTTATCCCCTACTCAAATCATGGGTTAGTGTTATTACAAGTTAATAGTTATAGTTTTATTTTAAAAACCGTTTTTTTTCTCTCCTTAATACTATGTTATTAGTTAAGTTAATTAGTTGTTTTATATATGTATCTTATAATGTTATAGTGGAACGTGTACATGTTATTAGATGCATCTGCTTGATAAGTTAGTGAATTTGTTAGCTGTTAGAAATATTGGACTGCTTATAGGTTAGCATGATAATAGATTTCCTTCTCGGAAAAAATTGATAAGTTATTGTCGACATACGTGGGTGGCCGTATGGGATAACATCAGTATATATAAATCAGAATTAAAAGAAACTATATGATCAGGAGGTTTTTAGCCAAAAACCTAGAATAAACAGTACTCTTATATGCTGTGCCCTTGAATAAATGAGTCAGTTGATTTATAAGTTATTTTACTTTGACCTAATATCGATATCCGATAACGCAGAAAACGTCCGCGCCTTCCGTACGGACCCGACGACACCATGAATGTCAAAAACAGGCAAGTATACAATTAGATATGAATTTTTGAAGTTTCGGAACTTTTGTGTCACTTTTAGTTATTGATGTGTAACTTGAAAAATAGACGTGAAATGACGCATGAAAATGATGCCATGATAACCTGGACGAAATTTGTGATCCAACGGCATATCACACGTTATGTTTTAATTTTAAATAACTAGGAAGAAAATTTGTTTATGTATCAGTTTCAACAGAAACCCATGTGCAAACATCTTTTAAATTATTGTATAAATTGTTTCAACCCACTCCTGCTTATTAGAAATGTTGTAATAACAGATTAACATTGATAACGTTAAATTTCTGTAAGTTTGGAAATGAGTAACAAGTTTCGACATCGTGAAAATCGTGCGCCTCAAAGGCGGAATCGTGAATTCGTGATGTCGTGTGAGTCGACTAGGCCGGCTCGTGTTTCGGCAACCTTTTGGGTGGGGTTAGGGTTGAGCGGCCACTAGGCGTATGAAAGGTACTCTCCTCAAGAGCACCACCCGCATGCGGTGGGTTAGCGTCAATCACGGTAAGCCCCCGTGAGAGGAACGACCTTCTCATCACGACCTACAGGCGTGAACCCTAGATTAGAATGCTAACTCTTGGCATGAAAACTTGCAACGCTAACTTGGTCACCTTGATAATTGAAATGCTAATGAACTCGGAGAAAATCTTAACTTTAATCTTGCAACCGTCTAGAACTGCATGTTAGGGATGCTCGTTTCTGTTCTATAAAATTGTTAGATGTCAAAATTGCTGCAGTCATTTCTTTATAATATTAAATGCTTCCTAAATTCATATCTGTCGTATACTCGTCTTGGTTTGCTAATCTTTTCTTGCAGACCCCTTGCTGACATACATTCATGTTTTTGGATGTATGTCAGATCTCGAGTTTGAGCACTAGGAGGATCCTCTCGAGACGCCTGGTTTTGAGGGCCAGAGTTCGCTGTTGACGCCGGGCCGTTTTCTGCGGAAGACTAGAGCCCCTTCCGTCATTACTTTGAGTTTTAGTGTTAGTGTCTTGTAGTAGGATTAGTGGTTATTGTTGTTTACTTTGGCCCTGCTGAGGCTTGTTGGTTTAATTTTTGTGTACAAACACTATGTATCTTTGGATGTGGCTTTATTTTCTGAAGTGTTTCTGATTGTTCTGATACGCAAATGCAAGGACCTCTTCTATGTTTTTATCACAGACGCTTATTGGACGTGAGCTTTACCGCTCCAGTTCAAGCGGACCACGTAACGCTCTCGCTTTCGGTGTCTTTTGGGAAACGGGGCGTTACAAAAGGTAGCTCGCCCACTTCTTTCCCAGAAGAAGTCTGCCCAAGGATGAGCATAAGACGACAGGCTTAGGCGACGAGATTGGCACAGGAGGGAGGAAGCCTGCCATAAATATCACTGCCAGTTTCACTACAGACAAGCCTGACAAAATCGCACCTGGCTACTTCACCACCTGACAGCCTGACAAAAGCGCACATGGCCGCTTCGCTGCCTGACGGCCTGACAAAAGTGCACCCGACCGCTTCGCCGCCTGACAGCCTGACAAAAGCGCGTCTGACACTTTCGGCCCTGACAGTCTGACAAAAGCGTGCCTGACACGTTCAGCTCTGACATCCTCGGCTGAACCTTCGACAGTCTGACACCGCCAGCTCAGCTAAAGCAACCGACTCCAGCAGCCTATAAATACCCCCTCTCCTCCAACAACAAAGGGTTTGGATAATCAATAAGAAACCATATCTCATCTATTTATATTCAAGGTCGAATATCCACCACATATTTGCATCTTCCACACTAGTTCGCCACATAAGGGTCGATCTGCCTGTGAGATCACCCAGCGAGTCCGACATTCTCCAAAGAGTCATCAACTAACTAAAGCATCGGAGACGCTCTCGATTGACAGCCAAGCGAGTATTTCTGATGAGTTGTTCTTCTTGCAGGAAGCTCGCCCCAGCTACCAACGGTCAAAGCGATCAGCAGCGACCTTCACCAATTTACGGGTGACCTTCTCCAATAGACGTGCGACCTTCACAAGACGTAGGGCGACCTTGAGATCTCTACCCTCAAAGTGTCCTCGAATGTGTGATTAGCCTCGTCCACCCCCGAATACTTGTAATCATTGTAACTGTGATTTCCATTATAATACAAATTTAGTGTTAGCAGATTTTACCCCGCAACAACTACCCTATCAAAACTCCCCTCGAAAAGGATCTGATTCTTGAGAGGTTTTGGGAAACTGAACTTACGATTAATGCAAATAACACCTAAACGAGTGTCAGCCGTAAGTCGAAGGGGCCACCCCTTCACTACTGAACGAATCTCTTGAAAAACGAGCATCAACCGTAAGTCGAAGAGGCCACACCTTCACTACTAAACGACTCTCCTAAACGAGCGTCAACCGTAAGTCGAAGGGACCACTCCTTCGCTACTGAATGACTCTCCTAAATGAGCATCAACCGTAAGTTGAAGAGGCCACCCCTTCGCTACTGAACGACTCTCCTAAACGAGCGTCAGTCGTAAGTCGAAGAGGCCACCCCTTTGCTACCGAATGACTCTCCTGGAAAACAAGCCTCAGCCGTAAGTCGAAGGGGCCACCCCTTCACTACTGAACGACTCTTCTAAACGAGCATCAGCCGTAAGGCGAATGGGCCACCCCTTCGCTACTGAACGACTCTCCTAAACAAGCGTCAGTTGTAAGGAAAAGGGACCACCCCTTTGCTACTGAACGACTCTCCTAAATGAGCGTCAGCCGTAAGTCGAAGGGGCCACCCCTTTGCTACTAAAGGACTCTCCTGGAAAACGAGCGTCATCCGTAAGTCTAAGGGGTCACCCCTTTGCTACTGAACGACTCTCCTAAATGAGCATCAGCCATAAGTCAAAGGGGCCACCCCTTCGCTACTGAATGACTCTCCTAAACGAGCATCAGCCGTAAGTTGAAGGGGCCACCCCTTCGCTACTGAATGACTCTCCTGAACGAGCGTCAGCTGTAAGGCGAAGGGGCCACCCCTTTGCTACTGAATGACTCTCCTGAAAAAACGAGCGTCAGCTGTAACTCGAAGGGGTCATCCCTTCACTACTAAACGACTCTCCTAAACGAGCGTCAACCGTAAGTCGAAGGGGACACTCCTTCGCTACTGAAAGACTCTCCTAAACGAGCATCAGCTATAAATCGAAGGGCCACCCCTTCGCTACTAAACGACTCTCCCAGAACATCTTCAGCCGAAAGTAGAAGGGACACCCCTTCGCTACTGAATGACTCCCATTCTGTCAACCATGAGTCGAGTAAATATCTCCCTCACCATAGAGCGTAATGGTCAAATTCTAAGCGTGGTTCGATGGTTTATCCTCGATCACCCTGAAAGCAGCGCCTAACCCATCGAAAGGGGCCATCATGCATTACAACCACAACAGGACGTAAGAGACAACAAACAAAGAGATGTAATGACAAACAAGGATATACAAGCCAATTCTCATGTCACTTCCTATTGTAAAATATTGTTTTCATTTACATCACCCCCCATACATCCAAAAATTTCTACAATCAGGCATAAAACAAAATCGTCGAGATCTTACAGTGGCTGGTTAGGCCATTAATCTCCATCCAGCCCGACCGTAGACTCTAGGTCCCCTGTAGCGTCTGCTCTTGCTTTGTCGCCAGCCATGGTGGCAGCCTCATCCACAGGAGCAACCTCCTCCATGCATCAACTCGACTCGTCATCACCTTGGCTCGACTCATCCTCACCGAGGTCCGGAAGAACCATCGGGATCTTTTCGATCTCAACGGAGAGGTCGGGGAATCGGTTATTCATCTCCAATCGACATCGTTCGTAGCCTTCTTTGTATAGCTCATCGAAGCCAGAAAATGTATATTTGAACTCCTGAACCGCCCTCTCTGCTATGACCTTGGCTTCAACCCTCTCCTCCATCAGAGCATCCACTGCTCGCTTCCTCAAGGTGGTTTGCTCAGCCTCTCTCCTACGAGACTCATGTAACTCATCCTCGAGTTTCTGGAGTCGATTCAGTCTCGTCTCACAGAGAAGGCGGAGTTTAGTCAGCTCAACTTGAGATCGCTCCACGTGTGACCTAACGACCTCTAGGGTGACCCTATGATTGGCCACCTCCAGAGCATGACGACGCACTGCCACAGTGGTCACAAGAGCCTGCACACAACACTCGATGGCCAGCTTACATGCTGATATCTGTATTGATAGGAGCCGAAGAAATAATTACCTGGACGCTGGTGTGGACGGTTAACGATGCAAGCCGCTCATAATCAATCCTCTCCACGACAGCCCTATCTCGTGGAAGGGTCGCATTCTCAGCGACACGGGAGGCGGTCCTGTAATCAAGAAGGGCAGAGTCTCCACGCCTCAGTGGAAATTCCGTCTGGATGAGCTCCTCCTCGGAACAGTCGAATGAGACCTGAGGAGATCAACCCTCCAGTAAAATTGGCTATATTCCTAGGGGATGTCCCCAGACAGCTCTACAGGTGGGAACAGACCCCCCAAGGCCAGGAGTCCTGGTGCACGAGAAGCTCCGGTGGAACCTGAGTCTCCCTTGAATCTTCCTCGTGAAAAGCATCACTCCCTGGTTGAGAGACCTTCTCTATGGCTGCATTCGACCCGACGGCTCCGAGTCGCTAAGAACGAGCATCTGCCTCCTTTTGGTCCCCTCCAGCGCAACCACTTCAAATTCAGAGGGGGGCCTTTCTTCTTCTTCTGCTGAGGGCGAGACACCTAGGCAACCCCCTCAACAACTATGGGTTGATCATCGGACGGTTGGGCTATCGATCTCACCACGGTCGACGCCCGGGGCGACAACATGCTTGCCTTTGCCTCTTTGATGGAAGCCTCGACTGCTTCCCTTAATGCAAGATCTACCTGATAATCCATGCTAGCCATGCCTGTGAAAGAGACAAACAAGTTAGTTCGAAAGACAAAGGTCGAATGGTTGGTGTGCACGATCGAACCAACCTTTCGTCCATACGGTCTGACGCAGTACGTCGTCAGACCACAACCACTTGATCGACCTCATATCCTCCGGCAAGCTCGTAAGAGTATCAGCGGCTTTCTTCTCCTCGATAGTCAGCAGCTTATCCTTGACAGGTCCCAATTCAGGGGCACCCAAACCGATGCAGAAGCTTTCCTCCCCCTGGAAAACCACAAACACAAACTCGTCTTTCAACTTGAGATTGGAGGAGGAAAAATCTTCCATCAGCTTCCTGCCTCGACAAGCCATTATCGTGTACCATCCCGGGGTCTTAAGGAGAGTGATGAAAAAGAAGTGATTGAACAGACTCAAAGATGGTTCAATT
The DNA here is from genome assembly GCA_030789695.1 of Scilla litardierei. Lineage (NCBI taxonomy): Eukaryota > Viridiplantae > Streptophyta > Magnoliopsida > Asparagales > Asparagaceae > Scilla > Scilla litardierei. The sequence goes on along the minus strand of CM061140.1, from coordinate 143,525,756 downwards.
CCCTTCGTCATGCACAAAACTATGAAGCCCATCAACATGCCGATGGCGTCGGTATCAACTGGCAGAGGAAGATGTTCACATAGGAAGTACCGCATGAAGGGGTGCATGGGAAACCGAAGGCCTCGTTCGAAGGCTTTGACGTAAACCCCCACTTTTCGATCGTCAGGACGATGGGCCCTCTCGTCCCTCCTAGGCAGCCTGATTTGATAATCAAGACGAACATAGCTCCTTCGAAGCTCGACGATCTGACCGGCCTTAACTTTGGACCTCACATTTGCCAGTAAGCCCGGCTCCATGATCCCTTTCCGATTCTTCTGAATGGTTGTGACCAAGTTCCTTTCGGAGGCAGAGATGGAGGAAGAAGCCATTACTTTCGAGAGAAGGAAAATCTGAATCAAGAAAATGAAGATGGTACTTCCGCACTCTATTGCTGTAACCGTCATGTATGGACGAGGCAACAACCGCGTGATGAAACACGTGTCAAAGATCCAAGAGCCCAGAATGTCTTGGATTTCAAACCGACAAATCATCTGAATCGACGAGGCGGGCGTTTTGGCGCCTAGAACTCAAGTGTTATTTTCTCGACTGCCAAGCCCCATTAATGCGATGTAATGTTGCTTGACTTCAGCGGATGGATCCTTCAAGGTCGTGCGACGGGGGCCATTGTTGAGTCATTTGGCCGGCATTCGAGATTACTCGGTCGACAAATGATTATGGCCCGCAAGGCCCACCAAAGAAGCCCGACACCGACTCAGTCAAAGCCCAATGGTCAGTCGACCATTGAGTCTGCTTCACTCGAACGTGGGATTAAAGGCGGGCTCGTGAATCTCGGGGACGTGAACAACATTTATTCCTATTAATGGGGGAAGATCGTGGCCCCATTATGGGTAGCCGTTATCACCCCCAACATCTCCAAAGGGACCCTGAACGTCTATAAATAGGGGAAAGGGTCCCAATTCTAAGGTACGAGATTTATGACATAGAACTCTACTTTCTCAGCTTACACTTCTTATACATTCGAGCTTGCGCTGCCAGTCTTGAGACGAACCTCTGTGGGTCGATCTTAGCTGCACTAAGCTCCTTCTTTCCCTTAAGTTCCATACTAACTTAAGCATCAGATGGGATTTGGGTCGGAACCCAGATCTGACCCCCATAACGAGTCCCTGTGGTGCAGACCGACTGTCATCATCCAATGTCGAAGGTTGACATCGAGCTTCCCAGCCTCGAGCGAACGTCGCAACTACCGCTCGAAGGTCGACCGAACGTCGCATCATCTCCAACTACCATCACCCGACCTTGGTTCTTCTAAACGAGGGTCCCACTCCAACTGCTAACGAGGCTCCGACTCAGCATCTCGAGCCTACGTCAGCTTGACAACTGTCTCGGTCAATTTTGGCCTTAACATTAGCTATATGTTAACTGAAAGAATTCAGCATTGTAGTAGGTTTTACTGTAAAACAACGTTAAAAAGTAATTGATTTTATTAGTATGTTTACTGTAAAATTCAAGTTAATGTAGAAAGCTCAAATGTGCTTAGATTTTACAAAGGAATTTTCAACTATGAAAATTTTCAACAGAAAAGATGAACTTGTTAATTGGATAAAGACCGTCGGTAGTGAACATGTGATTGTGGTTGTTACAAAGTCATCAAATATAAGTACAACATGCAATAGAATCACAATTATGTTTGTTAAGAAAGGAGCGGGAAGTATCGACCACACAAGACGGAGAAAAGGTCCAAAAAGAAACTGGAAGTAAGAAGTGTCATTGTCCCTTCTCCTTAAGGGCTACTGGGGTGGGCAAAGATAAGTGGAATTTGAAATTTGTATGTGTCATGCTCAACCATCCAATCGCGAAGTACCTTGAGGGACATTCATATGCCAGGAGGTTAAGAGGGTTTGCGATGGATACATTGATAGACTTGTCTAATAGCTTAGTGAGCACAAGAGAAATTTGGAATTTCTGAAGAAAAAGGATATGTGCAATGCCATTACTATTAAAACAATATATAAGACACATGATTAAAGCAGTGGAAATTAGCAGGAGGACTCTAACGCAGCACCTACTAAAGAGTTTGAATAAGAATAACTACATTGAGTATCACTCTATGGATTAAAGATACAATGGCTGTGAGGAATTTGTTTTGGGCACATAGGAAGTCAATTGATTTATTACGTACATTTCTAGACGTTCTGATTACGGACTACATGTATAAGACCAACAGATACCAGCTACCATTGTTGGAGATTGTCAGTATTATCTCCATAGATATGACATTTACAGGTGCATTTTGTTACATGGAGTCCGAACCGGAGGATCGCTACATGTGGGCATTGGAGAAGTTCATATCTTTTCTAGATTTATACACGATGCCACGAGTTATTTTGACATATATGGACCTTGCACTTATAAATGCAACTAGCCAGGAATTTCCCTCTGCCTACAACCAAATATGTAGATGGCACATATCGAAAAATATCATGGCTAAGTGCAAGAAAATGTTTGAAGTTAACGAAAAATGGGAAGCTTTCATATCAAGTTGGAATTTATGGTGCTAGCACGTACGTAGGAGGAATATGCTGCAAAACTAAAGGAAATGGAGAAAAATTTCAGTATTTACCCAAAGGCCTTAAGATATGTGCAGGCATTGGTTGGAAAAGTATATGGAGAGGTTCATTTCTCTATGGACTGATAGAAATCTTCATTTTGGGAATGTCACTACCAATAAAGTTGAGAGTGCACATGCTAAGTTTAAACGACATTTGGTTCCTCGGCATGCAGTTTTGCCTCTTCATGGTCCACCATTCATGCTTTGTTGGAGTTGCAGTATACAAAGATGCCTCTTTAAGAGATCAAAGATCACGTGCAACATAGAATGACGGGGTACTTATACAAGGAGCTGATTGGTTTTACGGCGAATAATGTGATGAAGATAATTTTTCAGCAAGCAATACAGTCTAAGTACATTGGGACAGATCAAAACCAATGTGATTGTCTAGCAAGACGAATTTATGGATTACCATGTGTCAATGAGATTGGACAATTCAAAAGGGAAAATCGCCACATTCCCTTATATGCCATAAATCCACATTAGAAGAAGCTAGAGATAGAGCCTCAGAAAGAAGTGATATCTGAAGAGGAAGTGCTGATAAAGGCTGAGTTAAATCGCATCTACGAGCATTACGAACATCTTGATGAGACTAGGAAGATGAAGATTTTAATAAATCTGAAGGAGTTATCAAACTCGGAGACAAATTTGATTACGGAGCTAAAGGTTAAGGTCAATGTGAGGGATATGAAAAGGGGGGAAGAAGTTGAAATCTGATGATAAATCCACCACTCGGGACCCATCTCATTTTGGGCATGTCTTAGCATCTGTAGTTAGTTGCTCCGCTCCCACTCCAATTGAAGGATCTTTGTAAAAATTAAGATTGGTATGAGGCCCTCGAAGACATACACAAATGGTCAAAAAAATTTCTTGCAAATTCAGCTTCAGTTACAGCTTCAACTTCAGCTGCTAGACAGAAACAAAGGGTTAAAAGGACCACTACAAGTTTAGCTGCAGTGCAGCTGCAGCTTCAGATTTTGAAGGCATACCATTTATTGAGGAATTTCTAGCTAGTATCACCCAATATATACGGAATGCCATCTATATCAAGGCAGATGGTAACTGTGGTTACAAGGCCATAGCTGCTCTACTTAGCATGGGAGAAGACAACTAGAGGCAGATTAAATCAGATTTGCTAGGAGAGTTGACTACACAATATGAACTGTATAAAAGAGTTATGGGTAAAGAAGATGTGAAATTAACTAAAGAGGCAGTTGCATATATGGAGAACAACCCCCCGAGACAATTTTGGATGACCATGCCAGAAGTGGGTCATCTCATAGCAAGTCATTATAACTGTGTTCTACATTTACTTTACAAGTTACAGTGCCTTACTTTTTTCCTTTAAGAACGGCTGCAGGCCCATATCCATTGCATCCCATGGACACATCATGATTAGTTTTGTAAATAATAATCACTTTGTACAGATTCACCTTGTCCAATGATGCCATATCCCACCAGTTGCAAGAAATTGGGTTATGTCGAGAGGATGGAGAAATTCAAGGATATAGCTAATGACAGTGTGATCACTGATACAATAGAGTTGGATGAGTCAATGTAAATTTTTGTAATACTATATTGAAATGTTAAGTGAAATATTTGCCAGTTATATATATTTGTACATATTTTTGTAATAATGAATGTAGAGGTGTACATTTGTTCATATTATTTGGTGTCATGTATATAGTGTCACGGTAATTTGGTGTATTAGTTTGCATGAATGAATGATAGTTTGGTGTCATGTATTTGGTGTCATGCATCAGTTAATGATGCAAACTGTAATGTATTTGTTGTCATGTATCATTTTGGACTGTGAAAACTATCAATATATCAGTTTGCAAGAATGACATGTCATTACTAAATGAGGATAATTTGGTGTCATGTATTTGGTGTGAAACAGTTTGAATGTATCAGTTTCAATGTATCAGTTTGAATGAATCAGTTTGAATGTTTGAATGTATCAGTATAAATATTAGTTTGAATGTCACATATCAGTTTGGACTATCAATGTATTTGGTGTCATCTATCAGTTTGGACTGTGCAAATATGCTTGAAATTTAGTATCAGGATATATTGATATATGCAAACTAATATATGCATGTTTCATGCACAGTTGCATGTATCAGTTTGCATGTTCACTGCAATTTGGAACCTGATACAAAATATCAAATCAGACTGATATCAAATGATGCACAGAATAAATTATGAGAACAAAATTTTATTCAGTGCAGTTTTTTTCTCGCTATGCATAATAAGCAAAATTTTGCATGAGCAATTTCATATACACATAAGAAAATTCCTCAACGCGCACAACAATTAAAATTTTTGCCTGTTATGTGCGATAAGCAATTTTTTTGCATGTTGTGCTTGATGAGAAATTTTCTTAAGTCTACATGAAATTGCTCACTGCGCACAACATTCAATTTTGCATGTTGTGCACATTGAGTAATTTTCTTATGTGAATTGCTCGCCATGCACAACATGCAAAATTTGTTTATATCGTTTTTGCCTGTTGTGCTTGTTGAGTAATTTGTTTATGCTGTAATGAAATTACTCAATGCTCACAACATGCAAAATTTATACCTGTTGTGTGCGTTGAGCTAGCAATTCTGTTATGTTTATATGTAATTGATCAACGTGCACAACAAGCATAAATTTTGTATGTTGTGCGCGTTGAGTTAATTTGTTATGCTATAATGAAATTGATTTTTGCATGTTGTGCGTGTTTAGTAATTTTGTTCTTTGGTTATTCCTATGAGCACTACAATTCCTCTGTAGACTCACGGGCACTCTTCTTTTAATTCACGAACACTCTTCTTTAGATTCACGAGCACATTCGCCATCTCCCCTAACTAATATTAGTCTATAAATGGTTGCCTACAATCCCTCCTCTACTCATACCTAAATCTACTCTTCTTATGCTACTAACCCAATATTTATGCCAAATTCTTCGTTGGGTTCATTATTGAATCCGATTCTACTTACTCAATATTTATTCAACATTCTTTGGTGGGTTCATCACCGACGCTTCTTCTACTGACCCAATAAGTACGCAACATTCTACGTTAAGACGCGTCGATAAATCATATTCGTTTGTATTGCAAATGGATTCTGATTCATTGATGATCTCACCAGAGAATTTGTTGTATAGACTCTCATTTAGATGATTTATGGAAATGTGTTCAAATTCAGGATGATCCTAACAAATAATTTTGTATAGAGTTTACTCTTCTTCTACTACTACTGACATAATTTTTATGCCACATTCTTTGTTAGGGGTGATCATGAATCTGCTAACACATTATTCGCTGGGTGACCTCTCTGAATCTTCTTCATTTATATTGCAAATGTGTTCAGCTTCAACTATGACCACCCAAACAGAGAATGGGGTAAAAATATTCTATCATATGAATTTTTGACATCATGGAAGTCAAGTCATTCAATGTTTTTGTTGTATACCTGATAAATTGCCATTAATTATACAATAACATACTTATACATTGACATATATGATACAGTGACATACTAATTATACATATCTGATACCTTGATATATCTGATAAATTGAAATATCCGATACATTTGAAATATCTGATACATTGACATTTTTGTTAGATTGACATACTTTGACATATTTGATCCTTTGACATATCAAATATATGACAAATTTGATATATCTGATACATTGCAAAATTTGTCATAACTTTGTATTCACACAAATTTGTAGATCATGGCAGATGAAAATAGTAATGCAATGTGGAGAACTGGACCAATGTGCTTTGTGGCCTGCCAACTCCAATTATGAATGCAATGACAAGAGAAAATATTAGAAGAAGATTTTATGGTTGTATCAATAATAACAAGAGCAACGACTGAGTTTTTTTGTTTGGGTTCATCAGAGGGAACTGTGTCTACGTGGAAAGGAATATGCCGATGAGTTGCAATAAGAAATAACAAAGTTAAAGTTAAGGCTGCAATAACAAGTAAGAAATTATGGAGATATACATGAGGATACAAAGTGCTCGTTTTCCAGTGCCAATGAAATTAACAGAAGAGATGCTGTCAGTAGCAATTATATGATGAACAATATATCAACAACATCTAGGCAGTCAAGCCCTAGGATAGTGCTTGATAATTCCCCAATGATGTGGTTTTGTTTTGGTTGTATATCTACTTTGTTGTTTACTATACTTTTGTATGTATTTATGATGTACTATAATCGAATACAGACCTATTTATATATAATACATTGTCATTAAATTTGATACATTGAATCTCAGTCCAAAATTGACATATCTGATGCAGTGTATATAGTGAAGCACAATAAAAAATTTACATATCTGATACATTGATGATGCATTGAAGCACATTCCAAAATTGGCATTTTTTATACATTGATGCTACTTTAAAGCACAATCCAAAATTGAAACTATACAACGAATCACAATCCAAAATTGAAATTTCTGGTGCATTGATGCAACATTTAATCTACATTGAAGCACAATCCAAAATTGACATATTTATGCATTGAATCACAGTCCAAAAATGACATTCCTGGTACATTGATACTACATTGAAGCTCATTTCAAAATTGACATATCTGAAACATGGAAGCTGCATTGAAGCATATTCCACAATTGATGATACATTGATGCAAAACATGGAAGCTGCATTGAAGCACATTCCACAATTGATGATACATTGATGCACAGTTCACAATTGACATATCTAAAACATTGATGCACAGTCCACAATTGACATATCTGATATCTGATATTGATACATAAACATTGACATACAGTTAAACAAATTTATGGATGTTGTGCCCTTAAAGTAAAAATAAAGTAAGCAAAATTTGGTTATGTCGTCCGCTTTGAGGAAAAAATTTATGGACTGTGATCAGAATCACTCAACGGGCAAAACTGGCAAAATTTTTGTATGTTGTATGCGTTGAGTAAAATAAATTTCAGTGATCAGAATTACTAAATGCGTACAACGACAAAACTTTTTCCTGTTGTGCGCGTCGAGTAAAATAAATTTTAGTTACCAAATTACTCAACACGCAAAAGTTTTGCCAGTTGTGTGCATTGAGTACTTTTCTGGCAAATGTGCGCAGGTAAATGTTTTGCCAGTTGTGCATGTTGAGTAATTTGCACAACATGCAAAACTTTTACCGGTTGTGCGCTGTGAGTAATTAAATATATATATATACAACAACATTACTCACTACGCACAATAGACAAAAGTTTTGTCTGCTGTGCACGGTGAGTAATTTTATAGGTATAATTTTGATGTATATATACAAAATTACTTTACACGCACCCGTTGTGCGTGTTGAGTAAAATAAATTTCAATTATCAAAATTACTCAACGCGCACAACGGGCAAAAGTTTTGCCCATTATGCGTGAAGAGTAAATTTATATATAGACATGAAAATTACTCAACGCGTACAAGTGATATAAATTTTACCAGTTATGCACGTTGAGTAATTTTATACTTAGAAGCAAAATTACCCAACGCGCACAACTGTCAAAATTTTTGGCTTGTTGTGTGCGTTGATTAATTTGCTGTCTGCGTATAAAATTACTCAGTGCGCATAACGGGCAAAAATTATGTCAGGTGTGCACGTTGAGTAATTTTCCTCACTCTTATAATGCCATTATCGTGTGTGCCTTAAATTCTTGATTAATTTTGCTCATTTTGATAATTTTTCTGAAACGGCGAAATTACCCAATTTTTATTTATAAGTTCGTTTGTGCCATATATCGTTTGTGCCCTAAATCAAATTTTTCAGAAAGATTATTGTTCCTTCCGAAATTTTACTTTCTAGTTCGTCGTATTTCGGCATTGAACTTCTCGATCGTCAACTTTCGTATTATCAGCCTCGATCACCAAGTTTTGTGTTATCGGCATTGAACTCCTTCAGTCAAAACATAATTGTAATAAGTTTTTTTAATTAATTTTGAACTTTTTTCAATTTTTTAAACATGATTTTATGATAGTTTGCTTTAAGGGTATTTTCAGTAGTTCCGGTCATGTGCGCAGCAAAAACATAAATAATATTATTTTATTCATCATGCTCGGAGTAAAAAATAAAAGCGATCGTACGCATAGAAAATCGGTTTGTGCACGTAGCAACTCCCTACCCTGTAACGGGGAAAGTAAAAAGGTAAATTACAAGAAAAAACCTCTACACTTTTCTCCCTTATACGGTTAAATTCTACAAATCCCCCCTCCCCACACAAAAAAAAAACCCCATGTAATTCATTTTTTTCTCTTTGACACATTGTATAGTTGGATAGAACAACTATCTATATTACAAAAGAGGGTAGATTTTGAATCTTTGTCCCATGTGACAATGTCCCATCGTCACAATGGGACACCCCCTCCACCTCACCATCCACCTCACACCCCCACACCCAAAAAACACCAAAAGAACACCCAAAAAACACTCATTCACTCAAAAACACATCCAAAAACATTGCCATTTTCTCCCCCTTCCATTAAATTGCACAAAAACCCCCTCTTCTTCCCCTTTTGCATTTTGGTCCTTTTGCATGTGAATTTGCGTTTTTGGTTCCTTTTTACCCCCCGACGCTGCCGACACCCACACCCACGCTTTCCGCTCCTTCCCAGTTTCGTGCGTGCACTGCTGCCATATTCGTAGTGGTTATTTTTGCTCCGTGCACCAAGTGCACGGGTAATTTCTAGCAATCATATAAAGTTGGTGGTAATAGAAATTTCATCTTTGATTGCTAATTGAAAAGGAAAAAAGAAAACATTAATATATTTTTCCTACATTATCTCTAGGCTTTAATTCAACATTAATATGCATGGCTTTGATGTTCGCGTTAAAAAATTGTTGTATATATTACAAAAGAGGGCAGATTTTGAATCTTTGTTCCATGTGACGATGTTCCATCGCCACATGAGACACCCCCTCCACCTCACACCCCCACACCCAAAAAAACACCAAAAGAACACCCAAAAAACACCCATTCACCCAAAAACACACCCAAAAACATTGCCATTTCCTCCACCCTTCCATTAAATTGCACAAAAAACCCATCTTCTTCCCATTTTGCATTTTGGTCCTTTTGCATGCGAATTTGCGTGTTTGGTTCCTTTTTACCCCTCGACGCTGCCGACACGCACACACACGCTTTCTGCTCCTTCCCGGTTTTGTGCGTGCACTGCTGCCATGTTCGTGGGGGTTATTTTTGCTCCGTGCACCAAGTGCATGGGTAATTTACATTAAAACAAGAGGGATAAGAGAAATAATAACGTGAATTAAGACTGATTTGAGCATTTTCTCAAAGTATATATCTACACGCACACATACACACATACATATATTGTCACTCACTGGACAAAAAATATTGACCCTGCAAAATTTTGAAAGTACAGAGAAGCAAGATGTAAGATTCAGGATATAGTTCCTGAAGAGACGAAGATTAGAAGTCGAAAATACAAAGACGTAAAATGTAAATCTAAATGAGTACATGATGTTTTCTGCAATTAAACCTAAATGAAAAAAGAACAGCAATCTAAAAGAAGAGGATGGGAAATAAAATAAAAAGCAACCTAGATCTTTGAATCTGTCCCTTTGGCCATATTGAAAAAAATGTTCACATTACTTTGAAGACTCTGCATTCACTAGATACAAACGGATAGGGAGCTTTAGCCTCAATTGAAAGGGGACTCTAACAAGTACAAGCTTTTGCCCTGTTACTCTTCGACTAGACAATTGAAACAACAAACATCAATCTTAGAGCTGCAACTGCTAATCATTAGATTCAGTGTGTACATATGTCTGATATGATAGCAACTTGCAAGCAGCAACAAAATTCTTCTGCTTCAAATTGAAAGAGAAGATTGCCCGTCTTTCCAGGAAGAAAGTTCTGACGTCAGAATGAAAAATTTCACTCGAATCTCGCTGATGGATGGATGGATCGGCCATAAAGAAAGAACGAGCATCTCTCTCTACCATCATAAAATAACATGCAACTGTTTAAAAGTCGCAGATCAGGCTCATCTTCAACTGGTCAGACAGCATCATTTTCTCCGGACTCCCTACATCACGTAATATAGGTTACATAATGCCTCGGCACTTGCCGGTGCTTAAAGAAAATGGAGGCAAACTTTCAAGCAGCAATCACTATACTAGTAGTCTAATACAAGGTAAATACGTATCAGAATACATAAACTGATAGGTTAAGATTTCTTATGGCGAGGAAAAAGGAAATAAAGACACACATCGCCTTAATCAAAAGTAAACGTCAATGTATGAATTAATTTTCCATTATCAACCAGTTGAGTCACTTTTGAAGTAAAAGGGCACCACAGACGCGGGCTTTTTTCATCTCAGATAAAAATTCTGTTGACTGGACTGACGAATTGAAGAAACATAGGAGACCATCTCTGAGATTCAATTGACAAATGGACTGACGAATAGGTAAAACAGAACTCAGTAGACAGAGAACAAAAATGCACATCTATCTTTTTTAATGTTTATGGTGGATTCAGGGAGATTCGCAAATTTGGTGTTTCTATAGAGAAGTGGCATTCAAGAATACAGGTGGAAACAAGAGAAGCAAAGCGTTCAAGACATAAGGTGTTGGGGTGATGTCACTCCATCAACATAACTGAAAATATGGGAAGACAACTTCCATTGGGATATCATCAGAATCTAAGGTTATTCCAAAAAAGGCGATCGTGGATGTTTCATGTGATTACCTGTAGAAGTTAAGATTCGGATAGTTGCTGACATGTCAGATCTTATTTTGCAAAGGATGGATCAATAAGAATCATCTGCCCAAAGAAGTACTTTCTTTGTTCAACCATTGAATAAGATTTCAATCCACATCATAAGCATAATGAATAAGGTAGGTGGATTTACCCGGTAGTAGCAAGTGTGTCAGCAACCAACTTTTGGATTCTCTGAGCTTCTTCTCTGACGCAAAGAAGGTTATTTTTCACTTCCTTGCAAAGTCTACCTTCTAGAAGGCGAATTGGCAACCAAAGCTTTGGCTCTAATTCCACAAAATAGGAGAGCGTGGTCTGAAATTCTTGCCCCACCACATATTCTCCTCCTTTGCACGTATTGTTATCAATCTGTGTGAAGCACCCAAGTTAATCTACCGGTTCAACCAGGATCTGAATAAAAATATCTACTCAATTTTCTTGAAGCCCATGTGTTAATCAAGAAATTCAACCACATTTTGAAAATTCAACTGAACTAATCTAGATTTTGGTTATAGCCAAACTGAGCCAAATATCAAAGTTGAATCAATGTTACAAGCATTGGATGATATCATAACAATAAGAACTTAAGCATATACTCCTTCCCTATATCATGGACCGATTTATATTTTTTGGGGTGTCTGTGTTGGTGGTGGTTTTTTTTTTTTTTTGATTTGGAGGTGTATCTTAATAATCTATTAATCATACTATTGTATAACATAGAAAAGGAGAAGAAGACTCTCACATGTCCCACTTTTAAGATAAACCCTTCTATTGTAAATGCGTAAACACCCTTGATCTATACTCAATAGTTCTGTGTCTCTTCTTCACACTTCTAACTTCTACCTCTTGTTCATCCTCATTCATTATCTCCACCTCCCCACATGTTCGATTATCTCTTTTCACTCTGTCCTTCGAAGATGGGTTTTATAATGTCCCATGATTTTTAATTCTGCTAACATGCGAATCATGGTACACACTAATTTATTCCAAAACACATACTCCTTGATTTCAACTATTTTTTCATTTGACTTAAGTTTTTCTCTACTTTTGTTCTCCTTGAAACTTTTGAAGGTTGTAGAATCAAAATCATACAGCCAACATCCCTAAATTGCTTCATGCTGAGGAGGCCCAATCCCAAAAAACTCAATGCAAAACCTCGCTTGCAACAAAATATTGTTAACATACAGAATGGAGCACAATGCCCATGGTAGAATTTTCCACATTCCAAGAAAGCATCTGAACTTGCGTATTGCACTTATTCTAACTGTTAAAAGGAAGAAATTTGCATCTCTTTACAATATTAAAAGTAGAGTAAACTTGAGAAGACAAAAATCATTGAAGCATTTTGAACCCCAAAGAATGAAGTCCAATTTAAATTACATTCATCTAGCACACACTTTGAGAGTCAAAATATATAACATCAATGCCAGTTCTGCAGTTTTTTTAACCATCCAGCATCCTTCCTCTTTAACTCGGATGTTTCAAAGAACTGATGCGGACTATGGTTTGTAGAATGTATTTGGAGATTTTTATTGAATGGAAATAGGGTTTACAATAGTTAAGTAGCCAATTTTGGGAGAGTTGGCCCCTCTCCTAGCTTTTGCTAAGGGAAAAGCCTAAACTCTTTTTAGGATCTCACTGGAGAACTATAGGAAAAACGTCAAATGACGGCTACAAACTTCGATGCCCTAACCCTAGCCCACGCCCTCACTTATATAATGTTTAGGCGTGATGCGTACAGCAAAAATAACAAAACTAGTAATGCATAAAGAAGCTTCACCAAATTGTCAGTACGCCTAGCAATTACTCCTTCGTCTTCTTGCGCCTCCTCTCGTATGTGATAATTGTATCACTACTCCCCCCAGGAGTTTCACCTTGTCCTCAAGGTAGAAATCAGGATACTGCTGCAAGATCTGATCATAAAGCTCTCAAGTTGCCTCACACTCCGGCAATCCTGACCAACGGATTAATACTTCTCGTGCCCCCGACGCTCCTGCGCGAATGCTTGTAACCTCCTCGGGTTCCAATAGTACCTCCATGTCGACCGTGAGAGTCGGCGGTAATGTAGCAGAGGCCGCATGATCGCCGATAGCTCAGCGTAACTGTGAGACGTGAAAAACCAGGTGGATCCGGGTAGTAGGGGGCAACCTCAGTCGGTAGGCCACCTTGCCAATCCGGGCCGCAATCTCGTAAGGCCCATAGTACCTCGCTGCTAGCTTCTCATTGCGCCGCTGGGCCATCGAGCGTTGTATGTAAGGCCGAAGCTTCAAATAAACCCGCTCTCCTACGGTGAACTCCACATCCCTGCGATGTGCATCCGTCTTCTCCTTCATGATCTGCTGGGCTCGTGATAAATGTCGCTTCAACTCCTCCAGCACCCGGTCATGCTCCTCCAGCTGATGCTCCAGTCCTGACACCGGGGTGGCTCCCCTGCTGTAGTGTACTAAGTGGGGTGGGTTTCGGCCATACACAATCTGAAACGGTGTCATCTTCGCCGTTGAGTGGTACGAGTTGTTGTACCAGTACTCAGCCCACATCAGCCACTCGGCCTACTTCTTGGGCATCTCTGAAGCAAAACACCGTAGGTAGGTCTCCACGCTTCGATTAACCACCTCAGTCTGGCCGTCCGTCTGCGGGTGGTAAGCGATGCTCCGTCGTAGCGTTGTACCCTGTAGCCGGAACATCTCTTTCCAGAAAGTGCTCAGAAACACCTTATCCCTGTCCGACACAATCGAAAGAGGATACACATGCAACCGGACTACCTCCCTCAAAAAGGCAGCTGCCGCCGATGCTGCAATAAATGGATGGCGAAGTGGAATGAAATGACCGTATTTGCTGAGGCGATCAACCACCAGAAGTATCGTACTGAAGCCCTCTGATCGTGGTAACCCCTCCACGAAGTCCATCGAGATGTCTTCCCACACTCTGGTAAATCCAAGGGGTGTAAGAGACCTGTCGGGATGTCGCCTGATATTTGTGACGCTGGCATACGTCACACTCTGAGACTAACTGCGCGACATCCTTCCTCATACCCGGCCAATAGAGCTCCCGACCCATCCTCTGATACGTCTGGTATCCTCCTGAGTGGCCTCCCACTGCGCTGCCGTGGAACTCCTGGAAAGGAGTGGAAATGTGTCCAGAAGTACAGGGAATCACCAACCTCCCTCGGTACAGTAGTGTCCGTCCCTCCAATGTGTAACCAGGAAAGTCTCATGTTCCCTGTGTGATGGCCTCCCTGATTTGTCACAACCCATCATCTGCCTCAATCTCTGCTAGTAGGGCGTCACGCCCCAGCATCACCGGAATAGAAATGGCTACCTCCTGTACCCCCTCATCTCGTCGGGAAAGCGCATCTGCTGCCTTGTTGTACGTGCCGGGTTTGTAGTGAATCTCGAACTTGTACCCACTCAGCTTGGACAACCACCTCTGGTGCTCCTCAGCCACCATACGCTGTTACAGGAGGTACTTCAGACTCTGCTGGTCGGTCCGTACCACGAACTCTCTACTCAATAGGTATGGCCGCCACTTCTGTATCGACAGCACGAATGCCATCAGCTCTCTCACAAACAGACTTCAGCCTGGCCCTGGATGATAAGACCTGACTGAAGTAGGCGATCGGCCGCTGCTACTGCATCAGCACGGCCCCCAACCCAAAGCCCGACGCGTCAAACTTCACTACAAATTGCTTCTCAAAATCCGGGAGTGCTAGCACTGGCACTGTCGTCATCGCCTCCTTGAGGGCATGGAATGCCCTCGTCGCCTCCTCTCCCCAGCAGAAACTGTCCTTCAATTGTTCGGTAAGGGGCCACGCAAGGTACCGTACCCCTTCACGAACCGCCGATAATAACCCGTGAGCCCCAGAAATCTCTGTAGATCTCGTAATGTCCTCGGCTGCGACCAATCCAACATGGCTGCAATCTTCGACCGATCGGCTGCCACGCCCTCTGCTGAGACGATGTGCCCTAGGTACTCCACCTGTGCCTGCCCGAACAAGCACTTCTTCCGATTGGCCTGTAGCTGGTGGTCCTCCAGCTCTCTCAACACTATATCCAGATGGCCCAAGTGATCTTGCAGTGAGTCACTGTATACTAGTATGTCATCGAAGAAGACAAAAACGAACCTCCGCAGATAAGGCCGGAAGACCTTATTCATCAATGACTGGAACGTGGCGGGGGCGTTCGTCAGCCCAAACGGCATGACGAGAAACTCGTAGTGGCCCTCATGAGTCCTGAAGGCCGTCTTCTGAATATCCTCCTCCCGCATACGGATCTGGTGGTATCCAGATTTCAGGTCGATCTTCGAAAAGACCACCGCTTCATGTAGCTCATCCAATAGTTCGTCAATCACAGGGATGAAAAACTTGTCTGAGACCGTTTCCTTATTGAGAGCTCGGTAATCGACTCAAAACCTCCAACTGCCGTCCTTCTTTACCAGCAACACTGGACTAGAAAAAGGGCTCGTACTGGGTCGTATGACCCCTGCCTGCAGCATCTCCTGAACCAGCTCTCAATCTCACCCTTCTGCACATGCTGGTATCGGTACGGGCTCACGCTAATGGGGGACACCTCCTCCTTCAGCACAATGGCGTGCTCATGATCTCGTGGTGGTGGAAGACCACTGGGCAGCTGGAACACCCCTTCAAACCCCTGCAACAGCTGCTCTACCTCTGGTGGTACCATCGGTGTGCTCTTTGTCCCCTCAGAGATCAACCCCTGCAACTCAATTAAAAACCCCCTCATTCTGCTTGAAGGGTTTTCGCCATAGTCTTGTATGACACAGACGAACAACACAAACTCGGGTCACCCAGCAGCACCACCTTCCTCCCTTCCACCTGAAACTCCATTCGCAGCAGCTTCCAATTAAACTTCGTCTCTCCCAACGACTGCAACCACTGTATTCCTAGAATCAGGTCTACGTTGCCCAATTTCAGGGGCAAAAAATCACCGGTGATCAACACCCCTTGTATGGACACTGTCAAATCCCGACAAATGCCTCTGCTTCGCTCCACTGTGCCGGTCCGCAACATGACCCCGAAGCCCTCCGTCCTGTAAGCTGGATCCCTTGCGCCTCAACCACCCTTGGAGACACAAAGTTGTGTGTGGCCCCGCTATCGATCAGGATCACCACGTCCAATTCACAAACTCGATCAGCCAGCTTCATAGTGTGAACTCGCGTCAGTCCCGCTATGGAACTAAGTGAGACATCGGCTGCCTCCAAGAGTAGAGGCCCAATGTCCTTCTCGTGCTCTGTCGCACCCTCCTCTGCTTGCTCCTCCTCCAACTCCTCTGTGTGCACCTCATATATCTACAGCGCCTGGTTGCGACACATGTGCCACGGGGTAAATCTCTCATCACATTTAAAGCACAACCCATTTGCCCTTCGGTCCCGCATCTCGGCATCTGTCATCCTCTTGTAAGGCCCGCCTGGCCTCACATCTCCTGGTCTTCCCCTCCTATCGGTGTACCTCCTGCCGGTGTACCTCCTGACGGAACAGTCTGGGGTCGGAGAAACTGCCCCCAAAAGTCCCCCTGGCGCGGCGTTCCTCTGCCAATCTGGCATCGACTGTCTGCGCTAGCTCCATCTGCTCCTCCAGTTCACGAGGTCTGAGAGTGCAGAGCTCAAACCTAATGGTAGGTTTCAATCCATCCATGAAAAAGCCCTCTAAGGACTCCGTCGGCATCCCGCGCACCCTACTAGTAAGTAACTCATACTGCTTGATGTAGTCGCGCACCGTCCCCAACTGCCTCAGGACATGCAGCTGCTCGTAGGCTCCCCCCACTTGGCCGTCTCTGAATCGGTGTAGTAACGCCTCCTTGAACCCGTCCCAGGTTCTCAGAGGTCTCTGCTGCTCCTTCCACCGCCACCAATTCAAGGCCTCTCCCTCTAAGCAGAGTGCAACCGCCCGCAGCATCTCTGCCTCCGTCAATCTCAACATCTCGAAATACCTCTCAGCCTTGTAGATCCACCCTGTGGCATCACTGCCCTCGAACAGAGGCATTTTGAGCTTCTGAATGTGGTCATCTGCACGTGGATCCCCTCTATCAACGCGATCCGGCTGCTGCTGACGGTGGTGATCTCTGAATCTGACTCCTCCATGACCCCATCGCTGGTCCTCCCTCCTATCTCGCTCCTCATACTCCTCCACATGGTAGCGAATAGGTTCCTCGTACTCCAGGTCATGTCTGTCAGCTTGCCATCGCCTTTCTGGGCCACCATCATTGTCCTCAGAGTACTCCTGATCATGCGCACCATACGCGCGGCCCTTCGGGCCACTCACCGCCCCCCCTACGATACGCAGGGGGACCCTCGTCGCGCGCGCGGCTTGCCCCGGGTCTGCGGGACCCGTAGCGGGCCCGCCCGTCGTTGGCGAACCCCAAGTGGGGTCGTCCAGGCTCGACGACCCCCCTGCGGGTTCGCCCGCCTTCGGCGACCCCCACCAGGGGTCGCCCCGCCTCGGCGGCCTCCCTGGGGGGTCGCCCGCCTTCGGCGACCGCCAAGCGGAGTCGCTTGTCCCCCGCAGCCCCCCTGCGGGGCTGCCTGGTGTCGGCAGCCCTCAGGTGGGCCGCCAGAGGGTCGGCAACCCTCTGGCGGTCCCTAGGATTGCTGGGTGTGCGCGCTGTTGTCGCCTCATGTGTTCTTCTTCGGAGCTTTCACCTAGGGTTTCGAAGAGATCATCCCGCCATTATTCGTCTTCCAGATCTAGATCTAGATCTTCCTCTTCTTGGATTACCCCCTTGATCTGGGATCATCACCGCCTTCCCTTTCGCTGCGCGGGTCGCCTTCGTCCTCATATCTGATTAGAGATTCAGATCAGAAGTCGTTCCCTCTTTCGATTGCGAGATCCCGGATGTATTTTGGGTCATGAGATGCGCGATCATCTCCTTCATCTGCTCCATGTTCTCCTTTAGATCAGATCTGAGATCAGATCTGCCAGCAGCGATCTACTCGATGAGATCCGCCGTATCTTTCTTCCTCTCGACGATTTCCGCATCTAGCCTTTCCTCCAAAGATTTTGTCGTAGATGATCTTGTTGCTGCCATTGGATCAGAGCTCTGATACCAAATTAATGCGGACTAGGGTTTGTAGAATAGATTTCGGGATTTTTATTGAATTGAAATAGGGTTTACAATAGATAAGTAGACAATTTTGAGAGAGTTGGCCCCTTCTAGCTTTTGCTAAGGGAAAAGCCTAAACTCTCTTCTAGGATCTCACTAAAGAACACTAGGAAAAACGTCAAATGACGGCTACAAACTTCGATGCCCTAACCCTAGCCCACGCCCTCACTTATATAATGTTTAGGCGTGGTGCGTACAGCAAAAATAACAAAACTAGTAATGCATAAAGAAGTTTCCCCAAATCGTCGGTGCGCCTAGCAATTACTCCTCCGTCTTCTTGCACCTCCTCTAGTATGTGATAATCGTATCAAAAACCTACCCATCAAATTCAAATAACTACTGCCCAGACACATTGTGCAACAGCAGACAAGCCAATTGTTCACATTATTTGGACACTCACAATTATTCCTGAAATGCCTTCAAGACATTGGTTGATATGAAGTGTAGTACAGTCAACAGTTAGCAGACAAGATAATTGTTCGCATAATTTGGACATCCACATTGATTCCTGGAATACCTAACAATGAATTCCTTGGGATGAAAAAACAACAAAAAATTTGCTTAACTGAAACACTGGTTGAAATAAATTTTAGTATCACATGCAAATGTCACCCCCTTCAACAGTAAACTGAGCGTGTAGTTAATGATGTCAAGCTGTGAATTAGTCAGACAATGACTTGTAGCCGGATTCTGAAGGGCATTGGTGGCACCAAAATTATAATAATCATAACACTCAAATTAGCCGGCATCCGCCAACCCACCACCACCTGTACGCTTTCGGGGGGCACCAAGGTCCAGAAAGTTCACAACCATTTGTTAAGGGTAAAACAAGATTTGGAAGAAGGGTTAGTGTAGTTAGTCCATTCTCTCTTCACCATGTGTGGTACAATGGGTATGTGCGGAGCAAAGTTTTAAAACGTGAAGGCGTGACGTAAAGCGTATTTTCGACCCGTGACGTGAGTCGTAAGCCTCAACGCGTAAGGCATAAGCCTTCAGCGTGTTGTGAGGCGTAACACATTATAACCACATAAGTCTGAAATATAGATATAAAAAACATAGATTTAAGTTCCAAACCATCATTAAAGTATCAAAATATTAAAATAACACTCCATATAAAACATCCAAAAAAAGATCAGAATATTTGAGTTGCAAAATTAGACTCTAAATCTACTCTTCCACGTCATCAAATGCAGAATCTTCACTTGAGCCATCTCCCTCCCCAAAACTTCCTAGGCCACTAACATCATCCTAGGCTACGAAGAAGAAGAAAAAAAAGAAGGAACGAAGAAGAAAAAAAGAAGGAACGAAGAAGGAAGAACGAAGAAAAAAAGAACGAAGAAGGAAGAAAAAAAGAGAGAGAAGAAGGGGCGGGGGGTTACGCACCAGGGGCGACGAATCAAGGCGGCGACGAGTCTATCTCTCTCTCTTTTAGCTTTTATACCTAGGAAATAATTTTTTTGCAAAAAATCACCTTTTTGAAGGCGTGAAAACCCTAACGCATTTGCTGCACCTCCGAACTGAGGCGTACGCCTTTGCTGCGCCTCCGAACTAAGGCGCACGCCTTTGAGCGCCTTCGACCTGAGGCGTAAGCCTTTGGGCGCCTTCGACGAGTGAAAGCCTCTTCCCTCTCGCCTCAGGGCGCTGGAGGTGAGCCTGGCCCTGAGGCGCGCCTTGAGGCGTACGCCTTTGCCGCCTTTCAAAACACTGGTGCTGAGAGAGCAACTAATTTCCTATGTTGTTAGCACTGAAAAATTAAAAAAAAATTTGAAATTTTTTTCCTAGATTATTGTTCACTTTCAAAAATCCAAAACCTCAAGTATGGGTGAACCCTCGAGTGTTTGACCCTCGATCCACCCATTACAAAAATTTTTTGGAACCCGTTGAATTTGCTACAGTTAGATAGAAGGTTAAATAACGTTAGATTCACTTGATTTATGATATGTTGATCATACATAATGTATATAACGCATCTAAAAATTTAAAAAAATTAATTAAAAAATGTGTATGTTTGCCAACGCGGGAAATCGTGAAATTTTTCCGCACAGTTAGCACATATACATTATTCTCATACACACACATGAGTCATAACGTGTGAATATAGGTCACGTGGCATTCATAATATTCATCCGAAAATTTCAAATCATTCAAAATCTCTTCCCCGAAAGTATACAACCTCGTTCAAAATACGCCCCCACCCTAAGAAATTTTCTTTACCAACGTTTAAACTAAAATTTAGTTTCCCCGAAAGAAATTCGTTCACCCGAAAATTTTTAATTCCACCTAAAATTAAGTTGACTCCAGATTTAGTTCCCACCAAATTTAGTTTCCATCAAAATTTTAAATTAAAATTTAGTTCCCCACACAGAATTTAGTTCCTCCCAAAATTAAATTCAAGCCAAATTTAATTATCCCCACAATTTAAAATTTTAGTTCATTCTAAAATTTAGTTCCATCCAGATTTAAATTCTCCCAAAATTTTAGGATTTACCCCCAAAATTTTCACAAATTCTCATCCTGTCCATTGATTTCTCAAGATTCAATTATAGTTGTCTTTCTACTCACCTTTTTGTCCTAGTCAGCACCCCATTCAAAAACATCCATAATTTGTATAATAGATATTAGAATAATGGGTATCATATGACATATAAGGTTTAGCCTCATATATGCTTCTAAAACTACACTCCTTTATTTTTTCGGATGATTAGAACCGTTCATTTTGATCTACACATTCTAAAACCTAGAACACGAATATCAGATGAACCCAAGGAGGTTTGCTCGTTCATCTATGCGTCACAAATTGAACGGTTTGCATGAATATAACTTTTATGACGGGTTGATGAACGGGCAAAACACTTTGGGTTCAACAAAACTCAGTATTTTGGGTTTTTAGAGTATAAAGATCAAAAGAACGGTTCTGATCATCCAAAAATAGCTCAGGTGTAAGTTTTAGAGGACACATATGCGGCTAAGTCTCATATGTCATATGATACATATTATTATATATATAGTACTATTCAGGTGCGAACAGGTCACACCAAAATTTGGTGCGAAAAGTTTTTATTTTTATTTTTTGAATTATCCTTAGGAGGATTTCACACTCAATCAAGCCGTTACAAATTTAATGGTTTCAGAACAATAAAACATTTTGTACCAATCCGATCCAGAGCAAATAAAAGGGACTTTCTTGATTTTTGATATGTAAATGTATTAATGTGTGGAACATATTCACCAGTTTGGATCTATGAAAAATATCAAAGAGATACGGTTTTCACAGTAATTGCATAGGAAAATTTTCTTAGTAGATCATTTGCTTATATATATATATATATACACACACATTGGCGGAACCAGGCATTTAGTTTGGTGGGGATCCCAACACACAGTGTGGGGGCATGAAACAAATACATGCATATATATATATATACATATACATATATACATACATATAATTTTTTTCAAAATTTGGTGGGGGCCCATGCCTCTACATCTTAAGAGGCAGTTCCATCCCTGTGTGTATGTGTGTATCTATGGATAAGGATGAGAATGGGCCGGGCCAAATAGATGCCCAATTCAAACAGGCGGGCTTTCGGGCCGGCCCAAAGCCCATAGGGTCTTTTTTAAGAATGCCCAAATGGGTTTAAAGAGTGCTTTGGGTATGCCCATCGGGCCTCTTAATAAAATTAAAAAACATGTAGAATATAATAACAAACATGTCACATTAAAAATATAGTATCATTTCTATAAAAGATAAGTATAAGCTGGCTAGCGGGAGAGATTTTCTGCTTGGTAGTAAAAAAGATCCATTTTATTTGAAACTTGGTAGGTAAAAAGATAAGTAAAATATCATTAAATGAGATTAAGCAAAAAAAATCTTGTAGCAATTCAATTGTCTGAATCATCTACGGATGCAATTTTTTCTGCCAACAAGTTGGAAGATAAAATTGAATCATGCAAGCATATCACAAGTCAGATGCATTTGGATCTAATTGCAGTAGACAATCACCAAAAAAGTCAAATTAACATTAAATATATTGAATAAGTCTTTACATGATGCCAAACAGACCAAATAGCATTTGAAAAGCAAACACATGGAGTCACTGTTGAGCTAAAGTCTTTTCCATGCAGCATACAAGCATACAGTAGTTCAAATCTTAATCTCAGATTACATAATTCAATGCATACTATCAAACGATTCTGGATTTGCCAACCGAAATTGATTAAGCATCTTCCGGGGACGTGATTAGTATATAAGCCGGTGCATAACAGCTGCAAAAAAACACAATTAACATTCATGCATTCCTTAATCCTTGATCATAATTGAAAAAACACAGCCAACCAAGCTACACAATTAACAGCCAAGCTACACAGGAATTTTGTCAAACAGTTTGAAAGCAATCCCAAAATCCATCGTGAAAACCAGTCCTAATTAAAGTACCCATTACTAAAAATACCCATTACGACTTTGACGGTAGTTACGTATCAAAGAGTGACATTAGATAGATCTAATCTCATCCTAGTTTATACATCAACCGACATGGTAAGATAAAATCTCAAGCCCAATATGCAATTTTGACCACCAACTCAAAGCAACAGCATAATGAAGAACCCATGAATTAATTTCGAAAAAAAGAAAATAAGCTAAGATTATTTGGGCTTAAGAAAATAAAAAACTCACACTATCGGGCTTGCCGATGATCTTGGCGAAGTCTTGGTGGCCTCGGAAAGCACGTCAGAGGTGTTGATTGCCTCTAGGTCGACATTGGTGTCGAAGCGCTGCTCGAGGAACGGAGCTTGGGAGGGGTCGAAGAGTTTCTCGATAGACGCGGAGCGAGAGGCGAGCGAAAGATGACCTCGGAGCTTGACTGCTCTCCTTTTAGGATTTTTAATGGCGAGCTGCGAATTAGGGCTGTCGATGGTTGAAAATGGGCATCGATTTTTATTTCGATGTGGCTGTGGGCGAGCGCGAGGTCGGGCAAAAAAAGCCCGATTGGGCTGATTTTTGTTTCGATGTGGCTGTGTGGGCGAGCGGGAGGTCGGATGGAAAAAAAGCCCAATTGGGCTTTGGGCAAGGAGCATGCTTTGACCCGAAAATTGATAGAGTATTTAGTTTCGGGCTCGGGCTGGCCCAATACCCATGGGTATGAGTATTAACCAGGCTTTTCGGGCTAGCCCAATTGGGCACCACTGGGCCAGCCCATGCCCATTATCATCCCTATCTATGGAAAAAGTGTTCCTAAGATGACTCATTAGGAAATTATCTATGGAGTCAGCCTTAATACATATGTTCTACTAACTTTATGGATGATCCAATCCATTCATTATGCTTTACATGTTAACAAATACTTATTTATAAAAAATAATGCACTTTTAATTTGTTTTGACTATGCATCATGTGGTTACAAAATAAATGGTTTCATACTGATAGAACAAATGATGACACTTGATCAATGTGTCCAAATCATATAATTTTTTATGAATCATTTTAAATTATGAAGATGATGATGGACGGAGTGGATCATCTATAAAGTAGTTTAATTATATGATTTTAAGTTGACTCCTTAGATAATTTCCTAAGAAGTCAACTCTGGAACACTTATATATATGAGGAATATGGAGGTGTGCTGACAGCACATGATCGAATTTCCTATGTTTTCAGCATTTTGGGGGTCAAAAAACATTTTTAAAATTTTTTTTTGCAAAGCGTTCTACAACTTGTTGGCCCTCCCCATCAATTTTCAATTGAATCCAACACTTTTTGAGCCTTCATCCTTGTATTTCAAAAAGATCACGCTGACAGTTTCAAAACTTAAGCTGTCTTTTTAAAATGCATGGATGGAGACTCAAAAAGTGTTGGATTCACTTGAAAATTGGTGATGTAGCCAACAAGTTGTAGAACACATTGCAAAAAATCTTTAAAAATATTTTGACCCCAAAACGCTGACAACACAGGAAAAATTTAATGTGCTGTCAGCACACACGCACACATGCACACATACATACATATATGAGGAAAATGTGCATCAGCTAGCCAATGATGAATTTCTTCCTTGGCTAGCATCAAAAATACCACACCCGCTATATTTTTCAACTATCAGATCTGTTAATTTTTATCTTTAAGTTTTCAAATGAACTCAACGGATTTTGCTCGTTCATATTTCAATTGAAAAAGTTCTGTTATTACGAAACCGTTAAATTTGCGATGAATGGACACAAGAGCAAACCCTTTGGGTTCATTTTAAAATTGATGGTTTGATAATTTAGAACATGAAAATCAAAATGAATGGATCCGCCTGTCATAAAAAATATAAGGGATGATATTTTTGACGCAAGCCAAAAAGAATATATATATATATATAGTAAACTGGATATGTAGTGCCAGCCAGTGTTCTAAATATCGGTCCGATATCCGATATATCGGCCGCAATATCGGTTTTATCACTAGGCCGATACGATATAGGCTTATATATTGCGGTTTCCGGTATTTAGGAAAATATCACCGCAATATCGGGTTGCGACCGATATTGCGGCCGATATATCCCTTTGAAATATCGGCCGCAATTCACTATTTTTTTAAAATAAAGTTAACAGGTCGGTCCATTTAAAAGTGTATCCGACTCGAGTCAACCGACCCAAATCATTTACTTAAAACAGTGAGGCATCAGGATTTTTTGAGGGATAATCGTTGTTTTGCCCTAAATCTAATCACGCCGCTTCGATGCTTTCGACGCTCCGGTCCTCATGCCACTTCGCTCAGCTCCATCCGACGATAATCGATTGGAGCTTCGGCGTTCGACATTCAATATTTGCAAGAGAGTGTTTTCCGATCAAGATGAGTAGTCAATTCCAATTTTTTTACAGTTTTTCTTATATTTTTTCAGTTTTTTTATTTTTCTTCCTTCCAGTTTTGGTTTTATTTGACATCATGTTTAGCCTTTGATATGAGGCTCTGATATTTAGTCAATATCCCTCATATTCATGTTTAATGAGAGAAGTATAACCAAAACATACTTTTATTTGAGTTAGTACAATTTATATCTTCTTAGATATATCTATGTTTGCATGTCATCATTTTTAAGCCTCTGATATGACACCTCGATATTTAGTCAATATCCCCGATATATCCCCGATATCCGCAATACGATATCAAATTTCCTAGGCCGATACGCGACCGATATCCGATATTTAGAACACTGGTGCCAGCACATATGAAATCTCGTGTGCTAGTATCACATGTCAAGTAATTTTTTGATATTTTTAAACTTTTGATGATTTGAAATTATTATACATATACTAAAATCTTGAAACATCAAAGATGAGTGAGCCATATGAGATTTGACCCTCGATCAATTGTTTAATTTTTTTTTAATTTTTTGAAACTATTGAATTTGTAAAAATTGGATTGAAAGTCAAATAACGTTGGATTCACTTGATTTTTGATATGTTGATCATTTATAGTGTGTAGATCAATCTCAAAATTTTTTAAAATAAAAATACAAATCATGTATATGTGCATCAGCGCATGAATTTTTTACGATGGCAGCGGATATACATTATATATACATATATATATATCCATTTTTACAAAATACACACTCCTAATATTATTATTATTATATTCCACTACTCCATCTTGAGCTAAAGTATATATAACATATATGCCGAGCTTGTTACAAATAAACTTAACTTGTAATTTTTCAAGATGCTTAATAAGCATATCGATGAGCCGGTTTGCTAAACTAACATGTCTTGTCTCAATCACCTTCTTGTCATTCTTTTTTAAATAATGTGGCAGTCAATCTCAATATAATTAGTTCTCTCATGAAAAAATATAGGGGTTTTAGCATATCTGTCCTTTAAATCTTGCGTATTTTGATATATGTCCCTCAAATCTTCGTATTTGCCCTCAAGTCCCTCAAAAGTTCGTATTTAACCTTAATAGTCCATCTCACTAACTATCTGTTAAAATCTTAACGGAAATGGGAATATTCCGTTAGTTTAGGGCTTAACGACGTGGGGGTTCTGGGCGCCGCTCTAGGGTGGAGGCGGCGGCGCCGCCGCTGGAGGAGGGGGCGGCGCCCCTCCCTGCTGCTCTGGGGGGAGGGGGAGGGGGGAGGGGGCACCGCCGCTGCTCTTCGGGGGGCACCCCCCTCCTCCTCAGACGAGGAGGCACCGCCCCCTCCCCTGCTGTTCTGGGGGGAGGGGGCGCCACCCCCACCCCCTGTTTTCTGGGTGGGGTTAATTAAGACTTAAATATGGGGTTTAATGATTAATTAAACGTAATTAATTGTTAACTAATATAACTTTTTAACAGAAAACCGGATTGAGGGACTATTAAGGTTAACATTTAAAATTTAAGAGACTTATGAGCAAATATCAAGATTTGAGGGACAGCTATCAAAATACGCCAGATTTAAGGGACATATATGCTAAAAACCCAAAAATTTGCAATATGAACATTTGCTTGATTCTAACAGTATAGCCTTATACAAGTAGATACAAAGGGTCCAAGTTCACCAAGTAACTTAACTGTTGAACTCATACCAACTCACAAGTGGTGTCGACATAACTTGATTGTCAGACTCAGTATTCGATCTAGAGACTACCGACTCCTTATTTTTTCACGACATAAGATTACATCCGACAAACACAATACCTTATCGTGGATTGTGATCAGATGATGAGTGTGTACCATCTGCATTTGAGAACTCCGTAATGTGAATATTTTTATGATCTAAATAAAGAAGAACTGTACCAAGAACACTCTTAATATCTCAATATCCGCACAAGTGCATCCTCATGTCATGCTCGGTGATCAGACATAAACTGACTAACCACACTCACTGAATATGCAATGTATGACACAGCTATGGAGAGATAGTTCAGGTTACACCAAATTCCACATATACCTCACTAGCACATGTAATGAATGGCTTCCCTGGATGGGCCAGATCTGATATGAGCTTATAGTTAGGATATATTAGAGCAATAACTAATTTACATCCTAACATTCTAGTCTCCATCAACAAATTAAGATCATTCTTTGGTTGAGATAAGTATGTCTTTCCATAAGCAGTCCACCTTCATATCCCAAAAGCATCAAAGAGGTCTAAGATCCTTCATCTGAAATTTCGGTTGAATAAACGCATTCAGTTGATTGATACCCTTAACATGATGTCATCCATATGTACAACCAAGAAAATATTTCTACCTACATAATATCAATAAAAGACAATGATCATTATAGCATTGAAGAAGACCAATGCAACCCACCCAAACCACGTTTTCAAAGACTGTTAAAAGTTATACAATGAAATTCTTAAACCACATACCTTTTCAAACTTTTCCTAAACTACAAACCTTGGTGATTACTCGGAATGATACTGAGAAAATTATTCTGCACATCTAATAAATGTAGTGGCCAATGACAGATAGATCTACATAGAAGATACGAAGCTGTACGGATGACATCTTGGACACTAGAGAAAGTCTCCTAATAATCAATGCCATAAGTCTGCAAATACCCATTAGCAACAACATATGCCCTCAACCAGGCTAACCATATATCTGAATTTGACTTGATAATGTACACCTACTTGCAACCATGTTCTTATTTAAAATAGTATCAACCAGAGCACAAGTTTCATTCTGTTCTAATAAAGTTGTTTCTTCTAATATAGCACTCTGCTAAGCTGAATAAGACAATGAATCAAAACAAGCTTGGAAATAGGATGAAAATCAATGAAAGATATAATGACACCATAAGAAGAGAAAAAACAGTATATGTGACACAATTAGAGATAATATGATCAATACATTTTCTAGTACATTTACATAATGCAACAGGAAGATCAAGATCAAAAAACTAAATACTCATCATCACTTGTGACCGGTCCAAGAGGAGAAACACCTGAAGTAGAAGGCCCATATTATGAATCTTAAGGAGAATCAATTGAGTGTTCGGTATAGACCTTACCGATATCAGGCCATTTTGATAGTAAAGATGTTGTCTCAATAGAAGTTGTCTCGCAGTAGTGTACTAAAAGAAACACATCTGAAGCTCAGATGATGATTACTCGCATAAAAGTATGATTGAGTTTTTACAAATATCACATTTGAAGATAAAATTTTGATTTGTTATAGGGCAAAACATTGTAACCCTTTATGTCCTAGATATGCGTAAAAAGATGCACTTTAAAGTTTTGAAATCAAGTTTGGAATTAGTTGTTCGATGATCATAAACAAAACAAACATATTCAAATGTCTTAATGATAACAAAAATAAGTTAGCAGTAAAACAAAGCAGCATATAAGGATGCAACAATCAATAACAAACAAAGCAGCATATAAGGATGCAATATATATGAATATAATCCTAGTAACATATAACATGTATCTATTCTTGCACTCTACAATCTCATTCTATTGTAGAATATATGAACATGAAAATTGATAAATAATTCCGGCCTTATACATGAAATTAACAAAATATGTACTAAAATATTTTTTTCGTGCTGTCGCTTTGTAAAATTTATACAGATATATCAAATTGAGTTTGTACTTCAGCACAAAATATTTTGAAAACAGAGTACGTTTCAAATCTATTTTTCAACAGATAAAGCCAAGTCACATTTGATTACTTATCAACAAAAGTTTTAAATATTAAAAATAAATAAATTTAGATTCTTAATGATATAGACCCCATACATCTGAGTGAACAACTTCAAAGGACTACTAACACGATTATTGACTCTTGAAGGGTAAGTTATATATCGATGCTTCCCTAGGTAACACAGCTCATATTATAAACTTAATAATTTATTGGATTCAGAGACTTAAAAAATTGAACTGTGGGAAAAAAGGATATCATAATCAGTAGTGGGTTATAGTGGGTGATAAGAGGAGTGGTAAGGCTGGCATACTACTGGGTTTATTTCCATGTCCATATAATACGATTATCCTGATTCATGCCATGTGTGAATCTTCTTCGCTCCAATCATCTAAAAGGCAATGATCATAATAGAATGTTAATGAACAATTCAAAAAAATGAATTAACTGATTAACAGTAAGACAAAAACAAAGGTGAAAATAACATGATACTGACTGAGCCAAATCATCAACCAAGGATGTAGAACCATCAATCAATAATGTCAGTCTGACTGTTAGACGTAACATGAAAAATGAAAATATATCAGAATCCTCAGTCATGTGATCCGATACACCCGAATCTATGATATAAGTCTTGGTGGAAGAGTGATAGGAAAGGCTAGGGATTTGATAGAAGAATTTTGGGGAATCGGGGGAAGATGATATTTTTATCGATTAATTTGGGAAATACAAGATAGGGGGTCCAATTCGAGAAGGAACCCCTCTCCTACCTCAAGGTGTCCAACAGGCCGGCCCGGCCCGGGCCCGGCCGGGCTTTGACCGGGCCACAGGCCGGGTCGGGCCGGCCCGAGAGGGCTCCAGAGCTGGGAAGCCCAGCCCGTGGCCCGGACACCAGCCGGGCCAGTCCGGGCTTTTAATAAAAAATATAAAACTTAAATATTTTTTAAAAATCTTTAAAATTCATAAAAAATTCTTTTAAAATGAAAAAAATATTTACACATAATATATAAAATTTATACATAGTATAATTTTTTAAAGATAGATAGTTTTTTAAAAACATAGTATTTTATAAAAAAATTACAAATAGATAGTGTTGCGGGGTAAGATCTGCGTACAATGAATTTGTTTGTTGGGGGAACCAAGGGCACGATGGTTGTAAGTGGGATGAAGTCTAGGTAGGTTGTTTAACCGGTGGTGAGTGGGATGACGAGGCTAAACGCACTTGCAAAGGCCGACCTATGAATCAACTTCGCGAGCACTCCGCTTGTCCGCCGCTCTGCTGGGATCGGACGCTAATTGCCAGCTGCGAAGGCAAGCTCACTTGTGCACAGAGCAGCTCGTCAGAAAGGCCGGATTGGGGTCTAACCATTAGCCTCTCTGATGCCTAAGTTAGAATTAGGACTTACAAAAGGGGCTGGACATGCAGATCGGACTGAAAGTGAGTCGACCTTACGTGGCGAGCTATAGTGGAAGAACAAAGATAGGGGAGACCTTTGCTCTTGTGTGTGAGTAATGAGAATGAGAGTCAATTAGCCAACCCCTCCCTCGGTGGAGGTGAAGGGGTATTTATACCTGATTGTGGCAGTTAGGTAGGACTGACCTGTCGTGCCGAGCTGGCAGACCAGACAACGGAAGCTTCAGCCGAGAATGTCAGATCTATGTGTGTCAGCCATACCATTGTCAGGCGGCGCAACGGCTCAGGGTGCTTTTCAGAGTGTCAGAGCCGAAAGCATTAAACGGTCAGACGGCACAGCGGCCAGGGGGTGCTTTGTCAGGTTGTCGATCGGCGAAAGTGTCAGTGGCGTCCTTATACTAGGTTGTTTGTCGTGTCCGATGTGCCCAAGGGTCGTCGAGGTGCGTCTGCGTGGCGGGTCTGTACTTGTCTCATCAGGTCGCACTAGGCGGACGACGGGTGAACTAGTTCTCCCGGCGAGCTGGGGGAAAACGGGCGCCCAGCGGGCACAGTTCGAGGCGACCTGGGCTCTTCTCGTCGGTCGAGGCGGACTTCGGGCTTGACGGGCGATAAACGGGCTGGGGAGGGGGAATCGGCGTCGAACTGACGAGGTCAGGACATAGAACGCCCACCCTTCGTCAGCTGAGGTGTGGCTTCTGCGAAGGCGGGGCGAGCTGTCTGTGCGCCGGCGAGTTTGAGTAGAAAGTCGGAGTACCACGATCTTTAGGTCGTAACAGATAGTATTTTGTAAGTAGATAGAAATTTAAAAAATGAGAAAAATATAACTTCTTTTATTGCAAATAGATATAGTATTGTCATTGGACAGAAACGTATTTAAGCCCGAGATTCTCAAAGGTCCCGGGTTGAAGCTTAACTTTTATTAATTTAAATTTATTTGAGGGGGGACTTAAGTTGACCAGCCTTACCCCTCATACTATGGCAAAAAAGAACTCTAATACAAATAAGAAAATGATAATACACGTAAGAAATGAAGATCGCTCATCTTGTGTCTCTTCTTCTTCGGAATCTTCGGAAATGTCCTTTTTATCCTGCGAGCGGTTTTCAGCATGGAACAAATTCTTCGCACAAATCGCAACTTCAACTATGTCTTCTTTCAGTCTTGACCTCTTGTCGCTCAGAACACGCACACCTGTACTAAAAGCAGACTCCGGAGCAACGGTAGATATATGGACTGCTAACAAATCACGAGCCATGATGGCAACAATTCGATACCGAGATTCATACCCTTTCCACCAGGCCAGAGCATCAAAATTCTCATCATCCATTTCTGCTTCAGTAAAAGGAA
Organism: Scilla litardierei; assembly: GCA_030789695.1. Classification (NCBI taxonomy): domain Eukaryota; kingdom Viridiplantae; phylum Streptophyta; class Magnoliopsida; order Asparagales; family Asparagaceae; genus Scilla; species Scilla litardierei. The sequence goes on along the minus strand of CM061140.1, from coordinate 143,493,923 downwards.
ACAGATTTGCTAAATACTTAGATAGTTCACTGGAATAACTATCTGTCTCTAATGTTTTTTGTTTTTTCCCTAAAATCTGTCGGATCCTACTCGGAGAAGAAGTAGTAGCCGTCACAGAAGCAGTATGTGAAGACCTATCGAAGAAGTATGTGCAGAAGTAGTATAATCAGGTGTTCCTAATACTACTGGGTTAGGATTATTAGTATCAAACCAATCCTGTGTTTAGGTTTGTGACATATCAACATAGTCTGGTGTTTCTATAAGGTTGTGCATTATTCTCGTAAAATTATCATATTCCTCAGTGTTACTAAAGTACATGTTAACATTCCTACGGTTGTTTCGGCCGGCCATTATGTTAATATATAAATAAAATTAAATCTAAATGAACATGATTGCAGGGTTGCGACTTGCGAGTGGTGTAGAGAGCAGACGGAGCTTGAGAGCGGAGGGAGCTTGCTAATTTGACAGAGAGTTGAGAGCAAACATAGATTTCTAGTTGAGACTTGAGAGACCGCGTTGACCGAGAGCCGAGACTTGAGTGCTTAAACATAGAGTTTATGCGAATAGAGAGTAATGAGTGTTTGAGAGTTGTGAAAAAAGAAATGAGGGGATGTGGGGGCAATTTATAAGAATTTTTGGGTATAAAAAGACCCAAAACACCCCCAAAATGACCGTTTTTGACTGTTGTGGGGGGTTTTCGGTCTTTTCTCCCGAAAATGACCAAAATGCTCCCATTTGACATTTCCAACGGTCATTTGACATTTCCAACGGTCATTTACCGTTGGGAATGGTCAAATGACCTTTTCCACGGCTAGAAAGAGCGACCCGCACGTGCCAAAAAATATTAGCGGCCCGGGCTGGGGCCCGGGCCGGGCCGGCCCGTGGGGCTGAAACAACCGAAAGCCCAGCCCTTGCGTCGGGCCAGACTTTGACTACGAACCAGGCAGGCGGGCCGTTTGGCCATCTTGACTCCTACCTTTAATTAGAGATAAACTCTAATTTCTATTGTCTTCGTCAATTTTCTTCATATCCTAACCCTAACACTTCACTCCTATATATAGGGCTGATTTGTCCATATTTACAAAAGTACCCATGCGGCCCAAGATTACAAAATTATCGCTCGGGTCTAAAATCGCCAAATCGCCACCGGGGTGGCCGCAACCCCCCATTTCCAACAATACTCCATCGAAAAACCACCTTGTCCTCGAGATGGTGCATGAAGTCCGTAGGTACGCATCTTCGAGTGCTGGTGCTCGTCATATCGCCTCCTCCTGGTCAAAAGGCTACACAAGAGCTTCGTCCTCCTCGAAACGTCCACAGCTGGTCGCCATGGATCAACGTGCTAGCAGTTTTTTATGCACGGAAGATGAACATGTCCAAGTAGGATGGTATTGCGTTCATGGCTAAATCGTCTAGGCACTGGCACGAACAGTTATGAATTTGGACTCCAAATGAATTTGGACTCCAAATGGGCCAAGAATCGTCAAAATACAGAAGCTGCGCAAAAATTCATCCGAAATTAGCCCAGAAAATCGCAGAAAATGGAACAACGCACTGTGAAGCCATTGACCGCTCAACAGTTCGGCTTGAGATGGCTCGGTCTGGCAGCTTGGCTGAGCCGGCTTGGGCCAGTGGCTCGGCTAAGACGGCCCAGTCGGCACGCTGGCGGCTCACAGCTCGGCTCACAGCTCGGCTCCTCCGCGGGATCGGCTGGATCGAGCCGCTATCGTAGCGATGACAGTTTGACGTCGCTGATGCAATTTTTCAGTAGCTCTGACGGTAATTTACCGTGAAACTTGGCCCGGTGAGTTTACGGAGGAGAGGAAGAAGCCGGTGCGGTCAATGGTACCGAATGCCGTCGGAGGCATCGCCGGTGAGCTTCTTCGCAAGTTTTGACAGCGGTCCTCCAGGGGTCGCCCAATTCAGGGCAGCCCTCCTGGCGTCGCCCAACTGGGGGCGGCTTGCTGGAAGGCCAAAGGCCCCTAAGCGACCAGTGAGGATGTCGTCGCCTCCGGCACGTCCTCCCTCGCTGCCATCGGCCTCAGATCGAGGTCTTGAACGTCGATCAACTTCAGATCTGCGCTGACGTCTGTCTTCTTCTCTAGATCTGGTAGATTTGAGCTGAGATCTTCAGATCTAGATCTGCGCTTGCGATCTTTAGATTTGTACTTGTGGTCTTCAGATCTGGGTCAAAATCGTCATCGGGGTTCTGATGCGTCCAGGGTTTTTGTAGAGATAAAAATAGGATTTTTATAAGTGGAAGATGGAAAATATGGGATTTTTAGAAGAAGAAATCTGAAAATAAAAGGATAAATGGCCACAATTCGAGAGGAGGCCTCTCTCTTAGCTTTCAGTTCGAGAAGAAAGCCTAAGATCTCCCTGCTAGGGTTCGTGGACACCTAGTACAACGGTTTTCACAAAATAATTAAGCATGCCACTCTCCTAGCCGGCCCTAGATTAAATAAAAGAAAATTTGCAGAAATTGCAGGTTTTACGAAAAAAACCCATAATGATGAAAATTAGAAAAATACCCCTCTAAGATCTGAAAATTCCGAAAATGTCCATGCTGAGCCAAAATACAAAACGCTTCATTACTCCGCCCCCAAAGAACCACCTTGTCCTCCAGGTGGTGTCGTGAAAACTATGGGCTCACTAATCCATAAAGAGGTTCTCGCCCCTTCCGGCTCTTCCTAACCCACCAGCTGGCCTCCTTCATCATCAATGATCAGCATCCGGTAAGCCGGATCATTTGCAACAATGTCCTGATCCATACTTCTCGTCGCAGCAGAAACAGAGTCCCATGATGTGTCTTTCCTGGATTTCCATCTCTGTGAACCGCTTACGCCTACTGTCTTGATGAAGCTCGGTGTTCCTCTCGTGGCTAGTCTGGAGCCCTCCCGATGACACCTTCTCTTCTGTCGTCACTATCTGGCTTCGAGAAGTGGATCCGCTCCATGCTCCTTGGGCTCGCTTCTCCTCCGCTAGCATGTACTCAATCAGGCGCATCCGATCTAACAAACCTCAGGACATCTGGATCCGCAGCTCTGCTCTGATGGTGGGCTCCAGGCCCTGCATGAAGCACCCCTCTAAAGACTCTCCTGAAACCCAACGGACACGGCCTGCCAACATCTCAAACTTCTTTATATACTCTCTGACCGTTCCTCTCATGTCCAATACATACAACTGCTCATACACGTCGTCCCCCCGAATCTCCCCAAACCGGTCTAGAAGGCATGAACTCCTCCCACGATCGAAAAGGCCGCTGCAACTGCATCCATCGATACCACAATAGTGCCTCACCCTCCAGGCACACCCCAACGGCCCTCAATCACTCAGTGTCATTCACCTGCAACACCTCAAAGTATCGTTCAGCCCTGTAGATCCACCCTTCTGGGTCCTTTCCTTCAAAATTAGGCATCTTCAACTTTTTGACCCTGCTCTTCACTGTGAACCCCCCCAAGCGCACCTCTCCCCCAACAATGGTCATGGCGTTGTAATGCCATATGATCGTGTACGTCATAGAAGTCTCTTGCAGGGCACTATCATCCTCCTCAGCGTCCCCCCAATCAGCTCCTCCTTCGCCCACAAAGTCCCCACGATCATCCAAGTAGTATCTGGTGTTGTCTTCATACTCCCTATCCCAACCGAGGGTCTTCCACCGTAAAAATCAGCACCAAAATCCTCACGGGGTCCTCAAACTCCTCGCCGACACCGCGTCGCTGCTGCACATGCCCAATCCCTCTCATAGGGGCTGCCAGAGGCTCAAAATGGGCCTGACGGCCTGGCTGTAGCATCCCAGGGCCCTGACGAGCTGCCAGGGGGCCGCGAGGACCCTAGCAGGGTCGCCAGGGCTCGGCAAAGCCCTGACGGCCCGCTAGGGGGTCGGTGTGGCCCTGACGCACCGCTAAGTGACCGGTGGTGCCCTGTCGGGGTAGTCAGGGCTCGGTAAAGCTCCCATAAGTCGCCTGAGGCTTGCCGAAGTCTTGGCGGCCGCCAAGAACTCGTCGGAGCCCTGGTGGTTTGCCTGAGAGTAGAGAGTGACCTAGTGAGTCGCCAGGGAGCCGCGAGGCTCCTGGTAACTTCGTCGGCCTCCGTCGCCCCATCCCAGCGACTGTGGTGGCACAGATCTACCAAGCCGCCGTCGCCGCCGTCTTTCGAGGCCATATCTGCGTCGGAGAGGACCCCCTTATGCAGATCTGCGAGTTTCTCCTTTCCTTTGGCCGCTGTCTTTTTCCTTTGTTCCGGATCTAGGATTTCCCCCAAGTCCGATTTGTTCGCCTTCGAAGCCACCGATTTTTGTTGGTTTAATTGCTGAGTGATTTGAGCAAGGGCTTCGAGAACTTGTTGATGTTGTTGCGTTAATCGATCGTCCGTCGCCTTCAGAACAGATCTGAGCTCCTTGATCGCCTTCCTCCACGCCACCCCTTTGCTTTCAACTTTCTCCTCCAAAGTCTTAAACTTTTCCTTGGATATAGTGTTAGCCATAGGATCTTGATGCTCTGATACCAATTTGATGCGTCCTGGGTTTTTGTAGAGATAAAAATGGGATTTTTATAAGTGGAAGAGGGAAAAGATGGGATTTTTATAAGAAGAAATCTGGAAATAAAAGGATAAATCTCCATAATTTGAGAGGATGCCTCTCATAGCTTTCAATTTGAGAAGAAAGCCTAAGATCTCCGGGCTATGGTTCGTGAACACCTAGTACAATGATTTTCACAAAATAATTAAGCATGCCCCTCTCCTAGCCGTCCCTAGCTTAAATAAAAGAAAATTTGCAGAAATTGCAGGTTTCACGAAAAAAAACCCATAACGCTGAAAATTATAAAATTACCCCTCTAAGATTTGAAAATTCCGAAATGCCCTGGCTGGGCCTAAATGCAAATCACACCATGTTCAGATCTGAAACCAGATCTAGCTTGTTGACCTCCAAAAGTTCCGTCTTTTTCTTTGCCTCCGCAGCCTCTGCTGACTCCTCTTCTCAAGGGCATCACTCACTCCATAAAGAGTTACCTTGGGGATTTCTTCCAATCATCCGTTTTCACCGTGAGCGCCAAGATCGATGCTCTGATACCACTTGATAGGAAATGCTAGGGGTTTGATGGAAAAACTTTGGGGATTTGGGGAAATATGATATTTTTATAGATTAATGCTGAAATATAAGATAGTGGGTTCCAATTCGCGAGAAAACCGCTCTCCTACCTTTAATTCAGGATAAAGGCTAACTCGCGGAAGATCTAAATCTAAACTCTACTCTTAAACTTCTACTCTCTACTTTCTATTTTTCTTCATCAATTTTCGTCATATTCTAATTCTAACCCTTCACTCCTATATATAGAGCTGATTTGTCCATATTTACAAAAATGCCCCTAGAGCCCAATTTTACAAAATTGTCACTTGGACCCAAAATCACCAAATCGCCACCGTGGCCGCAACCCCCCCCCCCCAAAAAAACAAAAAAAAATTCCCACAAAGAGAGAAACAAACAAGTAGTTTGATTATATTTATTTGTTAATGTAGCTGCAGATGAAAAGGCATCATCTAAGCATCCCAAAATATTTAGAATAGGTCATACTAGCTCCACTTGTCGACACTCGATGCATTGTTCTCCTAAAAAGATGCTACATGTGCTGAACTACTTGAAGTGCTTCTGTTCTTCCAACAAGTAAATCTTCTTCAGACCAAACCCTATCTTTTGATAGCATTTGCATCATATCTGGTACATGCCTCTACCACCATCGTGACCTTCCCTACCCACTATATTCACTTCTGCCTGGTCCATTATACATTAAAACTCCATGCTCTTCTATTGACCACGTCAATTGTTTTTGCTGAATAATCAAATCAGATTGTGTCTACAACTTCTTCACTCATGTAGCAGGAAGATCATCACGAAATATTCTTCAAAATAGGCTGAATGTTTCGGGGTAGAGAGTTAACGGGGTAGAGAGTTAACCGTTAAATTTTTGATCACATTTGGTCATACAGGTTCATACTCAGTTGGTAAGGTTCCAAAAAAACCCAGCATAAAAATCTACTCTCAGTGCTTGTTCATATTTTGCGCATCAGTACTGGTTCGAAATAGTATATTTAGCTCCTAACACAATCTAGTGTAGTCCCATTGAACAGTGAAAAAGGTCGCTCATTGATCGCTGATTGATCGTATTGTTCATTAACACTGTTTCTATCATCTTACAAGCTATATTGAGATTATTGAATCCCGAATAAAGCTCTATTAAGCAATCTCATATCTGTTTGATAGTCGTGATGTATAACATCATATTATACAAATAGAACTTCATGTTGCTCACCATCTGGTTATAAAATCTAGCATCATCATATTTTCATTCATCTATCTTCGGATTTGAAGGATTGATACTACAGTACTTCTCATTCACCGACTGATATAATTCTAGGCAAATATATACCATTTTAAGAAAGTAGTATCATAGGCCAATAATTTTTGATATGTAATCTTTCCAGACATACACAAACTCTGGAACAGATTTCACATCAGATTTCAACTCAATAGCGATATGTTATCATGCCCCTCTAAACAACCACACGATGATTAAAGCATAATATCTAACCTGCGATTCTCACTTGGACTCCGTGATAGGATTAGGATTTATCTCCATAATGGCAAATCTGTAATTTCTGGATACAGTGACATTTTTGTCACTTTAGAGGTCCAGTGTGCAGATTTGTAATTTTGAGTAAAAACCATAGGTCAGTGGTATTATGGTAATTTAGGGGCGGCGGCTCAATAGGAGCCTTATCATAAATAAAGGGGGAAATGAGAGGGATGATTATGTTGAGTTTTGAGAAGAATATGATAGATCCCTTAAATCTAGTGGAGATTTAGGCTTTGATCTCGAATTCAAATATAGGAGAGAGCCCTCCTCTCAAATAGAGTTGTATTCTCTTTATTTCTATCAATAAAAATACCACATTTCTTTCCCAAATCTCTTCCCTAGCCCTAAAAATCCTACATTTACCCTAAAATCCAATCTTTCAACCCAAAAACCACTAAAAATCATATTTTTATCCTAAATCCAGATCCGGATCGCATCAATTGGTATTAGAGCACGACGATCCATGGCGACGACGAGATCCAAGGATAAGATCGATGCGTTAGAAGAGATGTTCGACGGCGAGCTCAAGGAGATCAAGAAAAGAATCGTGGATCAAGGAGCCGAGATGAATCAGAAGTTCCAACAAGTTCTCGAAGCCATAAATCAAACGAATCAAAACTTTACGACGTTGTCCAAGTCAATCAAATCAAATCTGTCTGAAGCCATATGTCCCGGGCAAAAGGCGACAACTTTGGACAAGAAAGGAAAAAGTCGATAACTTTGGCACAGATCTACATCGAGACGACAAAAATTGATGTTGGATGATGAGCTGCGGGCTCGTCGACCCTCCCCAGGGGCTCGTTGACCCACAGGGAGGGCGCCTGGACCTACAGGCCAACGGCAGCCTGCAGGTCAAATCCAGGGGACGAGCATCTCAAATCCAGTTCAAATTAAATCACAAAATTGCAAAGTGTAAGAATCATTTAAAAAGAAAGGTTCCAATTGGTAAATAATATGTTCTTCAACATATATAAAGAATCTGAATACATACTTCATTTATTACAGGCTCAACATTCAAACATCTATGTCCATGATAGCTGTTCACTGAAGCAAATCAAATGAAATGCCTGGAACTTTTGAGATCCAAGAAGCAGTTAAAGATAAGCATAAAGAATACTCATGCTTCCAGGGGAAAGCATGGGTGTCTCCTTTTTCCTTACGAGATAAACTGAATGGTCAGACACAACATACGATGGATTATCCACAAGCTTATAGTCATATGTTGAATTAAAAAAGAAAAGAAAAACAAAACAAAAACTGTGGCTTTTCCATGAGACTAACCCCTGCCCAAATATACTAAAGAAATACAATAGGCAGGAAACAAATATGGGGAGGTTGAACGGTTTGCATAATCAACATTAGTATATTGCAGAAGACAAGTGAGACCCTATGATCAGAGGTCAAATGGGCCATTCGAGTTGTCAAAGTTGTTATTTAATATAAGGGTAATGATTTTATTTTATAAAAGTCATCCCAAATTTCGGCTTATGACTGACACACTCAAAATTGAACGGCCTTCAGCAACCACTTACAAAAGACATGAGGACATACATGCAGAAATGGCTTGCATCTGGTAAATTGGTCGAAATATAGAGACATAAAAAAGGAATGTTAGATTGAAAAAGTTCTATAGGACTCAGCTGGTGAAAAGGTCATGTGAAGTGGGAACTATGATATTGCTCAAAGCTATTCAAAGTGTTCCAATTGAGGTGGTGATGTCCTGTATTGGTATGCGATGAATTAGATCTGGACGCGGAAGACTTGATTAAATTCCAGTCCACTCATATAGTTGGCTTAGTTTTGGGAGTTAACATCATGTATTACTAAAGTGTAGAGTCACAATGATGCAAGGGAAGTTAAGGGTTCTGCCATCAATCTAACTCGGAAACTGTACAAAGTTGCAAGTAAATGAGGAGCTTAAAAAGGAAACTGTACAGAGTTATTATTAAATGAGGCGAGCAAGACTCCTTATTCTTCAAGATCTAGGATATGGACAAATGCATGATCAAAGTTAGGGGGGTAATTGCTTAACAATATGGTAAAATAAAAAAAAGGTCCAAACCGAATTGGGTTATTAGGTAAAGAAACTTGGTACTTCTTGAGTGAAAAGATTTGATTTGCTATGTATTTAAGAAACTTTATTCATTTACATGCTCTGATAGCAATTGGGAACTCTTATAATCACTACTTCAGTTTCCCAACCCAGCCCCTATACTAGTAAGCCAGACCTCAGTGGCAATATTTCCATTATTACTACTTCCTTTAATTGGGCACTCCCTTCATTAACCCAAAAGAAATAGTATCCCTAAAGAAGTCCAAATTGTTTCAGCTAACTTGGTGCTCATTGCAAAGAAAAAATAGAACTTAAATAACAATGCAAAGAAAAAAAATGGCATAGCAAAAATAACAAAACGAGAAGATAGATATCCTCAATCTTGACCTGTTCAATGGACCATTTGCCTTCAAACATCTTAAAATCACCTTCAACCATCTTGAATTCGATATCCCTCCTTCGACCTGAGGGAAGATATTCAATATCCCTCTCATAACACTCCAAGACACCCTTCGCATCGAATGTCAACCCCAATGCAAGGTCCTGCCTTCCAACCTGTTTCCAATTCTGATATCAAGAACCCTTCAAACTTTAAACCTAACTATGTTCTAATCAAGTAAAAGCCACAACTTTTAGTCAATTCCATAAATAACCAGAGAATGTGCATCGACTAATTTATTACAAGCATCAAAATTAGCAGCAAATTGAACAAACATTAAGTTAAGCTGCCAAAATCCAACCTTAACATCAAGTTCCAAATAAAACTTTGAACTCTAAAATGGGCATCAATTACCTGATACAACTTTGCGAACTTCTCGCCCTTCTCGATCAACTGGCACACGACCAAGCTGGGAATAAAATCCGCTAAGCCCTCGTAATCCGTTAAGACGCTCCAAACAGTTTCGATATCCGCCTCGACCCGGATTCGAGACCGGATGACCCGTCGGTTCTTCTTCCCCGCCGCCTGCTCGACCTCGATCTCGAAGTCATCTTCAAAAACGAATTCGGGTTCGAATGCGATTTCGGGTTCGGATCCGGATTCGATCTCAATTTCCGGCGGTGCAGGGGATATCGGGTCGGATGCGGATTTGAAGAGGATAGCAGGTTTCGGGCGGCATTTTGATGGGTTTTGGAGAAATGGGGGTTTTTGATGGAATCGGTAAGAGTTTGGAGGAAGAGAGAGAGGAGAGGGAAACGACCGGGGGGCGGTCAAAACGCGCATCTTTCTCGGTTTTCAGGATTGCTTTTTTGCGTGGAAGCAGTTTTTAGTCTTGCGTGTGGTCCATCCGGGTCCGAATCGTCCGATCCGGCGATATCAGCTGACTGCTTCATGGATCCACTTGGAGATCCGAGCCATTCTTCAGAGCGTTTGGAATTTCTAGTAGTTTACGACCAAAAGTAAAGAACCCAAAAGTTTGGAATTTCTAGTGGTCAATCTATGGCCAAATGTTTCGGATAACACAATATGTTTTGCACATTTGTATTTTACGACCAGAAAACAATATGAATCACTCGGATCTTCCAACCCAAAAGTAAAGAACAGGAGCTCCGGTGCTCACTCTAGTAGTTGAATCATTCGGTTGACTCGGTGGTGGTCCGAGTTCGAATTCCACTATCCCTATCCTATTTTATTTTCTTTATTTTCCAGCTTTTATGACTCCGATGGATACCTGGCTTCTCTGTGTTCAGGGTTAAGTGATCAGGACGGATGTACCCGTGTTCCGCGACCCATGTTTCCTGTTTTCTGATTGATTAAAAAAAGAGTAAAGAACATATTTTTTATAAAGAGAATAATGTGTATCATATGACATGAGAGTCATCTCCTCATATACAAGACGCAAAAAATGGGGTTGTGTACTTGTTGTACCACCGCACTTTTTGTGTCTTGGTATATGAGGAGATGCCTCGCATGTCATATAATACCCATTATTCTCTTTTATAAATATGTCAGTATAGCTTATTAAGGCTGTTGGAGCTTTTGAATTTTTCAAAAGAAATTTTGGACTCTCTTTGGTTTTCCCTCGAAAAGCTTTAGTCCCACATTGCTTGGGCAGAAAGGCTTGGAGAAGTTTATATAGAGTTTGTTGAGCCTTAGGGGTGTGCCCCTCTGGGTACGACTCTTTTGTGAATGGGAGGGGACTTACATGAACTTGGGTTCAACACCCGCCTGCCCGTCGGCCGTGACGTGTCGTGCGCGCGGTTATAATTTTATCAAGGTTCTAAAAAACTCGCCACGGCGACGCCATGGCACGCCATGGCGGCAAGGCTCCACCCTCACGCCCTGTTCATGCCCAAGTTGGCTCTTTGAGGTGGCACTCCGCCATGGCGCGCCATGGCGACACAAGGCGCGCCACAAAACATAAGGCGCGACTTAAAAACAAAAAAATTAAAAAAAGCACCTGGGTCCGCATTATAGGGCTAAGAGAACCCGAACCCGACCCGTTCTCATTATTTGAGGCTTCTTTTCATCTTGTAGCCGCCCGCATTAGATTTTGGGCCTAGGGCTTTTCATCTCACTCGCAGCAGTCGATTCGCGGTGCCTTCGTCTCTGGCCGCCCTCATCTCCGGTCCTCCCTCTGAAAAGCGAATGTAACAAGCGGCGGATTCACGAGGCTCTCCAAGTGTTTATCTCTTGTTCTCATTTTGGTCCTTCAAGTATCAGCAAATTTCGTTTAGATCCAATTATCCAAATAGCTTTAACAACTGTGTTAATCAATTGCTTTGATATTGATGACGTATTAGTTCGTTTAGATCCAATTATCCAAATAGCTTTAACAACTGTGTTAATCAATTGCTTTGATATTGATGACGTATTAGGTCACATGCTTTTTAGTTATGTAAACAATTACTTTTAAGTTAATTGTAAGCAGTAAGCACACATCTCAATGTAGATGGAAGGTTATGGATTTGGTAGGATTTGGAAACTAATCCATCATCTAAGTAGAGCATAGTTTACTGTCTACATATATATATATTATATTATATATACACACATTTGCCGTCTTAAACCACGCCTTGAAAAACGTCGTAAGGCTTGAGGCTTGATCTCGCCGCCACGCCACGCCTCACGCTATTTAGAACCTTGAATTTTATAGATTAATTATTTTGAAAAAACAGAGTTTCAAACGTTTCAAATTCAAACGTTTTCAGATCTAAACGTTTTCATATCCAGAATTTATAACCACCATTAATCCCAAATCTAGAATTAACACACGTTGATTTCAGATCTAGAATTAAATCTGTTTTATTCTTCCCGTTATAATTTTCATTATAAAAAGGTGCGTAATTTACATTTTTCAGAAGTACGAAAAGTTCTGTCTTCCGCTTCCTCTATTCTACGTAAATTCTTCCTCTTAAAAAATCGTTTTTTTATCCCGAGCAGTAACAAATACAGTTGTTTCGGTGTTGTTCTTTTTCGATCATCTTCCAGTGTAGAGTTGATCGATCACAGAGGTTCTTCTGAGCTGTTTTATCCTGTGGACGACGGGGCTATACACTGCTTGCACAACATTAGGCAGAGCCGCGAAATGTCTTAAAGAGAGCGACCTAGTCCGCGACTCAGCTGTCTTCATTTGGTAAACTCGTTCTTGTCTCCTTTCGGTTTCTGCAACAGCAATTTTCAACAATTTTAAGACGATTCTCTCTGTAATGACAACCGAGAGGGATGCTGTTGTTATTACCTCTGATCTTAACAAACCGTTCCGTTTTGAAGGCTCACATTTTAAACGTTGGAGGTAAAAGATGTTATTTTTCTTAACAATGAAAAAGGTTGCCTCAGCGTGTACTTCTGATAAACCCGCCTTTTTCCTTCCCGAAACCCTACTAAAGCACAGATCAAGGAATCCCAAACATGGGATGAAACAGATTTTCTGTGTAAGAATTATATACTTAATGGACTGTCTGATGATCTTTATGCTTATTACAGTTCTTACAAAATAGTTAAGGATGTTTGGGAGGCTCTGCAGAAGAAATACGACACTGAGGAAGCTGGGTCAAAGAAGTATGCTGTCAGTCGTTATCTGCAATTTCAGATGACCGACGATAAATCTGTGGAAGTCCATTCTCACGAGCTTCAGAAAATAGCTCATGAAATTGTTTTTGAAAGTATGTCTTTGGATGAACAATTCCAAGTTGTTATGATAGACAAACCACCCCCTAGCTGGAAAAATCTTAAGAATATACTTAGACACAAAACTAAGGAATTTTCTTTAGAAAGTTTGATAACCCGTCTTCGAAATGAGGAGGCCCGTAAACAAGATAAGAAAGATGAAATTAATACCGTTTCAAACAGTAAAAAATCTGCTTCTGTAATTCTGAAACCAAAAGGTAAAATTATGAAGAATCAGAATCAGAATCGTAATCGTAATCGCTACAACCAGTCTAAGAATCAATCTCAGAATCAGAGAGGCATTAAACCCCCTTCAAGAAATGATTCGGTACAGTTTGTATGCTACAACTATAACAAGCCTGGCCATTTGGCTAGGAACTGTCGGAACAAGCGTCGTCCTGCTCCGCAGGCGAATCTTACCGAAGAAGAACTGATTGCAATGATTTCTGAAGTCAATGTAATTGGTGAATGTGAAGGGTGGTGGATAGACACTGGTGCTTCACGCCATGTCTGCTATGATCGTGGATCATTTAATTCCTATTCTGAAACTATGGACAAGAAAGTATTGTTGGGAGATTCCTACTTCACTATAGTAGCTGGTGTTGGCGATGTCGAATTAAAGTTTACCTCTGGAAAGACAGTTACTCTCAAAGAAGTTCTTCACCCTCCAGAGATGAGGAAGAATCTTGTTTCGGGCTATCTCCTCAACAAGGCTGGATTCACTCAAACTATTGGGGCTGATTTGTATACTATTTAAAAAAACAATGTATTTGTTGGGAAAGGGTATGCCACTGATGGGATGTTTAAATTGAATGTTGATGCTAATAAAGTTTCATCTTCTGCTTATATGTTGTGTTCTTTTAATACTTGGCATGCTAGACTCTGTCATACTAGACTCTGTCATCGTTTAATACTATGTCATCTTTTGCTTATACGACAAGGCCGTGTGGGCCAAAAATCCAAGACACGGTCGTTTGATGACCTTGTGACTCTTCTAGTGATCAAATGAACACCACACGACCTTAACTCGGCTGCATGGTGACGATATGACCTCCACATGGTCGTGACACGACCGTGGGGTTTCATCAGCTGTCGATTTCGACAGCGACGAAGATTTAAAAAATCTTACGATCCTAAAACTTAATCCTACTAATTTAGTAAAGAACCTACCTGAGTTAGTACTTCAACAAATTCTGGGGCCCTTCTTCTCCTTGAAAACCATCTGATGCTTAGCTCCTTCCTCCTTTTACAAGATCAAGGGGTTGGAATTGTGTGGATTTGGCTTGAGGAAAAACAGTAGCAAGAGGAGGGGCTTGGGGTGCTGTGTGCGTGAGAGAGGAGAGTTTTCTTCTTTCTTCTCTATTTTTCTTTCTTTTTCCACTGATTTTTCCACTAATTTTTTCATATTTTATCTTCTCCAAAGGATTAGTCATCCCCTAAAATCCTCCCCACATGCCACTTAGCTAGGGTTAGGTGTGGATTAGTCTTATGATGACACCTCATTGCAATGAAGTGTCGTGCTTAGGGATTTTGGGATTTAATATTTTTAGAAAAATTCTTATACACTCTAATAAACTAAGTACAACCACATATACTAGTATATTCATCCAATTACTCCATTTAACAAATCCAAAAGATGTTTCAAAATTTATAAAAACTAATTTTGACATCACAAAAATTAAAGAAAAATATACAAAGTCTCTCTTTATACGCACACTTACACGTCCCAAGAAAATGTATCAATACACGTATATAGATTTTGGGGTCATTATAATTTCCCTTTAAATGTCTGGGTTTCTTACATAGTGCCTCTAGCACTCAATCTCAATATCATCATGTTGTCACCTTTTGCATTGCTTCGCCCCAAAGCAAGTAGGCCCTCATTGTTTGAATCTTCTCCACTCAAACCAACTCCAACCAGTCAATCTCTTAACTCCTCGTTGTAGCCACATCTTCACGTTCTCAAGATTGAGAGTATCCTAACTTTAGACCATGGTGTTGATGAACGTCATGTATCACTCTGGCAATGACATGAGAAAAAGCATCGCCTCGTGCTATGCCTCTATAAAAAAATCCAATGGCCCTTATCTTCGGCACTAATTTATTGAAAGTATCCAGGTGATCCTTCAATGAGGTCATGTCTCGCATCTTGAAAATGAAGAAAGTTTTCAGCAAGATTAGCTTTTTGGTGAGTGACTTTTTCAGATACAACTTCTCAAGCTTTTTCCAAAATCCCTTGGCCGTAGTCTCCTCGGACGCCTAATAAATCACCACGTCTAATAAAATGAGCAGGATGGTTGTCATCATCGAATCCTCCTTCTTCATCTTCTCCCTTTCCGAGATCTCCACTAGTAAAGTCTCTGTATCGTACACCACCATGTGGACACGATCTTTCCTCAAGATTTCCTTTATATTATACTATCATATCTCGAAGTTTTTCTTGCCATCAAACTTATCAATTTTGTATTGTGCTCTGTTGGATCTGGATCCTAGCCTAGAGGGGGGGTGAATAGGCTTTTAAAAATAATTCGTGCAACCCACGAATAAGCACACGCAATTATAGCACAACCAGAGTAAGTAAAATGCAGACACAGAGTACACAGCAGATTTACCCTGGTTCGGTCGTCCCAACGACCTACTCCAGCCCCCAAAGCAGAACTAGTATTGAATAGCGCAATAGGTACAAAACCACAAGTTAGAGCACGCTCAGAGCACCCTCTACGTCTCTACACTCGCCAGGCTCTCAGTACCCCACACACAGTGTTTCCTCTCACTATCAATCCTAGCAAAGCTTTTTACCAGCTAGTCCCAAACTAGCTGTGTCCCACTTGTCTAGTCCCAACTAGACAAGTCCCAAAATAGTCCACAAAAATGGTAAAAGTTTCCCCTACAGAGAACGTTACACTAAGACACAAATAAAGGAGTTTAAAGTTTAGAAATGCTCAGTTTGTGTCTGTGTAGGCGTCTCTGTCAATCAGCACGTCGTCAGCTCCAATCTGACGCAAACGGTGTCTCAATCCGACTCCTGGATGTCAAGATATGCACTGATCTGTGCGTAAAGCAATTTCAGTTCAATCCTCAATAAACTGCAGTCTGTGCGCTCAGTAACTCCTTAAGAATAAAGCGGTCGGTGCGCTAAGGAACTCAGTTCAAAAGCTTTAAGTCACGGTCGGTGCGCACAGCCAAAACCCAAAATAATCCCAGGCCAAGTCACGCTTTAAGATTCGCGCTCCAGCAGTTTTTGCACTCGATCCCACGGCTCTCCGATCGCCACGTCAGCTCGAGAAATGAAAATGATTTCGTTTCGTTTTCACAGGTAAGAACAAATCCTGGCCGTTGATTTCTGATCTTTTCGCACAGCTGCCGTTTGATCGTTCTCAATGCATGCAGCGGCAGCAGACCTTCGATCGGAGACGACAGCGGCTATGAGTTTCTCGACGACGACGGCAGCTTGATTGGTGCGGCGATGAGGGCTCTTAGCGACAGCAAGAAAGCGAGGCAACTTCTTCGTTTGGACGGTGATGTCGACTTCACACCACGACGACAGCTTCAATGGCGACGATGGATTCGTCACGACAACCCAGGGCAGCGTCAGCGGCTCTCCTCCTTCCTCGGCAAGCTCGACGGCGATCTCTCTACTGCAGCAGCGACGCCAACGTGGAGAGCTCCTCCGTGGATGATGACTTCGACAACGGCCACGGTGGGCTCTGTTTCGAAACAGGGCAGCGGCGAATCTGATTGCTCTTCTTCGGCGATGGGGCTTCAGCAGTGAACGACAACGGCGACGTTCTTCTTACAGCGTGTTCTTCGACGGCAGCGGTGATCTCCTTCGTGGATGACTTTGACGCGATCGACAGCGGCAAGGATAGCTTCTCCGACGTAGGCAGCAGCGACGTCGGGCTTTGTGGACGGCGCGTCGAACTCCGATGATCTTCACGGCAACGGGTAGAAGAGCTCAAGGTCGTGGAGAGCTTTTGGAGATGGTTTTGCCTTCAACTTGCCCCTTTGATTTAATTGATTGTGAGCCGCTCACATTAATATTGGTAGCCCTTTCTCTAAAATATTTGATAGCAGCCAATAAATGTTGTAGCCCCCAATAAAATTATTTGATTGCCGCGCACTAATGATAAGAGTGCGTAGGGTTTTTTATAGGAGGCAGCTGCAACCTAATGATAAGAGTGCGTAACAACTTTTGTAACCCTAGTATCTCTCCTTCTCTTTTTTTGTCTTGCCGTGAGTCTTCATGTAGCCCCTCTCAAATACTATTTTATTTGTCCCCCTAAGCTTTAACCCTAGAAAAGGCATTGGCCTTTATAGTATAGTTTAGGGTTTTAACAATGATAGTTGGGATAGGAAGGGTTTGTAATACTTGGCAATGGGTAGGGAAATTGAATGTGATAGAGTTTGTTTTGGCTAAGGAATTTGAATGGCCATAGGATATATTCCAATAATCAAGTAGGATTTGGCCCCATCTATTCACGTTGGACCAAGTCCAACTTTGTTCCATATTGACCAAGGCAAACTACTTTGTGCACACACACTCCATCTCTCCCAATGTGCTATACGAATAGCAATTCCGCCAAATAGCCTAGATGTATTGTTTCGAGCCTGAAACACACTGAGCACACACATTAGATATACCGACGCGTTTGTCATCATCAAACCAAGATCCTAGATCGTTGCTTCCAACATGCTCATCCAACCATTGCAAATGAGCCACACACATACGAACTCGAACAAATTCTTTTCCAGTTATATCACCTTTTGTAGAAGAACTCTTTACCATTGTTGTCACGTCCGGCTTCCCATTGTACTTGGGAGTGAGAACTTGAGCGGGTCCGCATGTGCTTACAACAAAGAAGAAGTATTTTTTTCTTTGTTATTTGACTTAAGCACAATAAGCGTTTTGTGTAAAAAGCAACCAGGTTCTTGCAACCACAAATTTTCAGAAACAACATAGATATTTATTACCACTTTGCCCAGCGTTCAAAAGCAAGTACACAAAATAAATTAGGCCCAGCATGGCCGTACATTTTATTACATGCGCAATAGACCTGCAACGATAAATAAAACTAAATAGAATGAAGACAGCAACAATGATCTAGTCTTCAGCAGGAAAAGTCTCGGTGTCTTCGTAGCTCTGGTCCGCTGGATTGCCTCCTGGTTCTGATCCTCATAGGTAGGGTCCTCGCTATACTCTATCTCTGCACCTAACATATATTTCATAGTCCATTGAAATATATGTCAGCGAAAAGCCTCGGCAAGATTTTATAGTAATTGAAACAATAACTTTAGCAACAGAGAAAGAAACATCAGACGCAGATATGATAAAAAAGTGCGTAAAGTAAAATTGAGCATGCAGAATTAATTGGACATGTAAGTTGCATTTTAAAGAAGTTAACACATTTCTACATAGTATATTCTCAGTTATTTGTGCTCGTGTAAGTTCATGTTTGAGTAAGTATAGTGTTCTCGATACACCCTATCATCGGGGGTTTACCGTGACGATTCTTGCCATCTCTAACCTGGAAAATGACCAAGATGCTTGCTTCCATTAGTGTAGTATGGAAGTAGCCGTAAGATGTACAAGACACACTTACAGACTATACTACATGAACAAACCCCACCCACGTGTCTGTCTAGTCGTTCGACTATGTTCATCCCATCTGTATTCGATGGTGTTGCATATGTATTTCGAGGGTTGTGTCCTACCCTCTGTCCAGTTTAGTTCGTTATGTTAACATGCAGATAATCAATTGTTCCAACAAGTAATAACATCGTTTATGCGTCCATTTAATTCTGAAAACAGCTAATATAATGATAACATGCAGTTCAACATTCTAAATTTGACAAGCGCATTTAAAAAGAACTTAGCATTAAAGTGCACAAATCAGGTTTGTAATTCATTTACGATAAAAAATACTTGACTGGAGACGGAATTTGGGTGTCCAGTCGATTGTTAGGAGAGGCGCGGTCGTTCTGCGAAGTTGGGTTTAGTATCAGTTGAATGTTCCTAACGAATTAATTACAGTATTAAGAATACCCTTGTGTAGCTGATATAGGTATATTACTGACAAGATTCGATATATTAATAATAACTACCATAGTTAACTTGATTTGATACATCGATACTAAACTATATTTAATGTCATATACTAATTTTAATACCAACACATTATATTAACGAACTGTTATGTACAGATTATTAGAGTATTACTCATACTGCTATATATATATATGGCAATCTTCCATTGCGAAAAAGTGGTGCGAAAGGCCGTGCGAAAACATTTTTTTTATTTTTTTGAAATTTTTTTTTTCAAAAATTCTTTTTTTTATGTTTAATCCATACAAATATATACCCCAAGGAAAATAATGGGTGAACCCGTTGGGCATTAGAGCATCCATCCACCCGTTACAAATTTAACGGTCTCAAAACGTGCGAATTTGATGAAATGCCTTGATCGAAGGCCAAATGAAATTATTTCTCAACGATTATTTTTTGAGGGGGGTATAACAACATATAATGAGGGTGGAAAAAAGAATTTTTGAAAAAAAATTTCAAAAAAAAACTAAAAACATTTTCGCATCGTGCGAAATGTTCTCATTTGAAGATTTACATATATATATATATATATATATATATATATATATATATATATATATATATATATAATAATGGGTATCATACGCCATATGAGAGGGTCTCTCATATTCCCTCTCACATAAAGGAGGCAAGTACAAGCCCACATGGGCTTGTACTTATTGTACTTGTCCCTTTTATGTGAGAGGGAATATGAGAGACCCTATCATATGGCGTATGATACCCATTATTCCCATATATATATATATATATATATATATATATATATATATATATATATATATATATATATATATATATATATGGATTAATGTGTATCATACGCCATATGAGAGCTTCTCTCATACGCCCTCTCACATAAAGCACCCAAGTATGGGCTTGTACTTGGGTGCTTTATGTGAGAGGACGTATGAGAGAAGCTCTCATATGGTGTATGATAGCCATTATTCTCATATATATATATATATATGGGGAGGGATCAAATGACCCCCAAAAATAACCCCCAAAAATGACCCCCTATCAAAAATCCTATGCCCCCCATTCTTTCAGAAGATCCGAACCGTTCATCTTGATCTCCACCCTCTAAATACCTTACCCACCAATTTTCAACCCGATCCCATGTGTTTTGTCCGTTCATCCATCCGACCCAAATTTAACGGTTTCACATGAATAGAACTTTTGCGAATGGTTGATGAACGGGCAAAACACATGGGATCGGGTTGAAAATTGGTGGGTAAGGTATTTAGATGGTGGAGATCAAGATGAACGGTTCGGATATTCTGAAAAAATGGGGGGCATATGATTTTTGATAGGGGGTCATTTTTGGGGGTTATTTTTGGGGGTCATTTGATCCCTCCTCTATATATATACTAGTCATAACCCGTGCCCGCGGGCACGGTTCATTTAAGATTTTCTCCCGCGAAATTTTTGTTCCCCAAAAAATTATTTTCACACAAAATTTAAAAGAACAACAAATTAGCGTAAAAATATTTAGCAGCACGTGCGCTTTCGATGCGGAGCAACAAATTCGACGCAGGCGTCTTCGACACGGAACATCAAATTCGTGCGGGAACCTTCGGCGCGGAACAACAAATTCGGTACGGAACTACAAATTCGGCGTGGAAGCCTTCGACGCGGAAAACAAATTAACGTAGAACAACAAATTCGGTGCGAAACAACAAATTTGGCACAGGCGTCTTTGACACGGAACAACAAATTCGACACTTGCACCTTTGACACCGAACAACAAATTAGGCGCGGGCGCCTTCGGTGCAAAACAACAAATCCACGTAGAACAACACATTCGACGCGGGCGCATTCGGCGCGGAAAAACAAATTAGCATAAAAAATTTGCGCCCCTTCGGGGCGTGGAAGATGCCCGTGCGGGCGTCTTCGACGTGCGGGAGGCACCTGCACGGGCGATTGTCCCAGTCATGCCTAGAATTCAAAAACAATCATCAATTGTAATATAGATACCTTAATCACTTAATTTTATTTTGCAAAAAATGATATCGTTCGATCACCATTTAAGAGCATAAAGAGAAGGTGAAAGTTATAATTTACGGGTAAATTTTAATCATAATCCAATAAAACTGTTGAGCAGACGCTTTCATTCAAACTTAGATCAATCTCAACATCATCACACAATAATTTAAAAAGTCAAAAACAAATTGAAACAAAAAATCAACAAATTTGAATTCCCAAAATCAACCACAACCTGATGAGTGATATTATTTAACCCAACTTTGTCGAGTATATCAAACTAATGGATATTTACAAAATGCTTACATATTTTCATCCCAAATTTCAAACCAAATGATAGTTTCACCCCACTTAAATAGAATGACTTGATTATACAAACTCATACAAAAATAAAAGAATTTCATTAATCCCAAAGTAACATAAACATGTGACTTTAAATCCACAGCTAGTTTGATTATACAAAAAAATAATCGAAGTACTCAAGAATTAACTATGCGCCCCCATCTTTTGCCTTTTGGATACAAAAAATAAAATTGCTAAGCAAGGCCCTTTCTTTCTAGTATATAACTGGGCAAAACAATATAACATCCAAGCCCCTTTCTTTCTTTTGGATAAGATTAGGCAAAACATTAGGCATAACAAAAAAACTATTATACAGCCCGGGGCTTGACCCTTTCTTCAGTTTCTTCTAGGGCCTACAATGAAGTAAACTGTTGCTACATTCTTTCTTCATTTTCTTTGCTATCACCCATCTTTGATGAGTAAGCCGACATGCAAAGATAGGATATTCACCATTTATTTTCACTTTCTTTGCCCCTTTCGTCACCACCAACCTATCACCACCAACCTGCAATCCGCGCATAAAGATACCCAAATCGCAAACCCAACCCATAGATGAAAAGTACAGAAGCGGGTGAAAGAAAATTACTCACTTGTTAAAGAAAATTACTCACTTGTACAGAAGCGGGTGAAAGAAAATTACTTACTTTTTAAAAAAATTACCCACATTTGCATAATATGCTTGGCGTGAGTTTGTAAAAAACCCAAAACTTGAACCCAACACCAGACACATTGATGCACATCATTATGGTCGTGTCATAGAAAATCATTTACTCCTAAATAATGACAGATACATACTTATTAGATGAAATAATAGCATATTTTCGCAAAGATGGATATGATCAAGCTGACATCCATGATCTTGGCGTGCCAACCAGTAGATAAGTACATTGATGTCCAGTATTTTTGTCTGGAAGAAGTTTTGCCTTCATTAATAGTAATAGACAGAATTGGCCACAAATTCTAACATAATTCAAACAATCCCCATCAAAATTCAGCTCATGCTACTCATGATGTGAATAATCCGTAGAAAGAATTTATTAGAGAATTACAATATTCCTCAGTGACCTGATGGCCTGAGAAAGTAAAATACTACAACATGAAGAGCTCAATATTTATTTCTCCACGCATGACATTGCAGTTTCAGCTGAAACCACAGCGGGGAGAAGCCAAGGACACCTCAGTCCAGCAGAGCTTGTGCAGGCACGGCAGGAAGAAGCGCGGGGAGGGCCTCGGAAGGAAGAGGCTCAGATTTGTTTAGAGCCATAGCTTGCCTGCTAGAGATTTGAGGAGGAAAAGGCTCAGATCTGCAGCCGAGCTCGACATCATCGACTCTAGAAGGGAAACATAACATCCCGAAAATTTCTGTACAAAGAAAGTAGACATATGAGAGAGAGAGAGAGAGAACATCTTATTTTATCTTCTACATATGATTTTATCAAAAATAAAATAAACTTAAGTAGACATATGATTTTATATAATTTTTCAAATATTTATGCCTTCAAATTCATTGAAGCTAACTGGCCTATTGGCATAAACATAAAAATAGCCTGAAAACAGACCTGACCTTGAGAGATCAAAGCATGAAATTTGAGTCATTCGTAGTTTACCATGAATTTATGTTTTATCAAAGCATGACCTTGAGATCAAAGCATACATTATATCTTAAGATCACATCATTGTCCAACTCGTTCTTATACTCAAGTACTGGCCTACTGGAATTTGACATTACATATTAATTTCAAAGCAACAAAATTTGAACGGACTTTGAGATCAAAGCATGATACATCTTTCATAGAAATTTGAGGCCTCGAGGAAGCATACATTATATCTTCATTCTCTAAAATACATTTAAAAAAATTATTATGACAATATTTCAGCCATTAAATTTCACATGCATCTATTGTCCACCATACTTACGGAATAAATTGAAAAAGAGACCATTCAGATAAAAAAAATTTGGCGTGTAACTCATACTGCATTACCAGTATGATCATAAACAAAATTCAACCAAAAAGAAGATTTGTTTATACTTT
The DNA here is from genome assembly GCA_030789695.1 of Scilla litardierei. Classification (NCBI taxonomy): domain Eukaryota; kingdom Viridiplantae; phylum Streptophyta; class Magnoliopsida; order Asparagales; family Asparagaceae; genus Scilla; species Scilla litardierei. The sequence continues at coordinate 143,470,672 of CM061140.1, read as the reverse complement.
AACCCAGAATATATACCTTATCTTTAGTATTATTCTAGCAACCCCATCTTTAATATAATCTTTCCCCATCATCTTGACATTCATTTCATTCCAGTATCCAGTATCCACATCTCATCGCCGGAATCGACACAGCCTACACATGCAGAGATACATCCAAAATGAGCTTCAATAAGTCTCAAGTTGATTCTATGACCCATGTATGCCTCAAATTGGCTAGAAAACATGAAGCAGTTTATTAACAGAGAAAAACCTGAATTTCTTGACCCATGTATGCCTCAAATTGGTTTGATTGATTTTCATTTTGGCATATGTAATAAATTATTCATATTGGGGTTTCCTTGAATTTTCATTCATAATTCAATTCATACTTGAGCTACACAACCAAAAAAATGTGTGTAAAATTGACGATGAAAGCTACAAACAAAATTGTACAACATGTATGAGTGAAATTGTCAAAAAATTACAAAAATTTTGTTAAAGATCAAATTTTTACCTCTATATTTGGTAAAAAAAATTTACATCTCTATTTTTCAACAAATTACAAAAATTTTGTTAAAGATCAAATTTTTTAGCTCTCATCAAAGAGCTGGGGCTGAACCTCATCTATGCTATGAATACCCATGTTCATGCTGACCATGTCACTGAAATGGGCCTGATAAAGGTTAATTGCATATCATTTCAATTTCATTAAGTGCCTGGTCAATAATTTGAATGCCTAGCAATATCAACACTAACTACAATAAGCATCATTTAATAAAAAGCAAAATTTTAGATGGGGCTATGAGATTACAATAAGACAATACAGTGTGTGTTTTTAAATGATTTGAGCAAGAATCAGTGAAAAACAATAAACTTCTGAAATAAGCATTTCACCTGTTAATTTTCACTTGCTAGTTGTTTGAATAGGTCTTTCAACAGAATCTTTCAAATGGACCCAAACAATAAACAACTTGCAGGAGAAGTTTAAGCAAAAAATAAACTTGCATGTGTAAAACAAACTTGCATTTGTTTGAAAAGGTCTTTCAACAGAATCTTTAAAAAACCCACTGTAATTACATAGCTTACCATGGAAGGGTAGTTACGGCTATCATGGTATAGTCTGATGCCTTCTGAAAGATTAAGCATTTCACCTGCAAACTAAGAAAATTAACATGTTTGTTTTGAAACAAATGCAAACTAAAGGAGTGGGCACATGTTAATTAACATTAACAGGATGGTGGAAGTACCTAATAAGAAAATTAACAGGATGCATGTGAAATGCTAATTAACATGTGGTCCACAGGTCTCGTCCTACGTGGATGCTCTACATTCACCTAGGAAATCAAAAATTAATAGGATGGATGAATTAACAGGATGGAAGAGTTAACATGTGTAACAAATGCAAGCATCATTGTTAAATTAACAGGATGAATGTCTGGAAATCATTGAAAAACAATAAACTTGCAGAATTTTTTGACCAATGTTTTGAGCAATAATCTGAATTTTCTTTTTAGCATTTGTAGAAACATTTGGTGAGCAGAAAACCAGGAAGCGTTACCTTCCTTCGTGACCGACTCTCCAAATTTCTTTCTGCAAAAGTAACAACAAAAAATCGAATTTTGAAGCTCTGTGTTCACTTGCAAATGAAAACCACAAACACAAAAAACCAAATTTACCACGTTTTTCATACCCAGAATCGAAAGAAACAAAAAAATAACTTCCCCCCAAACCGCACCTTGAGGGAGGGATTTGATGCTCTGCACCCCAAATTTCTCTGTGTACAGTTCACTGGTGGGGTGGTTGTGAAATGCAGGAAGGTGTCTGAAGCGAAGGAAATAATCAACAATACGGTGGAGAAGGGCCACTATCTTCATTTATTATCCAAGTTTAGAGGGTATAGGAGATGCTGAGGGAAGATACTACATAATGATGGTATAATGATCGCCACAAACCTGCGAGGTATCGGGTGCTGTCAAGAGGAAAATTTCCGCTGCCAGTATGTAAAATCAGTCACTATAGAACACGCTTCTATTTATTCCCTGCATTGAATCAGCCACTACCTTTAAGAACCAAACTAATTGCAAATTACTTATTGGAATTGAATCAAGTCAAAGGCTTGTTGCCTGTATTGTATTCCCAGCATAGAATTATCCAAACACATACAATAAATAATGCAAGTAGCATACGTAACTTGATTAAAATCCTTTATATCATACAATAAATAATGCAAGTAGCATACGTAAGTTGATTAAAATCCTTTATATTATGATTTAAATACTTGACCAAAGAAGTTATCTGCAAGAGCAAGTGTGACTGGGACAAAGGTTATGTTGTTCATACAAAGGATTAAGTGATTAACTAACCCATGGCTCATGAACTTTTTACAATGGGCACTTTATTGGTGTTATTTTACACATCAGTTGTGACTTTTTGTTGTTCTTAAATAGTAAATTGAAGTATGTTCATGCTTCGATCAAAAGAGCTGCCAGCTTTTCTGGGAAGTATCATTTAGTTTTTACCATTGTAGGTAGCAATACATAGCAACTTACAAAGCTGGTCACATTGGCTTGTAGTGAATGTTGTTTTTGAGTTGATCTAAATTGCAGTACAATCTTATTATGGTAGATACTGTTTACTACTTTGTCTATATTGCAGTAAAAGCTTTATTGTTTACTTTTTATGTTTTTATTGTTTCCTCTGAGCTAATCCCTTAATAATTCTGATATAGATCCTTGTGAAGAGATATAATGTCTCAAGGTAAGATCATGCATGCGTGTTACGCTAAACTTTACTTCTTTTAGAATAGGAGCGCTCCGTAGAAGCCAGAAGACAACTGAGGCATCTTCTATGTAACTAAAGTTGATAACCAACGACATATACTGTAAATGGTCCAAGCTGGTAGGAAATTTATCCGGTATATGCCTTCTCTGAAGAAACTGAATCACAAAAGAAAAAAAATCATTTTTAAACTTAAAATAGATTATAAAGCAATAGAATCTGCGGGTTGCGAAGGTAACAGAAATTGTCGATTGCAAAGCTCAGTGGAATGATCAAGTCCGGCTTGAGCTCCGAGCAACCATATTATATAGTTTACAATACAAAATCAATGCAGAGTGATGCTGAATACTACTATGTTAATCAGAAATACCCAATGTGCATGATAACATGTTCCCAATGTATCTACACAATGTGCAATAATATTGACTGTAAGAGAAAAGTTGCAGTCTTAAGATATGCATGATATACTTTGCTTACCCAAGATTTAATCAAGATGAAGAACAGAAGGTTCAGTTGTCTAACCATCTAATGAAAGGGCAAGTATAATAGCAAACAAAATGGTTAATACCATGAAGAAATAGCAAACGGAATGGTTAATTAAAGGGAAAGTATAATAACAGAAGGTTCAATAGTCTTAAGATATGCATGATATTGTTTGAATTTTGTTACTATCTGGAAACATATTTGACAAACATTTCTATTTCTCATAAACATATCTCATAAACATATCTGATATGAGATATTAGCTTTCACACTATTTGACAGCTTACTGGAAAATAACAATATAAGATAGTGTTAAGCAGATAGTGTGTATAACATATGTTTATCTGTCAAACACCATGTTTCCATATCTGAAATGTTTATCAAATAGTGTTAATTTCTGATAAACATATCTGTTAGTGGAAATGGAAATGGAAACATATCAGCTTTCACATTTCCAGTTATGAGATATGTTTGTCAAACCATATTAACACTATCTGATAAACATATCTGACAAACATTTCCAGTTATGAGATATGTTTCCCAGAAATTTCTGATAAACACCATGTTTCCACTATAAGACAAACATAAATCCTTCTCCATAAAGCTAAAAGCAAACATGTTTACTCTTAGAAAAGATAACATAATGGTTTTTTTCTTTCCATTCGGGACATTAAATATATTTCTAACACTTGTTTAGTGAGATAGTGGTGTGGTTAGCACTGGTGACTAAAGATTACAATCTAATCAAGCTCCTGATTTCATTTCCCGTGAATAGGTTCGGATGAGGGAGCATAGCTTTAGGATTTGTTAATTATTTGGGTCATTTCATTTGCATAAGCAACACGTAACTATCGTTTCTCTCCTTAAATTTCTATTGTCTGTTGTTACTGGCATTGAACTTGTAAGTTATGTGTTGGAATCTCATGCTACATCAAACAGTAATCGATCATTTGCTTGTTTTAGTAGACAACGGCGGTGTCGCTGGTGTCTTTGCACTATTGGTATAAGAACCTGCAAATAAAAAGACCAGAACTTAAGCTAATTACAGTTAAATTAACTTTCTGGATTTCTCTCAATTTTTAATATGATCGACAAACTAACTATATTAATTAATTAATGCCAAAGGCAGATTCCCAACCTTTGGTAGCATGCACTTGACATCAAGTTTTTTGCTAGTGTGCCGCACCAAATTTGAAGAAGGCATAATATTAGAGTACGTCGAAAGTTTTATGCGTGCCTAAATTCCAAATGCTTCTTCATGAATCTCAACTTGTTTGAGGCATTTCACTATGTCAAATGTTCACCAGAAACCGATGCAGGATCCCCCAAAGAGGAGACAATAGTTCAAGAGAATTACGACACGCTTACAATTTTGCTTGCGCTACGACTCATTCAATTTTACTTCTTGCTGCTCCCAAAATTTTATTTCCCCCAAAATTTTGTCCCCCTAGAAAATTTAAATCCTCCCAAAAATTTAGTTTCCTCAAAATTTAGTTTTATACGTATTTAACTTGATAAATCCTAGCCGTCTAACCATATTTGCCTTGAACATGCACAATAATGAGCTAAATAACAGTTTGCTTAATTTGTGTTTAACAATTATGCAAAGGATCAATTTTTGGGAAAAGCTTGAGATTAGAGTCTAGATATCAATAGCAAAAAACAAATCAATTAATCATCGTTGAGTTAAATCAAAAATATCAATTTTGTAACAAAAATGATGAATTAACATAGATGAAATTCATCTATAATTCCAGAATTAACCTGCATTTCAACAGCAGTTTCAATTCCATAACCATACATCAACAAACCTCTCATTTTTAGTGTGAAGTTAAGAAATCAACTCACCGTCATCCCAAGGGGTTTGCTCATGCCTGCAAAGCATAACCCAAATTCTGTTAGTTAAATAAGATCTTAATCTTACGCCACTGCAATGCCGGCAAGGCGAGGCCTCCTCCCGGATCCGTTGCCGCTTTCGGCCATCAAGTCCAGCACTAATTTCCTCTTGGATCCGGCCTTGGGTGCTTCTGGCTTCACATTGTTTCTCAGTTTCTGCACGTCTTTTATCTGGAGAGGCTTCACAATGAAATCCCCAGCCCTAATGGCTCGACATCTGTGGGTGACAATAGACTAACATGAGTAACTACTATAATATAAAACAACCAAAAACAAAGAAGCAAACAATTAAAGCTAACAACCTGGCGATTCTAGGAGGGGATCCAACAGATCCAATTCCAAGCTAACAACAATGACAGAACATGTATTGCATTTGCAGAAGCTCAAACAATTTTCAAAATAATAGTGTACACAGTTGCAAACAATTTGTAGAATACTACCACATGAATAGATATTGGGCAGCTATGCCCCTGAAAGATCACATAATGAAAAATTTACTCGTATATATCATGATATTAAACCTGGCAAACAGAACAATAAAAGTTAACTTGGATTTATTTGAAAATGTTGGTCAGGTTAAAAATTGTTTGCCACTTTTAGTAATATCACTCAAAGTTAACAATAAAAGTTAACCTGTTAAAAAATTTTAACCTGTCCAAATGTGTTTGAAGTGAGTGAGTAATATCACAAAAAGTACTCACTCAACTTCTCTTGTCCAACTTCTTTTATTTGGTAGCCAGGTTTAATATCATTTGAATCACATCAATATTCAAATTTGTTTGCCAGGCCTAAACATATCTAACTTTTAACTTGGATTTTAAAATTCGAATCACATCAATGCAAATGAGTGCAAATGATAGTGCAAATGATACTTTGAGTGCAAATGTCAACAGTTTAAAATGAAACTATAAAAATGAGCATGAAAATGTAAAAATGAGCATTAGCCAATTTTTAGTGGAGAGACAATGGATTTTGAGGGAGTACTTTTTGTTTGCATTTTAAGGGATATTAAACCTGGAAAACAAATTTTTAACTTGGATTTTAAAATTTGAATAATGATATTAAATCTGGCAAAAAGAACATTAAAAGTTAACTTGGATTTATTTGAAATGTTGGACAGGTTAAAAATTGTTTGCCACTTTTAGTAATATCACTCAACGGTAACAATAAAAGTTAACCTGTTAAATTTTTTTGATTACCTGTTATTAAAATCAGTTATAATAGAAATCATTTGCATAACTAAATGTAAACAGGTCAAACAAAGCACAAATAAGTTGGTTACCTGTTATAACTTTCTAGATGAAATATATCATAATCGTTCACATAATCCTACTTCATGTATTAGTTAACATAGACCATATAATTGTTGCATTTAAACAAAACCAAGCAAGATAAAAATACCATTTATAAAATATCAGCAAACATATATGAATGACCTGTTCAATTCAGCCTAGAAAGAAATTCAGCTTAGATTATTAAAAGACCTTTTTTTCAATGACCTTTTCAATTTGAGACATATATGACAGAACATATCAGCAAACATAGCATAGGTCAATGTAAAAAAAGGTTTAAGAATAACAAACATAGAGCTGTAAATAGTATGAAATCATGCCATGTTTAAAACAAAATTATGCTGCTCAAGTGAGTTGAACACCAGTACACACCTCAATTTTTCTCGGAGGAAGGCTTAAACATGTTACTCTCTCAAATAATGCTCGAATGACTTCTGCGTCACCCAGACAGATCTCCTGCATACATATACAATACCAAATGGAATAAATTTCAAGTAGAGCAGGATAATGTGCACCAAAGTTTTACATATATAGCTAGGGTTCTAGAAAAATTACTTGATTAAGGTACACACTCCAAAGATCTTTCTCTTAGGATACTCACATAGAACACCTTCAAACATCGATCTACCCATGTCTGGTACCCTGCACATCAACTTAAGGATTGTAGTCTGTGAAATGAATTTAATGTGTTTTTTGCGAGGAAGACTTAGAATAGCACGGTTAACATCCAACTTAAAAAATAAATATAAATTTGCAAAAAAGTGATTGCAGGTTGTATCATTTATTACTATAATGTTACTGGATATGGACATGAATGTCTAATCTAACATTGCCAAAGATTGCCCAACATATTACATTATGTTTGGTCTAAAGATTGCCAAACATGAACCTGTCATTGCATGATGTATCATCATGTATCACTTTAAGATTAGACATGCAAGTTTAAAAACAATGGACATGTTAATCTCTACATGGGTTTAGTAACCGCCAGCTCAACACTGCATCTCAAAGCATTACACAGAAAGTTCACATGCTATGCTACTTGTATAACTTAACAGTAATACCCTTTATCCCAAAACTGAGGCTTGTAATAAGCTTCTTTCCATTCACTTCCTGTGTTAAATAATGAAGCATGTACTGACTCATTCAGTGCTACATTATGGAATTCCTCCAGGAGAATTAATCTTCCACATAATATCAATAAAAATCATTTGATATCAAGTAAATGTCAAGGTTGATACTGAACTGGGGAGTAGAGGTGGATTTTGATCCCCTCATCTTAACAGCACGAAGAACACAAATGATTTAACATGAAGCTCACTTTTTAATTCCCACACAGACCCCATCACAACTGCATGATTCTAGCTTTTATGCTCTAAGAGGGGATTATGTGTCCTCTTCAGCTTAACCCTTAAAAATTTAAAAAAGTTGAAGCAACCTAAGATCCTTACATTGGATAATGTTTCTACGTAATCAAAAGCAAGGGTTGGAATATATATTAATCAAAAACCACTTTTGCATTCCCTATATTGTATTCAATCATTCACCAATCCATGAAACATTGAGCTATATGCCTAAAAAGTTACAACATGAACCATGACATGAAATGCTTATGTCCACCAATTTCAGAAACTAACACAATGGAGCAACATGTTAAGATGTAAGGGTTTAAAAACATGGTAAACACCTTAATGTATTGGAGAAGTTCTCAAGGGATTTGCAGCTCGTTGCACTCTTTGCACATGCTCCCCCACTATTAGACATCTTTCTACAAAAATGTCAAAAAACAACACAAAAAAATCCAAATCTGCTCAGAAAATCAGAGATGATTAATAGTTGCCTTTCAGCATCTGGATATAGCTATAGAATTGTTTCAATGCACATGTCCATGATCCTACTGAGACTCTATATATCATTTACCTTCGCATTCCAAACAGTATTTCCTTGCTTCAATTTTGACAGCTCATCTGATGAAAATAATGCCTTCTCATCACCTCTTCTGCTATCTAGTTCTACATACTCATGTTCAAAGCTGGTCCACAAAAAAAGTAAATAATCTCAATAAATCTGCAGGAAACAGCATCAAATATGTATAGCAAACACTTTTCTGATAGAGTTAGTTCCTGAGTAATAGTACCTGATAGGAGTATGAAGTGAAAGATGCAAAGTTTGCTTCGGCCAGTGTAAAATGACCTGAAATTTATAAAGTGCAGCACTAAAGCAATCAATAATCTGGCAGAACGCAAACAAATGTGTGAAATAGATCTCAAAAGAGGTCAAACCTTTGAACACTCTGAGGATATATATAGCCTGGGATATCGCTTATTTAAAGACAAATAATTCCTCTCAGCATCAACCAAACAGAACGGGAAAACCTGTGAAAACAACAATTTGTTTAGAAAATAAATTGTAAGAATCAACACAATGACCTTGATAGGTTACTTTGTAATATCACATTGGAAAAATAAAATTAAAGCATTTTAAATATTCAGTACCAATCAGTTATTGCAAAGGCACAACATGAGTCAACCAAGATCACAGTAGTTTTTTGTAAACTTGGTTTGAAATAATCTTTGATTTCTCTCTTGATACGTAGTGTCGATTTGTCGTTTAACGCGGTTATCATCGTTGTTTGCGATTTCAACACATGAGCCACGACCAGCTGTGGGATTCAGTTCATGAGAAGGTGATAAGCTCTGAGTTGGCAATGAGGAACATCACGCTGCAAGATGGGAGGTGCGTGTCTATGCAAGAGAGGAGCAGCAAGTCCCTCAACTTCCCAGGTCTCAAGACAAACTGAGCTCCCACCACAACACAATCCAAGCCCTTTTGTTCAGTTCTGATATTTATTACTATCATGTTACCAATAACTATATGCATAAGCTATTGGTTAATATCTCTTTATGTAACAAAATTATTTGCTGATGTTTTGATTTAAAACATCTAGTGTTTGTAACAGAACTAAAACTCTAATGTCAAACTTACTCGATTGATTAGTCGAGTTCGATGCCCTTCTATGGGCTACTGTTTGAATCAAATACATAATTGATAAAATTTATATAATAGCCCTAATTTTATTTATAAAAAACTGAGAGACACCCTAAATTGAGTATAACCACTTTCAAATACATTCACCTTACATTCACCTCGTAGCCCTTATTTCAAATACATTCACCATGGCATTTTATACCCACTTAATATTATGCACATAGTTTACATAATTGGGAGGTGCGTGTCTCGGGTCTGAGAGAGATGCTAGGAGTTATTTTGCGAGAGGCCTAACATAAACAGGTCAGGTGTGAATACGTAAAACTATACCCTGCACATCCACTTTAGCGGGTTCTAAATTGGGTCTATGTCAAATTTTGGGGTCCTGCCACATTTGTAAACGTCTTCAGCTGGACATGGCTCACTACATAACTACAAATGCTTAACCTTTGATGTTAGAGTATTACTTTTATAGTGGTACATCCTCAAGATATCTAATGAACAAACAACAAATTTTATTAGAACTAACAGGCAAAGATATGGTATTGAAAATATCACACATGTAGTAAAGGTTAGAGTATTAATAGAAAGTAATGGATTCTCCAATATAAAAATATTTCAAAATTTCGACGACCAAGTGTAACAAATATTTATCACCATCTATTAATACTATAAATATCAGATGTGTTTACAGGTTTGGATCTGGATATGGGTCTGGAACAATGTTTACCTGGTCAGGTGTCAAAAACACACATTCAAAATTGATGTACGATGGTACCCGATCAGATTTAGGTCCAGATCCATCTCTGCATTTGATGGAAGTCAACATGATCTATTTCCAAACAGAGTTAAAACCCTTCTATGGGGTTTGATGTCAGACAACCAGATAAGATAATGTCAAATCCTTCTATGCAGCTTTGTGCTATATGGCATCCCATATCTTGTTGTAAAATGCTGATGGATCAGGATGACATATGAAAGAATGGTTTCGAAAATTAAAGGAGGACCTGTGGATTAATTCATGTCAGTGCTAAATACTTAAGCTGCAAGCCTGCAATCTGTCCGTGTTGGTGAACCCGTCATTAGTTTGCTATCCAAGGTCATTACCTCCCAAAATTATGAATCAGCTTAATGTATGCTACCCAAAGGTCATCATCAACAGTGGCGATACACTATGGATATAAATACAAATTTATACATGCCACATAAAAAACACCTGGAGCAAAGCCATTCAAAAACCACCTAAATGCTCTTATAAAATGTGATTAAACGAATACCTGCATTCTGAACTGCAGAATTACAGCATGGCATATGGGCAAGAGCTATGAGACAACTACTTGCTGAACATCAGCATCAAGACCTGCCTCCTAAAATGAGCAAAGCATAGACATCGCTTGAAATGGCAACTGCGCTCGATGAAACTCCGAGCAAGATCATAAAACATGATAGAGCCATGTCCTTTGTTGAAGCCGCTCCATGGACATCCCTATATAATTTGTGCATGTCACTGTCTAAATAACGATAATTAACTCCATTTTTAGCTTAGAATCATCAAGTGCCTTGAGATAAATGCAAGTGTCAAGTATTTTGTCATCTCGTTTATGGTTCTTCTCAACTTTGAATGTGTAGCATGATGCTTGGCACGGTGATGATGATGGATGTGGGATATCAAAATAAATTGGGTTGATCTTTCTCGCGTGGTTATTCCAAGCACAGGGTTGCAGGAAAACTTAGTGCAATATTTTAATTTCACAGTAGGGATTAGTTAATATTTGGGGTTCCTTGAATCCATTTCAGGGAAAACGAAACATTAATTATGAAGTTAAACTTCACCATGATGTGAACAGAAATAGGATAAAATTAAACTTCCCCTTAATGAAGTTGGAGCTTCAATTATGCTAAAGATTCAATTTTTCCTCAAAAAAGCGCCTCAAAAAAGCTAAAGATTCAATTTTTCCTTAACAAAAGCCCCTAAAAAGCTAAAGATTCAATTTTTCATCTTCAGTTGGAGGATGTGAACCGAAGAACGAATTGGCAAATCTAACACCCAAGAACAAATGCATCTGATCCCACCTATCGGAATATGAAGACCCACATCAAGAACAAAAACAAATGAAAACCTTCTCTACCTAGATCTGAAGCTCTGCAGAGGCTTCTTCCCGCGAGATCCCCCCAAGCGACCCATACCTATCTTGTCCGCGAGCTCTGTGATCCATCGGCGCAAACTCATCCTTTCCAGCAGCCCAACTATCGAACTCATCAGCCCTAGGCGGCGGCCATTCATGCGAGGTTTTTTGGGGGCAGGGAGGCAGAGAAGAGAAGGGGGAGAGAGGGGGAGAGATTTCTCTCTTCCCAAAGTTTGGGGGAGGCCCAATGTGTTGGGGCGGCCCGAGGAGAGATTTTCCCCTTTTGTTGTGGAATACAAATTTCAAATTTTGAAGCTTTAAAACCAAATTTCAATTTTCAAACCACCCAAGTTTCCCTCCAAACTTATCCAATTTCTCTTATCCAATATCTATTATCCAATAACTCATATAACATCCCTCATTTGTATACCCTAAATACAACTCAACCCTTTATCCAATTTCTCTTATCCAATTTCTCTTATCCATATCTCATTATAACATCCCTTATTTATATACCCCCAAATACAATTTAAACCCTTATCCAATTTCTCTTATCAAAAACTCTTATCCAAAAACCCATGATAACATCCCTGTTTTAATATATATATATATATATATATATATATATATATATATATATATATATATATATATATATATATATATATGAGGTGGGATCTTCTAACCCCCTAAAATAACCCCCTTTCTGACCCCCCATCTTGGCCCTCCATCCCATTTAATTCAATGGAGGAGATTGCTCCACCCCCAAGACATCTCATGTGAGTTTTTGAAGAGATTTTCAATTTCTCTTCAATTTCTCCAAAAAGTGAAGTCACTTTAACAGCCATAAAACATTAAAAACCCCACAAAATCCAACGGGTTAATGGTGGTCTCTTAGTATTCAACAAAAAGTACTATCTCTCTCTCTCTCTCTCATTAACACAGCACGCAAACCCATCCCCCCCAAGCCGTCATTCTCAGTTACACCCGAAAATAACCTCTCACTCTCCTTCCTCTCTTTCTTTCTTTTTGATCAGCTTCTTCCTCTCGTTCTTCTTCCTTTGATTCTTCATCTTGCAAGCATAGGTGGACGCAAAAAAGAGGAATAGAAGAATAGAGGAAGGATCTTGCACAGGTTGAAAGGTACGCATCAGTGGCTTAGATTCCTACTTTTCCTTTCCTTTTCTTTTTTTTGTTTTTTGCTCAACATATGATCATCTCATGCTGTCAAAATGAGAAAATAAACTGAAACCATAAAAATTTTTTGAAAAAAATTCAAAACCCTAACTAAAAAATGTCGAGAGTACACTCCATAAAGTTCTGAGAGTTTATTTGATTCTTCATTTTTTGAAAGATGAGGTCTTACCCTTGACAGCATAAAGTTCTGAGAGTGGACTGAAACCAATGGTTTCAGTCCACATATTGACAGTTCTGAGTGGACTGAAACCATTGGTTTCAGTCCACAGAAGAAAGTTCTGAGTGGACTGAAACCAATGGTTTCAGTCCACATATTGACAGTTCTGAGTGGACTGAAACCATTGGTTTCAGTCCACAGAAGAAAGTTCTGAGTGGACTGAAACCAATGGTTTCAGTCCACATATTGACATTTGAGTCCACTCAGTCCACTCAGAACTTTCTTCAGTGGACTGAAACCAATGGTTTCAGTCCACTCAGAACTGTCAATATGTGGACTGAAACCACAGAAGAAAGTTGAGTGGACTGAAACCAATGGTTTCAGTCCATATATTGACAGTTCTGAGTGGACTGAAACCATTGGTTTCAGTCCACATATTGACATTTGAGTGGACTGAAACCATTGGTTTCAGTCCACAGAAGAAAGTTCTGAGTGGACTGAAACCAATGGTTTCAGTCCACATATTTACAGTTCTGAGTGGACTGAAACCATTGGTTTCAGTCCACATATTTACAGTTCTGAGTGGACTGAAACCAATGGTTTCAGTCCACTCAGAACTGTAAATATGTGGACTGAAACCATTGGTTTCAGTCCACTCAGAACTTTCTTCTGTGGACTGAAACCATTGGTTTCATTCCATCTTAGTACAATAATTATCTTAATACAATACTACGGTGTTAATACTAATGTTGTTTTTGGTTTTAATGGACAGATAGATATATGCTAAGACAATAATGTGGATGGTTTTGGATCAACTATTATTGAGCATTCATTAGAAGAAGAAAGTTCAGATTATCAGCATGTGGGTTGTGCAGAGAAGGAAGTTGATGTTGAACAAACACAAGCTGCAGAATCAAATTTCAATAGTGTTGGTAGTGCATTGGATGAAACTGCTGAAGCACCCACACAAGCAGATAATGTGTTGTATGTTGGAAAGAAGTTTCAATCTATAGAAGAGGCAGAAGAATGCTATACACAATATGCTAGTAGCAAAGGTTATAGCATTAAGAAAAGAGGAAGTGAGCGAAAGGGTACTAGAGTTATGGAAGTTGATAATGTCAGATTTGCATGCACTTGCGAAGGAGCTCCAAGTAAAAAGAAGTTAGAAGATAAAGACATAAGTTCAATGAGAACATATTGTAAGGCGAGGATGCGGATGAAAAGAATGAGGTTTGATAAAGGGTGGGTGGTTACTGTTTTCGATGATTCACATAATCATCCTATGATCAGCCCAAGTAAAATGAGTCTAATGAAGTCAAGAACAAGTTTTTCAAGTGCTGCAAAAGCATTGACTGAAGTTTTTGCTAAAGAACAACTGCAAATTAACAAAATCCCTCAGTTATTTGGTGGGGCTGCCAACTGTCCGTTTAATAGTAGAAAGAGTTACAATCATTTAAGAAGTATCAGAGCTGAATATAATGATTATGGAGATGCTCAAGATGTGAGGGTGCATTTTGAACAGGTGCGGTTGAAGGATAGTAATTTTTACCATGCAATTGATGTTGATGATGTTGGAAAAGCAGTTAACTTTTTCTGGATTGATGGAAAATCACAGTTAGCTTACAAACAATTCGGAGATGTTATCACATTTGATACAACATACAACACAAATAGGTATAAGATGCCATTTCGCCCTTTCACGGGTGTCAATCATCATGGTCAGTCAATTCTTTTTTGTTGTTGTTTGATAGAAAATGAAACAGAGGAGACTTTTGTATGAGTATTTAAGCACTGGCTGCTGGCTATGGAGGATAAGCACCCAGTATCCATCATAACAGATCAAGATCCAGCTATGACTAAAGCAATTGCAGAGGTATTTCCTAATACAAGACACCAGTTTGTCTTTGGCATATTAAAAAGAAATTTCCGAGCCACTTGAGCCACTTAAATTTCAAAAAATCGGACTTCAAGAAAGAGATGAAGCAGTGTATGCATCAAACACACACAATTGAAGAATTTGAAACCAAATGGGCAGCATTCATAATTAAGCATGACTTGCAGGAGCACAAATGGCTCAATGATATGTATGAGATTCGGTATAAGTGGATGCCGATTAATTTATTGTATGAGCACCTTTTTTGCTGGAATGAATATCACACAAAGGTCTGAAAGTATGAACTCCTTCTTCGATATTTTTGTTACAAGGAAGACAAATTTGAGAGAGTTTGTGGAACAATATCACAAGGCGTTAGAGACTATATTTGTGAGGGAGCGGAAGGAGGACTTTGATTCAATTTATAAGCACATAATACCTGAATGTGAGGTTGGGTTGTTGATCCATGCTGCAGATATATACACTCGAAACATGTATAAAAAGTTCAATCATGAGTTCAAAGAAGGGTACAAGCATAGAGCTAATGAGCAAGAAACCGAAGGTGATGTTCGAACCTATGGTGTTAGTTATAATGGGAATGAGAGCTCTTATGTGTTTTTAGTGAAGATGAATTTGACAACAAATGAGGGGTCATGTAGCTGTAAATACTTTGAATTCCAAGGTATCCCTTGTAGACACCTTTGCCATATTTTCCATCGGTTATACCTAACAGAGATCCCTCCATATTTCGTGTTGGCAAGGTGGGGGAAGTATGCAAACAGGGTTAAGGTGGGCGATGAAACCCAACGTTTCAGTGACCAAACTTCAAGTGGAGGAGAGTAAGCAATTCGGGTTTGTTACATGTTCAAATATATATCACAGTCTGTTTACTTGGCTGGATCATCACAACATTTGTGCGACATCTTTTTGAAACAGAGCAGAGAATTGTTTGAGGAGTTAATTGGAGAAGATAAGAAGTTACTTGTCGTACAGAATGGGGAGATATCCATAGCTCATGAAGCTGGTTGTTCCAGAGTAGAAGTAGATGGGTTACTCTTAGACCCACACATTTCACAAACAAAAGGGAGGAAAAGAACAATCCCAACGCCAACTCAAGATGGTCGAGGTGACAATGAGAAAGAAACAGAGGTTTCACATGGAAACAGTAGTGGTAGAATTAAAAGTTCACTTGAGAAAGCAACTAGCCGGAAAAAAGCAAGAGTGTGTAAGACATGCCTTGGGGTTGATGTTGGACATGATTCTCGTAATTGCCCTAAAAATCCTAAAGTGCTATCGAAGGTGAATGGTGGGCTGATGGAATGAAGTGCTTCCGGATGATGTTTGCAGGTAAAACTTTGAACCCATTCAATACTGTTCAGATTTTGCACTAGGGTTTCAGTACATTCAGTACTGTCCATATGTGGCACTGTATAATAAGTAATTAGGGGACTGAAACCCTGGGTTTCAGTCCTTGTATGTTCAGTACTAAGGGGACTAAAACCCAGGGTTTCAGTCCCTGTATGGTAAGTAATTAGGGGACTGAAACCCTGGGTTTCAGTCCCTGTATGGTGTATGGTCTTAGTACTGACCATACAGGGACTGAAACCCAGGGTTTCAATCCCCTAATTACTTACCATACAGGGACTGAAACCCTGGGTTTCAGTCCCCTCAGTAGGGCTGAAACCCAGGGTTTTAGTGCCCTCAGTTTTGCTACACTACTGATGCATTCTTTTTCAAATTTGTACTCAGCATTCTAACTCATATGCCATTACTGAATTTTATGAAATTACATTCATTTAACTCTTTAACTTTGCTATGAATTTCTGCCAATTCAGACATCAGCATGGCAACCAAGGAGGCCGATAGCCAAATGATGCAAGTACTGCTTTTATGCGCTATCATCATTTGGAGAACATACTGGGGGTCAATGCAGACAGATGGACGTAGCATGAACAAATCCTGCTATTTTAGAAATTAAATTTGTAAAATAAATTACCTTGTATTGTGATGTACAATTTTAATTATCAGTTTTGTACATGGAATACTCCTAAATTCCAATTTTACCCAATTTCATCTCATATTGTGATGTACTGTCCGTGTTAGCAATGTAAATTTCATCTCAGTTTGGTTTCAGTCCAAGAATTTGCAATGTAAATTCAGTGTTGCAGTCCAAGAGACACAATACATCAAGTCTTTCAGTACATGTATATATTTGTAGTGACATCTAGATTAATCTAGTAAAAACAGAAACTCCATGTCCAAGATATGCCAGGTTACCTCTGTATCATGTTGTCAAGTTTAGCTGCATTCATTTCCTGAAGTTGGTGTATTGATACATAAATTGATTATTGTATCCCTTCTTTCATTGTCTTTCTTCATCTCCTACTCTGCTCATATCCCCCATTGTGAGAACTAAGCCATCCTCTCCCTTTATTTTTCCATATGAACATCTTGAAGTTCTATCTCTTGTTTCACCAACCAAATGGAATTCCTACATCTCTTACCCAAAAATATGCTAGATTGTATATCCATCATCCAATAATTTGGTAACATTCAATCAGAATTTTTCTTCAAACAAACATTATAGACCATATTCTACTCTTCCTAATTCAGACTTCAGACATATACAACCTGGTTGTTCCTTCAGCACCTTGTCCCCCCAAGTGTGAGATCTGACCATCCTTCATATCCAATGAATCCAGCTTTAACTACAATTTTATTCATTTTGAGGCACTGATCACAATATATAACCATACAACACATCAGGTCTTATTGGTCTAGTTTCAGCTGTCCAAATATGGACTGAAACCATGGTTTCAGTCTAGTTTCATCTGTCCAAATATGGACTGAAACTATGGACTGAAACCATGGTTTGATTCAATATACTACAGCTGATGGGTTTCAGTCCATATTTGGACAGCTTACAAAGTTCAACCAAACATACTTAGCATATACAAATTCATAGTTCAATCAAACATATACATGGTTTGATTCAATATACTACAGCTGACAAAAATATACAAATTTCAAAGTTCAACCAAACTGTCAAAGTTCAACCAAACTGTCCAAATATAAGCTTGTATTCAATGATACAAGCTGATACAAGCTGATATAAGCTATTCCAATTTATTCCAGAATTCCAGAAATGATATAATGCATCAAATTGATATAAGCTGGCATACATAATTTGTATTCCAAATTGTTATTCCAACATACAACTGTCTGATACAAGCATGTAGAATTCGTATTCCAAAAAGATACATGCTTAATTCTTCATTTTAAATCTTTTTACATGACATCTCCATTTTACTTCTACTTCTTCAGTTTGATTCCAGATTGATTCCACACCAAGCCTCCAGATATCCAGATTGATTCCACACCAAGCCTCCAGATTTTACTTCTTCAGTTTACAGCCTTGTATGCTTCCAGCCTCCAGCCTTGTATGCTTCCAGCCTCCAGCCTTGTATACTACACCTTCCTGTTGATCTAGATGTGCTTTTAAACTGATTGCATTATCCTGAAATATATAGAACAAATAAATTAAGCCAGACCTCAAACAAAAACATAAGAAAATTAGAACCTTATAGTGCAACTAAGGGTTATGCTGCACAGACACTCAAGCTACCATTCCACTGCAAGATGAGCAAAGATATTGAACCCTTTTTTTATCTGAATAGGTCCTATTTCACTAATGCTAGATCACACTAAAAATGCTAGGTTACATATTACAAATATCAATATATTGACATGGCATCACAATTGAAAATGATAGTTTACGCATATCGGAAATAGCTGAAGAAAGCATGCACAAGAGAGACTCTCATTGGTTTCTTCCTATTGAGTCACCTACAAATATCTGGCGCTTATTCCTTAATCTCCCCAGCATGTCTGTGGCATCAAATCTTCAGTCAAGAACATAAAGAGGCAAAATCAGTAAAGTGGTTATGAAAACAAGAAAGAAAGGTTGAACTAACAATGTCCAATATAGAAAAGTAATAAAGCCATAGAATTTATAAGAAAATTACTGATATCTTTTATATGTTCTTGGATAATATCAGTTCTAATAGATGTAGTGTGATAAAGAGGGGAAAAAGCAAACAATGTTTAAAAAATTTCACAGAAGAACATGACTTCAAGCAATTGAACTGTGGCTCTTTATAAAGCTGAAAGGCGATGTAGAGCACAGTATTGTTTGGATTTAATACTTTAGTCCCTTAATCCATCTGAACTTGGACGATGATTGTAAAGAAAATACAGAGATTGCTATGTTAATGGAGGATGACAATAAAGTTGACAAGGGAAATACAGATATTCCTATGTCCATGGCAGCACACACATGCATGTTACACATTGGCATGCGCACAATTGAATGAACCAGCAAGCAGAAACAGTTGCCTTCACTACAACTTCATCCTCATATCTACGCATCATCCTTGTCCCCATCCTGAAATTAGAACCACCGGTTAGCATTAGCATTAGTAGACAAGGTTCAACCAAACATATACAAATTTCCTCCAACTGTCAAACCAATAATATACAAATTCCCCCAACTTTCAAACCGGCATATTTAGCCATATTTATGAGCAGAATGTTCCCTAAGCCAACGTTTCCTTTGTTTGGCTTTTACTGCTCTTGCAATAGACCCTACTGTCTCCTGTCCCTTTTTCTGTTGCTTCCCCTTTTCCTTCTCCTTCCCCTTTGAACTTCCCTTCCCCTTTGAACTTCCCTTCCCCGTTTCAGGTACGTCAGAAGATCCCTCATCATTCAACACTGGCTTTTCTGCATTGGACATGAGAAACAAACAACGTTTCCACAGTTGTTTATACTTATTGCCCCTCTTCCTTCCTTTCTTAACTTTTCTCTCCAATTCACGGATTCTTTCCGTGGAATTCTCCTCTTCCAATTCAAGGATTCTTTCGTTTTTCAGTTGCAAAAAATACTCTTCTTTCGGTGAGATAATCAAAGATTCATATACCTGCAATTAAGACAAAAGCAGATGATTAAACGCAGAATAAATGTGTTATTAAAGAGTATCCATGAGGGCACTGAAACACATGGTTTCAGTGCACTCAACTGGAAAGATTTCGCACTAAAACCCTGGGTTTCAGTGCCAAACCAGTTCAGTTGAGTGCACTGAAACCCTGGGTTTCAGTGCCAAAACAGTACAGTTGAGTGCACTGAAACCATGGGTTTCAGTGCCCTCACGGAGACTACATGACGACACTGAAACTATGGGTTTCAGCCCACTCAAGTCTTGAAGAGAGCACTGAAACCCAGGGTTTCAGTGGCACTGCCAAAACAGTACAGTTGAGTGCACTAAAACCCTGGGTTTCAGTGCCCTCATGGAGACTACATGAAGGCACTGAAACCATGGGTTTCAGCCCACTCAAGTCTCCATGAGGGCACTGAAACCCAGGGTTTCATTGCACTCAACTGGAAAGATTTCGCACTGAAACCCTGGGTTTCAGTGTCAAAAACAGTACACTTGTAAGGACAATAAAATAATTCTTACCAATTTAGCAGTAAGCTCGCTTAGATCTATTCCAGCAATTGCTTTTCGGATTCCCAACAAGTCCCATTTAAGGAATCTTGGTTCCTTTTCCTCATTCCCAGGGATCTCGTCAAATAGGTTTACATGCTCGCACAACCAATACTAGAATACATTAAAAATATGTTAGTTACAGCGTTGCATCAATATATATGAAAAATTATACTATACACTATCAAACTAACTTACAAGCAATCCGATAGTGCATCCCCCTATTGCTCCTTTTGAGTAGGCATATTTCTCTACATTCTCCACGAGGAAGTCACATATCGCGGAAGCCCAAGCAATCTCAGAACATTTCTCGACCACTTGCAACACTATTGAAGTAGTCATCGTCCCCCCCGGTGTTGGGAAAGAATGTGCTTGCACAAAAAAGGAGGATTACCAAGGATCTTATTTCCTCTGGATCTCTAATCTCCTTTCCAAGGCACTTATCAATTGCCAATGATACCATAGCTGGCCATATCTTCTGGCTCCAGGGAAGTATTCGTTCATGAATCTATCTCCTTTCTCCCCTCCCCTATACCCCTTTTCCAGAGGATGCCCTACTATTGGTAGTCCAAATATAACTCCAATATCAGTCGGCGTGACATTCAAATACTTGCTTCCACGCTTGAATGCCCTGTTGTCATGGTCATATGTGTTTAATACTGTCAATATACCAATGTTATTCCTCTCCATTCGACCAAGATGTTCTGCATCTACTACAATCCCTTATATCATCCAACAGAAGGGTGTTCTCCTCATTTCATCGCGCTCCGTAGCGCTAAGATGGTTCCATACTTCTCTTATCTTAATCGCCACAGTATGTAGAGTAGATCTAAAGTGCAGCACAGTGTCTCCCATCCTACAATATAATTAGCATAAACATAATATTATAGTAAAACTGATTAAAATTAAACACTGAAACCCTGGGTTTCAGTCCTGACAACTTGGCAGTTTTGGCACTGAAACCTAGTGTTTCAGCCCCTGTTTGGTCAGTAATTAGGGGACTGAAACCAAGGGTTTCAGCCCATGTAGGGGAAGTATTTAGGGGACCGAAACCCAGGGTTTCGGTCCCCTAAATACTTCCCCTACATGGGCTGAAACCCTGGGTTTCAGTCCCCTAATTACTTCCCCTACAGGGACTGAAACCCTGGGTTTCAGTCCCCAAAATACTTCCCATACAGGGTTAGGGGCTGAAACCCTAGGTTTCAGTCCCCTAAGTACTGACCAAACAGGGGCTGAAACACTAGGTTTCAGTCCCCTAAACACTAGGTTTCAGTCTCCAAAAAAGTGAAGTCAAACACTTGGTTTCAGTCCACTCAGAACCATAGAAATTCATGCTGCCACAATGAGAAAATTCTCCGAAACCATAGTAATTTTTTGAAAAAAATTCAAAAAAAATTCAAAACCCTAACTACAAAATGTAGATAACTATCTTTTGAAATATTCATTCTTACCCTTGAATCAACATCCTCCTTCTACGCAAATTCCTCCTACGCGACGTCCCTCAGATGAAAGTCCTGCTACGCGAAGTCCCTGAGATCAAATTCCTCCTCCTACGCGAAATCCCTCAGATCAGTCCTCCTTCTACGTGAAAATCCCAAAAGCCCTAATTTCCCAAAACTGTTGACGATGGTGATTTTGATGACGAATCGAGTAGCCCAGGCTTGCTGGAGGTCATGTGAGATCTAGGTTGGGCATGAGATGGATGGGGGAGGTGAGATCTCTCCGATCACAGCCGTTTCAGCGAGAGAGAGAGATAGAGGCGGCGATACTTTTTTCGTGCTTACTGTTTACCAAGAAGAGAGAGAGATATCCCGTTGGATTTTCAATTTCGAGTTGCGTGCTGCAAAAAGTTGAGAGGGAGAGAGATATTGACTTCACTTTTTTGGAAAAATTGAAGAGAAATTGAAAATCTCTTCAAAAACTCACATGAGATGTCTTGGGGGTGGAGCAATCTCCTCCATTGAATTAAATGGGATGGAGGGCTAAGATGGGGGGTCAAAAGGGGGTTATTTTAGGGGGTTAGAAGATCCCACCTACACACACACACACACACACACACACACCAAACTAGCATATTACACTGTTAGTGCTAACTTATTAGTTTTAATACCGCAGTCTCAATTAAGAGTATTAGGTGACAGCCTATATTAACCATCATATTGTTACCTCAACAGAAATAACCCATATAGTAACATTATAAAACACTAACTATCATTTAACCATTATATTAATACATGCGGTTTACTATACACTCTAATTATAAAGTTTTACTTACAATTATAATTACATAACTACTGATAATATATACATATATATTAAACTATTCTCTATATTATGACCCACATATCAATGCTACTACTTGTTTACGGGTGAATTTTCACACCACATTTTGATTGTCTGGAGGCCCGGATGTCGTAGCTATCACATAAGACGGAGATGGCCATTGGGGTCGATTGATGGCGCGTTCGCTTGAGCAGGAAGGCACGGATCCATTCTTCGGTGTGCCGAGGGGTAGCCTCGGCAGGACGACAATCTCCGGGATCGGTTGAAGGCGGAGTCGCTCGGTGAGGGACGCGTGGATCCTCGCGTCGGCTCGTCAAAGGGTTGCCTCGGCAGAGCGACGACCTCTTTGCGGTGGAGATGAGCGGACTCGGAGACGAGGGCGCTCAGCTCCGGCTGGGAAGACGCTGAGGGGTAACCTCAACGTTGCTGGATCTCCTGGACCTGAATAGACGAGGGAGCTCGTCAGGGGGGTCGGACCTTGGTTCCGACCACTTCCCCTCAGATGCCAAAGTCAGATCTGGTCTGATTGATGCTCGGTGGGATCGGACTTGGTTCGCGGAGAGACCAAGCACCGATCCTCGGGCCGAGCTATGCAGGAGAAATATGTTAGTGGAAGAAGGTGTAAGATTGGGTATGAGATACCTCCGTTGTAGATTGCGAAGATCCGGCCCCTTTCCTATGACGCATCCCCTTCTTCATATACCTGAGCCCCCCGCGATAATGGGTCGTTATTGCCATCATTCATGGGGGCATGCCGAGTGGGAAGCATTGACCCCCACTAATTGTACCCGTTTTGATGAGGGGAAGAATGCCATAAAGGTGGCCATGATGGTTGGAGTGATGGCCTTTGGCGGTTGCCATATTTAGAGAGCCATGATGGCTAGAGAGTGATGGCTATTAAGCCGGACCATAATTAGAGAGGGATGATGGCTAGAGAGTGATGGCCATTAAGCCGGGCCATCATTAGAGAGCCATGATGGCTAGAGAGTGATGGCCATTAAGCCATGCCATCATTAGAGAGCCACGATGGCTAGAGAGTGATGGCCATTAAGCCGGGCCATAATTAGATAGCCATGATGGCTGGAGAGTTATGGCCATTAAGTCGGGCCATAATTTCCTCCACTATGGAAGTGGGCAATCTTTTGGGCCTTCGTCTTGGGTGGAGAAGCAAGTCCCGTCCGGAGATCCTTGGGCTGGAGCCCAAGGCCGTAGTAGGTCGGTTGACTGGTCGTAGTTGACTTAGCTCCTCTGGGCCCGGTCAAAATAGTCGTATCAATTGCCCCCATCTTCTGAGCTCTACCATTGTTGAGGTGGAGGTCGGGAGATGTAGTATAAGGGGGGAGAAGTTGCCCTCTCTCTGTAAAATTGATCCGTCTTGTAGAGTTGGCTAGGGACAACAGTTAGTTCGAGATTCGTTCGGTGGCTAGGGGAGCGACCCCTCGACTTACGGCCGACGAAGGAGTGGATCGGCCAGCTGGGGAGTTGCCCCAACCTTACGATCGATCCGTTCGTTTGGTGGCGAGGGGAGTTGCCCCTCGACTTACGGCTGACGAAGGAGTGGATCGGCCGGCTGGGGGAGTTGCCCCCAGCCTTACGACCGATCCGTTCGTTCGGTGGCGAGGGGAGTTACCCCTCGGCTTACGGTCGACGAAGGAGTGGATCGGCCAGCTGGGGGAGTTGTCCCCAGCCTTACGACCGATCCGTTCGTTCAGTGGCGAGGGGAGTTACCCCTCGGCTTACGGTCGACGAAGGAGTGGATCGGCTAGCTGGGGGAGTTGCCCGCAGCCTTACGACCAATCCGTTCGTTCGGTGGCGAGGGGAGTTGCCCCTCGGCTTATGGCTGACGAAGGAGTGGATCGGCCAGCTGGGGAAGTTGCCCCCAGCCTTACGGTCAATTCGTTTGTTCGGTGGTGAGGAGAGTTGCCCCTCGGCTTACGGCCGACGAAGGAGTGGATTGGACAGCTGGGGGAGTTGCCCCCAGCCTTACGACCGATCCGTTCGTTCGGTGGCAAGGGGAGTTGTCCCTCGGCTTACGGCCGACGATGGAGTGGATCGGCCAGCTGGGAGAGTTACCCCCAGCCTTACGACCGATCCGTTTGTGCGGTGGCGAGGGGAGTTGCCCTTCGGCTTACGGCCGACGAAGGAGTGGATCGGCCAGCTGGGGGAGTTGTCCCAGCCTTACGACCGATCCGTACGTTCGATGGCGAGGGGAGTTGCCTCTCGGCTTACGGCTGACGAAGGAGTGGATCAGCCAGCTGGGGGAGTTGCCCCCAGCCTTACGAGCGATCCGTTCGTTCGGTGGCAAGGGGAGTTGCCCCTCGGCTTACGGCCGACGAAGGAGTGGATCGGCCAGCTGGGGGAGTTTCCCCCAGCCTTATGACTGATCCGTTCGTTCGGTGGCGAGGGGAGTCACCCCTCGACTTACAGCTGATGAAAGGGTGAGGACCTTGTGAATACTTTTGAAGGTTCCATGGTGGCGCTTTGCAACTACTTCGCACAGGTCGGAGGGATGCGGGAGCTGTTCGACAGTCTGGTCGGGGCCATTCGTCTAGTGGTAGCTCTGGCGGCCCTTCGGAAGGGCTGCTCGGATATCCGAACGGAGTCTGGATGAGCAACTTGGTTGGATTGGTTGGTGGGGACGACAGCACGGCAAGCGGGAGCCCAGCAGCACAGTCGGAGGAGCTGTATGTACACTCGAACTCGGATGATTGTGGTTTGGTCAGATCGATTCGGCCACGGTCGAAGGAGCTGCTTGGAGAGCTAGGAAATTGGAGCTCGGCTCAGCAAGGAGGCTCGGAGATTAGAGCTCAGCTCGCTCGACATGGAGGCTCGGATGCTCGGGGCTCGGAGCTCGGCTGGTCGAGATGATGATTCCTTTGTGTCCTCAAGTGGCTTGATGCGAGCTGAGGAAGGGATTCTTGAGCAGCTACAGGCGCCGCTCCTTAACCTCCTTGCAGATTTTGATGTAGTTCATCAAGAAGGGCCTCAGTATCGGGATGAAGTCGTTGTCGGCTTCTCTCGTCATTTAGCCCTTTGTGCCTCACAAACTGGGGGGTGACTCGCCAAGGGTTATGTGACCCTGGGGGAGCCACTCTGAGACGTCGGCGTATACGGGCACTGCCCATTTAGGGGGGTTATGAACACGAGCAATGCCGTCGGAGCATGGCACCAATCTACGAGTAAGGCAGAGGCTGGAGCAACGTCGTCGGAGCAGGGCACCGATCTGCAGGCAGGGCAAAGTTCAGAGCAGCGCCGTTGGAGCAGGGTGCCGATCTGCGAGCACGGCAAAGTATCACCCCGATCCTAACCACGGCCGCTCTCGATCCACGATCTCCCTCTGCGAGTGGTCTGTTGGAGCAGGCACCAACGACTAGATCAAGTGCAGGGCAGATGAGCACCCTGATCTCGCACCAGGACAAGAAGATTAGGGTAATAGAGCCCGCCAGAGCAGTGCTGTCGGAGCAGGGTTCAGACGATCAACCTGTGTTGAGGATCCGGTGGCCGGGCGGTCTTCTCTGGCGTTCGGTGATTTAGCTGAGGCATCAACTGATCAGTGATGGAACAGATCAGCAGACCAACGTAATCGTTCTCCTCGACGGGACCGACGGCCTGGCGAGGGACAGCTCTGGATCTCCGGCAGGGTCGACGGTTCGACATGTGCAGCTCGGCAGCTTGTCCTTCGCCACGGCAGCGCACGACCTCTACCACCACGGCAGCTTGTCCTTCACCATATGGATCATTCGCCATGGTAGTGCATGACCTCTACCACCTCAGTCCCTTGCTCTTCCTTCGCCACTGCCGTCGGCCGAGGCCGAGGAGGACCAACGTCGCGATCCGCTCCGGAGACGTAGGAAGATGCCGTTGAAGTGGACATGGAGAGGGGAAGTGTCAGATCTGTCAGATCTGGGTCACATGAGCGATAGGGTGATCAGATTAGGTCGGACCACGGCTTGGTCCCGACGAGCTTCAGATCGGGGTTCTTGCAGGCTGGACAGTCACCACGCGGCTGTCTCCTCCGGGTTCAGCCACCCTCTGATGATCCGCGCCGACATAGCCCTCTCTGCTCCGATGAGGTGGCCATGCAGTGAAGTCCACGTCGATGTCCTCTCACTCACCTGTAGCATGGCTCAGCTTGGCTCCGCTGAGATCGATCTCCGCCAGGTCCGCGAGGATCTGGTCTTCGTTCGGACCACGAATGTGGTTGAGATGCCAGAAGCGAGAAGGGAGAGGATTGATCGTTTATCAATGGGCCATTCTTCTTTCAAGATCAGAACGAACGGAATTACCGTAGCCAAGATGGGATTTTGAAGCTGGATTTGGGTTTTTCTTGGATTGATCCATGAGGAATCTTTGAGCTTTTTCTCCTTTCTTGGAGTTTTTCTGATCTTCAGTTTTGTGAGAAGTGAACAAGGTGGAAATTTAGGATTTGAGAATGTCAAATTGGGAGTTCATTTCACAGACTGGGATGAAAGGGCCGTAGTCGACAGAGTTGACCTCCTTGTGGTGGGCCTTTGGGTTTGGTGTTGAGAAGAGGTTGAGACCTCCCTCCGTTGAATCTCCGCGTGGAAAGAGAGATTTTTGTTTAAGGAAAAGAATCTTTGCCAACGTGGTTGATTCGTGGATGTTGACTCGATTCCCACAGACGGCGCCAAATGTTTACGGGTGAATTTTCACACCACATGTTGATTGTCTGGAGGCCCGGATGTCGTAGCTATCACGTGAGACGGAGATGACCCTTGGGGTCGATTGATGGCACGTTCGCTTGAGCAGGAAGGCGCGGATCCGTTCTTCGGTGTGCCGAGGGGTAGCCTCGACGGGACGACAATCTCCGGGATCGGTTGAAGGCGGAGTCGCTCGGTGAGGGACACGTGGATCCTCGCGTCAGCTCGTTGAAGGGTTGCCTCGGTAGAGTGACAACATCTTTGTGGTGGAGATGAGTGGACTCGGAGACGAGGGCGCTCGGCTCCGGCTGGGAAGACGCTGAGGGGTAGCTTCGGCGTCGCTGGATCTCCTGGACCTGAATAGACGAGGGAGCTCGTCAGGGGGTCGGACCTTGGTTCCAACCAATTCCCCTCAGATGCCAAAGTCAGATCTGGTGTGATTGATGCTCGGTGGGATCAGACTTGGTTCGCAGAGAGACCAATCACCGATCCTCGGGTCGAGCAATGGAGGAGAAATATGTTAGGTGGAAGAAGGTGTAAGAGTGGGTATGAGATACCTCCGTTGTAGATCGTGAAGATCCGGCCCCTTTCCTATGACGCATCCCCTTCTTCATATACCTGAGCCCCCGCGATAATGGGTCGTTATTGCCATCATTCATGGGGGCGTGCCGAGTGAGAATCATTGACCCCCACTAATTGTACCCGTTTTGATGAGGAGAAGAATGCCATAAAGGTGGCGGTTGCCATATTTAGAGAGCCATGAAGGCTAGAGAGTGATGGCCATTAAGTCGAGCTATAATTAGAGAGCCATGATGGCTAGAGAGTGATGGCCATTAAGCCGGGCCATCATTAGAGAGCCATGATGGCTAGAGAGTGATGGCCATTAAGCCGGGCCATAATTAGAAAGCCATGATGGCCGGAGAGAGATGACCATTAAGTTGGGCTATAATTTCCTCCACTATGGAAGTGGGCAATCTTTTGGGCTTTCATCTTGGGTGGAAAAGCACGTCTCGCCCGTGAGATCCTTGGGCCGGAGCCCAAGGCCATAGTAGGTCGGTTGACTGGTCGTAGTTGACTTGGCTCCTCCAGGCCTGGTCAAAATAGTCGTATCACTATTATAACAACGGTAAGCTTACGTGTTGCGAGTTGTTCGTTGCTCTGTGCAGGCTGAGGTGACGATGTGTCGGACGACGGTGTCGGCGCGTCGGCGGTCTCGAAGGCATCGCTGCAGGCGACGGGTGGCAGCTCCGAGTGGTGAACGAATGCGTGGGCGCAGTCTTCTTCGAAGGTGGAGGTCGCGTTCGTGATCGGAGCCCGAAGGGCGACGGGTTCGACCGGTCACCGGAGCGGGGTGCGACGCTGCTGTCGTCGTCGAAGGGAAGGTGGCATTGGAGCCTTGGGCTTGAGGCGCTGGGGTTCGGGGGACAGTGGTTGAGGCGACGGTGGCAGGGCGCCCGGAGTTATGTGAGAACGACGGGTGTGACGAGAACGATGGGAGGCGAGGGCTCGCTGGGTCGGAGGGTCGTGATGGAGGGTCGAGGTGACGGGGGTTGGGTTCTGCCGGAGTTGGGTCAAGGGGGCGTCAAGGTCCTGTGCAAGGGCGGAGCCAGGAATTTTTTCTGTCCTGGGCTACAGATAAATTGTGATTTGCAGATGAATGCAATGATGTGATGGTCATAGACGAAGGCGATGGTTGCGGCCAGTGGTCCAACAAACGAACGTGATAGACACGGTTGAGAGTCGTGAGAGCGAAAGCTATGATTTTTTTTGGCGATTTGTCGAGTGTTCATTACCCTGGACTTTGGTTTGCTCTGCTCTCCTCTATCTCAATTTATGGATTTATTACCATGGAGTTTGGTTTGGGGCTTGGGATTTTGACTTAAAATCTTGAACTTATACATATAAAAAAATTAAATCCAAAAACTTACCTAGTCCAATCCAGTCCCAGTAGTGTAAAATGATTCAGAAGAAATCGAGTAATCAGTGCCCGACTTGTTTACGAAATTGGGTCTGGTTCGGATTTAAAACCTTGTATCTTTTGGCCAAAAATAAATTTATGGTGTTGTTAAGATTTGATCTTATCTTTTTACCTTAGGGAAGGATTTAAAGGTACTCATCAATTTTTCATAACAGTTTTATAATTAATCTTTTTTTAAATATTTATTAGTTTTGATAATAAAACTCAAAAAAGGTAATTAATACATTTTAATGTTAGGAATTGAAGCTGCAACCACATAAAGAGAGAACTCTCAGTCACACCACTAGGCTATATTAGGGGTTTGTTAAAATGTTAAATAATAAAAAATATATACAAAAATTAAAACCCAAAACCTTACCCGGGCTACAGCCCGTGTTAGCCCATGAGTGGCTCCGCCCCTGACCTGTGGGTCGAAGGGAGGGGTTGTGTTGGATATTTCTTCATTTCAAAGAAAAAGATAGTCCCACATTGGATGGGAGATGACTCTTGGATGGATATATTATAGTCTTCTTGTTAATGAGCTATTGGACTTGTTAATGGGCTAGGACTTGGGTGTAGCTCGCGTGCACATGAGCCCAAGCAAGGGGCCGAGCCCAAACCGGATTGAGCCGAATGGAAAATCTGGGTGACAGATCCGGAAAACCTTAGCGTGTGTGCACTGGCGTCGCGTCTGCGCAGGGGGAGTTCACGGGTGCGCGCGCGGAGTGCCCGAGTTTTGCGTCAAATTTTTTAGCCCGCTTATTTGGCAGAATTTGAAAGGCCCATTACGGTTTTTAATTTTCCCCAACAGCCATATTATCTTGTATTGCGCTGTTTAATGGCCCAACAGCTATATTGTCATTTAATATCGCAACAGCTATTTTTTGCCTTTAATGCCTGTAATTACAACAGTCATTTGCCTTCGCCTATATAAACCCTATTCTGTCAAGAGTTTTTACACATTGCGAAAAATCATTCTTCCACCCAAAAATTCGTTCCTGCTGTTGTGCCTCTGTTCTGTTCACCGCTGCCTCCACAAACACGAACTGATCCTCTCTCGCCGCTGCTTCCTTGTTCCTGCAGACTGCTGCGTGCCCCTTGATCTTCCTCTTCCTCTTCGTTCGAGATCGAAGAACGGTTGCTGCTCGCTGGAGCCTTGTATTGCGAGTGCACACTTACAAGGCCGTTGCCGTTGAATCCTAGAGGATAGCCGCTGGACCTGACTTGCACCGAGTTCTTACTTTGAGGGACGAAAATCTACTCTTAAGGACAGTGCTTAGCACGCCTCGGCTCTCCGATGAGTCCTTTCTTTCTCTGATTTTTATAGCACCATCCTATTAAATCTGCAATTTTATCCAACAATCTTAAGAGTAGATTATGGATGCTGCTATTATTACTGCTAAACATCTGCCTGATCTGTCTAAAATCAAACTTTTTTCTGGTTCATTCTTTAAGCGTTGGCAAGAAAAAGTATTTAGTACTCTTGATGTCACTGGCTTTGCCTTCGCACTCACAGATCCTAAACCAACAGATGAAAAAGACATTCCTGCCTGGGACCGTGCCAACAAAATTTGTCGCCATACAATTCTTCATACCCTCTCTAATGAATTGTTTGATGTCTACTGTCCTACTAAAATAGCTTCTGATATTTGGACAAGCCTTACCAAAAAATACATTGGTACCCAAAAATTGCTATAGGCAATTTCCTTCACTTCGCCATGACCGAAGACAAATCTGTTTCCACCTAAATCCATGACTTCCATGTCATTATTGATGATCTTAAAAATGAAAATATAACTCTCCCCGATCCTTTTGTTTCTGGCTCGCTCATTGAAAAACTTCGAATCTTGGAAAGACTATAAAAACAGCCTTAAACACAAACGAAAATAAATGTCCCTTGAAGATGTTATCATCCATATTATGATTGAGGAAAAGAATAGGGAAAGAGAGAAAACCAATTCTGCTAAAGAAATTGTTTCTAAAGCAAATCTTATTGAAGCTAATTCTTCCTTTCCTCCTTCACATCCTAAGAAACATTTCAAGAAATTTAGACCTAACCACAAGCCAACTCAGAGATGTCAAAAGGGCCAAAACCACACTACTTTCAAGAAGAAAGGAGACTGTTTTATTTGCAAGAAACCTGGACACCATGCAGCTCAATGTCGCTTCCGGAAAGGTACTCCTAAACCAAGTGCAAACTTGGTAGAAGGAGATATAATTGCTGCGGTGATCTCGGAGGTTAACATGGTGGCACATGCTAAGGACTGTGTAATTGACTCTGGGGTAACCTGTAGTGACCATGTGCTATGAGGAACAAACACTAGAGGGGGGGGGGGGGGGTGAATAGTGTTTTATAGAATTATAAGGAATTTACACCAAATAAAACCCTACTTAACAAACAAATGCGGAATACAATAATTGAACAACAATCACAAGGAACAATGCAATGCTAACATGCAATCTACCCTGGTTCGGTGCCACCCAAGTCTCCCCGACTTGTTACCGGTGCCCTAATCCAGCAACACCCGGATCACCTCCGGATACTCTAGCAAACCGCTAGAGATTTCCTTTAGCCCACTTGTGGAAACCCCATAAGTGCAATCGACCTACAATCGATGTCCGTGTATCCCACAACCCAGGAACACGCAATGACCTTAGTCCCACAACCTGGAACTAAGCAAACTCTCACAACCGAGAGCAAAACGAAATCTTGACTCCCACAACTTGGGATCAAGCCAAACCTCTCATCAACCGAGAGTAACAACTAAATCAAAGTAAATGAAACAATGAAATAAACACTTACCTACAAAATCCTATGCCTTGAGTAAACTTACCAAATATTAGGGCAAGAAGGATTTTGGGGAAGATGATGACACCAAGCCCTAGCTCCACCAAGATGGACATCAATAGGTGGCTAGGATAAGGTTGGTGTCCTTGGATCAAGCTCTTAGCTTGGAAGGCTCACAATCAATGAATCTCTCTTGAGGAATAAGAGTGAGGGAGAGATTCTAGTGAGAAGAGAGAGATTGGAAATAGAGTTTAATGGCTCCTCTCTTAGATGTGAAAATCTCTCAAATATCAGCCTTGAATCCATGGTTAGAAGCCCTCAAGCTTATATAGGGAAGAGAGAAAACGGTCACAAGATTTGTGCAATAAATGCTCCAACGGATCTATTTCTGAAGCAGACTAGTAGGTCAAAGAAGGATCACTGACCGACTAGTTCATCAACTAGTCGGTCGGTGATTCAACGTGGACCGACTAACAGTTGAACAGCCAAAGGGTGAAGTACAGGCGATAGACAACTAGTCAGTCTAAGAAGACTTACCGACCGACTAGTTTCATAACTAGTCGGTCGGTGAGTGTTCTTTGACCGACTAAGGGTCGAAATAGAATGGCTGACTTCAAGTTGAATTAGTCGGTCTAAGAACAAATGCTGACCGACTAGTTCCTCAACTAGTCGGTCGACGAATGTGCTTTGACCGACTAACGATAAACAATAACTTAGGCTGTACAGGGAAAGCTCAACTAGTCGGTCTAAGAAGGATCACTGACCGACTAGTTCATCAACTAGTCGGTCGGTGATTCAACGTGGACCGACTAACTGTAAACAGTAAAGAGCTTAAAATGAACAAGGCATTCTAGTCTGTTCAAGAAGCTTTGCCGACCGACTAGATTGCCATCTAGTCGGTTGGTTCTTCTTCTTGAACCAACTAACATGCACAAGAAGCCGCGAATCGAAGCGCGAAGCTTCAGAAAAGATTCTATGGGCTTCTATGAAGATCCTAGCTCTAATAATGTAAGACCTACTCAAGGCTTAACATTCTATTCTATGAAGCTAGAAGACAATATAAATACCATGACGAACCGTCTTCAAAGCTTCAATGTCTTGAGTCTATTAGATGAATGACTTGAATATCTTCAACGTCATAGTCTTCGAGGCTTGACTCATCCAATCCTTTCTTCTCTTTGGATGTAATCTCCATTCATTTGTTGATGCCATTTGCTTGAGATTAGATGAAGCCTTTGAGTTCTTCAAGCCAATGCATCACCGTTGTTGATCTACCAAGTCCTCCACTTGAATCAACACGTGTAGTCACTTTTGATCTTCTTGAATCTGAT
The DNA here is from genome assembly GCA_030789695.1 of Scilla litardierei. Classification (NCBI taxonomy): domain Eukaryota; kingdom Viridiplantae; phylum Streptophyta; class Magnoliopsida; order Asparagales; family Asparagaceae; genus Scilla; species Scilla litardierei. The sequence continues at coordinate 143,437,344 of CM061140.1, read as the reverse complement.
TGGTGACTTCTTAACTAACTGCAATCACAAGAGTTAGTCACAATGATTTGTGTTTGATCATCATCAAAATCAAGGTGGAGAGTCCAATACTCAACATTCTCCCCCTTTTTGATGATGACAAACCAAATATAAACAAAACAAATAATTGTGCATTAAATATACTTACTCCCCCTGCAATGATGCCAATCAAGTTAATATCAATATACAATAGCATCATTAGCAGTTAATAGTGTGTGTATCACATGAGGTTGTGTATATATCGCATGAATGACCAGAAATATTATGCATACACAATACAAATTATATAGGTGATACACATCATAAACATGAGCATGATTACCAATTATATATAAAATGTAATCAATCTAAACCATGCTCCCCCTGAATCATATACATGAATAATCACACAAAAAGACTATATGATTCAAGCTAATGTTTAACACTCAACATTTAATAAGCACATCTTGTTTATTTCTCTCCCCCTTTGTCATTACCAAAAAGGCATGGGGACAAAGAAACAACAAATGTAACAATAGAGTGGAAAACATAAAAGTATATCTAATGAAGAGATATCAATTGTAAAGTTACCAATCGAAAACAAGATATCAAAATAAAGATATCAATTGCAAGAGCACATATCCAACAACAACTCAACTATTATCAATTATTACAAGAAGATAAGCATTAAGCATATGTGATAAAGGATTACAATAGATACTAATTGTAAAGAGTAGTGTGAGCAGTGTTAGAAAAACAAGTGAGCAAATAGTGTCAAGAACACAAACAAACTCAATAATCAAAATCATGGTTATGAGTCCAATACTCAAAATTTAAATTCTAGTGAGCATACAAACATACTCAAAACATCATATAATGGTCCAAAGATCACATCTAGCATGATACCAAGTGTAGACATACCAAATCATCTCCAAAAGTAAGCATATAAAGATGATATCCAATATGAATAGTCTACCAATTGTAAGGATGATACCAATAGATTAAAGTACCAATTTGTACAAAACACATACTTACAATATTAAGCTCCCCCTACTTTGGTGCATCACTTAAAGCACCATCAACTCCATTTGAATGTGAATCTTTGCAAATCAAGGAGTTGGTAGGGTTGGTATCCCAAGGTGGATTGAACCTAGAAAACATAATTTTGGTATCCAAAAATCATTTTGGATCCTATGGTTTAGGCAACAAATTTAACAAACCAAATTCACATAGTTGCAACCTATATCCTAATGTAATCATACACAGATTATAGGATCCTATGACATGCATCTAAGACCAAAAATCAAACAAAAAGAATACACCAATTCTTAACACAAATGCTTTGGTACCCATAAAATGAATATAAACATATGGTACCAAGCAATGAAGGGTCAAAGGAAACTAACCCTTCGGAAACCAAGTCCATGAGGACCGTGATTTCCCAACATAATCATCATTCAAAATAATGTCATTAATATACGCTTGCACATACATATTCTTAGCATGGATGCTAGTGTTCTTCGGACCCCAAATAGTGTATATTTTGGGTATCCTCTTCCTAGTGGTTGCATGCACGAAAGGTTGATTTCTATGTGGTGCATGTGGCCTAGGAGCATGAGATCTAACAAGAGCATGAGGATATGTGTATGGAACATTATGATGTGCAAAAGCATGATGATTGGTATATGATCCATGGTGTGGTGTTGCATACATACGTGGATGAACATGAGGTGTGTATGCATGAGGATGATCATATGCATGTGAAGGTGCATAAGCATGAGTACGTGCATGCGTGGATGCATTCCTACGTGTATTGGTGTACATGTAAGCATGTCCCTTCCTTTGATGTCCACCCTTGGTGGGTTTCTTTACAAAGGAGGGAGGAATAGGAGTGGTGGTTTCCTTGGTAGTAGAACTACCCAAGTTGTTATAGACACCACTCGTGGATGCACCGGAGGATGGCCTCACAACATCTATAGTTATTTCACTATAGGGGGTGCGTGCATTTGATGCATGTGTGATGAGCTCGTGCACTTGGGATTTGAGATCCTCATTCTTAATGCCCAAAATAGTGTTTTGAGATTGAAGATTTTCAATCTCAAGATCGTTACTATCCGCAATGGAAACACGATCAAGTTGAGATTTGAGGGACTCTACCTCATTTCTCAACATGCCATTTTGAGTAAGCAAACTTGCTTTCTCAATGGCGAGAGTCTCAACAATGGTGTCATTGTTAGAGGTGCTACATGTAGAAGTGTTAGTGAGACTAGCAATCTTATTCCTAGCATCACAATATTTATGCATAAGCCTTTTATGTTTATCAAATAAATGTCTAAATGCAATTCCAAGTTTTTTCGTTATTACCTTTTCATTGTCGCTATCACTTCCACTTGAATCACTTGATTCGTCACTAGAGTCGTCCTCTCGTGCCATTAAACCCACGAATGAATCTCTTTCATCATTGGAGGAAGAACACTCCGAGGTGGACTCTTCTTGCTCCGCTAGCATGTGCCATATTTGATATGCCGTTGTTGCCTTGGACACACGCCTAAGAAGGTTATATGATAAATACTGAAGCAAGATATCCATTACCTCTTGATGTTTCTTCACCAATTCTTTTTGCTCGTTTGTCCATTCATGTTCGGAAGTGGTAAGTGCACGAAGGGGCTTTTCCACAAGCTTCCAATAATCCTCATCGATGGATTGAATATACGCTTTCATCTTCACACACCGACTTTGATAGTTGGGTCCAATGAGATATGGTGGAATAAGACATCGTGTGTTGTTGTTGTTGGTTGCCATATCAATAACCTCGCTCTGATACCAATTGTAGTGACCTTGTGCTATGAGGAACAAACACTAGAAGGGGGGTGAATAGTGTTTTATAGAATTATAAGGAATTTACGCCAAATAAAACCCTACTTAACCAACAAATGCGGAATACAATAATTGAACAACAATCACAAGGAACAATGCAATGCTAACATGCAATCTACCCTGGTTCGGTGCCACCCAAGTCTCCCTGACTTGTTACCGATGCCCTAATCTAGCAACACCCGGATCACCTCCGGATACTCTAGCAAACCGCTAGAGATTTCCTTTAGCCCACTTGCGGAAACTCCACAAGTGCAATCGACCTACAATCGATGTCCGTGTATCCCACAACCCGGGAACACGCAATGACCTTAGTCCCAAAACCTGGAACTAAGCAAACTCTCACAACCGAGAGCAAAACGAAATCTTGACTCCCACAACTTGGGATCAAGCCAAACCTCTCATCAACCGAGAGTAACAACTAAATCAAAGTAAATGAAACAATGAAATAAACACTTACCTACAAAATCCTATGCCTTGAGTAAACTTACCAAATATTAGGTCAAGAAGGATTTTGGGGAAGATGATGACACCAAGCCCTAGCTCCACCAAGATAGACAGCAATAGGTGGTTAGGATGAGGTTGGTGTCCTTGGATCAAGCTCTTAGCTTGGAAGGCTCACAATCAATGAATCTCTCTTGAGGAATAAGAGTGAGGGAGAGATTCTAGTGAGAAGAGAGAGCTTGGAAATAGAGTTTAATGGCTCCTCTCTTAGATGTGAAAATCTCTCAAATATCAGCCTTGAATCCATGGTTAGAAGCCCTCAAGCTTATATAGGGAAGAGAGAAAACAGTCACAAGATTCGTGCAATAAATACTCCAACGGATCTATTTCTGAAGCAGACTAGTCGGTCAAAGAAGGATCACTGACCGACTAGTTCATCAACTAGTCGGTCGGTGATTCAACGTGGACCGACTAACGGTTGAACAGCCAAAGGGTGAAGTACAGGAGATAGACAACTAGTCGGTCTAAGAAGACTTAGCTCAACCAAGATGAACAGCAATAGGTGGCTAGGATGAGGTTGGTGTCCTTGGATCAAGCTCTTAGCTTGGAAGGCTCACAATCAATGAATCTCTCTTGAGGAATAAGAGTGAGGGAGAGATTCTAGTGAGAAGAGAGAGCTTGGAAATAGAGTTTAATGGCTCCTCTCTTAGATGTGAAAATCTCTCAAATATCAGCCTTGAATCCCTGGTTAGAAGCCCTCAAGCTTATATAGGGAAGAGAGAAAACGGTCACAAGATTCGTGCAATAAATGCTCCAACGGATCTATTTCTGAAGCAGACTCGTAGGTCAAAGAAGGATCACTGACCGACTAGTTCATCAACTAGTCGGTCGGTGATTCAACGTGGACCGACTAACGGTTGAACAGCCAAAGGGTGAAGTACAGGAGATAGACAACTAGTCGGTCTAAGAAGACTTACCGACCGACTAGTTTCATAACTAGTCGGTCGGTGAGTGTTCTTTGACCGACTAAGAGTCAAAATAGAATTGCTGACTTCAAGTTGAATTAGTCGGTCTAAGAACAAATACTGACCGACTAGTTCCTCAACTAGTCGGTCGACGAATGTGCTTTGATCGACTAACGATAAACAATAACTTAGGCTGTACAGGGAAAGCTCAACTAGTCGGTCTAAGAAGGATCACTGACCGACTAGTTCATCAACTAGTCGGTCGGTGATTCAACGTGGACCAACTAACTGTAAACAGTAAAGAGCTTAAAATGAACAAGGCATTCTAGTTGGTTCACGAAGCTTTGCCGACCGACTAGATTGCCATCTAGTCGGTTGGTTTTTCTTCTTGAACCAACTAACATGCACAAGAAGCCGCGAATCGAAGCGCGAAGCTTCGGGAAAGATTCTATGGGCTTCTATGAAGATCCTAGCTCTAATAATGTAATACCTACTCAAGGCTTAACATTCTATTCTATGAAGCTAGAAGACAATATAAATACCATGACGAACCGTCTTCAAAGCTTCAATGTCTTGAGTCTATTAGATGAATGACTTGAATATCTTCAACGTCATAGTCTTCGAGGCTTGACTCATCCAATCCTTTCTTCTCTTTGGATGGAATCTCCATTCATTTGTTGATGCCATTTGCTTGAGATTAGATGAAGCCTTTGAGTTCTTCAAGCCAATGCATCACCGTTGTTGATCTACCAAGTCCTCCACTTGAATCAACACGTGTAGTCACTTTTGATCTTCTTGAATCTGATTGGTGACTTCTTAACTAACTGCAATCACAAGAGTTAGTCACAATGATTTGTGTTTGATCATCATCAAAATCAAGGTGGAGAGTCCAATACTCAACACAACTCAGCATATCTGCGCTGATAGAGGAGCTTTTACCTCCTATGTTCCTATCAGTTCTGGCGAGGAGAATGTGTACATGGGGGATTCAAGACCCTCACCCGTAATCGGGAAAGGGAAGGTTCTTCTCAAATTAACCTTTAAAAAACCCTTTCGCTTAGTGAAGTGCTCCATGTCCCAGATATCCGTTGGAATCTGGTTTCTGTCTCTCTTCTGGGAAAAGTGGGGGTTAAGGTTACTTTTGAGTCTGATAAAATTGTAATGACCAAGAATGGTCAGTTTGTGGGAAAGGGATATTGTAACCAGGGTCTTTTCATTCTGAATGTACTTGATGTCATGAATAATAATGCATCCTCTTCTTCTGCTTACTTGATTGACTCTTTTGATATTTGGCACCATAGACTAGGGCATGTTAATTATTCATATATTAAGAAAATGAAAGAAATTGGTTTGCTGAATGCTTCATCTTCCTCTAATGACAAATGTGAAATTTGTGTTGAATCAAAAGCCACTAAGAAAACATGTAGATCTGTACACAGAGAAAGTGAATTACTTGCTTTAATTCACAGTGATCTTGGGGATTTGAAAAGCAATATAATTAGAGGTGGTAAGAAATTCTATATCACTTTTATAGATGACTTCTCTAGATACACTGAAGTATATTTGCTTAGATCTAAAGATGAAGCTTTTGATATGTTTTTGAAGTATAAGACTAAAGTAGAGAATCAACTTAATCAGAAAATAAAAAGGGTTAGATCAGATAGAGGAGGGGAGTTTACATCTTTTAATGAGTATTGTGAAGAACATGAGATTATTCATGAGACTACACCTCCTTATTCACCTGAATCAAATGGCATAGCAGAAAGGAAAAATAGGACTTTAAAAGAGATGATGAATGCTTTGCTAATTAGTTCAGGTGCACCTCTTCACCTATGGGGAGAAGCTATTCTCTCTGCCCGTCATATTCAAAATAGAATTCCCTATAAGAAATTAGGTAAGACTCCTTATGAACTTTGGGTATGTCATTCTCCAAACCTTAGTTACCTCAAAGTGTAGGGGTGCTTAGCTAAAGTTCTTTTACCTGAACCTAAGAAAAGAAAATTAGGTCATAAAACCTTTGATTGCATGTTTATTGGATATGCTCAAAATAGTGCTTTATATAGATTCCTAGTTGTTAAAAGTGAGCAAAACATCATGGATCCTAACACTATTGTTGAAACCAAGAATGCTGATTTCTTTGAGCACATTTTTCCAATGAAAATGGATAATGTTAGGTTGACTTCTGCACCTCAATCATCGCACACTTCTGATGTTCATTCACATGATAATGATGATGAGATAGAAGTTAGAAGGAGTAAAAGAGTTAGGAGGGAGACTAATCTAGGTGATGGCTTTTTTACCTTTCTTATTGATAATGATCCTCTTACATACCATGAAGCCATCACATCTCCTGATGCCACATTTTGGAAAGAAGCAATCAACAGTGAATTAGAATCCATTATGTCAAATCACACATGGGAACTTGTTACCATGCCCCCAGGAGCTAAAACTATTGGCTGCAAATGGATATTTAAAAGGAAGCTAAAACCTGATGGTTCTATTGACAAGTTCAAAGCTAGATTAGTTGCTAAAGGCTTCAACCAAAAGAAAGACATTGATTATTTTGATACCTTTGCCCCTGTCACTATGATAGCTTCTATTCGTGTCTTGGTTGCTTTAGCATCTATACATAGTCTTGTTATCCATCAAATGGATGTAAAGACTGCATTATTGAATGGAGATTTGGAAGAAGAGATTTATATGGAACAACCTGAAGGTTGTATTACTCCTGAAAATGAACATAAAGTATGCAAACTTGTTAAATCTCTTTATAGTTTAAAACAAGCTCCAAAACAATGGCATGATAAATTTGATTCTGTTTTGCTTTCAAATGGTTATCATATAAATGATGCTGATAAATGTATTTACACAAAGGTTGATAATGATGTTGGTGTTATTATTTGTTTATATGTTGATGACATGCTTATTCTCGGCACCAACCTAGATGTAGTAAATGCAACAAAGTCATTCTTGTCTTCTAAGTTTGATATGAAAGACATGGGTGAAGCTGATGTGATCTTAGGTATTAAATTAACTAAGACACCTAGTGGGATTATGCTTTCTCAAGAACATTATGTTATTAAAATGATTGAAAAGTTTGGATATCATGATCAAAAACCTGTAGCTACTCCATATGATGCTAGTTTACATTTAGCTAAAAATTTTAGTGAATCTGTTTCACAAATTAAATATGCTAGATCATTGGTAGCTTAATGTATTTGATGAATTGTACTCGCCCTGATATTGCATATGCTATTAGTAGATTGAGTCGTTACACTCAAAATCCTAATAGTGATCATTGGAATGCATTGTCAAGAGTTATGAGATACTTGAAAGGAACTCTTGAATATGGATTTTAGTGGCGATCCATCAGTTTTAGAAGGTTTTACTGATGCAAATTGGAGCTCTGATTCAGATGAGCTTAAATCCACAAGTGGTTATGTTTTTACACTTGGTGGAGGTGCTGTGTCTTGGAAATCATCCAAGCAAACATGTATTGCTCGGTCTACTATGGAATCAGAGTTTACTGCCTTGGAGAAGGCATGTAGTGAAGCCGAGTGGCTTAAGAACCTTCTTGGTGATCTTCCCATTTGTGAAAAACCGGTACCGTCTATGTCTATCCATTGTGATAGTCAATCTGTAATTGCAAAAGCCAAAAATAAAGTTTTTAATGGGAAGAGTAGGCATATACGCCTAAGGCACTCTATTGTGAGGCAGCTGCTAGATCATGAGATAGTATCCCTTGATTATGTGAGGTCAGAGATGAATTTGGCAGATCCTCTGACAAAACCACTAAATAGGAAGTTAGTGGAAAGTACATCGAGGGGAATGTGACTTATACCTAAAACATAGGTCAAGAGTGATGGTAACCCAACCTATGTGATTGATGATCTCATGAAGTAGGTTCATATGGGTAACAACAAGTCACTTGTTGATCATGAGGAGCACTATCATTATGTTCATGTCCCTTCCTATGGTGTAGATAGTGCTATCGACGATGAGAGAGGATGAGCATATGGCTCTTAATGGAAACCATAGCCCTTGTTGGGTGGTGTGCATAATCGTCGAGCACACTTGATGGGTCCACCTATATGGGTGTGGAAGTGGGGCCGTTTCCTATGCAAATTTGGGTACATTCGCTAGAGCACTCATGAAAATCCAGGTATGACGCATGGCCGAAACGTGCCAACCCGAAAGAGCAAGCAACTATTCATTGATGATTCAATATGGGTTGTGAGTCAATGTTTTACAATAAAGGAGATTGGTTCATAGAAACTATATGTTTCGCCAACTTCTTGTAGAACACACTTCCATTCCCTAAGTAATGGTTCATAGACTGAAAGTCACCATTGCTAATGTATTGAATTGTCGTATTCGATCTCGAAATCTTTCCTTTTTCGTCATCTTGGATTCTTTTTCCCTTACCTCTTGAAATTTTGAAATAATGGGGGATTGTTGGATATTTCTTCATTTCAAAGAAAAAGATAGTCCCATATTGGATGGGAGATAACTCTTGGATGAGTATATTATAGTCTTCTTATTAATGAGCTATTGGACTTGTTAATGGGCTAGGACTTGGGGGTAGCTCGCGTGCGCATGAGCCCAAGCAAGGGACCGAGCCCAAACCGGGTTGAGCCGAATGAAAAATCTGGGCGACAGATCCGGAAAACCTTAGCGTGTGTGCGCTGGCGTCGCGTCTGCGCAGGGAGAGTTCACGGGTGCGCGCGCGGAGTGCCCGAGTTTTGCGTCAAATTTTTTAGCCCGCTTGTTTGGCAGAATTTGAAAGGCCCATTACGGTTTTTAATTTTCCCCAACAACCATATTATCTTTTATTGCGCTGTTTAATGGCCCAACAGCTATATTGTTATTTAATATCGCAACAGCTATTTTTTGCCTTTAATGCCTGTAATTACAACAGTCATTTGCCTTCACCTATATAAACCCTATTCTGTCAAGAGTTTTTACACATTGCGAAAAATCATTCTTCCACCCAAAAATTCGTTCATGCTGTTGTGCCTCTATTCTGTTCGCCGCTGCATCCACAAACACGAACAGATCCTCTCTCGCCACTGCTTCCTTGTTCCTGCAGACTGCTGCGTGCCCCTTGATCTTCCTCTTCCTCTTCGTTCGAGATCGAAGAACGGTTGCTGCTCGCTGGAGCCTTGTATTGTGAGTGCACACTTACAAGGCCGTTGCCGTTGAATCCTGGAGGGTAGCTGCTGGACCTGACTTGCACCGAGTTCTTACTCTGAGGGGCGGAAATCTACTCTTAAGGACAGTGCTTAGCACGCCTCGGCTCTCCGATAAGTCCTTTCTTTCACTGATTTTTATAGCACCATCCTATTAAATCTGCAATTTTATCCAACAGGTTGTGCGGTTGGCAGAGCCTCGGAGGTGACGTGGAGAGCTTGGAGGTTGAGTCGAAGGTAGGGGTTGAAGATTGCGGCGAGGGGATTTGTGAGGCTGTAACGACCCGCTCTCGGGGGCCCGTTACTTATTTGATAATTGCGCAGGTTCTGCAGTTAACCAGTGAAGTCAAAATAGCCACGATGCAGAGATGTACAAAAATACACAAATAGTGTCCAATTATTACAATCCAAGATGTCCCAACAGATATACATGAAAGAAGAAAGTACACAACTGAAAATAGCTCTGGAAGCTGCGGTCTCATGGTCGAAGTCTGGCGCTATTAACTCTAGAGCATCTGCCTCCATATGTATGTTGTCTGCGGTGCCACGGAAATGGAACCGTAGGTAAGTCACAACAATTCTAAATAAAGAAAGAGAGGTACTGTACAAGTATGACAAAGCAGACCAAAGTGAAAGTAAAGTACGGTGCAGTGTCTGTACAAGTGTAGAAAACAACGTGCATGGAATGCGTAAAGTAAAGGTGACTGTACTGGCAAGTAAAGTGAGGCAAGTATGTTAACTGTACTGGTAAGGAAAGTAAAGTGCAAGTACTGTAAAGAAAGTAACTGTGCAAGTTACACTAGAACTACGTGACTCAAGTAGGAGAGTACAATATGTGACCGTTCAGTTCGTCTCTTGCCTGGGTGCTACCCAGACGAATGCCGGTACCCAGGCAGCAGGATGGTTTGCCGAAACACAGGCAGCTAGACAGGAGGCCGAAACACAGGCAGCTTGACATGTAGATCGAACTCTAGTCACTCCCGTACTCTCGCAACTGTGAGTTACCCCGAAACCCCGGTGACGTGTCAATTACAAGTTCTATACAGGATTGTTCCACAGGATGTTCCACATGTTAGTCACACCAGGTCAACTGGTTGACTTCCTCATTGAAAACCAGCAAGTAGGATAAAGACAAGTCCAACACCAAAAACTGTTACTTCCGTGCTTTGAGCACGTGGTAGTGTGGCTAGCACACAATGTACCCAAGTTGGTAGTTGTGTGCTACAACCACCAAAGTTGAAAGTTGGCAAAGTAATCTTTGGTAGATTACTTTCATTTTAGTTCTCTAGTTTGGTTCAAGTCAAATAGCTGTTCGAGGCTATAAGTGGTGAAGTGTCACAAGTTCATGCAAGCACAGTAGACTAGTTTTCTAAAGTTAGAATATGTCGTGACTTACTATATTCGAGCTCGTCGTGGCAAGACGAGGTTGGAGCTAGCGAAGCTGGTGCACGAGGATTGGTACCTGCAAACACAAGAAACAATTGGTTAAAGCGCACCCTATTTTCTATTCAAATAATCTGATCGTTTTGATTTTTAAAACTGATTGAAACGGTGTCGAAAAGCGTTCTAAATTTTTATATAAACTATATAGGGTGAAAATAGTTTTACTGCAAGAGGGAATATTTTTCTGAGGCTTATAGTAATTTTTAGGATTTTTAAAAGCTCAAAAACTATTTAAAAACTATTTTTCAATAAGTGACGTATTTATTCCACAATTTATTCTGGATGCAATCTACATCGGAATGTTGCAAATGAGGTGTCAAAACGACCGTCTTGAAGAGTAATTTAGCATATATTTTTATCACATATTTGTTTACGTGAAAATAAGAATATACGGATTTTTAAATGAAAATAACGGATTTAACTTATAGGCTTAAAAATTAATTCTGAGAAAACTAAGCGTCGGATTGAGACGAAACTAGCGCCATTAGGTCCAGAATGTCATTTCTGATTTTTCAGAGTTGGTTTCACATTTTTCTAGCCCCTGTATAATTAGTTATGGATTTTATACTATAAACCCTATTTAATAATTAATTAAAAATACGAAAAATACGAAAATACGTTAATTACTGCGTAATTACAAGACTGCCATCACGAGTTTCACGTACCCATCGTCGTCTCTTGCCCGCAGCTCTGGAGGGGGGCGTTCGACTTCGACGTCGGAGGGGGGTGCGGCGACCTCGGGGGGCTGGTGAAAGCGGACGGCGGCGGCGGGGCGAGCTCCGGTGGGGTTCTTCGTCGAGGAGGGGGCGTCTGGGGGCTGCAGCGAGGTGAACGGCGATCGGGGGTGTCTGCGGGGCTTCGAAGCGGCGGAGCGTCGCTGCAGCGAGGCGAACGGTCGGAGTGGAGGGCTTCTCCAGCAGCGGAGGCGGCGGTGACTGCGGTGTCGAGCTTCGGAGCTCGGAGGAAGCGGTGGCAGGCGTCTTCGTCGGAGGCGTGGGCTTCGGAGTGGAGGGCGGAGCATGGGAGCGATGGCTTCGACGTCGGAGAGTATCATCGGAGCTCGGGGATGCGAAGAGTTCGGTGGCGTTCGTCGGCGAGGCTTCGCCTGAGCTTGCGGCGGTGTCTGCTGCTCCGGAGTCCGGAGTGGGAGGAGAACGACGGAGAGATGAGAGGGAGAGGGCTGTGGAGGCGCTCGGGGTCGAGCGGAGTCGTCGAGGCCGCTGTGGGTGCTCGGAGGTTGGTGAAGGAGCTTCGGGCGGTGGAGGAGACGGCCACGGTGGTGAGGCGGATGAGGTGGCTCGGCGGTGCGGAGGTGAGAAGCGAGGGAGAGAGCGAGAGGCCTGGGTTGGGTTTTCGAATGAAACCGTGGAGAGAGAGAGAGAGAGAGTGTGTGTGTATCTGTGAGTTCCAACGTGAACGGGGGGTTTAATTATATAGGGTGAGAGAGAGATTGAGAGGGGGTAGATGAGTAGCTGAGAGAGATGGAGAGGGTTAGCTGAGGGAAATGGGTGGGTAGGTAATTAGGTTAGGTAATGGGATTAGGTAGGGTAATTAGAAGGGTAATTAGTAATAGGTAAAACCCAATTAGTGAAAGCAAAAATACATTAACGAAATTACGCTTTTTCCCCTACTAGTAAACGTGTCCTAAAAATTACGAAAACATACCCACGGGATCGTATCGTCGCGAGAATCGCGAATACGAAGACCATCACAGGGTTTGAGCTACGGAGATACTAGTTTTTGGCCAAAACATTTAGAAAGCGGGTTTACGGGTTCTCTATTGAAATGATATCAGAAAATTACAAAATTAATGTGAGGAGCCCTAAATGATCATAGAATGTTACTGCAGAAGTTTGAAAACGTTTTGAAGACGTTTGAATAGAAAATAAATTCATTGAGTCAAAACTGCAATATCTGAAAATGAATTTTTATCAGATCTTTTAGAGGTATTTGATGAAATCCGATTTTACCAAAATACTCCATAACTAGTCTGATACATCAAAATATTTTTATAGGAAATTTTTGAAATCAGTTTAAGACTCCTAACAAACCATTATAAAATACAATTAAAATTGAATTTTCTTTAAATACTTAATTTGAAAGTATTGGAAAATACAGGCCGTTACATTCTACCCTCCTTAAAAATAATTCCGTCCTCGGAATTTAAAAATCTCTTTTGAAAATAATTGATATTATAAAGAAGCTCAAGCAAATAAATGATAGAAAGATAATAATCTTTGTAAATCAGGTTGTAAATAACATGAAATGTGATAAGAAAATATGGGATGTCACCAATATATATTATCAAGTAGCCAAAATATAAGATAATGTCATTACACAAAAAGGAGAGCTATTAAGATGATGACATCTGTTCGAACTTGGAACCTGAGGTGATAAGCTAGTAGCAAACTATTTAAACCACATAAAACGGAAGACCTTAAAGTTTATTCGTGCTAGTGGTGACTAACCGGGTCTAGCCAAAGATGTCGTTCATAATATAGCGCGTAACAACTAATCCACGGGTACTCGTGCTTTCCAATCAAGCACCATCAACATCAATCTCCATAATGCCCAACCACATGCTAACGTCCAAACCAACGCCCAAAGGTAAGTAAAAGGCCAACACCCAAAGTCACTACTCACTTCCAGCATTCCTTCCATCAATCTCCATAATATCCCACAATAAGGCAAGATCCAAGCTCTCATCCAAAGCCAAGCACAAGACCTACATCCAACTTCAACACCCAAGGCCAATATCATGCCAGTAACCATCGCCATCATTCCTTCCGTAGACCAATACCTGACATTCGCAACACCCAGCATCACCCAACAAGTAAATAACCAAAAACACACTTTTCCGCAAACAAAAAGGAGTAGACGCAAGAGGAAGCCTAGACGGGATCTCAGCCCAGGTGAGACCCAGGGCAGAGAGCTCAAGAGAATCCCAAGGATCACGGCTTCCCAAGATTTCAGCCACACAGAGGTAGCGAGGGTGACGGCGAGGGTCGTCGCCAAGGCCAAAAATCTCAAAACAGAACGTCGAAGGGCCATCGGCAGCTGTCGATCCATGGCGGCGAGGGCTGCGACGGGCTGATGATCCATGGCGAGGAGCTAGGGCCTACGGGATGGAGCGAAGCAGAAGCTGGCGGATCTTCGGGTGAGGCCGGCGGATCGGAGATCGGAGCGGCGATGCAAGGTCTGATCGAGCTCGCTTGGGGGAGAGGCCGGGAGGAGGAGGGGCGATGTCTGAGGGAAGCCACGGGGTGGCTTGTGGAGGAAGGAGCGGGGTTAAAAAGAGGGAAAGGGGGGCACCGAAGTCGGGGTTAGGTAGGGTAGGGTTCGGCGGGCACGAGTCTCGAGGGGGGAAACGGACAAACGAAATAAAGAGGGGGGAGGAAGGTGGTCGGTGGGAAAGGAAGTCAAACCCGTGGAGAGAAAAAGACGGGTACAAGATAGAAGTAGGGGCTAGAAGAGAAACACTAGCTCAAAAGACGCAAACAGCCTACACTTACACGTCAGGTTTGGCTCGTCTCAAATCACCAGCACTATCCTCCAATACTTCTGAGCGTCCTTTGATCTGCTTCCGTTGTCGAACTCGAACTCCTGGTGATCGAAAATTGAATGCTACCCTCCTTAGAATAAACGTAGCGAGAGTTCAGACGAACTAAAAGCGATTTAGGAAGAAGTAAAAGAATCAGGGGGCCATCACTAGTTAAAGAAAGGGGTGCTAGTGATGAAGATCGATGGCGTTACATAATCAAGATTCACGTCCTTGCGGTCCGGCGGACACGGCCAGGGAAGTGACTAAGCCAGGATCACTTATGCCCAGTCTAGCCAGGTTGATCCAACAGACTTTAGCCAAGCACATTGACCGGTATCATGATCCATTGAAGGAAGATCATCATTCATATGAGTACCATCATCAACTGAAGGAAGGTGATGAAGTGGGTAGATAGTTCAACCTATGGAAAATCACTATAACTGCTAGCAAAAGAGGTTACTAGGGAGGGTATAACCAAGAATGGAACACGAGTTCCTAAGCAATGGTTAAGAGTTCAAAGAAGATGATGAGAATCAAAGAAGACCTAATGAAGATGGTAATAAGGACGCTTCACCCGTATATCCAATACAGGTGAACACTCGAGACATCCCGTACTCGAGGTTAATTTGAGTATCTTATATTATACATCCTGATCTTGCTATAATGTTCACGAGGTAGTTAGCGAGGACCTGCGTAGGCCACCAAACTTGTAACGACCCGCTCTCGGGGGCCCGTTACTTATTTGACTTACCCTCGGTTCCACTTGTGGCACCGGCAGACGACGACCTGATCGAGGAGATTGCCCCAGAGTACGTGGAGCCTGTATACGACCCAGAAGCTGCAGAGTTTTAGTTGTTATGTGCTTGAGTGTGTGTTGAGAGATGTATTTACTTTTCCGCATTTCCTTTCCGTATTTCCTTCATGTAGTCTGGTGAGAGAGTGCTGGTTGATTTTGCACCTTAATATTGACTGTAATAATGTCTGAACGCTGGTTTGAGTGTTGTTGGTACATCTCTGTGTTGTGGCTATGCTGATTTCACTGGTGAACTGCGGAACCTGCGAGTAAATCAAATAAGTAACGGGCCCCCGAGAGCGGGTCGTTACAGAGGCTGTGGAGGAAAGGCATTCGGCAGTGTTCGGGTGAGTTCGCCGGCGATCTAACGAGAGGGGCGGGTCGGAGAGGTTTGATGAACAGAGGAGGAGATGGGTTGGTGGGCGCTCAGGATTTGGTTTTTGAGAGAAACAGAGGCGCTGGCTTGGAAGTTATATGAAGGAGGAGAGTTTTGTGACGAAGGGAGGCGTTGGGTTATTTTTGAAGGAGAGAACTCAGAGAATACGAAGTTCGGAGGCTCGCTGGGTTCGTTTTGATTGCATGGGGTTAAGATACGATCGTGGGTGAGGGGATCCACGTGATTTGTTACTCTTGGGTTTATTTTATGGGGAGAAATAATAACAGAAGTGGGAGAGCGAGTGGAGAGTATATCACGTGGGTTGTTATGATTTGAGCGCCATGCAGCCTGGGTTACTGAAGATGGCGTGGATGCATGGAGATAGGGTTGGTTACGATTGCATGAAATCGGGTCTACATGAAATATTAGTTAGGATATTTAGATATCTTTGTTAGGAAAAAGAGTTAATTAAGATATGAAAACATTAGTTAGGATAATTTAAGATTAAGGAAAATATTTGTTAGAGTTTGAATTAGATCATCTTAAAATTCTTTAAGATTTATTAATACGTATAAGAGATGATTGGGTTAGGAGTATGGTTAACAACATCCAAATTATAACAATTTTGCCATTGTACGCCAACGATGTCCAAATGTAACAAAATTAGTGTCGGTACGATCGTGAAGTCGAGTGGGTCGCAAATACGGCATTGAATCACGCGCCCGGGCTACGACAAGTAAAATCACAACACAAATGATCTCATAATTCAATACATCACAAAAGTACGTACGAAATACGTACGGTGAATACCGATAGTTACAATTGTCATGGACTTGTCTCACGAACCTTACTCTGATACCATTTGTTGTAGGTGATTGAGATAACCTCATTTGGGCTCATTTGCCCTCTTGATAGGCTTATCAAGAAGACAATCGCACTGCTAAATTTCAAGATTGTTGAACCAACGAACAAAGCTAATGACTTTCCCTACAAAACTTGCAACACATCAATATATATGAAAGCAGTGCAAAACAAAAGATAAAACATGTACATGTCACTAAAATTTATACTGGTTCCACCCCAAAACTGGCTGTACATCCAGTTGGAGAGATCACTAATGCTTCAATAATCTTGGATTACAAATTATGACATTTGGTTTAAGGGAATAACCAAACTCGTAAAGAATTCAGAGTATAAAATAACGAATAAAGGCTCTCAAACAACCCACCATTGACTCTCAGTTTGCACTCTATATTTTCTACAGGTAGCCGAAACTTGTACATGAAATTTGCTCAAGAATCGTATAAAAAAATAGCCAAAATAGCGTTTACATACCATAACGGGTCTGGAAGAAATCCGGGCCCGAATGGGGTTCGGATCCCGCACCCGCTGCTGCGCCCGCACTGCCATAGCGCACACGCTGCGCTCGCCGCACGCACAACGCTTGTGAGCACGCCTTCTGCGGGCTGCTCCGCTGGCATGCCGGTCGCGGGCCACGTGTGAATGGGCCTATTGTTCATCTTAAATTCCCCAATAATAACTCATGGGATGGAGTCCAAAAATCAATGTTTTGGGTCCCAAAAAATCTCCCAAAAATCTCCAAAAAAATCCTCATAAATCCTAGATGATCCTGAGGTATTTTTTTGGGAGTTTTTGTATCATATTTTTCAACTATATCTTGATTTATTAATTTGCGTCTGCATTTAACTCAACTTGAAAAAAGATACTCAGTAAGCACTATTGTTTGGGTCGACAAAGTTAGCTCTAGCGCACTGATGAAGAATATAAGAAAGACGATGCACATGGTTTCTTCATATTGTATTTTCCACGTTCAATTCACTTGTGGCTCTTCTTTGTGGTAGAAGGGAGAATGCATATGATTAATTCAAGTCCAATTCAAACCTGGTGAGCTCTTGTGCATTTAGTGCTCCTACTAACATCAGCCTAAGATGCCGTAGCAATCCTTTTTTTCAGGCCATTTAACAGCCTTGCACATGTTACGTTCCCCTTCTGCCTTTCTGTGATTTCAGTTCTAATGCCGCTGTATTGATCTTCGTATACTAGGGCAAATATTGGTTTGTAGTGGTGTTCTGCAAACTTGGTCGCTTCTCCATCCTGAAGGTTAATGCAGTGTATGCTTGCTCCCTGATGTATCTGTTTCGGGTTGTTTTCTCAAAAATTGTTGGAAAATGGTTTGGAAGTAGCAGCTGACGTAGGCCGCTGACTGGGCGTTGGACGAGCTAACTTCCTGTTGAAGGGGCTCCGAGCCGAGCTATAGAAGTCGGGTCCGAGATATCTTCCAGCAAACATGTGACGGGCTAAAGAAAATGCGATCACAATAACTGAACTAGACTAACCAACATAAGACTCCAATAAAATTTTAATCATAACTCATCGAATCTTTGATAAACCGTGACATTAGCCCTTCATTATTTTTTATCTGTTTAATTTGTGGGGAACAAATTTAATGTTTAAATAAGTGAATGGTTGTTCATAATCAAAAGTGGCTGTAGTTTAGTGGTTAGAATTCCACGTTGTGGCCGTGGAGACCTGGGCTCGAATCCCAGCAGCCACATTTGTTAATTCTTTTTTATTTATCTTTCACTGTTTCGTTTTGCAGGAAAGAGATTTTCACATTTCGATTTTCCCTTCTTTATCTCATTTTCTTTCCTCTTGAACTTCATCCGGTAGCATTTTTGGGATTCAAGTATCTCTCTCGATGTCCTTCACTCAAATGATTAACACTTTAGGTAAGACTCGATACGAATATTTTTCACACTTTGTCCCTAAAATGCTCTATGGAATTGCGTCAACGCAAAATCAAAATTTGACTGTAATCCAAGGGCATTCCGAGGAGCTTGGCAAGGATGGCTATCAACACTAGGCCGTAATCCAAGAACACGACAATTCTTACTGAGCATATTGCATTATGTATGATGGTATCATATGTATGATGGTTTTATGACATGGATACATTTTGGTTCTGAATATAGTTTATTTCTTTTGAACATATGAAATGTTGCAAAATGATCTTCATCTTGAAATATATGCTATTCATTAAATATGCCGTGAGGTCATAAATTTCAATCTTCAAGTTGTGCTATGCTTCATGTTATGATATGCGTCATGTTCAAGTTTAGGAAAATACTACGTATGATTCATACTATATGACATGTGGTAACATGTGGTATTCATGTTCCTTTATTGGAAAGAAAAGTAAGTGATATCTATATCTCCAACACATGGTATGGAAAATGTGTTTCATATAGATATATGTCTTATGGAAACATGCTTCATTTTACTTTTGAGCAAAAAAATATATCATGTTTTGGCATTTATTTGGAATATGTGCTCTCAATTGGATATGCGTAGTTAGAACTTTGTTATGAAATATTGTGCATATTGAGGATATGTTTCACATGATAATTGTCATAAATGTTTTGATATGCTTGTGTCACACCATGTTTTGATGACACATTTATATGACATAATTATTCATGATATATTTGGATGGAACATTCTTTTTGCATAACATTTGATTACCATTCATTATACTTATATGTGACACGCTCAATGTTGATTATATGCTCACCCTTTCTTTTTGATATGTCAAAAGGGGGAGAATGGTAAATGAGCGTCACAATGGTGATACGAATAAGAATGTTAGTAGTATGTTAATGTCATCATATATACACAATTGTTGACTTCACACTCACATTGGCACCTTGATTAAAATTATGATACATATGCTTCATAAGTTACTTATCTCTAACTAGACTAATGCGGGGGAAGTAACTTCTCCATATCAATCATGCATTTGTGTAAGGGGGAGCACGTATATAAACTTTTGTAATTTCATAATTTTTATCAAATTGTTTGCAATCATAAAAAAAGGGGAGAATGTTAATTATTGCAACACCCCAAGTTGGTTTTGATGATTTAACAAACAATTAGTGTGACTAATTATGTTTTGTGAGATTTTTTGTGAGTATAGGTACACGGTTAACATTGGCCAATTCAAGCTCAAAGACATGATGATATGGTTTATCAAGCTTGAAGTTGGAAAAATCATGGATATTGGAGCTCAAGATGGTGAATATGAAGCTCATCCAATGATAGGTGAAGTGCAAAGCTTCACAAGACAACTCATGAGCTAAGAAGAATGCATCAAGACTCCAAGAAGTGTGAGTGATGTGTTTTTACAGCTTATTGAGTTTATCTTAGTACGTTAAAGCTAATTCTTGAAGCATGCACACAAACGTAGGAAAATAAATTTACTTGATTTAAATTAGTTTGATTTCATTCAAAAATCATTTCCTATTTTATTGATCAAACCCTTAGTTGATTTAGATTTAGATTAGGCATACCAGGTAGGTAGTCGACCCCCAACTCATAACAGTCGACTCCCGGAGAATCACGTCTCCAGGAACCTGAATTTTGCCTAGCTAATCAAATAGTGCCTTATGGCTAGCTGACTAGTGGCTAAATAGTCGACTACCATATGCAAAGTAGTCGACTACTTGTTGCCAGCAAGCCCATAATGATCAGATTTCTAGTCATTTTTCTGTCCGATTGGGAGTGCTTTTGGGCATTTGTTTGATGCTATTTTCTGGCTTATTTAAAGGGGTTTGATGAGGAAAATTTGTAACAATCTTAAGAACATGTTATTAAGAAGAATTTCATCTTTTTGAAGCTTAAATTTTAAGCCCTAATTCTTCATGAGCTGAAAATTTCTGAAGCAAGATTCCCTCTTTCAAGGCAAGAAATTTCCAATCTCTTTTAAACTCTTAAGCTCTATATTGTCTTACTATTTTGTGTTCTTTTTATGCTTCAACTTGATTTACATAAGAACATAAATTAGAGAATTTTGATCTCTTAGTTTCATTCTCTATTTATTTGAGATCAAGTTGAGACTTTTCCTTAGCCATAGTATTCACATTCACATGCTTCATACTTTTTGGCTATATGAAGTTGTATTGTACCACTTCAAGAATTTTATTTGTAACGGCCTATTTCTATCATACGTATTTGGTACGTATTATTAGTAATATGTTAATTTATTTAAATATCTGCTTCAAAATTTTATTTACTAAATTTTTATAGCTCGAACACGCGACTTAACGATCACGTTAATGTCTTCTTTAATTTTTGGTTAATGTTGATTGTAGGGAGCGATCATTATAATCCGATTATCTTGATTATATGAATTCTCCTAATCCTAAATATCTTAATTAAATTGGTTCCCTAAAATCCAATCTGATCCTGATCTAAACGTCTTAACTGATCAAATTATCCAAATCAAATCTCGACCCACTAAATCTTAATATTGATTCTCTCATCAAAAATCATAACTGAAATCGATCTTCCTAATCAAAATATCCTAACCAAGTCGATCCTCCTAATCTAATCTTAACTAAGTTGATGAGTTAAATCGGATCTAAATCCTAATATCTTTAAATATATTTAATTATAATAATTTCCAAATCACATCTAAGATTTTAGAGATCTAATTATCCTAACCAATTATTAATATCTAATTAACTTAATATTAATAAAATCCCCAACTTCATTATCCTCGCTTGCGGTTAACCACTCATCTGTAACCCACTCACGCACAGCCTTGTAAATCGCTCCATGCATAATATTCTTAACAAATTAACAAACCACATGACCCCCAATCTTATGCATGAAATCAATTATCTCAACCAACCCGTTCTCTCCTCTACAAAAACCAAAGCATACATCCTTCTCTTCAGAACCAAGCAAGACCCAGCAAAGCCCCCAGACTCTCCGAACCTCATCCCTCTCTCAAAACCCAAGCAAACCCAACCTCGACGACGACCTCCAGCTCACTGATCCTGACTTCCTTCAGCCCTCACTCGCGTACCATCGACCCTCGAACCAGCCTCTCCCTCCCCCTCAACCTCACCTGCACCGGCATCCTAACCACATCAGCACCACCCTTTTCTCAGCTGCCTCCGACCACCCCGCTTCGAAGCCCAGCACTGCCTCACCCTCCCCCAACCTCGCCACCAAGCGCCCACGCTACAGAACCCCGACTTCACCCCTCACCGTAGCTGTACAACTCTGAGCCCTACCCCTCAAGGCGCCACCTCCAGTCTTCCCATGCCACCATGTCCTCCGGCAAGCTGCTACCCTCAAGCTCCGGCGACCACCTGCATGCCGCCCTCCACCCCAAGCACCTTGACAACCTCCTTCCTCCGCCTTCCCACCACAGCTTCTCACATCTCCGGCAACCCTCCCTCAAGGCGCCACCCCTCCCACCATATCGCCGCCACCTGCATGCCCTAAGCCTCCACCGCCACCACTCGTATCCCCCTCCGGTGCCGTCACCACACGACCACAAGACCCATCGACCACCCCTCAAACCGAAACAGCCAAGGCCCTCCCTCACCTGCAGCCACCGCCACGACTCCAAGTTCTTCCGCCTTCCTCCACTCTATAACACACAACTCCGGCGACTTCCGACCTCTCCAAGAGCCTTCGACAGCGCCGCTGTGCCCCTACCGTCGCCACAGCGACCCATGCCGCGTCGCCACTCCAAAGCCACCAACACCCCCACTCCTGTACGCCACAGTCTTCCTCCTTGCCGTCACCTACTCCGACGATGCCACACGATGTCAACCCCACGAGTAGATGCCCACGCCACCGATCGTCATTGCGCCGCATGCATGAGAAATGCGCTCGAAGGTGAGTGACATGTTTATATATATTATATTATATATGAGTCTCAGTAAGGTGTATCATGTTAGTAAGTTATGTTATATATGATATACTAGTCATTACCCGTGTCCATAGGACACGGTTTATTTAAGATATTCCCATCCTCAAAATTTTAGTTCCCCCCAAAATTAAAGCACAATAATTGTCATGTGGTTCCCCCTAAAAATAAATGATTTCATTTTCCCCCCACTAAGAGTTTCCCCCTAAAATACAAACTTCCCCCCAATTGTTTCATAGATTTTTCAATTTCAAACTTTTGGTGCCAAGATGATAAAATATCTTTCAAACTTTAAATTTCAAACTCCCACTAAAATTCAAACTTCCCCCAAAGTTTCTCCCAAAATTTCGAAATTCCAATACATTTTTGTTTGTCCTAGTCATCATGTATGTTTGTCCTAGTCAGCCCTAACCTTTATCCTAGTAAGACATAATTCAAAATCTTCATCAAATATAGAATAGATATCCAATTTCTCTTGTCCAAATTCTCTTATCCAAATTCTCTTGTCCAATTTCTCTTGATAACATCCCTCTTTTAAATAATTTATATCAAAATTCTCTTGTCCAAATTATCTTATCCAAATTCTCTTGTCCAATTTCTCTTGATAACATCCATCTTTTATATAATAGATATCCAATTTCTCTTGTCCAAATTCTCTTGTCCAATTTCTCTTGATAACATCCCTCTTTTATATAATAGATATCCAATTTCTCTTGTCCAAATTCTCTTATCCAAATTCTCTTGTCCAAATTCTCTTGATAACATCCCTCTTTTATATAATAGACTAGTCATAACCCGTGCCCTAAGGGCACGGTTCATTTAAAAAATTCCTCCCTCAAAATCTTGGATCCCCTAAATTTAAACGAACAATAATAATTAAAGCGCAATAATTGTTAATCAACTCCACAAAAATTTTAGTGCTTCCAAAATTTTGTTCTTTAGTTTCCCCAAAAAATTTAATTCCCCCTAAAATTTAATTGTTAAATAAAAATTAAAAGTATCCAACTAATATACTCTAAAATACCAAACTAATATACTCCAAAATACCAAACTGTACATGTTAACTAAAACACTTTTGATGTAAATGAAAGAGTTTTCAGGTTTTCATATATTTACTAACATGATGGTTCCAGCTAATCAACAAAGTTAATTTAACAACGTGAAGTTCAAGGCAGATATCAAAATCCAGAGCACATTTGAGTTCTCTTTTGAGTTGACATGCATTAATTCTCTTTTGAGTTCTCTTTTGAGTGAACATGCATATATTTGAGTTCTCAACATCGAGCACATGTAGTTTCATTTGAATAAACGAATTATTCTCACGGGGTTAGCAAAACAGAGAACTTTGTATATTATGAACAAAGTTGATACATTCTAATTATCAAACTTAATACTCTCTCATCACAGAGTATACGTATTTGTGATCCTAATCATGTTAACTAAAATCTCAAAATGAAAGAGTGTATTTGTGATCCTGATCTGCTGACTAACAACATCAAAATGAACCAATTTTAAAGCTGAGATCAACCCCCAATTGGATGTTAACTAAAACCTCTCACTTAGATGTTTCACTTAAATGTTTTACTTGGACCATGAAACTTGATCCATCATCAGAAATTCCTAACCTATTTGAAAACCTAGAACATGCATTTGCATTTCAAAAATCATGGAACCTCCAAGTGAGAGGCATTAAATTAACATCCAAGTGAGAGGTATTAAAATCATGTTCTAGGATTTAATTTCGATTCCAGTTTATATCTGAAAATCCTGGAACATGCATTTGCATTTCAAAAATTCTGGAACAAAAAACTTGGAACCGAAATTAAATTAAACTAATTAAATTAACACAAACATCCTGGAACATACTAAATTAAACTAATATGAGAACTTGAACATATTAAATTATTACACATGTATCAAAACATCCTGGAAATTTCTAAGCTAATTAAATTAACACAAACATCTTGGATGTTTTACTTGGACCATGAAACTTGAACCATCATGAGAAATTTCTAAGCTATTTGAAACCCTAGAACATGCATTTGCATTTCAAAAATCCTGGAACCTCCAAGTGAGAGGCATTAAATTAACATCCAAGTGAGAGGTATTAAAATTATGTTCCAAGATTTAATTTCGGTTCCAGTTTATATATGAAAATCCGGGAACATGCATTTGCATTTCAAAAATTCTAGAACAAAAAACCTAGAACCGAAATTAAATTGAACTAATTAAATTAACACAAACATCCTGGAACATATTAAATTAAACTAATATGAGAACTTGAACATATTAAATTATTACACAGTTATCAAAACATCCTAGAAATTTCTAAGCCAATTAAATCAACACAAACTTCTTGGATGTTTTACTTGGACCATGAAACTTGAACCATCATGAGAAATTTCTAAGCTATTTGAAAACCTGGAACATGCATTTACATTTCAAAAATCTTGGAACATCTAAGTGAGATTATTAAATAACATCCAAGTGAGAGGTTGGCGCTTTCATAGTGTGATCTTAACAAAGCAACACGGAAGCGAAATTGCGATGAAGTTGAATGTTAATGAAACCCAAGCCATAGAGATAAGAAGAGAAATGAACTTACATTGATGGAGCCTTTGGGATTTAATAAAACCCAGCAATAATTTGAATGGCAAACTGTGTAACATTGTTCCTGTAATATTTGTTTACCAATTAAATTCAACTTTAATGTCGAGAACTAAAACAAAATATTTTTTAGTACATTTCCTCTCATTTTGTAGCAGGATATTGGGACGAAGAACATATTGGACCGATCCATATCCTCAGTCAAAACAAAGGCCAGGCACCCCTGAATGGTCCCCAACCCTCGCTGGTAGAAGTAGCCCTCCCGAATGATCCTCAGCCCTCGCTGGAGTTTGTGTCACTGTTGCTACCATCATCTTCCTGCTGATGTTGCTTCTGATGCTGCTGATCCTACTCTTCTATGGATCTGCCTTTCAACAGATAATGCCTCAACATATTCCTTATAACCGTACAGGCTTCAAAAAAATTCTCTGCTCCTTTCTCCAAACATCTGCCATCTCCATAAGAAGCTAAAATATATATTAATAACCTCCATTTGGGAATTAAAATAATCTAAAGTGAGTCTCGGTACCTTTATGTAAGGAAAAGATAGATTTATCATACCGACCTTACTTGTGATTCTAGAAGGGTACAATATCAAAAAGGTTCTATACATGAATCAATATGATTGCATACAAATTACATAAATTCTGGCAACAAATAGGATTTCTATCAAATATGGGCAAACACATACCTTAGCAATAAGAGCCAAGAAGGTGCAAATCCAAGTGCATCCTTCATGCCAAAAAAGAGTACCTAATTGTCTGCAAGTAGAAAATGATAAATGAATTTTATGCAATGATTTTGCAATTAAAGAAATTTAGCTTCATGGCATTGTTTCAGTAACAAACCTCTGCTCGTGCAAACTACTCCAATTCTCATGCAAATTTAAGTTCAAAACCAATCATCATTGCAATTTCACACAGTTTCTGAGCCTCCATAATGGGGTTTTTAGAGAAGGTATGTTTGGCATTTTGATTTATTCCTCAAGCATATAACAAACTATTTCACATAAATCACTTCTTTCAGGAACTCAACATAATTCTAGACATTAAAAATTAGCTCTAACAATGAAAAATCGTAAAAGTTTTAATGAAAAGCATTCCTTTGTTGGTCAAAAGATGTCTACTAATTGCCAGAATAGCAACAGATGAAGCCTAAAACAATAGTGTCAATTATCTACATCATATGAGACAAATGGAGTTATTCTTGAACCCAGCAATTTTGAGAGCGCGAGATTACAGCCATTTTGTCCAAATTAATAAGTATTTTCATTTGAATTGTAAATCAAGTCTAAGCATTATTAATTTAAAGTTTATTTATTGGAGATGCTAATCAATAGAAACACAAACTTGGAATCTGTAAAGCTTTTGTTGACAATTTTAATTGTTTTGCATACACATATATAGTAACAAAAATTGCGTTTTGCTACTGAATAGTTAAGAAGCTCAAAATTTTATATAGGTTGTGCCTCATATATAAATAAACTTTGTTTGACACTTTTTAATATTTTGCACACAAACATACAAACTATAGATATAACCTGGAACTGTTTTGCATTTTCATAAACTTTCCAGCTTTTTGTTTGACACTTTTTACTGGTTTGAACACATATTCTGTTTTGCATAACACACATACTGTTTTGCTACACATATAGCCTGCAATTGTTTAGCATTTTCACAAAAATCCAAAGAACAACACATTTAACAGCATTGTATTCACAAAGAAATAAAACGGTTACTTGAGAAACATCAGAGTGTATTTGAAGTGTGGCAATGCAGTTAGAATATGTAAATAAGACTAATGGAATCATCCCAAATGCATGCATATATTAGAGACAATAAGTTAAAAAGAGGATTGTAATGAGACAGGGGAGAAGATGATAGGTTTATGAAAGCATTCCTCACATTAAGAGATAGTGTCAAGTACATAATTACAGTTTGTTTAAATCAGATATTAACCTAATGCATACTACTCCTTCACTATTACCCTTCATTACTACCAAAAACAAATGAAGATCAGAATAAAAGGTGAGGTCCAATTGGACTTTTGGACATTTAGTTAACACAGTGAATTTAAAATAGTTACAATCTAGGATGCAATGTGAATTTAAAAATTTTCAGTCAAATAGGTACAATCCTAGATGATGCTAATTTTATAACCCAAATCAAAAGCAATCAATGAAAACAAATTATACAATTCCTTTGTATGTCAACCTGCTTAATGTTATTATGTTATCATGCATTAGCCCAAGCATTTTTGTCAAACACATTTTCTTTTTTACCCATCTACAAATAAATATTTTTATCTCTCATTTCGAAATATCAACGCGTACTCACGGTTTTACATACTTATAATTCTCTCCCAATACACAATAATTTCCCAAATTCCTTTCGGTACAATAATTCCCAAGCTATGGTCCTTTCCACTATACCAATAAAAAAGGCCCGCTACACACATGCATCAAGATGAATTTTGGAGAATAAATTTCATAGTCGACTTTTGTGTTATGATACCATAGCTGAGAATAACGTAGAGAAATCATAGTAAAAAACTTCATCAAAAATGATATCACAACATACTTCTGTAACAAATAATATTGTAAAATTTACATAATGCATAATATACTCTACTTGACGACCAAAATGATGAACCCAAAATCCTAAATTTACATCAAAACAACTCATAAAACAGTTCAGCATTTTATAGATCATTATAAAACTTTGACTCTAATTGAAACCCAAGATCATAACAAATTCAAGAAATTGATTACCGAATTTGGCAGAGTTCCTTCCACCTTTATTTCTGCCTGCAAGTAGTATTCAAAATTTAGCCTCTAGTACTTTGTCTTCGACAGTTGCACCGACCCAACAGTTGCATCCAGTCTGACATCAAAATATATTTCAAGGGGGAAAATGAAGGGTACCTTGGTTCATCTCTCCCTAACATACATAACAGAATATATCAAATACAGAACATAAATCGACAAAATTAAGAAGATCATATGCTTCTAAATTTAACAACTTTAATAGGATATTCCTGTTCAAGCTAAATCATTATGGAAAACATAAGCTCACATGGGAACTGAACTATTGAAAACAACAAATTCAACATTCAAGCTAGAACAATCAAGATACCAACCTACAGAGACACCAGCATCGGTTTCCGACACTGGTACTTCTTTAATTTCCTCTCCATACCTGTTAACTAATATCATCGCCTCTCAAAAATGCAACTTTGCAGGTTATTCGCTCGCAAAATTTTATAGAATTCAAAAACACACATATGTGCCTGCAAATTTTAACAGAATGCAAACAATGTGGTAACTAACTTGCAAATTATCCCCATATTAAATCAAATTTGCACCATATTAAACATCCTGAACAATTCATTTAACAAACTTGAACCATATTAAATTTGCATCCTGATAATTTGCATGATATGTGAGTTTGCATGTTTTACTTGGAATCATTATCCTGTTAATTAGAACCATCATAGCATTTGGTAATTAACTGATTTGCATGTTTGATAACAGGATAATGGCCATTCCCAAATGCAAACGAAAACATCATGATAATTTGCATGTTTTACTTGAACCGAAATTAAATTAAACTAATTAAATTAACTCAACATCCTGGAACACATTAAATTAAACATCCTGGAACATATTAAATCAAAGTGAGAGGTTTTGATTTAAGCCATATATGTGAATTTGATTTAATTAAACATCCTAATAATCACCCTATCTTGCATGATGTTTAATTATCATGATTAAATCAAGTTCAAATTCATATATCTTGCAAATTATCACCATATTAAATCAAATTTGCACCATATTATACAACCTGCACAATTCATTTAACAAACTTGAACCATATTAAATTGGAATCTCAACATATGTCGTACAATTAAGGGAGAGATTTACATGTTTGATTGAGATTTGCAAGATATGCTATACAATCCTGATAATTAAATTTGAATTGTTAAGATTTGCAAAATATGTGAGATATGTTGTATTGAAATTGCTGTAAAATTAAGCATAGAATGGAACTTATTTCTGTATTGGAATAAATTGGAGATTTGCAAGATATGTGAGATATATTGTATTGAAGTTGAAGTTGAAGTTGAATTAAATTTAAATATCAGATTTATGAGAACATACTGGAACCTAAAATTAAAATTTATGAGAAATAAAAGTGAAAAAAGAAACATGGAAGAAACTGAAAAAGAAACAAAATGACAAAAACAAAAATGACATAGTTACATGTTCTTGAGGCACAAACTCAGTGGTTCTTCAACTAAATCTATTACCTGCAAGACATAGTTACATGTTCTTCAAATAAGTCATATTTGTTTTTGGTACTGCAGGTAACTATGTCATTTTTGGTTCTGAGAAATAATATTTATGAGGTTGAGGCACAAACTAAGGAGGAGGCTCCACAAAATTTGGGCTACTGGAAACATTTGTGCCTAAACTCAGGATACTGGAAACATTGAACAAAGAAACATGGAAGTAACAATGGGCACAAACTAAGGAGGATGTTCTCAAAAAATAAAAAACACAATGGAAGTAAAAATAAGGAGGATGTTCTCAAAAAATAAAAATAAGGAGGAGGTTCAGTAACAATGAGCACAAACATGGAAGTAACAATGTGCCTAAACTCAGGATCTTTTTTTCAATTTTATTTCTCAGAAATTTTGAGAACCTCCTCCTTATTTCTTACAAAACTCAGGCTGGAAACATTTGTGCCTAAAACAAAAATGACTCCTCCTCCTTAGTTTGGTTCTGCAAGACATAGTTTCATTTGAGCATGCAAGCTCCTCCTCGTTTTCACATTTTTCACGGTCTTTGAATTAATGTAAGTAATAGGTCTTGAAACTGGATATTTGAGCAAAGCAAGATGACATATTTACAGGTTCTTTGTTGAACTCTGTTTCAGAGTGTTTTCTCACTACAAAGCGTTGACCGTGGAGATCCCGGTCAACGTGGTCAAGGGGCCCGCTTTGGGTCCCTCGGGAGGCTTCGAATCAGTGCAGGAGGGGCGAGGAGAAGCCTTGGCCCTGGTTGAGACGCTCGGCTTCGGACAGGCGAGCACGTCCTCGGAGGTAGGACGACGAGGGGTAGCCTCAGTCGCCCAGCTAGATGCGTGTTCGGCGGAGGGGCGGAGGGGAAGCCTCGGCCCGGGTCGAGACGCTCGGCCTCGGTGGGTTGCGCTCAGCCTCGGCGGTCGGACGATGAGGGGAAGCCTCAATCGTCCAGCAGGTTACGTGGTCGGCGAGGGGCGGAGGGGAAGCCTCGGCCCGTTGATCTGATGCTCACCTGCGTAGATGAGAACGCTCGTCAGGGGGCCGGACCTTGGTTCTGGCCAAATCCCCTCCGATGCCTAAGTCAGACAAAGATCTGAAAGAGGAGGCCCGGCGGAGACGGTTCGACTCGTGGGGAGATCGGAACGGCGTCTCACGGCGCGAGCGGGGGAGGAAGGAAAGGAAAATGGGGGAACTAGGTCGTTGATGGAGTACCTTAGGTTCTAGATACCTGAGATGCGGTCCCCTTCTTCGTAGTCTTCCTAGCCCTTTTGTAGAGCTCCCAGCGTGATTGCCTCTGGCCCACGCCCCACGCACGCCCTCGATCGTGCCCCATCAATCCGCCCCCTCGCTGCCGCTCTCTTCGCCATCTCAGCACCTCCCCATTATCACCCTTTAGTGGTCGCGCGTCCGGGGGAGCGGTTTTCACAGGAGTGGGCGAGTGAACAACGGTTTATCGGGGCCGGGTCGGATCAACATTTGAGAAGATCCCTTATAGGGCCTTTGTAGAATGGGCTTGAGGACGCAGATGGGCTCTCGACTAGTAGTTGGGCTCCTGGGCTCGTGTCCTTTGGGTCTCGGTCAAATAGGCGTAACAATTGCCCCCATCGGCCGGGTTGATCGGCCTCGGTCGGTTCGGCTCGGCCGATGTGACTTCTGCCGATTTTGACAAGCTCGCCAGTCGATGCCGACTCATTTATTAGTCGTCATCATGAGTTGGCTCGTTCGATGCTTTTTAAGGTGTGGGTTCCGAAGCGCCGTCGGCCTTCAGATGCTGCCACGTGTAGCTGCAAGCTTATCCCCATCGCTCGCGGGGTCGTCTTAAGTTGAGAAGCCGAGGGGTTCGTGAGCCGCCATCCCGTCGCTTTCTTCTTTGCGCCGATCCCTATTCTGCCTGAGCTCTGCCTCATGTCGTCTTCCTCTGCCACGGGTTCGGTTCGGTCGGAGCGCGATGCAGCTCCAGGTCCGGCGGGTGGCACTCCTTCGGCGATTAGTCAGCACGGGGATGATCTTTCAGGGGTGCCCCCAGAGGTCTTGTTGTGGTCTTCGTCGATCTGTGCCACCGCCATCGGGAGCTTGCGCTCCGCCTACTTGCTTCCGCCCTATTCGGCTCGTGCCCCCGGGGCTGACGAGCGGGTCTGCTTCCCTGGCCCCAACGAGGTTGGAATATATGAGAAGTGCTTCCGCTTCGGGCTTCGCTTCCCGCTCCATCCTTTTATCGTCGAGTTCCTTCAGGCCCACAACGTGTGCCTGTGTCAATTCTGTCCCAACGCCGTCGGGCTCCTCGTCGGGTTCGTCGTTGTCTGCATGCTGAAGGGTGTGGCGCCCTCTCTTCGCCTCTTTGCCCAGTTCTACCGCCTGAGCCACCACCAGTCGGGGGCGTGGATTTACATCAGCGCCCGCCCGAAGATGTCCCTGGTGCTCGGGTTGCCGAGCTCCCTGAAACGCTGGAAGGGGGAATACGTGTTCGTCACATTCCCATCGAGTGTACCCTTCCCGGTTCGGTGGGAGGCGGCTGGTGCAGTCATCCTCGACCTGGGGGAGCCGACGGTTACCGAGCAGCAGACGGCGAAGGACATGCTGGCGATTCCTACGAGGGAGCGTTCGATCGATGTCCTCTTTAGCGACCACAACTTGCGCAAGACGGTGTGGCCCCTGGGTAAGCCTCCCCGAGTGCTCGCCATTCGAGGTCACCTGGGCTCTGCTCGGTCTCTCATCTCTTCTTTAAATGCAGGTGGGTTCCCTCTCGGTCCTTCTCCTGCCAGCGCTCTCGTGCAGGTCCCCATCCCGGATCCGCGCAAAAGGGATCATGTGTTGGAGGTCCGGAAGAAGCAGCGGGTTGTGACCGCGACCGGAGGCTTAAAACGGAAGAAGGTGTCGTCTCCCTCCCCCCCTTGCTGGGGTCTTCCAAGAGGGTCCGTGAGGGGGTCGAGAGGGTCGAGGTCCAGCCGACTGATGATCGACCTCAACCTACACCCGTTGAGGTTGCCTGGCCGTGGGCCGGCCCTTCACCTCTCCCAGACGGCACTCTCCCTGACGCCTACAGTCGGTATCTTGGCGCGTTCCGTTCTGCTCCTGGCGAGTTCCCTTCGTCAGGGGAGGGTCTTCTTCGTCCACGCTTCCCAGTGGGGGAGAAGGAATCGATGTTCTCGAGCCGCGGAGCCGCCGCTCGAGTGGCCGAGAACTGCTGTCTCCCTCCCGATCAGGCGGTGTTGGACGGAGTCAGAGGTGACTGCCTGGCCACCTTCGTGATTCAGGCTGGTCAACAGGTAGTGTGTTTCTGCTTACCCTCCTGTTGTTCTCGCTGTCTTACCTTCGTTGCCTTGGTGCAGCTGTCCTCAGTGGGCCTCTCGATGAGGCGCCAATTCGTGGTTCTTCCCAAAGCCAAATCCGATGCCGGGCAGGGCCCTGAGGCCCCCGGCGAGGAGGAGGAGGTAGGTCAGTTGGAGGAAGCGCGGGTCCAGTCCCTGGACTCCCGCGTAACTGAGCTGTCCTCTGCTCTGGAGGTGGCGGACCGGGAGAGAGCCGTGGCTCTGGCTGTGAAGTCAGAGGCCGAGGCGCGGCTCGCCGAGCTTTTGAAAGGTGCCGACGCGTCTGGAGGAGCCGAGCAGATCCCCAACCCCGCTGCTGCCTCCGAGGCCTTGGATCTCTCCGACCGTCTGGAAGCGGCGGAAGAGCAGGCGAGGGCCCTTGCTGCCCAACTCGGCGAGAAATCCCGGGAGATCGAGAAGGAGAGGGCGGAGCACCAACGCCAGATCGAGACCTTAGAGGCTCGGATGCGTGGGCTCGAGGAGGTGGATCCGGCCCGGATCGCTCAGGATGCCGTGGCGGAGTATGCCACCTCCTTTGTGGAGACCGCCTTGTCGGAGGCGTTCGAGAAGGGCTTCGCCCGGTGCCAGTCCGAGATCCAAGAGAAGTTCCCACTCTCGGGGGTCAACTTCGAGGATCTTCAGGTGTACCCTGCCGTCGAGCAGAGTGGGGGGGGACCCTAGCGTGCTGCCAGCCTGTGGCCCCGCTGGTGCCCCGGAGAAAAATGAGGGAGGGGAATGCCCCTCGGCCTCTTCGTGCGCCTCTCTGTATATCTTTTTGCTTTATCTGGAAAGGAATGAATTCAAAATAAATTTATTTCATAGGAAATGATACATTTATTGAAAGTACTTGCGCAAATGTTCCGTATTCCAAGTGTGAGTGAGAATCCTCCCCTCCATGTCGGCTAGTCGGTAGGCTGCGGGCTCAAGGACCACGACGACTTTGTAGGGTCCCTCCCATCTAGCCGCGAGCTTCCCTTTGCGAGCGGTATCAGTGTTGAAGCCCGCTTTCTGGAGGACCAGGTCCCCAAGGTGGAAGCTTCTCCCCCGCACTCGAGCGTTGTAGTATCGAGCCACCTTCTGCTTCTGGCGGACGATGGTGGTCAGTGCCTGCTCCCGTCGCTCGTCGAGGAGCTCCAGATTGATCCCCAGGCCCTGCGAGTTCCGGTCTTCGTCAAAGTATTTGAGTCGGAGAGATTCTTCACCCAATTCGACCGGTACCACCGCCTCAGCCCCGTAGGTGAGCATGAACGGGGTCTCGCCAGTGGCCTCCTTGTGGGTCGTCCGGTATGACCAGAGTATCCCGGGGAGCTCTTCTGGCCAGTTCCCTTCGGCGTCTTTCACTTTCTTCCGGAGGGGTTCTATGATGCACTTGTTGGCCGCTTCTGCCATCCCGTTGGTCTGGGGGTGCGCTACTGAGGCGAAGAGGAGCTTGATTCCCCATTCCTCGCAAAAATCTTTAAACCCTGCGGAGTCGAACTGCTTCCCATTGTCTGTGAAGATGGCCCGTGGTACTCCGAATCGGGAGATGATGGAATTCCATACGAAGCTTTTCGCTTTCTTCCACGTGATGGTGGCCAACGGTTCGGCCTCGATCCACTTGGTGAAGTAGTCCACTGCCACGATCAGATGCTTCCGCTGCCCTCGTCCTGGTTTAAACGGTCCGAGGATGTCGAGCCCCCATTTCGCGAAGGGGATGGTGCTCACGATAGGGATGAGCTCTGACGGAGGAGTCGAGATGTGGTGGGCATACCTCTGGCATTCTTGGCATTTCTGGACGTAGCTTGTCGCATCTTGGGCCAGGGTCGGCCAGTAGTATCCCTGCCTCAAGATCTTCTGTGCGACTATCTTGCCCCCGTGGTGATTCCCGCAGATCCCGTCGTGAACCTCCCGTAGGACATAGTCAGCTTCCTGCGGTCCGAGGCACTTCAGGTATGGGGGGACGTCCGTCTTGGTCCAGCGTCTTCGGTAGAGCGTCCATTCGTGGATCACGTATCGGAGCGCCTTTCTCTCCAGGGTTCGGCGTTTGTCCCCATCGGTCGGCACCTCTCCATGAGTGAGGTATCGGATGATCGGGTCCATCCAGTTGGGTTCTTGCTCGATCGCCATCACCTCGTGCTCCTCCGTGCTGGGGGACGACAGGTTCTCCACGTAGATGGTGCGGCCCAGTTCCTTTGGCGAGGACGAGGCCAGCTTCGACAACGCATCCGCCCGCGCATTCTCTGATCACGGGAGGTGCAAGACTTCCACGTCCT
The DNA here is from genome assembly GCA_030789695.1 of Scilla litardierei. Classification (NCBI taxonomy): domain Eukaryota; kingdom Viridiplantae; phylum Streptophyta; class Magnoliopsida; order Asparagales; family Asparagaceae; genus Scilla; species Scilla litardierei. The sequence goes on along the minus strand of CM061140.1, from coordinate 143,402,508 downwards.
TGAACTTGGACATCGCCGCTCTGGCGACAGGGAGATATCTCTGCATCGCCTCCTCCCGTGCCTCGTATCTCCCTAAGAGTTGGTTGACAATGAGCTTCGAGTCGCTGAGGAGGCGGACGGACTCGGCCCCGAGCTCCAGGGCCAGCCTCAGGCCGTTGATCACTGCTTCGTATTCCGCCACGTTGTTCGTGGCTGGGAACTCGAAACGCAACGCGTATTCTACAATGTTCCCTTCCGGAGATCGGATTGCAATCCCGGCCCCGCCTCCTGACTGTGTGGCCGACCCGTCCACATGGACTATCCACGCTCCTGGATCCCCTGGCTGAAAGTGGTCAGCCAAAAGAAAGGACAGGGGTTGAGTAATTACCGTCGCCGGGCCTTCTTCCTCCGGGGGGCCATTTCCTTCCGTTGTGCACTCGGCGATGAAGTCGGCTAGGGCCTGCCCTTTGATGGCCATGCGGATTTTGAATCGGAGGTCGAACTCGCTCAGTTCCACTCCCCAGTTCAGCATCCTTCCCATTCGATCGAATCTCTTGAGGTTCTGCTCCAGTTGCGAGTCGGTTAGGACCAGTATGGTGTGGGCCTGGAAATAGGGCCGGAGCCTTCGTGCTGAGAGGACGAGGGCGTACGCCAGTTTCTCCATGGGTGAGTATCGCATCTCCGCCCCCTTCAAGATCCGGCTCGTGTAATATACCGGCCATTGCACCCCACCGTCCTCCTGGATCAGCACCGAACTCACAGCTTCCTCCGCGCACGCCAGGTAAAGGCTCAGCGACTCCCCTTCCCGTGGTTTGGACAGGAGAGGTGGGCTGCGGAGATACTCTTTGAGGTCTCCGAACGCCTTGGAGCAGTCTTCGTCCCAAAGTATCGTCTTCCGATTGTCTGGAGGTTCCGCGATCGCTTTCCTTAGGACCTTGAAGAAGGGGAGCGATCTTTCCGCTGATTTGGAAAGGAATCGCCCCAAGGCTGCGATGCGCCCGTTCAGCCTCTGTAGCTCTTTGATCGTCGTCGGGTCACGCATGTTGATTAGCGCCTCGATCTTGTCGGGATTAGCTTCAATGCCACGGTTAGTTATCATAAATCCCAAGAATTTGCCAGATCTTACCCCGAACGTGCACTTCGCGGGATTGAGCCGAATGTGGTGTCGCCGCAACCGCTTGAAGGTCTCCCGCAAGTCGGCGATGTGGTCTTCTGGACGCCTTGACTTGACAAGCATGTCGTCGACGTAGACTTCCAGGTTCCTCCCGATCTGGTCACTGAAAACCTTGTTGACCATTCTCTGGTAGGTGGCCCCCGCGTTCTTCAAGCCAAAGGGCATCTTCTTGTAGCAATAAGTTCCCCGGTCCGTCGTGAAGGCTGTCATCTCTTCGTCCCAGGGGTCCATCTGGACTTGATTGTATCCGGAGTAAGCGTCCATGAAGCTTAGCATCTCGTACCCCGAGGCGTTGTCCACCAGGTGGTCGATGCGCGGCAGGGGGTAGCTGTCCTTGGGGCAGGCCTTGTTGAGGTCACTGAAGTCCACGCACATTCTCCACTTCCCGTTGGGTTTCTTGACCATCACCACGTTCGACAGCCACTCCGGGTACCAGACCTCTCGTATGAAGCCGGCATCAAGGAGGCGCTCCACTTCCTCGGAGGCTGCCTTCATCTTCTCGCCGCCCAGGTTGCGCTTCTTCTGCCTAACCGGCTTGAAGTTGGGGTCGGCGTTGATCTGATGGACGATCACCTGGGGGTCTACGCCGGGCATGTCTTCCGGTGACCAAGCAAAGATGTCCAAGTTCGCCTCCAGGCATTCGATCAGCTGATCCCTCAGGTCCTGGCTCAGCCCTCTCCCGATCGAGACGAACCGGCCCTCGATGTCCGTGACCGGGATTTGCTCCTGCTCCTCTGCAGGGGCGGGCCTAGGCCCATTCCTCAAGTCGAGCGTGGCCATCCGGTCGGCTAGACGATCCTCGGGACCTTCCTCCACCAGTTGATAGCAGGTACTCGGTCTCCCCGCGTCGCCTTCGACCTGCCCCATCCCCCCCCGGCGTTCGGAACTTGATAGTCTGATGGAGGGTCGAGACTACCGCGCCGACGGCGTTGAGTAGGGGTCGGCCGATAATCCCATTGTACTCCGACCCGATCCCCAATACGATGAATTCCACCGCCAGGGTCACTGAGTCCGGTGCGTCTCCGAGGGTTACCGGGAGATGGATCGTGCCGATGATGGGGGTGGAGTGACCCGTGAATCCAACCACGGGACCCGAGCGAGGTCGTAAGTCTTCTTTCCGCCGCCCCATCTTTTCCAGGGTTGACATAAAGAGGACGTCACAGGAGCTGCCGGTGTCGACAAGCAGCCGTCGTACCATGGTAGTGTCTATGACCACTGACACCACCAAAGCCACGTCCGAGCTGCGCGCCGTTACGGACGCATTCGGTCTCCCGACCAGTGGGGAAGGGGAGGGCTTCCCGGCCCTTTCCTCATGATCCTCCTCGCGTCGGGCCTGTGCCCATTCTCGCCAACGATGGCGGGCCCTGTCGCCCCGCGTCAGGGTCCCGCTTTCCTTTCGCCGAGATGAGGGAGGTCGTGTCATCGCAGATGTGGTTTGTTTCTTCGTGGGACAGTTCGTTCCCACAGACGGCGTCAGATGTTTCAGAGTGTTTTCTCACTACAAAGCGTTGACCGTGGAGATCCCGGTCAACGTGGTCAAGGGGCCCGCTTTGGGTCCCTCGGGAGGCTTTGAATCGGTGCAGGAGGGGCGAGGAGAAGCCTCGGCCCTGGTTGAGACGCTCGGCTTCGGACAGGCGAGCACGTCCTCGGAGGTAGGACGACGAGGGGTAGCCTCAGTCGCCCAGCTAGATGCGTGTTCGGCGGAGGGGCGGAGGGGAAGCCTCGGCCCGGGTCGAGATGCTCGGCCTCGGTGGGTTGCGCTCGGCCTCGGCGGTCGGACGATGAGGGGAAGCCTCAATCGTCCAGCAGGTTGCGTGGTCGGCGAGGGGCGGAGGGGAAGCCTCGGCCCGTTGATCTGATGCTCACCTGCGTAGATGAGAACGCTCGTCAGGGGGCCGGACCTTGGTTCCGGCCAAATCCCCTCCGATGCCTAAGTCAGACAAAGATCTGAAAGAGGAGGCCCGGCGGAGACGGTTCGACTCGTGGGGAGATCGGAACGGCGTCTCACGGCGCGAGCGGGGGAGGAAGGAAAGGAAAATGGGGGAACTAGGTCGTTGATGGAGTACCTTAGGTTCTAGATACCTGAGATGCGGTCCCCTTCTTCGTAGTCTTCCTAGCCCTTTTGTAGAGCTCCCAGCGTGATTGCCTCTGGCCCACGCCCCACGCCCGCCCTCGATCGTGCCCCATCAATCCGCCCCCTCGCCGCCGCTCTCTTCGCCATCTCAGCACCTCCCCATTATCGCCCTTTAGTGGTCGCGCGTCCGGGGGAGCGGTTTTCGCAGGAGTGGGCGAGTGAACAACGGTTTATCGGGGCCGGGTCGGATCGACATTCGAGAAGATCCCTTATAGGGCCTTTGTAGAATGGGCTTGAGGACGCAGATGGGCTCTCGACTAGTAGTTGGGCTCCTGGGCTCGTGTCCTTTGGGTCTCGGTCAAATAGGCGTAACAAACTCAAACACAACTCACTTGATGCCTAGCTTTTAAGTTTGTTAGGCATAAAACGAAATTGGATCTCCTACCCATGCAGAAAATAATAACATCACAAACATAGATAACCAGGGGTATGTGAAGTTTGCCAATAATTTCACATACCTCTGTTTCCAACAGAATTCCCCCATAAAAATTTCTCTACCGTAATGAAACATATTTCAAAGAGATTGCCAACTTCACAAACTGAGTAAATTGTACATAGAAGTTTTGAAAAATGAATAACAAATTGTCAAACTTTGATCCAACTTGAAATATAAAACGAAAAAAATAAATAGAAACATAGGCATAACCCTTAAAATTGAATCTCATACCCTTGCATCTCGTGACGCCCAACATCGTCACCTTCCTCTGCATGACATCCTCTGCATGACATCCTCTAAAAATTCAGTTTTAGTTAAAGACAAAAAAAATTGAGATTCCACAAAAATAAGCTGCAAGTTCTCTCACCTCCTCTGTCGCATCTTGAAGGAGGCAACTGTTCGTGAAGCTTGAAGGAGCTCTCCTAGGGTTTAGACTCTCAAATCAGTGGATATTTTGAGAGATCAATGATTTCATTTTCAAAACTTCAAAACTCCCCCCAAGTTTGAATATTGTGGTTCGCGATCAAGGGACCCACCCAGCCTTTTTCGCAAGATGCAGAGAGTGGGAGGTGGGAACCACGAGCTAACGTGGCTAGACGCGGCTGCATCCCCGCCTTAGGGGGTTTTCCCGCCTTATGGGGTTTTTGCGAGGTCATATGGCTCAAATGCAACCTTCCATGTGGCTGCATCACCACCGTTTTTGGTGACTGGGATAAACTCTTGATGACTGGGACAAAATGGGATATGATTGGGACAAAATTCAAAAAGGTCCTCTTTTATAGAATAGATATCCAATTTCTCTTGACCAAAATCTCTTGTCAATTTCTCTTGGTAACATCCCTCTTTTATATAATAGATATCCAAATTCTCTTGTCCAATTTCTCGTGTCCAATTTCTCTTGACCAACTTCTCTTGATAACATCCCTCTTCTATATAATAGATATCCAAATTCTCTTATCTAATTTCTCATATCCAAATTCTCTTATCCAAATTCTCTTGATAACATCCCTCTTTTATATAATAGATATCCAATTTCTCTTGACCAAATTCTCTTGTCTAATTTCTCTTGATAACATCCCTCTTTTATATAATAGATATCAAAATTCTCTTGTCCAAATTCGCTTATCCAAATTCTCTTGTCCAATTTCTCTAGATAACATCCCTCTTTTATATAATAGATATCTAATTTCTCTTATCCAAATTCTCTTATCCAAATTCTCTTGTCCAATTACTCTTGATAACATCCCTCTTTTATATAATAGATATCAAAATTCTCTTGTCCAAATTCTCTTATCCAAATTCTCTTGTCTAATTTCTCTTGATAACATCCATCTTTTATAGAATAGATATCCAATTTCTCTTGTCTAAATTCTCTTATCTAAATTCTCTTATCCAAATTCTCTTGTCCAATTTCTCTAAATAACATCCCTCCTTTATATAATAGATATCCAATTTCTCCTGTCCAAATTCTTTTATCCAAATTCTCTTGTCCAATTTCTCTTGATAACATCCCTCTTTTATATAATAGATATCCAATTTCTCTTGTCCAAATTCTCTTATCCAAATTCTCTTGTCCAATTTCTCTAGATAACATCCCTCTTTTATATAGTAGATATCAAAATTCTCTTGTCCAAATTCTCTTATCCAAATTCTCTTGTCCAATTTCTCTTGATAACATCCCTCTTTTATATAATAGATATCCAATTTCTCTTGTCCAAATTCTCTTATCCAAATTCTCTTGTCTAATTTCTTTTGATAACATCCCTATTTTATAGAATAGATATCCAATTTCTATTTCAAAACTCCCACTAAAATTCAAACTTCCCCCAAGGTTTCTCCCAAAATTTCAAAATTCCAACTCATTTTTGTTTATCCTAGTCATCATGTATGTTTGTCCTAGTCAGCCCTAATCTTTATCCTAGTAGGACATAATTCAAAATCTTCATCAAATATAGAATAAATATCAAATTTCTCTTTTCCAAATTCTCTTATCCAAATTCTCTTGTCCAAATTCTCTTGATAACATCCCTCTTTTAAATAATAAATATCAAAATTCTCTTGTCCAAACCAATAGTATCCAATTTCTCTTGATACCATCCCTATTTTATAGAATAGATGTATGTATATGTATGTATGTATATGTATGTGTGTATGTTTATATCTATTATACATTTGACAGCGATTTTTGAATCCTAGGGCTGACTAGGACAAGCTGACTAGGAGAAACTGGTTGATAAAAGAAGGCCAGGATTTAATCTTGGAAAATTAAAGGTTGGGATGAAGCTTTGAGATGAAGGGTTTGTATTAACTCAGCCTTTTGATTTGTGGGTCCCATGTGATTGTGAGCAAAAGTGCCCAACTCTTTGCGTGAGCTGGTGAGCGCAGTAATCTGTTTGTTTTGGGAAGAGCAAGGGGCTTTTTTTTGGGGAAGAGCAACAGTCATTTACTGAGAGCTTCCCCAAAATTGGCCCTTCCTCTTCCCCAAAATATGAAGATAGCATCAAAGATTTTGCTAGAGCATCAAAGAGCTTTTCTGGGCTTTTCTGGGTCTTGCTTCTCGCCACCAAGGCTGCAACAAAGGGGACATGATCGGAATCAGGGATCAAGGACCAACCTCCTTCTTCTTCTGTCTATGGCTGGTCCTAACCAGATTCAGAGCCTTGGCAGCCGAGATGGTGTCATTCTGGAACTGCATCATGGTCGCACTCTTCGACTTCCGATCCCCCGTCTCTAGCTTTCCAACCGTCGAAGTGTGGCCCATGGCAGCAGAAGGCGGAGTGTTGTCGGACTTCGCGGCGGCGGTAGAAGCCGGTCGTCATCGTCGTGAACATCATCGGAGTCATCATTAGGGCCTGAGTCTATTCGAGTCTGTTTCTGTTTCTATTTCTATTTTTGCGGAGACCAGAATCTTGCGAGGGTTTTACATTTTATTTGGGGGAAGAAACGAAGAAGGGGGTGCTTTGCTGAGGACATCAATGGTTTCTTAAGCATGGTTTACTCGGCTACGCTGCGAGGGTTTTACATCATCGGAGTCGGACTTCGCTACGCTGCTAAGAAAGTCGAATACTCCATTTTACTCGGCTTTAAGGTAACCAGATTTCATCTTTTTTCAATTGAAGAACCCTTTTGGTAATCTTAAGCATGGTTTTGTTCGGATTGATAAGATTAATGAATTGGGATCATGTAGGGTTTGCAAATAAGTAACGGAAAAGGGAGAGCAGCAGCAATGGTTGGAGAGGTTCTCGCCGATTTGCTGTAATAAAAATTATTCACAGAATGCGTATCTGAATTCATATCTTATTATGAATATTAAATCTGATCATATTCTGACTTATTTTGGCTAGAAGAAAACAAATATGAATATCATAAGACTCTGCAAATTAAAGGAGCCAAGACCAATCGTGTTTGTCTCCCAAAGAATCATCTTGGCCCCTGCCACATTAGGTGCAATGTTTGAAAACTGCATTTATGCTATCTTGAATTTTGAATCGACGCCCTCATCCACCTTCATGTACGAATTTAATTCTCTTTATTGGCTCTGTTTCATCCATTAGGGTTGATTCCTAATTTTAACATGCGTATCTTTGCAGAGGGACGCTGAGATCGAGAGTGTCACAACGGCGATTGCCGAGATCAACAGCGAGATCGGAGTGTCATTGCAGAGGGACGCTGAGATCGAGAGTGTCACAACGGCGATTGCCGAGATCAATGGCGAGATCGGAGTGTCACTTTTCATTTTTAGAGTTCGCAGAGATCAACGGCGATTGTCGAGATCAACGGTGTTGCCTGTGCCAAATAAATAACCATGCTGATCTTGCTAAAAGTATATCCAGTGATCCCTGAAATCCAGGTTGTAAACTGATTTCTCCAGAAATTTTATAAAACCAAATGGGACTTTCAATTCAATGGTGTTGCCTGTGCAACAAGAGAATATGAATTAAAATCTATGAATGTTATATAAATTTAAGAAATCTTAAAAAGGATACATTCAATGCTTTGTTGTGAATTGTTGAGTGTATTTAGCTTCTCAGCTAATGTCTGGCTGTCAAAACTACTTGCCATTTCACTTTTGCTCACAAGATTACCCCATGCAAATAAGAGATTCCTGTTTCAACATTTATACCTTAAGTTAGTAATAAGAAAATATCATGACTACCAAGACAAAAGTAATCTTCTCTTATCAACAAGGAGTATGGACCAAAATGTATTTTAGATCTAACACGGACCATCTCTCATAACCATAAACCTCCCAATGGTATTTCTGTGCTGCTGAAGATAACACCGACTACTGAGTGAACCAAAGCATCATATAGCTCTACACTTGAAGAAATAAGCATAAGCATAACACAAACACAATTACAACATATATCCGGGTAAAGATAGTCCCAAGACCTGGACTACATAAACAATAGTTATCGATCAATTGTTTATGTTGCACTCAGGATACTGCAGAAAATGGATGTTTATTTGGCACACCATTGGTTATTTATACTTTTAGCAAGATCAGAATGGTTTTTTATTGGTATAAGCATCCTTATAGAGGAATGTCATCCACACTACTCATTTCCATTTTAGTTGGTATGTTTAGCATATGTATGTATCTCATGCACAGAGAAAAAATTGTAAAAGAGTGCAAGAAAATTGATTATTTTGAGTATCTGATTTTTGTTTTCCGTAATTGTAGGCATGTCAATAAAAATTTCATCTGTTTGGCTGAAGAATTACAAATTTAAGTGCAAACTGAAAATAATTTTCTTAAGCCCTCATGTTAATTATATGAGGTGTCCCCAACATTTGCAGGAATGCTGGATGCTCACCAACGCCGAATTCTTCGTTTGTGACAATATGATTTGCATTGTGATTATCGATATGCTACAATTCAAATGCAAGTTTTTTGTGGCACGGGTTATTTTGAAGGGGTAATATTTTAAATGAACCGTGCCCTTGGGGCACGGGTTATGACTAGTATGTAAATATATACTTTTGTCTAAATTCTCTTATCCAATTTCTCTTGTCCAATTTCTCTTATCCAATTTCTCTTGATACCATCCCTATTTTATAGAATAGATGTATGTATATGTATGCATGTATATGTATGTATGTATATGTATGTATGTATGTTTATATATGTATGTATATACTATTGTCCAAATTCTCTTATCCAAATTCTCTTATCCAAATTCTCTTGTCCAATTACTCTTGATAACATCCCTCTTTTATATAATAGATATCAAAATTCTCATGTCCAAATTCTCTTATCCAAATTCTTTTGTCCAATTTCTCTTGATAACATCCCTCTTTTATATAATAGATATCCAATTTCTCTTGTCCAAATTCTCTTATCCAAATTCTCTTGTCCAATTTCTCTTGATAACATCCCCCCTTTATATAATAGATATCCAATTTTTCCTGTCCAAATTCTCTTATCCAAATTCTCTTGTCCAATTTCTCTTGATAACATCCCTCTTTTATATAATAGATATCCAATTTCTCTTGTCCAAATTCTCTTATCCAAATTCTCTTGTCCAATTTCTCTAGAACACATCCCTCTTTTATATAGTAGATATCAAAATTCTCTTGTCCAAATTCTCTTATCCAAATTCTCTTGTCCAATTTCTCTTGATAAGATCCCTTTTTTATATAATAGATATTATATATGTAGTTGAAGTATATATATTAAATTATATATGTTGGTAGATTTGTGAATGTCAGTACGTATGTATGAACAGTAGACCTAATATACATGTGGAGTATATCAATTTATATGAATAATGTATATATACGTATGAATAATATTAATATCTATACTAATTATATACGCCAGCTGGGCGAGCCCAGGACAGACTGGGTGCCTGGCCCAGGCCTGGGCCCACCCAGGCTGGGCGCTTGGGCCAATGCCCAGGCGCACGGGCGCCCGGGCCTCCTCGGCCCAGGCCCATGCGCCAGCCGCCTGGGCCAACGCCCGGGCGCCTGGGCACGCCCGGGCGCCTGGGCACGCCCGGGCGCCTGGGCACGCCCAGGCAGCCCCTTTTTGCAGGTTTTTTTCTTTAAAAAAATAGCTTTACTCTTTAAAGCTTTTTGGGCTGTCTATTTGGGCCTACTATTTAAACAACTTTAAATAGACTTATTGGGCTCGTTTGGACTCCGTTTTTGACGCGGTTTGAACCTGCGTTTAGAGCGGGACGATTCCATCATCGAGGTAACCCTTTTCAACGCGTTTATTTAATTAAATATTGTCGTAAACTATTTACGACACATTTAACTCAGCTTGCTTCATATTCAAAAATAGTCCATATCTAAGCTTAAAAATCATTTGCATCCAATACAAATGATCTGAGGGCATACATCCCCCAACAAGAGCCAACCCTTTGCCTTTTTGCCCGATTTTTCCGCATGAGCCATTACAAGTCAGGAGCCTGGCTCTACATCAGTGCCCGTCCGAAGAAGAGCTTGGTGTTGGGGTTGTCGACTCCCGTGAAGCATTAGAAGGGGGAGTACGTATTCGTGGGCTTCCCTCCGGAGGTGGATTTTTCGGTCCGATGGGGGGAAACGAGCTCCTTACTGGGGGATATCGACGTTTTCCAGGTTGACGTTCTCCAGTCCTCCCAGGGTGTTTTCTCACAAACATCTCGTTCTCCGCTGGGTTGAGCAGACTGGCCTGGGAGAATTGCGTCAACTCGCTTGACGATCGGTCTGCCAGGCCGGTGCCAAGGAAATGTCCCCGGGTTTTCTGTTGAACGGATGTTCGGCCTGCCGAGGGGTTGCCCTCAGTCTTAAGTTCGAATGGGTGATCGTCCTGCTGGGTGACTTACCTCCAGCCTTATGGTCGATCGGGTGATCGGCCTGCTGGGGGAGTTGCCCCAGCCTTATGGTCGATCGGGTCGGTCGACCAGCTGGAGGTGCTACCCCCAGGCTTACGGTCGATCGATGGACTGGCCTGCTGAGGAAGTTGCCCCCAGCCTTACGGTCGGTCGGGTCGGTCAGCCATCTGGTGGAGCTACCCCCAGGCTTACGATAGATCGATGGACCGGCCTGCTGGGGGAGTTGCCCCCAGCCTTATGGTCCATGGGAGCTGCCTCATCTATGTATCGGCTTGACTCGTCATCTCCATGACTCGAATCATCCTCGTCATGGTATGTAAAAATCACCGGGATCTTATCGATCTCCATGTGTAGATCTTAACTTTCTCGCTCAACAGAAAATGCCTCCAAATCTTCAGAGCAAATATGACAGCAGCCAACTCCAGGTCATGAGTCAGATAATTCTTCTCATGAGTCTTTAGCTGTCGGGATGCATACGCAACCACATGACCAAGCTGATGTAGGACACATCCGAGACCCTTGCCGGATGCATCACAGAAAACTTCGAATCCTCCGGTTCTATCTGGTATAGCTAACACTAGTGAAGTTCATCTGGTCTGAAGCTTGTGAGCAAGCATTGGAGAGTTGAAGAGGTCAGGGAATCGGTTCTTCATCTCCAACCGACATCGCTCGTAACCCCGCTCATACAGCACGGCAAAGTCGGGAAACGCGTCCGTAAAATCCCGGATCGCCTTCTCCGAAATGATGTCAGCCTCGACCCTCTCCTATAGTAGAGCATTCTCAGCTTCGCTCTCTTAAGGTGATCTGTTCTGCCTCCCTCTTACGATACTCGCTGAGCTCCTGCTCGAGTTTCTCGACGATCAATGACCTCGTCTCGGAGAGGCGATAGACTTTTTCTAGCTCAGCCTGAGACTTCTCCACCCTTGACTTAACGGCCTCCAACCACCTCCGAAGCTAGGCGATGCAAAGCCGCGGTCGCCACCAGAGCCTGAATACAACAATCAATGATCAGCTTGAACACGGATGATAACATCGATGGAGGTCCAAATGATCGTTTACCTGGACGCTGGTATGGACGGCTATTGATGCAAGCAGCTCGAAGTCGACCCTTTCCACGACCGTCCTGTCCCGCGGAAGGGTCGCATTCTCAGCGATGCGGGAAGCGGCCCCACAATCGAGGAGGGCGGACTCCCCAAGCCTCACTGGGAATCTCGCCCTGGCAAGCTCCTCCTTGGCACAGTCGAAGGGTTCCTGAGAAGATCGACCCTCCAACAGCATCGGTCGGTACTCCCCGGGGATGTCTTCAGGTAACTCCACTGAAGGAGACAGACCCCCCAAGGCCAGGAGTCCTGATGCTCACGGAGTTCCGGCGAAACTTGAGTCTCAGTCGAACCTTCCTCGTGTGGTTCATCACCCCCAGGTCGAGATGCCTGCTTCGCGGTTGTTTTAGACCCAGACGGCTCCGAGTCACTGAGGAGAAGAACCCTCCGCCTTTTCTGGCCTCCTTCCCGTGCAACCACCTCAAACTCGGAGGAGGATTCTTTCTTCTTCCTCTGCTGAGGGCGAGCCTCCTGGGCGATCCCCTCAGCGATCATAGGCCGATCTTCGAACGGCTGAGTCGAAGACCTCGATATGACCAGGGCCCGGGGCGACGACATCCTCACCTCCGCCTCTCAGATGGAAGCTTCGACCGCAACCTTCAGTGCTGGATCTACTTGGTAATCCGCACTAATCATCTCTGTTAGAGCAAGAAACGAGTTAGTCCGAGTGACGAAGGTCGAACAATTGGCGAGCATGGATGAACTAACCTTTCGTCCACACGGTCCGACGCAACACTTCATCCGACCATAGCCACTCAACCGACCTCATCCCATCTGACAGACCCTTCAGAGTGTCGACGGCTTTCTTCTCCTCAACAGTCAACGACTTATCCTCGACAGGCCCCATATCAGGGGCGCCCCAACCGATGCAGAAGCTTGCTTCCCCTGGAAGACCACAAATACAAACTCGTCTTTCCACTTGAGGTTGGAGGTGGAGAGATCTTCCTGCAGCTTCCTCCACTGACGAGCCATTATAGTATACCACCCTGGGGCCTTAAGGGGAGGGATCCAAAAGAAGTGGTTGAATAGATGCAAGGATGGCTCGATTCCTTTCGTCACACACAGAACTATGAAGGCCATCAACATTCACACACCATTCGGCATCAGCTGGCAGAGGGAAATGTTCAAGGTACACAGGAAGTACCATAGGAAAGGATGCATGGGAAACCGAAGGCCCCATTCGAAAGTTTTGACGTAGACCCCCACTTCCCGGTCGCCGGGATGATGAGCCCTCTCGTCCCTCCCGGGCAATCTGATCTGATAGTCGAGGTGATCATACTGCCTTTGAAGCGTGTCGATTTGGCCAGCCTTAACATTGGTCCTTAAATTTGCCAGCAAGCCCGGCTCCATGACCCCTTCCTGATCCTTCTGGATGGCAGTGACCACATTCTTTCCGGAGGCAGATGACGAAGCCATTGCTTTCGAGAGAAGGAGAGCCCAAATCGAGAGAATGGAGAAGGTATCCTCGCAATCCTCCACTGGAACCGTCATATATGGACGAAGCGGCAACCACATGATGGGACACACATCGAAGAATCAAGGACTGGGACGTCTTGGATTTCGAATCGACAAACCATCCAAATCGACGAGGCGGGCGCTTTGGCGCCCAGAACTCAAGTGTTATTTTCTCGACTGCCGCGCCCCATTAAATGCGATGTAATGTCGCTTGACCTCAGCAGATGGATCCTTCAAGGTCGCGCGACGGGAGCCATTTTTGAGTCATTCGGCCGACACTCGAGGAAACTCGGTCGGCGAATGGCCAAGGCCCACCAGGCCCACCAGGCCCACCAGAGAAGTCCGATATCAACTTAGTCAAAGCCCAAATGGCCAGCCGACCGTTGGGTTCGTCTCGCGCGAATGTGGGATTAAGGGCGGGCTCGGAAATCTCGAGGACATGTGTAACGCTTACTCCCATTCATGGTGGAAGATCGTGGACCCATTATAGGGAGCCGTAATCTCCCCAACGTCTCTAAGAGGACACCGAATCTCTATAAATAGGGGGGATGACTCTCCATCTTCAAGGTACGAGATCTAAGACATAGAACTCTATCTTCTCACTTTACCACTTTATATTCGAGCTTGCGTCGTTAGTCTAGTGACGAACCTTCGTGGGTCGATCCCAGCTACACCAAGCTCCCTCTATTCCTTAAGTTCCCTACTAACTTAAGCATCGGAGAGGATTTGAGTCGGAACCCAGATCCGACACCCTTAACGACTCCCTGTGGTGCAGACCGACGATAGCTATCCAACATCGAATGCCGGCGCTAAACCCTTCAACCTCGAACGATCGACGCAACGGTCGTCAGTGGGTCGATTGAAGGTCGTATCACCCTCAGCTACAATCATCCGGCCCTGGTTCTTCCAACCAAGGGTTCCACCTCAATGGCTGACAAGGCTCCAGCTCAGCGCTCCGAGTCCCCGTCAGCTTGACAACTGTGCCGGTCAATTTTGGCCTTAACAGGAAGTTAAAGAGAGATATGCTCTCTAACTCAGGATCTAGAAGTATCCACCCATTGTTATACTCTTACGCACCATGAATCCTGAAGTATTCATATAACGAGTTTACAAAGATGGATGGATAAGGGGAAGTGTTATGAATGAGCACTAAAGACCCTTGGTATCCACCATTATTGTGGAGACCTTTTGTATTCATCCCTTTATAACGGCTAATTCTAATATATATATGACCTATGGTTTCCACCATAGAGATTGATTCTCAACGCCAACCAAATTCTCATAAAAAATAACAAAAAGTATATATTATACAAAAGAGCGAGAAATCTGTTCATTGGGACGAAGGGTAGATAGAAGAGTGTCCACGATTTGGCTAACTTAGCGTGTCGGTCCCACCTTCCCCTTCTCACAAAAATACATGGACCCAAGGCCACGCCTACACATAGACACATCATTCTCACAAAAACCTATGCACCCATTTTTGCGTCCAGATAAAGACCCACGTCCGAATGGAAACTGCGACATGGGAGAGGGTAAGTGAGGTTGGGGCCGTGCCGTGCCCAAAGTTATTTACTTGTACCATAACAAAATAGAGAATCCCTGCACTAGGAAAATTCCTCACCCAACAACATATATATTAAAAAAGTTCAGATCAAGCTCTATGTATCATACTCCATGACACTAGAAACTATTTACAAAAAAGCACTCATTCACATCAGTAGCTCAACGGGGGTCTCTTCATATATCAAAATTAGTGAATTTTTTCTTTCTTTTTTTTTGAGGAAAAAACGGGAAAAAAAAAACCTAAAATCCAAAACCATATATGCTAAAATCAGTCGTATCTGATCACCGATCATCCGCTGAGGCTCGACGCCGACGCTAGCGCCACCGCCTGCGCCCACACCTTCAGCCTTGCCTTCACATCTCTTGGATCATCCCCTGTAAAATCCATAATATTAATTTCTATAAATTGGGATTCTACTTGTTAAAGAAAAAGAAACGAATAAAGGGGATCAGAGATTCTGTCACTCACCAGGACCAGAGATCCTCCAGTAGGCAGTTGGGGAATTTCCACCGCTGCTGGTATCAACCCCAGAGATTCCACAAGGAATCTCCACCGTCCAATCACACGGCAGCTCAAGGCCCAACTCCCTGCAGGCCTTCACCTCCTCCATGTCCATACAGATGGGACCAGAATCTGGGCCTCGGGGCCTCACCAAAACCCTGCACTGTTCGCTATTGGACCTCTTCATCTCCCAGGCCCGGTCCAGCCACCTCTCCCGGGCCCTCGCCCTCCTCCCCCGCCCCTTCCTCCCCCTCCCCGGCACCCGAACCCCTCCCTCCGTCTCCGGGTCGGTCGCATAATCCTTGGGCCAAACCCCGGCCCGCGGCCCGGGCAGCGACGTCGGCCAAAAACAGTCGCTGTCGTCGTCAGCGACAGCGGCAGCATTAGTCATGAGCGTGGCCTTAACATCGTTGTCCGACATCTCGGCATCGGCCTCATCGCCGTCTGATGTCTCGATCGACAACCGCGACAGGCGGCTGAGACCGACACCGAAGGCGGCGTAGTTGTCGTCGTCGTACTCGATGTCGGCCTTCATGGTGGTCTCATCGGATGCCATGGCTCTTCTTTCTTCTTCTCACTGGGTTTGATTGAAATGCTGGTGATAAGAATGGGTTTGCCCAGTGCATATCTTTATATTTGAGATGTGAGTAGGAAGATTACGGTTTTGGCCCTGCATTATTTGGCAACATGTTTGTATGTTTGGTCGGAAGCTTAGAATACTGGAATGTGTGCTCGTGGGTAAATTTTTTATGTAAACCTTTTGAATTTTTAAAATTTAAGAGCAAAAGATGTGTTCTTGGAGATTATGTTGTTTATTTTTTTATGGATTTGATTAATAGAATCAAATTAGACTACGGTATGTATCATTAATGTTAATTATTATTAGATACTTAAACAAATACCAAAATAACGGAAGATAATCAATTCGGTATCTTAAATAGGGGGTAACTACTGGGAATCCATGGGGATCAATCAAACCACGTGGCTTGAACTTGTCAAGTGTAAACCAATGAGATTGCACTCCAGTTTTGCTTGAAGGCTAGTCAACTTGCATGATTTGAATGATTGCCCGTATGTTATATGCATAATTCCCCTATATTTAATTCTACATTGTTAATGCATACTTGTTATGCACATATATATATTTGGACAAAGCCCGTAAGGTTGGATATTAGTCTGGAAACTATAATGGTGGGGTTGGCCTAGTTAAATGAGCTTTTGGCCTAAAATGGAAAGTTGGGCTGGAATGCGGAGAAAGGCCCACGCGTGATATGTACATAGGGCTACGATCCCACGCCAGGATGCTTTGGACCTGATTAGGTTGAAGCGAATTTTAGCGCATCAGTATAGCATCACCCTACAATGCAGGATTTCTGAGGAAACTAACGGGTTTCTCATGTTGATGAGAACATCAATATGGTTTGATTTTACAAGGCATCATATTTGTGAGGTTAGGTATGATGTTTTACGATTATACATGTTTGTTAAGGCCAAAATTGACCGAGACAGTTGTCAAGCTGACGTAGACTCGAGATGCTGAGTCGGAGCCTCGTCAACAGTTGGAGTGGGACCATTGGTTGGAAGAACCAGGGTCGAGTGATGGTGGTAGGAGATGGTGCGACGTTCGATCGACCTTTGAGCGGTAGTTGCGTCGATCGTTCGAGGCTGGGAAACTCGATGTTGACCTTCGACGTTGGATGATGACAATCGATCTGTACCACAGGGACTCGTTAGGGGGGTTGGATCTGGGTTCCGACCCAAATCCCCTCTGATGCTTAAGTTAATATGGCACTTAAGGAAAAGAGGGAGCTTGGTGCAGCTGAGATCGACCCACGGAGGTTTGTCTCAAGACTGGCGGAGCAAACTCGAAAGTATAAGAAGTGTCAGCTGAGAAAGTAGAGTTCTATGTCTTATACCTCGTACCTTGGAATTGGAACCCCTTTACCTTCGTTCTTCGGTCTATTTATAGGTAATTCCCCCTCGATGATGTGTAACCGCCTCTCATTGATTTGGACACTATCTTGTCCGGAATTCGAGTTAACAGCTGCCCATTGACTCGGCCACATTAACTTTTCCCTGAATATTAGCAACAGCCTAACGGTCGAACGACCCATTCGTCTGCATCAGCTGTAATCAGCTGTACCCCGCTATGAGCGTGGGCGGTATTGGGTTGCGGATGCTAAATGGGTCAGGTATGCGGATACTCTAGTTGGATTCGTACACATGCACTAACAATGGCCCCCATCATTCGTGCATCAGAAATCGTACTGACTGAGACCGAATGATGAGTAATCTCCTTAAATGCACACGGTTTTTGAAATATCTGATTTGATGTGTGTCGCTAAAACCCTTTCGTCTTTGGAGTGAAAATGTGTCGCGCATCGGACGTCAGTCGGTTGGATTTCTTCATAAAAAAGAGAAAAGTGAGAAAAAAGTAGAGATCTTTCTGCTTCATCTTCTTTCTTGTTTCGTAAGCTTGCTTCCAGCATCGCCTCCCCGAAGATCGCATGTTCAATTTCAAGGTATCCTCCTTCTTCGACTCTGATTCTCTTTAGATTCGTCAGGTATGTTTGCTAGGGTCGTATTCAAGGAGACGACCCATGAGGAGCGTGTGGCGCGCCTCCGACCCCCTCGATGCGTCGATGTTCCTGGGAAGGAAAATGAAATTTGGATTGAGCCAAGTCTTCCCATTCGCTGAAGGGATCGGAGGTCGAAGGTCCCTGGAGTCATCTTAGATATGTCCCCTAGGTTTTCCCTTGATCTGACTGTCGAGGTGTGGCGAAGTTGCTTCTGTGATCCTTTTAGGGTTAGAGTGCCCAATCCATATGTGAGAGTGTGTTTTCCATGGAAGAGTGAGGTTGGGATGTATCTTAAAGCTTTTCGCTTAGGACTCCGATTCTCCCTTCACCCCTTTATCGTGGAAGTTCGGTGCTCTTCGGAGCATTCCATCTGTATACTTGCTCCTCAGGCTTTCCCTCCCTTGGTTAGCTTCATCGAGTTATGCGAGCTTTGTGGAATCCGTCCGACCCTTGGGCTATTCAGGTATTTATTTAGGATAATAGCCGACCCTTACCGAGTGTGGTACCATATCGCTGCTAGCCTGGGCACGAGGCTCATATACGACCTTCCAATTTCCGACCCTGGGTGGAAGGATACCTTTGTGTTTGTTGTCCTTCCTGATCTGGGACCATTTCTCAATGGTTAGAGTTCTCCGAATCCAGAGCTTGCGGTGGAGTCTCAGTTGTCGTTGGAGAAGGTCAGAGCCAGGTTGTCGCCGGGTGAGGCCGAGGCAATGAAGTCCCTTTTGAGTCGACCAAGGTAAGAAAGGTCGATTCAGTATTTGTTGGATGATCACACGCTAAAGATGTAATGCCCTACAAGCTACTGCACAAGTACTAGGGGGGGTGAATAGTACTTTAAAAATAACGAGGAGTATAATTCCTAATTATAGTGCAAACAACTACCAAATCAATTTGCGGAAGCTTAAATTGAAGACAACAACAAAATTAACAATGCTAACAATAGAATGTTACTGGGTTCGGATCCACCCAAGTCTCCCCGACTTGTTCCCGGTGATCCTACGTCCCAACCACCCAGATCCCCTCCGGATACTTGAGTTAGAAACCCTAACTCAAGATTTCCACTATGAAATACTTGTGAAAAACCTCCACAAGTCAAATCATACAAAATGTAATTTGTGACTCCCACAACCTGGGATCACAACCACACTCTCACAACCGAGAGTGAAACTTACAATTCAAATATGAAATGAAATAAGAAACTTCTTACCGACAAAATACCTATGCCTTGAGTATTGCTTACGAATTAGGGCGAGGATGATTTTGAGGAAGAAGAAGTGGCACCAAACCCTAGCTCCAAGATGTAGATCAGCGATGGAGAGCTTTGGGGATGTTGGTGACCTAGAATCAAGCACTTGGCTTGGAAGGCTTCACACTCAATGAATCTCTCTTTGGAAGTAAGAGTGAGGAGAGATTATTGAATGGAATGAATGAGCTTTGAATGAGCTTGGAATGATTTCTCTTGATCTCTAAACTTGCAATAATATCAGCCTTAAGTGCAATGAATGCAGCTCAACAAGTATTTATAGGATAGAGGAGAGAGAGAAAGAAATTTGAGTCATTACATGCTCCAACGGCTCTTTTCTGAACCCAACTAGTCGGTCAAAGAACAACCACCGACCGACTAGTTCATCAACTAGTCGGTCGGTCAATTAACGTATACCGACTAATGAGTGAACAAAGAAAATATCAAAGCACAGACACAAGGAACTAGTCGGTCCAAGAAGAGTAGCTGACCGACTAGTTTCACAACTAGTCGGTCGGTTACTCAACTGAGACCGACTAACAGATAAAACTGAAGTCTGAGCTTAAAATAGACTTAGTCGGTCCAAGAACAAATGTTGACCGACTAATTCACCAACTAGTCGGTCGCCAAATGAGCTTAGACCGACTAACGATAAACAGTAAGTTAGGTGAAAAATTGGCATGTACAGTAAAAGTAAACTAGTCGGTCCAAGAAGGAAAGTTGACCGACTAGTTCATCAACTAGTCGGTCGATCAATGAACACAGACCGACTAATGATAAACAGTAGCTTAGGCTCAAATGTGCATGTACGGGGAAAGCTCAACTAGTCGGTCACAGAAGCATCACTGACCGACTGGTTCACAAACTAGTCGGTCGGTGAGTCAACTTAGACCGACTAACTGTAAACAGTAAAGAGCTTGGAAATGACTGACTGAAACTAGTCGGTCCAAGAATCTTTGCCGACCGACTAGATCACCATCTAGTCGGTCAGTTCTTCTTCTTGAACCAACTAACATGCACAAGAAGTCGCGAATCGAAGCGCGAAGCTTCGGGAAGGATTGTATGGACTTCTACTAAGATCCTAGAGCTAAGATATGAGCGTTATGAAGATTTAAACCGTAAGACATACTCAAGGCTTAACATTCTACGAAAGAAGCTTAAAGACTATAAATAAAACTTGACGATACCGTCTTCAATAGCTTCAATCGAATCTTCATGACTTCTAAATTGGTCCATAAGCTTCAACGAAGCTTTAGGCATACGATCACGTGCTTTGAGAAGTCTTGAGACGTCGTAATTGATATTCATATGAATTTGGCGACGATCTCCATAACTGCGCTCACAAAGTGTTAGTACACGTTATATTTATGTTTGTTCATCATCCAAAACCAAATCCGGGGAGTCCAATATCCAACATTCTCCCCCTTTTTGGTGATGACAAACCAACATAAATAATAATCAAAAATAATAATTCAAATGAAATTTACTTACTCCCCCTACATTGATGACACGTTAATTCCAAATTAAACAATAATAATACGCATCAAGCAGACGAGTAAAGTATATAAATGAGAATCGATTATTGAATTGTCGTATACCAAAAGTAGGTTATTTGAACTATCGGATTTGAAAATCCATTTATATATCTAAACTCCCCCTGAATCTAACATATCAAATTAGATTCTTGGAATAATGCTCTAAATTTTCATTTAGCACATCGTTATTATTAAATCTCTCCCCCTTTGGCATTAGCAAAAAGAGCGGGAGGAGATCAACGACAACAACAATGACCTCAAATAAAAAAGCACGGGAGTCGTAGAATACGACGACGGGTCAAGTGACACCAAAAGAATACGAATAAAATCAAGGCGTGTCAATGAAACCATAGTCGAATAATCGTAATACGAAATCATCAAAACTCAAATCATTTTTACGGATTGAGTTATGGAATATACTCTCCAATATCAACATTGTTGGTTAATTTAGTGCACGGAAAACAATTCTATGTTTCCATAGAAGAAATTTCTATTAAACCAAGGAATATCGTCGAGCGACAAAATCAAACATCAGAGACAAAAATATAAATTTTGCACAATAGTATGAAATGTCAACTGCGATGTATATATATAAAAGATATGAACCAGAGTACATCAAAAATGAACATCACTGACATACAATACATCGATCCACCGATCGGTGCACAAAAATACATCATCATATCACATATATCGGAGTGGCATAAAACATACAACATCATCAAAATACATCAAAATACATCATCAAAAGTATCAAAATACATCATCAAAAGTATCAAAATACATCAGAATGACCCAAAACCCTACTCTATCCTAACCAAACTCTCACACACTAGATGTATCATCTAAGGAGCATCGGAGAGTCCTCAAAGAAGCTCAAGAGGAACCGGCAGGATCTGCAGCAGCAGTAGGCTCTGCAGTAGAAGTGGTGGAAACTGGATCAGCAGGAACGTCTGGAATATCAGCAGGAGCGACGGCAGAAGTGGCAATCTCTGGAGCAGCAACAGTAGTGGCCTCGGGAGCACCAGTCGGAGTATCCACCGCAGGAGCGGTGGCAACAGGTGTGCTCTCGGGGGCACCAGCAGACGAAGCAACAACAGCAGCACCAGAAGAGGAAGCACCAGCAGCAGTACCAGAAGGGCCCTCGGGGGCACGAGTGGAAGCACGACAAAGCTCCTCAATGTCCTCCTCGGCCAACTCATCCATCTCCTCATCCTCAGAAACATGAGGAGGAAGCTGAACACCCATCAGACAAGCCATATGGCAAACTACCTCCTCGGTACGAACCAAACGAGACTTGTGACGACGAAGTAACCGGACGCCATCATCAAGGGTGGCAGAGGGAGCAGCTGAGGCAGAGGCAGGGGCAGACGCTGACGGTGTCGTCCTCTGAACATGACGGAGCGTCGCAAGAGATTTCTTGACGGCCGTCACGTTCAGGGGAGGACCAAGTGGACGCTCATCGTCACGAGGCAAGGGGACACGGAAGTGACGGAAAACAAGGGTCAACAAGCAAGGAAATGGGATATGAGCCGATTTAGAGGACTTGCGAATACACTCGAAAGAGTCAATCTTATCGAGTATAATGCGAGCCCAATTAATCGAGCTCCCCATGAAAATGGCATAAATCAGCTTCAGAAAAGGCTGGGACGGTAGAGATGAGGAGCCGTACTTGGGAAGCAAGCACGACTTCAGAATAAGATTGAGGACCCATGCATTTGGCTTGAAGGATTTTGAAGGCACGCCAATCATGGCGGGAGGAATCTAATGGAAAATCTGAGAGAGGACGACCTGATCGAGGGAGGTGATATCGTCAACAGAAATGTCTGAGGGGAGGAGGCCAGACGAGGAGATACCCAAAATCTCTCCTAAGATTTCTGCTGTGAGGACTATAGGAGTCCCCAAAGCAGTCGTCTCAACAGAGTGGGTCTCGTCGTACTGACCCCGGATCCTATTGGCGTAGAATAGCTTTACTAGGCGAGGGTAGGGGTGAGGATTCGCCTTCGGGTCGTATCGAAGGTAATCGAGTAGACCGGAGGACGAAAGAAGATCGGCGAGGCCTAGGAAGTCGCTAAACTGGACGAAATGCTCCAGAAGCAGCGGGCAATGCTTGATACGGTTGTAAGCCACGAGACACAAAGGGTCGTCGCGACACAACGATATATCGACACCGCCTACCGGCATCGGACCCTTTCCCTTAGGCTTACGGGAAGACGAGCAAGGTCGGGAGCTAGACTCAGGATGGGTAGGAGGAGTGGGTTCCCTAGGAGTCTCAGTCTCGGGAGAGTACTCGGTGTCGGAATCCGAAGCACCGGGAGGAGTGGGAGCACGGAAAATAACTTGCTTGTGCTTGGTCTGAGGTTTGGTTCGGGGTTTCGCAGTCACCGTCCTCTTACGCTTAAGAGGAGGCGAAGACGAAGAGGGATGTGTGGTTTTGGCACGGCGTTTCGGAGGGGTTCTCGAAGGTTGAACGGGATCCGAAGGGTTAGGTTCTACGGTCAGTGGCGAGGGACTAGAGGGAGTGACCGGGATACGTGTTCTTGCCATAATGGACGCAAGACACGACGCACAAGAGATCAAAAGAGAAGAACCCTAGCCGAATAGAGAAACCCAATTCGAAACCCTAGCAGATGAAACCCTAGAGAAATACCTAACGCTAAGCTGAAAAAGAGCCCTAGACAGGAGAGGGGGTGAGGGGAGGTTACCCTAGGAGGAGGACGACGGCCGGCGACGGCGGAGGAGGTCGGAAAAGGGCCGGAAGTCGAAGGGTCAGCGAGGGGGGTCGGGGTTTTGAGAGCTGGAGATCAAAAAGCAACCGACTAAAATGAAAATTATCCGGTCAGATCGAGTTTAAGTCGGTCGAGAGCTCAAAAGACCAAACAGTCCCTGGCACAACTAGTCGGTCACAGTTCAAGCACTGACCGACTAGATCACGATCTAGTCGGTCGGTCAATGAGCTTGAACCGACTAGTTGCAAACAGTGGCTGAATCCAAGTTTAACTGACAAGAATTAGTCGGTCTGTGTTCATTTACTGACCGACTAGATCTCAATCTAGTCGGTCGGTCATTGAACATGAACCGACTAAAGGAGTTCAAAAGTTGAGAGATAGAGCTAGTCGGTCTGAGTTCATTAGCTGACCGACTAGATGTGAATCTAGTCGGTTGGTTGATGAACTGAGACCGACTAGATGAGTCCAAAAATTGATAATGAAGTTCTCTCCTCAAACTACTTGGACGATACATCACAATCCTCTCAAAAATCATCTAAACTACCCCATTAAACATCGAAATCTCAAATACGACATTCAAACATGAATTCGAGCGAAAATTCAAAATATCACATAAAATCCCGAAAAATCCAATAAGTCTAGCATGAATGAAATATTGCGAAATATAATAGCATGCAAGATTATCAAATGAAACATGAATCCTATATCTCGGATTCACCCATAATCCCCAATTCTCGACGCAACCGCACAAAGGAGTCCTCCTTTAGGGGTTTCGTGAAAATATCGGCGATTTGCTTTTGGGTTTCAACGTACACTAAAATGATGTCCTTTTTAGCAACATGATCATCTAAAAAGTGGTGTCGGACATCTATGTGTTTAGAACGGGAATGGTGTACCGGGTTCTTGGAAAGACATATTGCACTTTGGTTGTCAACCATGATAGGACAAGTATCACAATTTATACCAAAGTTAAGTGTGTGTCTCATCCAAAGAACTTGAGCACACGCGGCACCGGCGGCAATGTATTCCGCCTCGGTGGTTGAAAGTGATACGGAATTTTGCTTCTTGGAAAACCAAGAGACAAGAGAATTTCCTATAAAATGGCAAGTGCCACTAGTACTTTTCCTGTCGGATTTGCATCCCGCATAATCAGCATCACTATATGAGAGTAACTCATACGTGCTAGATTTCGAATAAAGTAATCCAAAATCTAAAGTGTAACTTAGATAGCGAAAAATACGTTTTACCGCTACTAAGTGAGATTCCTTAGGTTGAGACTGATAACGAGCACATACGCATACGGCAAACATAATATCGGGCCTACTTGCGGTAAGATAAAGTAAACTACCTATCATACCTCGATATAGACGAATGTATACATCCTTACCGCCCGTATCCTTATCAAGATGCGTAGTCGTGCTCACTGGAGTCTTTTTCCCGGAGGCACTCTCCATTCCAAATCGCTTAAGCAACTCCACCGTATACTTCGTTTGGTGGATGAAGATTGCATCGTCCATTTGGCGAATTTGGAGACCTAAGAAATATTTGAGCTCACCCATGTGGCTCATCTCAAATTGTTCCTTCATCACATTAGAAAACTCTTCGCAAAGAGCAAAGTTAGTAGCACCGAAAATGATATCATCAACATATATTTGAACTAAAATTATATCATTATTCGAATGCTTAACAAAAAGTGTAGAATCGGCTTCTCCCATTTTAAAATTCAAATCCAAAAGAAAGTTCTTTAGGCGATCATACCAAGCTCGAGGAGCTTGTCTCAAACCGTAAAGCGCTTTCTTTAGTTTAAAAACATGATTTGGAAATTTTTCATTAATAAAACCCGGAGGTTGAGAAACGTAAACTTCCTCAACAACATCTCCATTTAAAAATGCACTTTTAACATCCATTTGAAATAATTTAAAATCCTTATGGCATGCAAAAGACAATAATAATCTAATTGATTCTAATCTAGCTACCGGAGCGAAGGATTCTTCGAAATTAATACCTTCCTCTTGACGGTAGCCTTGAGCAACTAACCGAGCTTTGTTCCGGACGACGACTTGGTTTTCGTCGGTTTTGTTCTTGAAGATCCACTTTGTCCCTATGACGGTGTGGTTCTTCGATGGCAATGGAACAAGCTCCCAAACTTCATTCCTCTCGAATTGAATGAGTTCCTCCTCCATGGCTAAGATCCAAGCGCTATCTTCGCATGCTTCATTAACATTCTTTGGCTCTATTGAGGAGGCAAAGGCACAATGAGCGAAGTAGTTCACTTGCGATCTCGTCTTGACACTATCATGGATATTGCCAATGACTTGCTCATGAGGATGATCACGAACGGTATGAAGCCGTTTGGGAATACCTTGGTCACAAGGAACATTCTCAACAACTTCATTAGATGGGTTAGTCTCAATAGAATCAATAGAATCATTAGAGTTAGAATTATCAAACGAATCACATAAAACATCCATAGAATCATCATCATTTGAAATTCTAGTTGGAACAAATCCTTCATTAAATGAGACATGAAGCGATTCCTCGATCGTTGAGGTTCGTTTGTTGAATATCCGGTAGGCTTTGCTACGCGAAGAATATCCAACAAAAATCCCCTCATCGGATCTTGGATCGAATTTGTCCAAACTACCATACGTGTTCTTAATAAAACATTTCGAACCAAAAACACGAAAATGTTTAACTTGAGGCAACCTACCAAAGAACAATTCATAACAAGTTTGTTTAGTGCAGGGCCTCAAAAGTATTCTATTAAACACATAGCAAGCAGTGTGTACCGCTTCCGCCCAAAATTGATGGCCTAGTTGGCTATCATCAAGCATAGTGCGAGCACACTCCACTAGCGTCCTATTCTTTCTCTCAACTACACCATTTTGAGGAGGTGCACGAGGGAAAGAGAAGGTGTGTGTAATACCAACTTCATCACAAAATGTCTCAAAAGACTCATTCTCAAATTCACCTCCATGATCACTACGAATAGTGACAATGGTGGTTCCTAAGAGATTTTGCACTTTCTTAACAAAAATTGTGAAGTTTTCAAAAGCTTCATTTTTATTACATAATGAAAACACCCATGTAAATCTCGAATAATCATCTACGATGTGCATTTCCTAAGGAAGCAACTCTAGTTGGCCCAAATAAGTCTAGATGTAATAGCTCTAGTGGCCGTTTAGTAGAAATGCTTTTCTTAGGTTTAAATGAAGATTTAGGAAGCTTGCCACGTTGACAACAATCACAAAAACTTTTCTTTTCAAAAACGAGCTTCGGAAAACCTTTAATGGAATTTAATTTTGAAAGCTTATAAAGTGTTCCAAAATTCACATGTCCAAAGCGTCGATGCCATAAGTGTTGTTCACTTGTGTTGGCAACGAGACATTGTTCATAAGACTTAGGAAGATCCAAAATATAAATATCTTTATGACGAGTGTCGGAAAATAATAAATTATTATTATCACTCAAAATATTACACAATTCTTTCGCAAAGCTAACTTTGTAACCTTTGTCACAAAGTTGGCTTATTGAAATAAGATTATGATTTAAGCCATTAACTAGATAAACATCACTAATTAAGGGTTTAGATGGGTTACCCACTTTACCAACACCGACGATAGTTCCACTCTCGTTGCCTCCAAAGAGTACCCGGTTCCCATTAGCAATGGGCACCACTCCGGAAAGCAATTGAGCATCGCCCGTCATGTGTTTTGAACACCCGCTATCGAGTATCCAATTCCCCTTGGAGCTAAATTTAAATTTGTTGCTCCTTTTTTTTTTCTTTTCCTTGAGTACCTAAAGATAGAGAATTTCATATCATGGTACCCAAGGTCATTGGGTCCAAAAGATTAGACCTTTGGAAGCCAAGTCCAATTGGACTTAGACTTCCCCACATAATTTCTACTATGCACAACATCCGAAAAATAAGCATTCATATACACTTGTTTTTCACCCATGCTTGTGTCCTTTGGGCTCCAAATAGTGAAAATCTTGGGAGCCCTCATCCTATTGGGTGCATGCATGAGACGTTGATTTCTATGTGATGCATGTTGTGGATAGGCATAAGGAACATGATGGAATGGTGCATGTGGATAATTATTCATATGATGTTGTGGGTGAACATATGCATGTGTGGGAACACGTGCATGAGGGTGTCTCACATTGTGTGCACGTGCCCGTGAACGTGTAGCATAGAAATCATCATATGTGTGAGCCGGTGGAGTAGGACGTGTGTTCCTACGTGGCATAGTATTGGTGTACATATAAGCATGCCCCTTCTTTGGAGGTCCACCCAAAGTGGGTTTCTTTCCGAAAGAGGGTGTGGACGAGGTGGAAGCACCATTGGTAGATGAACTACCAATAGAGTGTTTTCTACCACTCGTAGAGTCACCGGAAGTTGGCCTAACAAAAGTAGTGGCCGATTTGGATGAACATCCCATCGTATACCTCAAGCCAATGTGATGATTGGCTGGAAGTAAGTCACTTAGGATTTTATCCAAATGGTCCTTACCCTTATTGAATTTATTAATTCGGCCTAATGTGTTCTCATATTTCTCGGTGAGAGAACGCATAGAAGTATCCAAGTT
The DNA here is from genome assembly GCA_030789695.1 of Scilla litardierei. Classification (NCBI taxonomy): domain Eukaryota; kingdom Viridiplantae; phylum Streptophyta; class Magnoliopsida; order Asparagales; family Asparagaceae; genus Scilla; species Scilla litardierei. Next base: position 143,374,666 of record CM061140.1, on the reverse strand, counting down.
GGATACTTGCGAAGTGAGCACATAAACACGAGATTTAAGATTCTCATTCTCAATACTCAAAGTCGAGTTTTGAGAAGTCAAATCCGCTATCCTATGTTCTTTCGGATCTTCAATGCTAACATGTTCAAGTTTAGATTTGAGATTAACAATCTCATTTCTTAACTCTTCAACAACGGTGTCGTTGTTGGTGATGATAGTCTTAGGCGAGGTTTGAATGCTAGCTAGGTCATCTTTTACTTTAGTATACCTATTTACTAATTTAGTATACTTAGACCATAATTGAGAATTAGCATTCCTAAGGTCATCCATAGTTACCTCATCGCCTTCGTCGTCACTATCATCGGAAGAGGAGGATCATTGATCATGCTCCTCTCTTGCCATGAAGCACATGTGCGCTTGCTCCACTTGCTCATCGTCCGACTCTCCGCTTGAGGAATCCTCGGAGTCGGTGAATGTTGCTCCGACAAGTCCCTTTTTGTTCCCTTTCTTGTACTTTTTGGACTTATCGAATTTCGGCGCCTTCCACTTCTCCTTTTGCTTGTTGAGAGGACACTCCGCTTTCATGTGTCCTGGCTTATTGCACTTGAAACACAAAGGAGAGGAAGAGGCGTTAGAAGAACCAAATTTAGCTTTGTTCTTATAGTTACCTTTTCGGAAGAAACGGTTGAACTTCTTGGCCATGAGTGCCATGGACTCCAAGTCCAACTCGTTTTCCGAGTCTTCATCATCGGTTGATGTGGATGTGGATGGGCGGCCTTGAAAGCAATAGCCTTCTTCTTTGGCTCGTCTTGCTTTAGGTAGGACTTCATCTTTTCTTGCAATTTTAGCTTGCTATCCTTGCGTACCTCGTATGCCATTAAAGTACCCATTAGTTGAACTACGGTGTACTTATTCATATCATTACCTTCCTCAATGGCGAATGTACGCTTTTCCCAAGAAGAAGGAAGTCCTTCGATAAGCTTCGAACACTTCTCCTTTTGGGTGTAGGTTTTGCCGAGAGCCTCCAACTCGTTTATGATGTCGACGAAGCGAGCGTAATACTCCTTCATCTTCTCGCCCTGTTGCATATGAAACATTTCGTAATCTTTGTTAACAACAACGAGTTTAGAGTCTCTTACCCTACTCGTCCCTTCATGTAGTATGAGGAGGGAGTTCCAAATTTGATATGCACTCTTACATGTGCATATCTTATTGAAGTCCTCGGGCTCCAATGCGTATTGCAAGGCGTTCATTGCCTTGGCATTGCTTACCTCCGCGGCGACCTCCGCGGTTGTCCATTTCTCAAAGTCTTCTTCGGCGGGCTCGACGTATTCCTTCATCGTGGTCCTCCATAGAGATGCACTCCGGAGGAAAGTTTCCATCCGGCATTTCTAGTACCCGTAGTTGGTACCGTTGAAGAATGGAGGCCTCGTTGAGGAATGTCCTTCCATCACCGAAGATGCTCCTTCACGGTTCCTGAAGGTGCCATAGTCGGAAGGTGGACGCATGGTCTTGTTGTCGTTGGCAGACATAGCTAAGTATCTGGCTTTGATACCAAATGTAATGCCCTACAAGCTACTGCACAAGTACTAGAGGGGGGGAGTGAATAGTACTTTAAAAATAACGAGGAGTATAATTCCTAATTATAGTGCAAACAACTACCAAATCAATTTGCGGAAGCTTAAATTGAAGACAACAACAAAATTAACAATGCTAACAATAGAATGTTACTGGGTTCGGATCCACCCAAGTCTCCCCGACTTGTTTCCGGTGATCCTACGTCCCAACCACCCGGATCCCCTCCGGATACTTGAGTTAGAAACCCTAACTCAAGATTTCCACTATGAAATACTTGTGAAAAACCTCCACAAGTCAAATCATACAAAATGTAATTTGTGACTCCCACAACCCGGGATCACAACCACACTCTCACAACCGAGAGTGAAATTTACAATTCAAATATGAAATGAAATAAGAAACTTCTTACCGACAAAATACCTATGCCTTGAGTATTGCTTACGAATTAGGGCAAGGATGATTTTGAGGAAGAAGAAGTGGCACCAAACCCTAGCTCCAAGATGTAGATCAACGATGGAGAGCTTTGGGGATGTTGGTGACCTAGAATCAAGCACTTGGCTTGGAAGGCTTCACACTCAATGAATCTCTCTTTGGAAGTAAGAGTGAGGAGAGATTATTGAATGAAATGAATGAGCTTTGAATGAGCTTGGAATGATTTCTCTTGATCTCTAAACTTGCAATAATATCAGCCTTGAGTGCAATGAATGTAGCTCAACAAGTATTTATAGGATAGAGGAGAGAGAGAGAAAGAAATTCGAGTCATTAAATGCTCCAACGGCTCTTTTCTGAACCCAACTAGTCGGTCAAAGAACAACCACCGACCGACTAGTTCATCAACTAGTCGGTCGGTCAATTAACGTGTACCGACTAATGAGTGAACAGAGAAAAGATCAAAGCACAGACACAAGGAACTAGTCGGTCCAAGAAGAGTAGCTGACCGACTAGTTTCACAACTAGTCGGTCGGTTACTCAACTGAGACCGACTAACAGATAAAACTGAAGTCTGAGCTTAAATAGACTTAGTCGGTCCAAGAACAAATGTTGATCGACTAATTCACCAACTAGTCGGTCGCCAAATGAGATTAGACCGACTAACGATAAACAATAAGTTAGGTGAAAAATTGGCATGTACAGTAAAAGTAAACTAGTCGGTCCAAGAAGGAAAGTTGACCGACTAGTTCATCAACTAGTCGGTCGATCAATGAACACAGAACGACTAATGATAAACAGTAGCTTAGGCTCAAATGTGCATGTACAGGGAAAGCTTAACTAGTCGGTCACAGAAGCATCACTGACCGACTAGTTCACAAACTAGTCGGTCGGTGAGTCAACTTAGACCGACTAACTGTAAATAGTAAAGAGCTTGGAAATGACTGACTGAAACTAGTCGGTCCAAGAAGCTTTGCCGACTGACTAGATCACCATCTAGTCGGTCAGTTCTTCTTCTTGAACCAACTAACATGCACAAGAAGTCGCGAATCGAAGCGCGAAGCTTCGGGAAGGATTGTATGGACTTCTACTAAGATCCTAGAGCTAAGATATGAGCGTTATGAAGATTTAAACCGTAAGACATACTCAAGGCTTAACATTCTACGAAAGAAGCTTAAAGACTATAAATAAAACTTGACGATACCGTCTTCAATAGCTTCAATCGAATCTTCATGACTTCTAAATTGGTCCATAAGCTTCAACGAAGCTTTAGGCATACGATCACGTGCTTTGAGAAGTCTTGAGACGTCGTAATTGATATTCATATGAATTTGGTGACGATCTCCATAACTGCGCTCACAAAGTGTTAGTACACGTTATATTTATGTTTGTTCATCATCCAAAACCAAATCCGGGGAGTCCAATATCCAACAAAAGATCCTTCTATGGAGCCCGGGTAATGCATCTCGATTCTATGTCTTTATCTCCGCCACTCACGATAATTATATTTGTTGTTTGCAGTTATGACTAACGGAAACCGACGAAGTAGCGAGTCCAGTATGGACCGGGTTTGGAGGGAGTAGTGGAAGAAGAAGAGAACTGTCGAAAGGTCGGGTGCCCGTACCGAGCGATCGAGTGCACGCGTCGAGGGATCTGGCTCTCAGTCTCCTCTCCACATCCACCAGAGCTCTTCTTCCGAGGGGGAGAGACTAGGCAGACCTCCAAGCCTTCTTCCCAAGCCTCTTCGAGGGATGCCTACAGCCAGGCTCCCATGCGGCCCGTTGTGCCCCTGGCTTCCGTCGTGGTTGCAAAGCTACGGGTGGTGGTCGAAGTCGACGCAGCCGACATTGTTGAGCCGACTGATATTTTCTTGTTGCAATTCTAAGCTACCATTCCTATAGTCATCTACGGTAGATTCTAGCTCATCTATTTTATCTTGCATTCCTTTACAAATATTTAGAAGTTCTACTTTAGTGCAAGATTTTACCTCATCGTGCTTTCCCATCAAATAGAGGGAGGAGTGGGCTTCATTCTCCTCAATCTCATCTCCACTATCCATGTCCCACGTTAACGCCATAGCTTTTTCTTTCTTCTCCGTGACATTATTCGTTTCTTGTAGGTAATTCCTCATGAAGTGTCCCTTCTTCTTGCATTTAAAACATTCCTGATTATTAGTAGTTCTCTGTTCAGAGGAATTTCTATCAGAATTAAAATTATTAGAACGATTATACCTTTTCGCCATATCATCTCTTCCTTGGTCAGTCTTGATATATCTTCTGAAGTTTCTGACCATTAGTGCTTGCTCCTCATCAAGATGATCGTCGTCGTTAGCTTGAAGAGCTAATGGTTTGGGAGATTTGGCCTCTGGTTTCTCTCTAGCTTCGATGCTCTGCAACTCAAGCTCATGTGACATTAAATTTCCTATCAAGTCCTCAACTCTCATCTTTAATAGATCTTTAGCTTCTTAAATGGCTGGGACTTTAGGACGGAACGAGCTTGGCAGCGCCCTCAAGATTTTCCTCACCTGCTCAAGACTAGAGGATGGCTTATCAAGGGAGCTAGACTTGTACACGATGTCAGTGAACCTCGCAAACATCTCTTTGATGGATTCTGATGGAAGCATGTGGAAACTCTCATATTCTGTATTCATCAAGTCAAGTCTAGACTCCTTGACCTATGACGTTCACTCATGTATCACCTCCAGCGTATGACATATTTCCCGTGCAGTTAAATATTGTAAGATACGATTAAATTCAGCTTTATCCAAAGAAAAATAAGTGCAATCATAGATCTACCATTCAATGAATAACGTTTCTTATCAGCAGCATCCAACTTATCTTTAGGTTTTATAATTTCAGTGTCTTCAATTTTAATAGTGTGGGGGTTTAATCCATTTTAACAATATCCCACACATTATAATCTACATACACTAAATAAATTTTCATTTTTGCCTTCCAATATGCAAAATCTACTCCATTAAACTTAGGGGGTCGGGCTATAGACTGACCTTCAGGAAATGCAGAATCAGATATATTCATGGTCATTTAGACTAAATCCTTTAATCTGCTCTGATACCACTTGCTGGATCTGGATCTAAGCCTAGATGGGGGGGGAGGGGGTAAATAGGCTAATAAAAATTCTCGTGCAATCCACGAGCAATCACATGCAGTTATAGCAGAAGCAGGTTAAATAATAAGCAATCACAGAGTACGCAGCAGATTTACACTGGTGCGGTCGCTTCAACGACCTACTCCAGCCCCAAAGCAGATACTAGCATTAATATGTTTTTTTGTACAACTACAATGAACTATGAGCCCCAACTCAACTCTCACCTAGTTTGTACCACACTCCTCGAGTGCAAAATACTATCAACCTAGTAAATGCTTTCTCTTGACAAGCCCCAACTCGTCAAGGCCCTCTTGTCTAGTCTCGAACTAAATAAGACCCTAAAAGTCACAAATATGGTAAAAGTTTCCCTTACAAAGATCGCTACATTACTACACAAATATAATAATAAAGAGTTTAGGAAATCTCAGTTTGTGTAGCGGTAGTCGTCTCTTTCAATCAGCTCAGGTCAGATCAAGTCTGATAGGATGTAATCGTCATATCACATCCCTCCTTGGATGAAGCTTGCGGCCTTGATGGTGTCTCCCCCTTGAAACTTGCGGCCTTGTGTAGAGACACTCCTTGTTGGCTTGCGCAATGGATGAATGACTCACCCCTTGTGTTGCGCATTGTATGGATGACTCTCCCCCTGTACTGTTATGCAATGTATGATGACTCTCCCTCTTTATAGCTTGTGCACTTGACGATGGACTCCCCTTGGATGTTGTGGCCTTGGATGGATGGAGAGTTCTTTGATGACTTGCGGCAATGGAAGGTGAGAGGCTTGATGCAATGGAGAGTTCCTAAGGTTTGCTACATGCGCAAGGATGAAGAAGGAGAAGTTGCGGCCTTGGTCTTTGGCAATGGTTGCTAGCTTTGCGGCCATGGTGGAAGGAGCTATGCAAGGGTGCTTTGGCAAGGAGCTTTGGCAATGGAGAAGGAGGAGTTTTCGCAAGGAGAAGATGAAGCCTATGTTACGCAATATAGATGGTTTAAGCTCTAAGGGATGTTGCGCACCTTTTCATGTATGGCCGGCCTCCCTTTGTTTTCTCTTAGTTTGTTCTCTCTCAAAATATCTCTCTTTGGAATATGTGTTTATATAGGAGAGGATGAGCTCAATTAGAATCAAATAGAACCCATAATTGATGGAGATGGGAAGGAATCCTAACTTGAATAGGATTTGAATGAATCATCATGGATATAGAGTTTGAATATGGATGGCTATAGGATTTGGATTTAAGTAGCTATAGGATTTGAATTGATCTCATGTAATCACAATTGATTTGTATGAAGTTCTCCATATCTCTTCATCTTTGACCAATTCTTCAATTTATATGGCTTTAGGATTTGATTTATGCACCAATTGATTTGAATGAATTCAAATATGGATTTAAATTGATTTCCTCCTTATCACATAGTCTTTGACTTAATCTAATATTTGTAGCCATTATCTCCATCTTGTAGGAGGATATATGCCCATAAGGCGATTTATCCTAAGTGTACGTCTTGTTAATAGAATATATGGTGTCCATTATCCTAAGTATGAATTCGGTTGAATAATATAATTAGATAATGTCCATAGAATTATAGTTAGGTCCTTACTATCCAGATAAGATCTCGATTATGAGTAGTAAGCGACCGTATAGAAACTTAAGTCTTAAACGGTTCGTGGTCATAGATGTGTCGAGAACTGGATATTGGCACATCGGATAGACCACTGGGTCTTTGTCTTACCTTAGGGTAATGATGATCTCATAGTCATTCGACTTTGTGAAGTCGAAGACGAGATTCAGGTGCTCATTAGAGAATGAGTTCACTGAACAACCAGCTTAGAGTTATTAAATGGTTAACTTTAACTAAACTGTCTATTATAACTCTAGGGTGATGATAGGTAAGCTGGTCCCTAAAAACCTGAAGTCATTTGTATGAACCTGTGAGTGAACAGTGTCGATTAGACCTATGATCTAGCTTTGAGGTTAGGCCTGTTGAAAGATCTTAGGTTGGGTTACACTTGAAGTTCTCGAGTAGATGACTAAGATGTGATTCGTCTCTTCCGTTAAAGGGAAGTTAGCGTCACATGTTCAGTACGGACTTTGTGTTAAACCTCGGCCGGGTTATGTTGTAAGATGTACAATGTGAATACAACAATGACCGTCGTATACTGACCAATGTTGTCTAATGGGGTTGACAGTAAACCATACCCTAGGCCAACAGTGACACAGTCTTGACGAAGGGACTATAGCTAATGGTATTCATCACTGACACAGCCAAAGTGAATCCAACGATACTTTTGTCAATGGGTGGATAACGTTATGATGATTCTGAAATAGGGACGACAACTACTGCTCGTGGTGACTGTCGTCTAGGGATTTCGAGCCCCAACCTGTCGTAAGGTCAGGCTGTAGGGACTCACACCGAGTAGCATTCGTGTATTAGTAACAGGAAGATTAATAAAAGAAATTCATTCGATGAAATGGAATAGTTAAGGTTCACAAGCCAGTTGTGAGACTAAGTCGTAGATGCAATAGGAATATTGTTGCATTTGATGCAAACAAAGATTAAACATGTCGTAAATTGGTTACGACAATATTTGTAGGAACAAAAGCATTGGAAAGTGTAACCTGGTTGACGGGATCGTCCCGGTCTAAACACAGGTTCAAACCACGTCCAAATCGGAGCTCAAATGAGCCCATAAATGCAAAAACAGTCCGAGGCAAAGTGGGTTAGACCCATTTGGGCTAACGGGCCCATCCGCAAGGGGTAAACTGGCACAGCCTACTGGAAACAGCGGGCACGCATGCCTGCTGCTCTGCGGGCGCGGCCCGCTGATTGCAGCGTGCGCACGCCCGCTGCTCAGCGGGCACGGCCCGTTGGAAACAGCGGGCGCACCCGCTGACCAGTGGGCCAGCCGATTGCCCGCCCTTTGCCTTGGGCGGGCGCGCCCGCTAAGCCTAGCGGGCGCGCCCGCAACTTAAGTAAATAGGGTTTTTTGAAACCCCTTTTGACGGCTACGAAAATTGACTTTTTGCTCATCTTTGGGCAATTGTTTGAGAGGTCAAACGAAGTCCAAATTCGTCGTCGTTCATTCCTACACGTTCACCATTCGAAGCCCTTCGAATTGATTGCTTGTTTGGTTTCTAAAGTTTAATGGATAAAGATAATTAATTCGTTGAAGTTGGTCTTTATGAAAGACTTACTAAACTTCAATTAAGCTAAATTAGCTAAATTAATTTCTTCTCTATTTGTTATTTGTCCCACATTGCTCGCAACGAAAAGAGAGGTGCTGACTCCCTATATAAATAGGGGTGCACTCTCTTCGTTGAAAAATGCACCAAGTCTTCGATCGAGTAGCTCCGAATTTTTGAGCAAGCTCGATTTACGACTTAAACTATTCTTTGTCTCTTCTTCATATTCTCCCTACTAGTCCTGGCAAGACTACGAAGGTGGGTTTGGATTTGGATCCAGACGTCTAAGACGCGAGTCTTTCAAGTGAAACCTTCTACCCTGTGTGATCGGCTTGGAGGCGGGTGTCGGCTCGGGCAGATCGGTTCCAAGGTGCGAGACGACTCGGGTGGATCGAGTCAAGGCGGTTCGGCTACGAGGAGCATCAGAAGCCGGTGCGGTACATCTTGCCCGCCCCAGGGTTGAGATTCCGGGTATGTTCTCTAAGTAATTTTTAGTGTAATTTAATTTTGTCGCAGTAGGATAGATCCCTCTTGGGGTGGTCAGATCCACCCTAAGTTGGTATAGATTAGGCTAGGTTCTGGCTCTCTCAGGGCCTAGCTAAATTGTTTAGCTAGTTATTGTTTCTTTTTCCGCTGTGCTTTATGCCTCTGTGGTCCGTCCGACTTAGGACGGGCACATATATGAGCTCTGAGGGTCCGCCAAAACCCTACTCATCTTTGACCAAGTCCACTTTGCTAATAAATGGAAAATTCGGCATCACTTTGACTTAGTCTCTCTTTGAGTATTTGCGAGAGTGACATTCCTGAAAACACTTAACACTCACATTAAATCGTTCACACACGTTCATTATCATCAAAAACGAAATAATCTACCATTGTATCCAACTACAGCTGTATTCAACACACCTATCATCTCCTATCAAATCCTTCCCTTCATCATCTCCTAACTTAGGCATCGGAGGGTAGTCAGGGGTCCGCCTCACGACTGGGGGGGGTTTGCCTCATGATCCTTTGACGTCTTTGCCCTCTTTCAGGTACCAAATAAGGAGGTCTGCCCGATGGAATCGTCATGTTCGGACTCTCTGTTGCGGGAATGCTTGTACCAGCGGTCTAGCCTAGACATCCACGAGATTTCGAGCGTCAACAGTGTAACGGTCTGTTTTCATCAAGACAACTATTTACATATTTAACCTATTTTCAAAAAAATTTTATAACTATTTTATAATAGTTTGTCAGGAGTTTTACGAATTCAAAAATTTTCTTATAAAAATATTTTAAAGTATCAAACTAGTTATGAAGTATTTTAGTAAGATCGGGTTCCATTAAATACCTCTAAATAATCTGGTAAAAAAATTCATTTCCAATTATTACCGTTTTGGCTTAATGAATTTATTTTCTATACAAATATCATCAAAACATTTTCAAACTTCTATGGTAACATTCTATGATCATTTAGGGCTTCCCACATTAATTTCGTAATTTTCCGAAGTCAAATCGATAGAGAACCCGCAAACCCGCTTCCTAAACGTTTTGGCCTAAAACACGTATTTCCGTAGCTCAAACCCCAAATTGGATCTCGTATTCGCGATCCTCGCGACGATACGATCCAGTGGGTATGTTTTCGTAATTTTTCGGACACGTTTACTAGTAGAGGCAAAATCGTAATTTTCGTTACAAATTTTACCGTCACCAATTACCCTAGTTAATTACTATAACCTAATTACCAATTACTTTAACCCCCCATGATAAACACGTTTAGACACTTTACCAAAATTTCCAAAGTTAGTCAAAAAGACTAACCTACCGTATTAAAATTGTTGGGATTAGTCAACAACCCTTAACCCCCTTATTAATTACAAATAATAAGTGATTAACCCTATAAATGCCCCCCTAAGCCCTCTCACTCACAGCTTAAACCTTTAACCCCATTATAAAACACACAGCAGCACTCTAACTCTCTCCTCCGTTTCGTTTCAAAAAAAAACCCAGGCTGTTAAATTTTGCGCGCGCTCTCTCTTCTCTCTTGCACTCTCTCTCTCTAAATCCCTCACTCTCCCACTCTATCTCTCTCCGCCACCTACCCTCCGGGCCTCGACCGTCGGCCACCCTAACCCGCCGCTCCTCAGTGCCGATCGCCGCCCCACGAAGCTCCGGAGCTCCCTCCCGCCGCCGACGTCTTCGAGCAGCCCCCACAACGCCTCCGCCGTAGCTCCTCCATCCTCGGCCGCCTCTCATTGTCGCCGAGCTCCCCAGCAGCATCGACCACCGCCCGCCACCAAGGAGCGTCGTTGGGAGCTTTCGCCTTCGCCGCCGCCGTTCGAGCCCCACAGCCCCCCGAGCTCCGCCGCTGCTTCCTCCGCCCCACGCCGCCACCGGAGAGCTCCGCTCTCGCCTCCCTCCACCGTTAACAAACCCCCGGGCGATCGGAAAACGGTGGGTACGGGGATAACTCGCGGGGAAATTCCGTAAATACGGAATTGATTTCGTAATTACGAAGTTTAAATATTAATAATAGGGTTTTATGGTATAAAATCCATAACTTGAAATCTAGGGCCCAGAAAAAAGTGAGACTAGCTCCAGAAAATCAGAAACATTATTTCGAATCTAATGGCGCTAGTTTCATCTTGACCAGACACATAGTTTTCTTAGAATTAATTTTTAACCCTAAAACTTAAATACGAAAAATTCTTTTAAAAATACGTAACTCTTTATTTTCAAGTATATAACGATGTGATAAAAATATATGTTAAAGAACTCCCCGAGACGGTCATTTTGACAGCTCACCTGCAACATTCAGATGTAGATTGTATCCAGAATAAATTGTTGAATAAATACGTTACTAATTGAAAAATAGATTTTTAAATTGATTTTGAGCTTTGAAAAATTATAAAAATTAACAGAAGCGTCTGAAAAATATTTCCTCCTACAGTAAAATTATTTTCATCATATCTAGCCTGTAGAAAAAATTTAGAACGTTGTCCGACACCGTTTCAGCCAGTTTTGAAAATCAAAACGATCAAAGTATTTGGATAGAAATGTCGTGTTTTTCCTAATCATTGTTTTTGTGTTACAGGTACAAACTCTTGTGCACCAACTTCAGAGGAAACCCTAGATCAAATTCCGGCTAGCTACGACAACCTCGAAATTGGTAAGTCACGACTTATTCTAAAATTAGAAAATTAGATAAGTGCCCCTGTATGGACTTAGGAACACTACCTATAGCCTCAGAACGGTTACTTGACTTGAACCGAACTAGAGACCTAATCTAATAGGAAAAATAAGCAACTACAGATTACTTTGCCAACTTTCAACTTTGGTGGTTGTAACACACAACCATCAACTTGGGTAAATTGTGTGCTAACAAAACTACCATCCTTAAACCAACAATTTTTGTATTCCATGTTTGTTGGACTTGTCTTTATCCTCAAATTTCTTAGCATCCACTTTGCTTTACTTTCTGGTTTTAAAACCAGTGGTCCTGGTTAACTATCATCGTGAACAAGGAATTGATAACATCTTGAGAAACATGTTGTGGAATATCTTGTGGAATATCTGGTGGAACATCGCATGGAACATCTTATGGAACATCCCGTATAAAACATGTACATTGAACACTTGACACTGTTGGATATTGGACTCCCCGGATTTGGTTTTGGATGATGAACAAACATAAATATATCGTGAACTAACACTTTGTGAGCGCAGTTATGGAGATCGTCGCCAAATTCATATGAATATCAATTACGACGTCTCAAGACTTCTCAAAGTACGTGATCGTATGCCTAAAGCTTCGTTGAAGCTTATGGACCATTTTAGAAGTCATGAAGATTCGATTGAAGCTATTGAAGACGGTATCGTCAAGTTTTATTTATAGTCTTTAAGCTTCTTTCGTAGAATGTTAAGCCTTGAGTAGGTCTTACGGTTTAAATCTTCATAACGCTCATATCTTAGCTCTAGGATCTTAGTAGAAGTCCATACAATCCTTCCCGAAGCTTCGCGCTTCGATTCACGACTTCTTGTGCATGTTAGTTGGTTCAAGAAGAAGAACTGACCGACTAGATGGTGATCTAGTCGGTCGGCAAAGCTTCTTGGACCGACTAGTTTCTGTCAGTTAACTCTAAGCTCTTTACTGTTTACAGTTAGTCGGTCTACGTTGACTCACCGACCGACTAGTTTGTGAACTAGTCGGTCAGTGATGCTTCTGTGACCGACTAGTTGAGCTTTCCCTGTACATGCACATTTGAGCCTGAGCTACTGTTTATCATTAGTCGGTCTGTGATCATTGATCGACCGACTAGTTGATGAACTAGTCGGTCAACTTTCCTTCTTGGACCGACTAGTTTAGCTTTACTGTACATGCCAATTTTTCACCTAACTTACTGTTTATCGTTAGTTGGTCTATACTCATTTGGCGACCGACTAGTTGGTGAATTAGTCGGTCAACATTTGTTCTTGGACCGACTAAGTCTATTTATGCTCAGACTTCAGTTTTATCTGTTAGTCGGTCTCAGTTGAGTAACCGACCGACTAGTTATGAAACTAGTCGGTCAGCTACTCTTCTTGGACCGACTAGTTCCTTATGTCTGTGCTTTGATCTTTTCTCTGTTCACTCATTAGTCGGTATACGTTAATTGACCGACTGACTAGTTGATGAACTAGTCGGTCGGTGGTTGTTCTTTGACCGACTAGTTGGGTTCAGAAAAGAGCCGTTGGAGCTTTAATTGAAACGTTTTTCTCTCTCTCTCTCCTCTATCCTATAGATACTTGTTGGGCTGCATTCATTGCAGTCAAGGCTGATATTATTGCAAGTTTAGAGATCAAGAGAAATCATTCCAAGCTCATTCAAATCTCTTTCATTCCATTCAATAATCTCTCCTCACTCTTACTTCCAAAGAGAGATTCATTGAGTGTGAAGCCTTCCATGCCAAGTGCTTGATTCTAGGTCACCAACATCCCCATAGCTCTCCATCGCTGATCTACATCTTGGAGCTAGGGTTTGGTGCCACCTCTTCTTCCTCAAAATCATCTTTACCCTAATTCGTAAGCATTACTCAAGGCATATGTATTTTTTCGGTAAGAAGTTTCTTATTTCATTTCAATTTCATATTGTAAGTTTCACTCTCGGTTGTGAGAGTGTGGTTGTGATCCCAGGTTGTGGGAGTTACAAATTACTTTGTGTATGATTTGACTTGTGGAGGTTTTTCACAAGTATTTCATAGTGGAAATATTGAGTTAGGGTTTCTAACTCAAGTATCCGGAGGGGATCCGGGTGGTTGGGACGTAGGATCACCGGGAACAAGTCGGGGAGACTTGGGTGGATCCGAACCCAGTAATATCTTGTGTTAGCATTGTTTATTTTGTTGTTGTCTTCAATTTAAGCTTCCACAAATTGATTTGGTAGTTGTTTGCACGATAATTAGGAATTATACTCCTTGTTATTTTTAAAGTACTATTCACCCCCCCTCTAGTACTTGTGCAGTAGCTTGTAGGGCATTACATTTGGTATCAGAGCCAGATACTTAGCTATGTCTGCCAACGACAACAAGACCGTGCGTCCACCTTCCGACTATGGCACCTTCAGGAACCGTGAAGGAGCATCTTCGGTGATGGAAGGACATTCCTCAACGAGGCCTCCATTCTTCAACTGTACCAACTACGGGTACTGGAAATGCCGGAGGGAAACTTTCCTCCGGAGTGCATCTCTATGGAGGACCACTATGAAGGAATACGTCGAGCCCGCCGAAGAAGACTTTGAGAAATGGACAACCGCGGAGGTCGCCGCGGAGGTAAGCAATGCCAAGGCAATGAACGCCTTGCAATGCGCATTGGAGCCCGAGGACTTCAATAAGATATGCACATGTAAGAGTGCATATCAAATTTGGAACTCCCTCCTCATACTACATGAAGGGACGAGTAGGGTAAGAGACTCTAAACTCGTTGTTGTTAACAAAGATTACGAAATGTTTCATATGCAACAGAGTGAGAAGATGAAGGAGTATTATGCTCGCTTCGTCGACATCATAAACGAGTTGGAGGCTCTTGGTAAAACCTACACCCAAAAGGAGAAGTGTTCGAAGCTTATCGAAGGACTTCCTTCTTCTTGGGAAAAGCGTACCTTCGCCATCGAGTAAGGTAATGATATGAATAAGTACACCGTAGTTCAACTAATGGGTACTTTAATGTCATACGAGGTACGCAAGGATAGCAAGTTAAAATTGCAGGAAAAGATGAAGTCCTACCTAAAGCAAGACGAGCCAAAGAAGAAGGCTATTGCTTTCAAGGCCGCTCCATCCACATCCACATCAACCGATGATGAAGACTCGGAAAACGAGTTGGACTTGGAGTCCATGGTACTCATGGCCAAGAAGTTCAACCGTTTCTTCCGAAAAGGTAACTATAAGAACAAAGCTAAATTTAGTTCTTCTAACGCCTCCTCTTCTCCTTTGTGTTTCAAGTGCAATAAGCCAGGACACATGAAAGCGGAGTGTCATCTAAATAAGCAAAAGGAGAAGTGGAAGGCGCCGAAATTCGACAAGTCCAAGAAGTGCAAGAAAGTGAACAAAAAGGGGCTTGTCGGAGCAACATTCACCGACTCCGAGGATTCCTCAAGCGGAGAGTCGGACGATGAGCAAGTGGAGCAAGCACACATGTGCTTCATGGCAAGAGAGGATAATGATCAAGGATCTTCCTCTTCCGATGATAGTGACGACGAAGGCGATGAGGTAACTATGGATGACCTTAGGAATGCTAATTCTCAATTATGGTCTAAGTATACTAAATTAGTAAATAGGTATACTAAAGTAAAAGATAACCTAGCTAGCATTCAAACCTCGCCTAAAACTATCATCACCAACAACGACACCGTTGTTGAAGGGTTGAGGAATGAGATTGTTAATCTCAAGACTCAACTTGAACATGTTAGCATTGAAGATCCGGAGGAGCACAAGATAGCGGATTTGACTTCTCAAAACTCGACTTTGAGTATTGAGAATGAGAGTCTTAAATCTCGTGTTTATGTGCTCACATCGCAAGTATCCAACTTGGATACTTCTATGCGTTCTCTCACCGAGAAATATGAGAACACATTAGGCCGAATTAATAAATTCAATAAGGGTAAGGACCATTTGGATAAAATCCTAAGTGACTTACTTCCGGCCAATCACCACATTGGCTTGGGGTATACGATGGGATGTTCATCCAAATCGGCCACTACTTTTGTTAGGCCAACTTCCGGTGACTCAACGAGTGGTAGCAAACACTCTATTGATAGTTCTTCTACCAATGGTGCTTCCACCTCGTTCACACCCTCTTTCGGAAAGAAACCCACTTTGGGTGGACCTCCAAAGAAGGGGCATGCTTATATGTACACCAATACTATGCCACGTAGGAACACACGTCCTACTCCACCGGCTCACACATATGATGATTTTTATGCAACACATTCACGGGCACGTGCACACCATGTGAGACACCCTCACGCACGTGTTCCCTCACATGCATATGTTCACCCACAACATCATATGAATAATTATCCATATGCACCATTCCATCATGTTCCTTATGCCTATCCACGACATGCATCACGTAGAAACCAACAACGCATGCATGCACCCAATAGGATGAGGGCTCCCAAGATTTTCACTATTTGGAGCCCAAAGGACACAAGCATGGATGAAAAACAAGTCTACATGAATGCTTATTTTTCGGATGTTGTGCATAGTAGAAATTATGTGGGGAAGTCTAAGTCCAATTGGACTTGGCTTCCAAAGGTCTAATCTTTTGGATACAATGACCTTGGGTACCATGATATGAAATTTTCTATCTTTAGGTACTCAAGGAAAAGAAAAAGAAAAGGAGCAACAAATTTAAATTTAGCTCCAAGGGGAATTGGATACTCGATAGCGGGTGTTCAAAACACATGACGGGTGACGCTCAATTGCTCTCCGGAGTGGTTCCCATTGCAAATGGAAACCGCGTCGTATTTGGAGGCAACGAGAGCGGAACCATCATAGGTGTTGGTAAAGTGGGTAATCCTTCTAAACCCATTATATGTGATGTTTACCTTGTTAAAGGATTAAACCACAATCTTATTTCAATAAGTCAACTTTGTGACAAAGGTTACAAAGTTAACTTTGCGAAAGGAATGTGCCATATTTTAAGAAAAGATAATAATGAATTATTGTTTTCCAGCACACGCCATAAGGATATATATATCCTAGATCTACCAAGATCACATGAACAATGTCTTATTGTCAACACAAGTGAACAACACTTATGGCATCGACGTTTTGGTCATGTGAACTTTGGAACACTTTTTAAGCTTTCCAAGTTAAATTCTATTAGAGGCTTCCCTAAGCTTGTCTTTCAAAAGAAAATCTTTTGTGACTCGTGTCAACGAGGTAAGCTTCCAAAATCTTCATTTAAACCTAAGAAAAGCATTTCTTCTAAGCGGCCTCTAGAGCTATTACATCTAGATTTATTTGGGCCAACTAGAGTTGCTTCATTAGGTAATGCTAGATATGGACTTGTCATCATTGATGACTTTTCTAGGTTTACTTGGGTATTTTCATTGTGTAATAAAAATGAAGCTTTTGAAAACTTCACAATTTTTGTTAAGAAAGTACAAAATCTCTTAGGAACCACCATTGTCACTATTCGTAGTGATCATGGAGGTGAATTTGAGAATGAGTCTTTTGAGACATTTTGTGATGAAGTTGGTATTACACACACCTTCTCTTTCCCTCGTGCACCTCCTCAAAATGGTGTAGTTGAGAGAAAGAATATGACGCTAGTAGAGTGTGCTCACACTATGCTTGATGATAGCCAACTTGGCCATCAATTTTGGGCGGAAGCGGTACATACCGCTTGCTATGTGTTTAATAGAATACTTTTGAGACCCGGCACTAAACAAACTTGTTATGAATTGTTGTTTGGTAGGTTGCCTCAAGTTAAACATTTTCGTGTTTTTGGTTCGAAATGTTTTATTAAGAACACGTATGGTAGTTTGGACAAATTCGATCCAAGATCAGATGAGGGGATTTTTGTTGGATATTCTTCGCGTAGCAAAGCCTACAGGATATTCAACAAACGAACCTCAACGATCGAGGAGTCGCTTCATGTGTCATTTAATGAAGGATTTGTTCCAACTAGAATTACTAATGATGATGACTCTATGGATGTCTTATGTGATTCAATTGGTAATTCTAACTCTAATGATTCTATTGATTCTATTGAGACTAACCCGTCTAATGAAGTTGTTGAGAATGTTCCTAGTGATCAAGGTATTCCCAAACGGCTTCATACCGTTCGTGACCATCCTCATGAGCAAGTCATTGGCAATATCCATGATAGTGTCAAGACGAGATTGCAAGTGAACTACTTCGCTCATTGTGCCTTTGCCTCCTCGATAGAGCCAAAGAATGTTAATGAAGCATGCGAAGATAGCGCTTGGATCTTAGCCATGGAGGAGGAACTCATTCAATTCGAGAGGAATGAAGTTTGGGAGCTTGTTCCATTGCCATCGAAGAACCACACCGTCATAGGGACAAAGTGGATCTTCAAGAACAAAACCGACGAAAACCAAGTCATCGTCCAGAACAATGCTCGGTTAGTTGCTCAAGGCTACCGTCAAGAGGAAGGTATTGATTTCGAAGAATCCTTCTCTCCGGTAGCTAGATTAGAATCAATTAGATTATTATTGTCTTTTGCATGCCATAAGGATTTTAAATTATTTCAAATGGATGTTAAAAGTGCATTTTTAAATGGAGATGTTGTTGAGGAAGTTTATGTTTCTCAACCTCCGGGCTTTATTAATGAAAAATTTCCAAATCATGTTTTTAAACTAAAGAAAGCGCTTTACGGTTTGAGACAAGCTCCTCGAGCTTGGTATGATCGCCTAAAGAATTTTCTTTTGGATTTGAATTTTAAAATGGGAGAAGCCGATTCTACACTTTTTGTTAAGCATTCGAATAATGATATAATTTTAGTTCAAATATATGTTGATGATATCATTTTCGGTGCTACTAACTTTGCTCTTTGCGAAGATTTTTCTAATGTGATGAAGGATCAATTTGAGATGAGCCACATGGGTGAGCTCAAATATTTCTTAGGTCTCCAAATTCGCCAAATGGACGATGCAATCTTCATCCACCAAACGAAGTATACGGTGGAGTTGCTTAAGCGATTTGGAATGGAGAATGCCTCCGGGAAAAAGACTCCAATGAGCACGACTACGCATCTTGATAAGTATACGGGCGGTAAGGATGTAGACATTCGTCTATATCGAGGTATGATAGGTAGTTTACTTTATCTTACCGCAAGTTGGCCCGATATTATGTTTGCCGTATGCGTATGCGCTCGTTATCAGTCTCAACCTAAGGAGTCTCACTTAGTAGCGGTAAAACGTATTTTTCGCTATCTAAGTTACACTTTAGATTTTGGATTACTTTATCCGAAATCTAGCACGTATGAGTTAATCTCATATAGTGATGCCGATTATGCGGGATGCAAATCCGACAGGAAAAGTACTAGTGGCACTTGCCATTTTATAGGAAATTCTCTTGTCTCTTGGTTTTCCAAGAAGCAAAATTTCGTATCACTGTCAACCACCGAGGCGGAATACATTGCCGCCGGTGCCGCATGTGCTCAAGTTCTTTGGATGAGACACACACTTAAAGACTTTGGTATAAACTGTGATATTTGCCCTATCATGGTGGACAACCAAAGTGCAATATGTCTTTCCAAGAACCCGGTACACCATTCCCGTTCGAAACACATAGATGTCCGACACCATTTCTTAGATGATCATGTTGCTAAAAAGGACATCATATTAGTGTACGTTGAAACCCAGAAGCAAATCACCGATATTTTCACGAAACCCCTAAAGGAGGACTCCTTTGTGCGGTTGCGTCGAGAATTGGGGATTATGGGTGGATCCGAGATATAGGATTCATTTTTATTCAATATTCTTGCATGCTATACTATTCGTTATATTTGCTCATGCTTGAAGTATTGAAATTTTCTGGATTTTTGTTGGATTTTCGGAATTTTCGCTCGATTTGTGTGTAATCGTCAAATTTCAGATTTTCGATGTTTAATGGGGGTAGTATAATGATTAATGAGAGTATTTTGATGTTTCATCCAAGTGTGATTAGGCGAGAAATCAAATTTCATTGATTTTCAATTTTTGAACTCTCTTAGTCGGTCCAAGTTCATTGGCCGACCGACTAGATTAAGATCTAGTCGGTCAGTTGATGAGCTTAGACCGACTAATTCTTGTCAGTTAAATTGGGTTCAGCCATTGTTTGCAACTAGTCGGTTCAAGCTCATTGACCGACCAACTAGATCATGATCTAGTCGGTCAGTGCTTGAACTGTGACCAACTAGTTGTGCCAGGGACTGTTTGGTCTTTTGAGCTCTCGACCGACTTAAAATCGATCTAACCGACTTATCTCTCATTTAGTCGGTCTCTCTCTCACTCCAAATCGAAAATATCCCCGACCCTTCGACTTCCCTCCTCCCTTTCCGTCGATCTCCGGCCTATTTCCGGCCATCCTCTCCGTCGCCGGCTGTCGACCTTCGACCTAGGGTAACCCCCCCTCTCTCCCTCTGCTGTCTAGGGTTCAGTTTTCAGCTCTAGGGTTAGGTTTTCATATCAATTCGGCTTCTAGGGTTTCGGCCTAGAGTGTTTTTAGGGTTCTTTCGATTTCTTACGTGCCGTGCCTCGATTATGGCTCGTACACGTATTCCGATCACTCCATCTAGCCCCTCACTGATGACCGTAGAACCTACCCCTACGGATCCTGTTCAACCTTCGAGAACCCCTCCGAAACGCCGTGCTAAAACCACCCAACCCTCGTCGTTTTCGCCTCCTCTCAAGAAGAAGAGGACGACGACCGCCAAGCCTAGAGCCCAACCCAAGCCTAAGCCCAAGCCCAAGCAACTTGCATCTCCCTCTTCTTTCCATACTCCTACCGATTCCGATTCCGATACCGAGTATAGACCCGAGCCTGAGACTCATAGGGAACCCACTCCTCCTACCCATCCTGAGTCTAGCTCCCGACCTCGTACGTCTACCCGTAAGCCTAAGGGAAAGGCTCCGATGCCGGTAGGCGGTGTCAATATCTCGTTGTGTCACGACGACCCTATGTGTCTCGCGGCTTACAACCGTATCGAACATTGCCCACTGCTTCTGGAGCATTTCGTCCAGTTTAGTGACTTCATAGGGCTAGCTGATCTTCTTTCGTCCCCGGGTCTTCTCGATTACCTTCGATATGACCCGAAGGCGAATCCTCACCCCTACACTCGATTAGTAAAACTATTATATGCCAATATGATCCGGGGTCAGTACGATGCGACCCACTCCGTTGAGACGACTGTTTTGGGGACTCCTATAGTCCTCACAGTAGAAATCTTAGGAGAGATTTTGGGTACCTCCTCGTCTGGCCTCCTCCCCTCAGACATTTCTGTTGATGATATTTCTTCCTTAGATCAGACCATCCTTTCTGAGATTTTCCATCAGATTCCTCCCGCCATGATTGGCGTGCCCTCCAAATCCTTCAAGCCAAATGCATGGGTCCTGAATTTGATTCTGAAGTCATGCTTGCTTCCCAAGTACGGCTCCTCATCTCTACCGTCCCAGCCTTTTCTGAAGCTGATTTATGCTATTTTCATGGGGAGCTCGATTAACTGGGCTCGCATTATACTCGATAAGATTGACTATTTCGAGTGTATTCGCAAGACCACGAAATCGGCTCACATCCCCTTTCCGTGCTTGCTGACCCTTGTTTTTCGCCACTTCCGTGTCACATTGCCTCCTGACGATGAGCGTCCACTTGGTCCTCCCCTGAACGCGACGGCCGTCAAGAAATCTCTTGCGGCGCTCCGTCACGTTCAGAGGACGACACCTTCAGCGTCTGCCTCTGCCTCTGCCTCAGCTGCTCCCTCTACCACTCTTGATGATGTCGTTCGGTTACTTCGTCGTCACGATTCTCGTTTGGCTCGTACCGAGGAGGTTGTTTGCCGTATGGCTAGTCTGATGGGTATTCAGCTTCCTCCTCCTGTTTCTGAGGATGAGGAGATGGATGATGAGGATATCGATGAGCTTGTCACCTCTTTAGCTCGTGGCGCTGAGGCCACTGCTGCTGCTGCTACCACATCTGCTACTGGTGCTACCGCTTCTGGTGCTGCTGTTGCTGCTTCGTCTGCTGGTGCCCCCGAGAGCACACCTGTTGCCACCGCTCCTGCGGTGGATACTCCGACTGGTGCTCCCGAGGCCACTACTGTTGCTGCTCCAGAGATTGCCACTTCTGCCGTCGCTCCCGTTGACCTTCCAGACGTTCCTGCTGATCCAGTTTCCACCACTTCTCCTGCAGAGCCTGCTGCTGCTGCAGATCCTGCCGGTTCCTCTTGAGCTTCTTTGAGGACTCTCCGATGCTCCTTGGATGATACATCTAGTGTGAGAGAGTTTGGTTAGGATAGAGTGGGGTTTTGGATCTTTTTGATGATGTATTTTGATGTATTTTGATACGTTTGATGATGTATCTTCATGTATTTTGATGATGTTGTATGTTTTTCGACACTGCGATATCTGGGATATGTTGCTGTATTTTGTGCCCCGATCAGTGGATCGATATTTTGTATGTCAGTGATGTTCATTTTTGATGTACTATGGTTCATATTTTATATATATATACACCGCAGTTGACATTTCATTCTATTGTGCACAATTTATAATTTCTTTTATGTCTCTGATGTTTGATTTCGTCGCTCGACGATATTACCTTGGTTTAATAGAAATTTCTTCTATGGAAACATAGAATTGTTTTCCATGCATTAATTTAACCAAGAATGTTGATATTGGAGAGTATATTCCATAACTCAATCCGTAAAAATGATTTGAGTTTTGATGAGTTCGTTTTACGATTTTCGAGTATGGTTTCATTGACACGCCTTGATTTTATTCGTATTTTTTATGGTGTCACTTGAACCGTCGTCGTATTCTACGACTCCCGTGCTTTTTATTTGAGGCCATTTTTGTTGTTTTTGTTCTTCTCCCGCTCTTTTTTCTTATGCCAAAGGGGGAGAGATATAATAATAACGATGTACTAAATGATAATTTAAAGCATTTTTCCAAGAATCTAACTTGATATGTTAGATTCAGGGGGAGTTAAGATATACAAATGGATTTTCAAATCCGATATTTCAATAATCTACATTTGTTATTCGATATTTCAATAATCAATTTTCATTTTATATACTTCACTCGTCTGCTTGATGCGTATTATTATTGTTTAAATTGGAATTAACGTGTCATCAATGCAGGGGGAGTAAGTAAATTTCATTTGAATTATTATTTTTGATTATTATTTATGTTGGTTTGTCATCACCAAAAAGGGGGAGAATGTTGGATATTGGACTCCCCGGATTTGGTTTTGGATGATGGACAAACATAAATATATCGTGAACTAACACTTTGTGAGCGCAGTTATGGAGATCGTCGCCAAATTCATATGAATATCAATTACGACGTCTCAAGACTTCTCAAAGCACGTGATCGTATGCCTAAAGCTTCGTTGAAGCTTATGGACCATTTTAGAAGTCATGAAGATTCGATTGAAGCTATTGAAGACGGTATCGTCAAGTTTTATTTATAGTCTTTAAGCTTCTTTCGTAGAATGTTAAGCCTTGAGTAGGTCTTACGGTTTAAATCTTCATAACGCTCATATCTTAGCTCTAGGATCTTAGTAGAAGTCCATACAATCCTTCCCGAAGCTTCGCGCTTCGATTCACGACTTCTTGTGCATGTTAGTTGGTTCAAGAAGAAGAACTGACCGACTAGATGGTGATCTAGTCGGTCGGCAAAGCTTCTTGGACCGACTAGTTTCTGTCAGTTAACTCTAAGCTCTTTACTGTTTACAGTTAGTCGGTCTATGTTGACTCACCGACCGACTAGTTTGTGAACTAGTCGGTCAGTGATGCTTCTGTGACCGACTAGTTGAGCTTTCCCTGTACATGCACATTTGAGCCTGAGCTACTGTTTATCATTAGTCGGTCTGTGATCATTGATCGACCGACTAGTTGATGAACTAGTCGGTCAACTTTCCTTCTTGGACCGACTAGTTTAGCTTTACTGTACATGCCAATTTTTCACCTAACTTACTGTTTATCGTTAGTCGGTCTATACTCATTTGGCGACCGACTAGTTGGTGAATTAGTCGGTCAACATTTGTTCTTGGACCGACTAAGTCTATTTATGCTCAGACTTCAGTTTTATCTGTTAATCGGTCTCAGTTGAGTAACCGACCGACTAGTTGTGAAACTAGTCGGTCAGCTACTCTTCTTGGACCGATTAGTTCCTTATGTCTGTGCTTTGATCTTTTCTCTGTTCACTCATTAGTCGGTATACGTTAATTGACCGACCGACTAGTTGATGAACTAGTCGGTCGGTGGTTGTTCTTTGACCGACTAGTTGGGTTCAGAAAAGAGCCGTTGGAGCTTTAATTGAAACGTTTTTCTCTCTCTCTCTCTCTCCTCTATCCTATAGATACTTGTTGGGCTGCATTCATTGCAGTCAAGGCTGATATTATTGCAAGTTTAGAGATCAAGAGAAATCATTCCAAGCTCATTCAAAGCTCATTCATTCCATTTAATAATCTCTCCTCACTCTTACTTCCAAAGAGAGATTCATTGAGTGTGAAGCCTTCCAAGCCAAGTGCTTGATTCTAGGTCACCAACATCCCCATAGCTCTCCATCGATGATCTACATCTTGGAGCTAGGGTTTGGTGCCACCTCTTCTTCCTCAAAATCATCTTTGCCCTAATTCGTAAGCATTACTCAAGGCATATGAATTTTGTCGGTAAGAAGTTTCTTATTTCATTTCAATTTCATATTGTAAGTTTCACTCTCGGTTGTGAGAGTGTGGTTGTGATCCCGGGTTGTGGGAGTCACAAATTACTTTGTGTATGATTTGACTTGTGGAGGTTTTTCACAAGTATTTCATAGTGAAAATCTTGAGTTAGGGTTTCTAACTCAAGTATCCGGAGGGGATCCGGGTGGTTGGGACGTAGGATCACCGGGAACAAGTCGGGGAGACTTGGGTGGATCCGAACCCAGTAATATCTTGTGTTAGCATTGTTTATTTTGTTGTTGTCTTCAATTTAAGCTTCCACAAATTGATTTGGTAGTTGTTTGCACGATAATTAGGAATTATACTCCTTGTTATTTTTAAAGTACTATTCACCCACCCTCTAGTACTTGTGCAATAGCTTGTAGGGCATTACAGACACTTCACTGGGGTTTTTGGGGTAACTCATAGTTTGAGAGAGTGCGTGAGTGACTGGAGTTCACTCTTCCCGTCCCGCTGCCTGTGTTTCGGTATCCCGTCCCGCTGCCTGTGTTTCGGTAAACTACATGTACCGTGCCTGTGTTTTGGCATTCGTCTGGGTCGCGCCCAGGCAAGAAATGAGCTCAATGGTCATATATTGTACTCTCCGACTTGAGTCACGTAGTTTAGTGTATAATATTTTGTCGGTGGCACACATAAGAATGATAAGCTTCATTCAATGGACCATGATCCGGTCAATGTGCTTGGCTAAGTTTGTTGGATCACCCTTGCTAGACTTGGGGTAAGTGATCCTGGCTTAGTCACTTCACTGGCCGTGTTCCACTGGACCGCAAGGATGCGAATCATGATTATGTAACGCCATCGATCTTCATCACTATCACCCTATCTTTAGCCAATACAGTCACCGCTACCCTACACGTTCCATGTACGTTACTTACTTCACTTATGCAGTCACAGTACTTTACTTGTCGTACCTTTAGCTACAGCAGTAGCATGTTTCACTTGCTTAGCCTGCTCTACCATTGTACAGTTGTTCCCCTTTTCGGTTCGGTTTACTTTTACTACTCAGTTGTGTACAGTTGTTGCTCAGTACTTTACTTTTCACTCTGGTTTGCTCGTATGTAGTTGCTTTTTGTCATACTTGTGCGCTGCTTCTTTTCTATATTTAGAATTATTGTGACTTACCTTCGGTTCCATTTATGGCACCGACAGACGACGACCAGGTTGAAGAAATTGCCCCTGAGTTTACAGAGCCAGAGTACGACCCGGAGACTGCAGAGTTTTAGCTGTGTGTGTTGGTGTGAGTGTGCTATGTTATGTATTTCCTTTCTGTATTTCCTTTATGTATTTGGTGAGAGAGTGCTGCTTGCAGTTGTACTTAAAATTTGGACTGTAATAATGTACGCTGGTTTGAGTATTGGTACATCTCTGGATTGTGGCTATTTTGTTTTCACTGGTAAACTGCAGGACCTGCGCAAATATCAAATAAGTAACGGGCCCCGAGAGCGGGTCGTTACAAACAGTTTGCATATCAATTCCCATTAATGAAAGGGAGTTGCTACGTGCACATACAGTTTTACTCAGCGCGCACCACCAGATTCCGATTATTTACAAGTTTTCCATTGAGAAATGCTCACAGCGCACAACCTTTGGAAAATGGCGAAAAAACCATCAGTTGTATGCGATGAGTAAAAGCACACTGCCACCGCTGTTTTGCTCAGCGCGCACAACCGCTATTTTTTCCAATCTCATGCACAACAGCCAATCTCATCGTAGAGGAGTTCGTCTTCATCTCGGTTTTGCTCTGGGCGTCGCTTTGGTGGTCCTCGAGCTTGCGTTGCAGTTTGGGGCAAGTTGATTTGAGCTCCGACGGTGTGAGCAAACTAGCATCATAAATTGTTTACATGACAGCAAAAGCAGACACGTCGTTTCAATTGTTTACATCCTTCGTCTCTTCTCTCTCGCTCTCATCATCACCAACATGGCCGCCGATTCCTCTCCCCATTTCTCAAATTCAGACTCAAACGCTTCAGTTCGAAGATTGACAATAGAGGCAACATTCATTTGATGACCCACAAGAGGAAAGATGATCGTTTAATTGGCAGAGCATCGACGCTCAATGGGTCTCCGGCCGTCGAGCCCGAACCCGCTAGTCCATCAGAGCTGGATACCGAGCTCGTCACCTCGCTGAAGCTGAAATTGTTTGTGAGTTCCCCCATTTTCTCACAATTTCCGTTTATGGGTCGTTTTTTGATTTGCAGTTCTTTGGTTTGTTTATGCTGTTATTGTCATCAGTCGGAGCTATTGTCCATGGTTGTGCACACTAGGCAAATTGGCATCAGAAACGACGAAAC
Source organism: Scilla litardierei (assembly GCA_030789695.1). NCBI lineage: Eukaryota > Viridiplantae > Streptophyta > Magnoliopsida > Asparagales > Asparagaceae > Scilla > Scilla litardierei. Next base: position 143,348,191 of record CM061140.1, on the reverse strand, counting down.
GACGTGTGGTTGTGCACGATGAGCAAACTAGCATCAGAAACGACGATCTCCAGCACGTACAATCATCAGAAACACGCGGGTAGAATCGGATTGGATTTTGAATGGCAAACTTGTAGATAGTGATTGTGCGCGCCGAACAAAACAGTACGTGCCCATAGCAATTCCCGTGATGAAATCGTCGTTTAAAGGGCATGTTCTTTTGCTGGAAAGGAGAAATGAGAAGTTGGAAAAGTTTGGAATCTGAGAAGAGAGAAAATGGAGTGTTGTGTTCTTTTGGGTGGAAAGTTGTATGGAAAGTGGGGTTAGGAAGTAAAGTGGAGTCCACCCAACTTTCTTGTATTCTTTTGGTAGTAGAAAGTTGAAATGAGAAAGTGGAAAGTTAGCGAGTTGGAGGAGAGATACATAGAGAGATGTGATAGTGGTACCCACAAAATAGTAACTTCCATAACTTTTCCATGGTCTCTTGAGGATTACAAAGAATTCCAAAAACGGTCATTCGAAGTGCCACGTCAGCAAACTTTCCACAAAAGAACAAACTCAAGAAAAGTTGATTGAGTAAGTGAATGAATAATGCCAAAAATCACTTTCTCATTCACTTTCCGTGCAAAAGAACAGCCCCTAAGTTGCACGTATAATGCCCAAAAGATAACCGAGTAGCTTCGCCGCGGGTTCAGCAAGGCGCTAGATGACACCGCCGATAGTGACACCTCAGGGCATCGCGGGGCCCACATGGTGGGTACTTGGCATGCAGGAGGGGGGGGGGGGGGGGGGGGGGGGGGGTCCTGGGACCGTACTGCGTCATCCCCGTCCGTCGATCTCTACGCGGATTCTCAAGGACACATCACACGGCGCCAAAATATAATTTTGTATTTACAACAAAGCACACAAATTTGTTATTATTTCGCAACGCTTTTAGCTGTGCGCCTTAATTTTGTCGCGCATTATTAGCTCGTGGATTAGTGGATAAAGGTCATGTTGATAACGTGTTGTAAACCATGGAGGCTACGGAACCCTGTAGCCATGTATTTATAGTAATAGGGTTATATAATGGGTGGATACCCACTAATGGGTTGGGCCTCCAAAGCCTGTTTATAACAGTTTTTTTGTTTTTCCATGGAGCTAATTACCTTTTTAAGTCATAGCCTAAGCTAGTTTAGTTCATACTAAAGGCAAGATTTGGTGGGGTTTAATGCATCTAAAAGGTCAAGATGGAGTGCCAGTTTGACCCATGTGTTTTTCCTAGGTCAGTGCGTTGTCTATAGCTCAACAATGCACATAACGGGAAATTTTATACACACAGACCGAATTGCTTTAGAGATATGGATGTATGTGTAGGGTGAGTGGAAAAAAAAAAGAAAAATTTTGTATGGCAAACTTGTAAATAGAGCTATGAGCTTGATTGGCAACGAAGTAACGAAACCATACAGTGGCGAGTGGTCCATTTCATCATTTGTGAAACCAAAGAAAATTGATGCTTGACTGAAAGTGAGGCATTAAGAACATTTAATTAAATATTTGGTCATTTTTAGCTGTCTTTATAACATGAACAACCTACGCATAGATCACAAATCTTTAGGCCACGTGTTTCAAGTTTTGAAGATCTTTCGAATCAAGTCGGTGATGTTTCTGCCTATCACCTTCAAGCTTTGGTCTGATGCATACTGAAGATGACGCCTTTGGTATCCTACATAGACGAGTCTGGTGATGGTGATCGTTATATGCATCTGAGATGGTGGAGGCCGCTGTGAATCTACATGCAAGGTTTGAGAGTAAGAAGTTGTAAAAAGTCCTCGTAGTGGTTGATGAATTATCCTTTGATCCCCTCTTGATTTGCTACACACTCTTTAGCGATGCTACACTGACATTTTAAAGTGAACTAGTGAAAGAAGCCGTGATGGTCTGACAAGATGTGGCACTGATCACATGTTGGGTAGATGGCCATCCATCTTGGGTTGTCCTAGGTTTTGCTGAGTTGCTCTCTGATGCATATGGGTTCATTCTAATTTTTGCTCCACGAGTATGCAAGCCAATGAATCCCATGCCAAGCAAATTATTACTATATATGAAGAAATTAAAGTGGTATACCTAGCAGAGATAGGATCATCTTTGTATTTCCCGTTAGCTAAGGAAATGGGGTTAAAGTCCTCAATTATTTTAAGAGAAGTAATACTGGATCTGTTATGAAGGTAGCTTCTGGGGGAGACCCCAGACCTTAATTTATAAGGTATGTGAGAGTGTATACATGTATGAGATACAATTTCTCTAATAGATACACTATTATCTTTTCATACCATATCATCTATTTACAACATTCCCCCTTATCCAGCCATAAGTGTGAAGTATGCCCATGAATACTTCTGTATTCTGAGCATCATATGAGTATCACTAAGGGTGGATACTTAGGATCCTGAATTAATGGGATTTGCCTCGTTAAAACATCTGGCTATGGAAAACCCAGTGGGAAAAAACCATAGCTAAGGAAAAAGAGTACAAATTTCGTCTAACTCCCCCTGATCTATACCAACACTTAAGCTTTCAGATCTCTCAGGCGTTTTTCATCATTCTTATTTACAACATTCCGAAAGTATACACAAATTACAAATATCACCATTATTAGGCAGCTGCTGAATCCAAAAACTCTGGAGAGGTGTGCTTTATTTCGTCGCCTCTGATGTGGTCTCCTCAAAAGTGGGGTAAGTATGTAGCATGGTCTTCAGACTATGTGATCAGCTCTAAAAGACCAGCCTCTGACCTAGTCGTCACTAGGATGTGATGTACCACCAGGCGCACTCAAATACACCATTGGTTTGTTTCTGGAATGGTGAAGATCTCGGAATGATAGGATGATGTTGCCTTCATAGTTTGCTTTGCATATCTACAGTAGATATGGCCGTCCCACTGTAGGTACACAGTCTGTGATTTCTCATTATAGGGGTCGGACATATAACCTGCATCTGCATAAGCATGGAGGATAATTCTTTATAATGTAAGCTCAAATCTATCGACCCTTGGAGGAAGCACAGAAGATGCTCACCTCCGGTCTAGTGGCACTTTTTAAGTGCATCACTGTATCTGGCTAATGAATTTACTGCAATTGCTATATCGAGATGCGTACAGTTAGCTAGAAGTGCTCTGATTGCACTTAGATAAGGGACTTCAAGACCAAGTATATCCTCCACCTCTTCCAACTGACGAAAGTGGTTTTTATGTACTTTCAAAGAGCGCACTACTGTAGGTGTACTTAATGGATGACATTGGTCATTGTTGTAATTTCTTCAAAACACTTTGTATGTATGGAGTTTACTGTAACAGGATTTTATCTATGTAGATAAATCTGTGAGCCATGCCTTATTTTATTTTTCCTAGGTCTTTCATATCATGTTTGATAGTCAGACCTAAACAGATATTTCGGTTTTCTATTCAGAAGATCCGATGAGATTTAACTTGTTTACAACTATGATCTCAAATCATGTTCTTTGCTCTTTGTAAAGATGCAAAGTCTCAACCCTTACTATGAAACCTTGCTTTGTCAAGTTATTCAGTTTGCTTTGTCAAGTTATTCAGTTTTTTGTACCTTATAGCTTACGATTTTGTACTTATATATTTTTATTTGTGCAATACTTATTGTGCCCATAGTTTTGACACCTTTTGGTATTTGGACTTCAGGTCCGAATATTTCACGTTTCATAAACGAGTCCAGCTCGTCTTTTATTGCCTCGTTCCATATTTGGCCAATCTCTACGTTTGCATTTTAGCAACAGAGTATGGAACGATATTATATAATTATCATCTCTTTTGCGATTTAAGTGGCAATATGATACGTGAATGTATTGTCGAAAATTATGTTCTATCTGTCCAACATCTCCCCAGTATGTACTGTTAAGGCCAAAAATGACCGGTACAGTTGTCAAGCTAACGGGGACTCACGGCGTTGAGTTGGAGCCTAGTCAGCCTTTAGAGTGAGGCCCTCGGTTGGATGAACCATGGTTGGTAGTTGGTAGTTGACGATGGTACGGCCGTTGATCGACCTACGAACGATCGTTGGGTCAGACTTCGAGGTTGAAAAGCTTGATATCGACCTTGTGCGTTGGATGGCGATCGTCGATCTGCACCACAGAGAGTCGTTAGGGGGGTCGGATCTGGGTTCCGACCTAAATCTCCTCCGATACTTAAGTTAGTGAGGAACTTAAGGGAGAGATGGAGCTTGGTGTAGTAGAGAACGACCCACTGAGGTTCGTCCCTAGACTAACAACACAAGCTTGAAAATGGAATGGAGAAGTAAGATGATAGAGTTCTATGTATTAGCACTCGTACTTTGAAGATGGAACCCCTCCTCCTATTTATAGGGGTTCGGGAGTCATCTTAGAGACGTTGGGGAGATAACGACCGCCTATATTGGGGTCATGATCTTCAGTCATGAATGGGAGTAAACGTTTCCCACGTCCCTGAGATTTCCGAGCCCGCCTTTAATCCCATGTTCGCGCGAGACGGACCCAACGATCGATTGGCCATTTGGGCTTTGACTAAGTCCAATATCGGACTTCTCTGGTGGGCATGGTGGGCATTGGCCATTCTTCGACCGAGTTTCCTCGAGCGCCGGCCCAATGACTTAACAATGGCCCCCATCGCATGACCTTAATGGATCCATCTGCTGAGGTCAAGCAACGTTACATCGTGTTTAATGGGGCGTGACAATCGAGAAAATAGCACTCGAGTTCTGGGTGCCAAAACGCCTGCCTCGTCGATTCGGTTGATTCGTCGATTCGAAATCCAAGGCGCCCTGGTCCTTGGATCTTTGACACGTGATTCATCATGCGGTTACCGCTTCGCCTATATTTGACGGTTCCAGTAGAGGAGTGCGAGGATACTTTCTTCATTCTCTCGATTTGGATTGTCCTTCTCTTGAAAGCAATGGCTTCTTCATCTGCTTCCAAAAAGAATGTGGTCGCTGCCGTCCAAAAGAACCAGAAAGGGGTCATGGAGCCAAGCTTGCTGACGGATTTAAGAACCATGGTTAAGGCTAGCCAAATCGACACACTTCAGAGGAAGTTTGTTCGTCTTAACTATCAGATCAGACTGCTCGAGAGGGACGAGAGGACTCATCCTCTCGGCAATCGGGAAGTGGGGGTCTACGTCAAAAATTTTTAACGGGGCCTCCGATTTCCCATGCATCCTTTCCTGCGGTATTTCCTATGTATCTTGACCATTTTCCTCTGCCAGCTGATGCCGAATGGTGTTGGCATGTTGATGGCCTTCATAGCTCTATGTGTGACGAAGGGAATCGAGCGATCCCTGCGTTTGTTCAACCATTTCTTTTAGATTCTTCCTCTTAAGACCCCAGGGTGGTACACGATAATGGCTCATCGTGGGAGGAAGTTGCTGGAAAATATCTCCACCTCCAACCCCAAGTGGAAGGACGAGTTCGTGTTTGTGGTCGTCCAAGGAGAGGCGAGCTTCTGCACCGGTTGGTGCACCCCTGATTTGGGCCCTACCAAGGATAAACCGCTGGACGTTGAGGAGAAGAAAGCTACTGACGCTCTGAAGGGTCTGCCGGTGGAGGTGATGTCTGTTGAGTGGCTCTGGTCGGACGAAGTGTTGTGTCGGACCGTGTGGACGAAAGGTTGGTTCGACCGTGCTCGCCAACTGTTCGAACTTCGTCACCTGGACTAACTTATTTGCTGTTCTAGCAGGGATGATCAGTGTGGATTACCAGGTAGATCCTGCACTGAAGGTCGCGGTCGAGGCTTGTAACGACCAGTTTTTGTAATGACTATTATATGAATAATATTGGGTGTTTTCTCCTTGTGTGCTTATCCCTGTCAGACGTTCTTATTTTGAGCTTCATAGCGTCCTTATCTTAGAGCTAGAGTGATCCTAGAGGCCATAGGAATCTTCCCGAAGCTTCGCGCTTCGATTCGGCACTTCTTGTGCATCTTAGTTGGTTCATGAAGGAGAACCAGCCGACTAGATTGCAATCTAATCGGTCGGCAACACTTCTCAGACCGATTAGTTCTTGTCAGTAAATTTCGACTGAGTTACTGTTTACAGTTAGTCGGTCAATGAACAACTATCGACCGACTAGTTGAGAAACTAGTCGGTTAGAGATTCTTCACAAACCGACTAACTGTTAGTACTCATTATCTATCTTATTCGACCTTTAGTCGGTTCATGAACGTTCACCAACCGACTAGATCCCAAACTAGTCGGTTGACGGGTCTTCACAGACCGACTAATCATGTCTTCCCAGTACCAACACTGTTCACTGTTTGATTTTAGTCGGTGTCAGTTGGGCGACCGACCGACTAGATCCCAAACTAGTCGGTCGACCCCTCTTCACTGACGGACTAGTTTGCCCAGTAAACCTAGGTTAAGTCGTAGCCGCCGCCTATTCTTTCTATTTAAACCCTATGCATTTTATATTCTTTCTTCACTTCTCCTAGCTGATCTCCTTCCCCAATCATTCCCCGATCTTCCTCTTACCTTCCTTCACCCTCCCGAGCCTCCTCTCACTCTCCATTGCGCCGGCACCACCCCGTAGGCCGCCAACCGACACCAAAACCCCAAAATCCTCTTTTGCTCAAGATTTGCCCTATATTCTCCAATCTCCAGATCTGTAGCAATTCGGCCGCGAGGAATCCTTTTCAACCATAGTCCTTCCGGATCGCTTCTTCCGTTGCCGTGCTAGATCCGATTTGGCGACGGCAATCTGGAATCCGGCGAGATTTTCTTATGCCGCAGATCCGTAGGCGCCACGATCTTCGCTTCGCAAATGGTTAGTGATCTACCTTTAATTTCCCTAAACCCACACTGTAAATTAGATAACCCTAATAAAACGGATTACTAGACGTTATAGGATTCCAATACAAACCGGATTATAACTCTCAAATCTAATTTTCTATTTTTCCATAATAGCGAACCCAATTACCGTAGGATACCGATCTCGAGACTCTCCTCGAGCAACAATCCAGGAATCATGCAAGTGAAACTTGCCAACCTTGCTTTAGGCCATGTTTTTAGGCCAATACCTTGTTTTTAGCGTGAAAGAGACTAGACCGTGAAATGATAGCGGTCTAGGCGCAAATTCAAATTCTAGCTTGACAACGAAGCTAGAATTTCCCTTGTCATGTCATGTCATACATTTGCCTGTCATGTTTAATTTTATTTAACGGTACGCAATTGCATTTCGAATAATTGTCATGTGCATCCATTTTACATATCATGTTTGCATGTTGCATCGTAGCACACGCTGCAAATCCATGTACAAATCCGTGTTTCCGTGTTACCGGCTAGGCACACGTTATGCGGGCATAACCCTACGCCATACTTATTAAAAACACTTCCTGGCTCGTGATTTAGAAGCGAGCATTACGTGTTCGGGGGTAATACCCTGGCTCGAAACACGTGGTGGGGTAGGGATAAACGGTCACTTGAGCGTAAGAGTTGGCCCGTACAAGCACTCTAGCCAAAGGGCGGAATCTCTGTACACGATGTGCTTACAATACTTGTCCTTATCCTTGTAAATGTTTACTTGCCCATGCCATGTTTTTACCTGCCATGCTTTAAATCATGCCATGTCATAAACTGCTGTTTACTTTACTTGCTGTTCTCCTTGCACAACATGTCAAGTTATACCATACTCTAGAACTGCTAGGTTGTTTTCACTTCTTTAGTTTCCTTGCACAAAGTCTTGTAGACTTTGCTGACATGTGCCCCTTCTCTTTGGGTGACGCATGTTAGTTGCTGAGCCAGAGATTGCTGTTGAGGGTGACGAGTTCGTGGAGTTCGTGTCCGATTCCGTTGCTGACGTTGAGCACGAGGAAACCGGTGACTGGTCGCGCCCCGGCGTACACGTCCCGAGGCGATGGTTGTAGTTTTACCGCAAGCGCACGGTATAGCGGCGAGCGGGTATCGAACACAGGGAGGACGAATGACCGCGCTTGCTCCTAATCAACCTGGCTATTTAGAGGGATAATTGCCTTGGGCGATCCTGTCACAATCGTCAGACAAAAGTGCGAAATATCAAATCAAATAGAGAACGCCTAGGGAATGGGGAATCCCCACTACTCACCGTATTTCACAATTGTGGTTCGCCGGTATCGAAATCGCTAGGATGAGAATTTGGATGAACTAGTGCAACTAAATGTGAAACCAAGCTCACGCTCTCGTGCTGTTGCCGGTCTATAGCTATCCTAGGTTTGGGTCCAATCTCTTGCAAACCCTAGCCTAGGGAAGCTAGCATTGGGATCAACATCATCGTCCAATTACGCACCGAGTCCAATCTCTTGCAAACTCGGTCCACAATCTAAATTAGGATAGTTCCTACCCGTCCAATCTCTTGCAAACGGGTATCGGCGCGGAATTGCAACCGGAGATCCTAGCATCGGTCCAATTTCTTGCAAACCGATACTTCGAAAATCCGACTCCAACCCAATTCGGATTTCTAGGGCTTCCTATCGAATTGGGATCCAATCTCTTGCAAATCCCAATTGATGTGAATACCTAGCTATCCGTAGTAGTTCGATCCCAATCTAATCCCTAATAACAATCCTAGCTCAATTTCTACCGGTTCAACACAAATACGAAATTGGGCTTGTAGGGTTCATCCCCACGCCCCAAGACGTGGAGACTACTCACTAATCATAGCAATAGCACAATAATTGGCAAAGAAATAGACAATGGAATTCATCACAACAATGATATAAACAATAAAAAATAGAGTTTTTGTGGAAGAGAAGTGCAAACCAATGTAGATCTTCAATCAACCCAACAAAAATCCAAGTTTTTCCCTTCACCAATCACAATTAATAAAGCTAAAAAGTAGACTCAAAAAGCTGCAAAAAATCTGAGAGGAGGCTCCCAAAACTAGGGTAAAAACAGAGCTTAAATAGCCCCAAAAATCGTCTAAAAATCCTGACCAAAACGCCCCTGCACAGCCTGTTTTCCGCAAATTTCGCTACAGGCAGCGCATCGCACTCGGCCGAGTGACAAAAGTCGCTCGGCCGAGTGAAAACCCTGTCAATTTCCAGTAAGTCGTGGGCTTCAGGGGTCTTCAGTTCGGGGGCGGCTCGGCCGAGTGAGTTGTCGTCACTCGGCCGATGGCTTCACTTCACTCGGGCGGACGGGATTTGCCACTCGGCCGAGTGGGTCTTCTGAAGCTCAGAGGCCGAAAAACAGTAACTTCGGTCTTTTTGAGAGCCTTCGTCTGGGCGCCACTCGGGCGGACGTGGTTTCGTCACTCGGCCGAGTGGGTCTTCTGTGCTCGGCCGAGTGCACAGGTAACTCGTGTCTGAATTGGTCGGCCGAGCAGTGTCTCGCTGGTCGGCCGAGTGGCTCCTCCACTCGGCCGAGTGGGACACAAAAAATGCCCAAACTGGTCGTTTTGGCCTCCTCGTCGCTCCGGCGACGTCCATTCTTCTTCCGCTCCTCTCCAACAGCAAAATACCCCTCGGGGAGGTCGTCGGTGGCCGTCTAGATTACACGCATCTCGAGATCACTCCTAATCGCGCCAAATCACCTGAAATGCGACAAAAACAACAAATCGTGAAAAGCATCGCAATATCGTCGATATATCGTGAAAAACATGATTTGGGCGATCAAAATGGCATGCAAACATGCGGGAAAAGGGTGTAAAATAAGGAGTGATCAAAATCCCCCAAGCTTGCCTCTTACTCGTCCTCGAGGAAGATAAGTAAAAAGCGAACCCGGTGGATTCGGAAAACGAAAACGGCGAAAAACGAAAGAAAAATGAAAAACGAAGAAGAATGAAAACCAAACGAAAATAAAGGAAGAAAGAAAGAAGAGGTAGGATGCTAGATCATTTTCTCAGGACGTGGGTTTCACTTACTCTTATGGCATGCACCGAGTGAGAAATACATGTCAAATAATCTCATTTTGATATCATAGTAGAATAGTGCAAGTAGAAAATAGAAAACCCACGAACAACGGTATAATCATGAGAAACGGAATGATTTTAAAATTAACATCGCCTGAATCATCTAAAGCGGTATACAAGTCTCAGATCACACACTTTTCAATTGAACGCTTTCTATCTGGAGTATAAGAGTATCACATCATAGAATAGAGAGAATAGAAAAGTATGGGTTTCATGAAATGGATGCTAGGCTTAGATTTCTGGATTTCGTAAAGCTAGAAACAATCTCACCGAGTATAGAATATCACTTAGCCTAGGTTGTCGTGCTATGTCAAGTAGTCGCTCTCTCACACATCAATGGATCTCCTCCCCCAAGCTTATCTATAAGCGTGGTGGCACAAAAATATTTACATCCCCATTTTTATAAAGCTCCAAAGGCAAAGAAGAGAAAGAAGAAAGAAAGAAAATAAGCGAGATGGGATCTTTTATTGAGGAATTTTTTTTTTCTTTTTTTCTTTTTTTTATATCATATATACAATGATCCCAATTCAAAGAGAGATAATGATATACGAGAATGTTCTTCTCTCTTTTATTATATATATATATATATTTTTTTTTTGGAATAAGAGATTTGGAGCTAGGAATTAATAACGGGGGAAATGCCATAAAATAGAATCACTAAGGGGAGATTCACCAATGATTTTAAAAGTAGAGAAATGTTGTTCAAGATTTGTGGAGAAAGAAATAAATATAACTCTCGGCTCACTCTATAAGACATGCACGACAACTTCAGCAGGGTGATCTAATCTACTCAGTTTCGATCGCAAAAAAGCTAACTAATCCAGATATATCATAGCTAACAATCATTCAATCATCCGGAAGTGAAGTGTACAATTCATGCATATAGAAGTGATAAAGGAAAAGAAGTCAGTACTCCAGATATAGGCATTCAATGCGTGAATCTTGGTGTGTTTTCTGTGATAGCATACATATGAATATTCAGGCTCAGCTAATAATAAAATTTCATCCATTTTCATGAGGAAAAAGTGTGGGCTCCTATTTCTAAATGCAAGCGAGTCATAGCATATGATATCAGAAATGAAATCTAAGACACGACAAATATAGCATGCATATAGAATAAGCTAACTCCACGTAGACATCATCACAGAAAATTCATCTCTAGCATGAGATGAAAAATAAGGAAGAAGTAAAGATAAAAGGAAAATGGAACTATGCAATGCGGCACACAGGTAAGTAAGGAAAACGTGATGCATGGCGAAACAAAAGGAAAATAACGAAAAATGAGTGCAAAAGTGAAAAGCGGTGTGAAAAACTGAAAATAAAGGTGGCAAATCGAAAAAAGAACGTGAAAGCTCACTCCCCCAAGCTAAACGGCACAGTGTCCTCAATGTGCAAAGTGTGGCACATAGAGAGACAAGCAATGTGAGGGGCAAGTGAGGATGGATGCATGATGGGAAGAAAAAATATAAAAAAGGAAAAGTAAGAAATGAAAATATGATGCGGAAATGATGCATGCACAGCTAGGAGTGATACGAAAATAAATACGGCACCCAGAACTCTCCCTCTCTCCCAAAAAAGATATATATAGATGTGATCAAAAATGAGAATCCCAAGTAGATATGATATGATATGCACAAATAGATATGATCAGAAATATAATCCCAAAATAAGTGAGGGGAGGGGGGTGGACAAAAGTGCATCAGGACCCAGCAGAGACGGGCAGCACAACGACAGGAATGGATCAAGGCATCAAGAGTGCCTAAGAAGGCGGTGCCGCGCCGTCTCCGTCCTGAGGCGGAGGTGGTGGTGGTGGTGGTGTAGGCTGCTGAGCTGGGGTGGGCGTGGGAGTGGAAGCAGGTCGAGCGTGTGTGGGTGTGTGTGTGGGAACCTGCGGGGTGGGTGGGGGTACGCGCGGGAGACGCTCTAAGATCTGCGTCAGGCAGTAGTGGATCTGAGGGATCAGGTCAAAGCGTCCAGACAGCGTAGAGACGGTGGAGGACAGGCTCCGAAGGTCTCCTCTAAGACCACTCACCGCCACCTCAAGAGCACGTATGCTCTGCAGTACGGTGTCGGGCGGGGGTGGTGCAGAGGGACGCACCGGTCTAGGCTGTGCAGGGCGAGGCTGGCATACGCGTGTGGAGTATGTAACGGGCTCAGCAGGGAATGGGACAAAAGGGACCGCGCCTGGAAAAGTGGGCCTGGCCTCGGTGTGAGGCCGGGACGCCGGCTGGCGAGGAGTGGAGGCAGCGGCAGCAAAGGAGGCGTGCAAAAGAGGTAACGAGGTGGCCAGAGAGGTCCGTGGCACAGACGCCACGACGCTCTCGGAGAATAAGGCGGCGGTGGAGACAGAGGAATCTCCCGCTGGGGCAGAAGTGTGCGGTCCAAAAGGTGTAACCCCAGCGGAGATCATGCTAACCATGGTCTCCACGACCGAAGTGAACGAGGGCTCTCCGCACTCGACTATGGTCGGCGGGCGCTCGGGGAGTGCGGAGCAAAGGGGCTCCACGGACAGAGGGCCTGAGGTGGCAGAGGGAGTGGTGGGGACAGCCTCGGAAGTGGTGACAGTGGTGGAAGTGGGCTCAGCAAAAGTACTCTCGACACAGGCAGAGGTAGGGACAGAAGTGTGAAGAGCAGTGGAAACGTCAGGAACAGGCTGAGAGGCCACAGGGTCGACGGGGTGGGCAGCAGGCTCGGCAGGGTGCGCAGCAGGGTCTGCGGGAGCAGCCTGGGCAGCGTGGGCAGCGGGGCCCTGCTCGGCCTCCTCGGCCTCGAGCACGTAGGCGGCGGGGATGAGGACATCCATCGCCGGAAGCCAGTCAACGTGGGCTGGTGCAATCAGAGTCCGAGCAGGGCTCGGGAGAATCATGTAATCGGCCCCATAGGGGCCGTGCAACCAGACCCAGTGACGCTCGCCGTGCGGACGCAGCATCTTCATCCGGGCCATAACGTCTATCGACAAGGAAGTGGGGCCCGGAACGCGTCGCAGGTCGTCGGGGAAATCCTCGCCGGTCATAAGAGCCAGCAGGGTAATCAGGCCGCCGCAGCATATCGGTGAGCGAGCGCCCACCGATACAATGATGCGGTCTAAGTACCATGCCGCGATATCGATCACGACGGCGGGGACAAGCTCGTCTCCATCCCTAGATAGAGCTCTGGGACGTGTCATCGCATAGAGCATGTAAAGCTCTGGCGTAGACATCGTGCCCGGCTCATATCTGGCCAAAAAGGTAGTCGCCATGAGGCGCTGGGCAATGCGTAGGCAGGGATGTACGATGGCCGAGGCCTTGGCCCTACTAGGGTCAAAGGCGGCGTGGAGACCCGTGATACGTGCCCAGAAGGCACCGGCGTCGAAAGAGGGTGGAGGGATATGTGTGGGGCCATAACCGCGATCGGCTCCGGGGACTGCGGGCCATGAGAAAAATGCTCTCATCATATCGAGAGTGACCTGGCACTCTCGATCCATGAACCGGAATGAGCATCCCTCATCGGTCCGGGCGATAGAACTCAAAACCTCAAGTGTCGGACGGGTAAAAGTATCCGCCGACACCTGGAAAAAATCTCGCCAGCCCACGTTGTCGTACAACGTGAGCATCCCCTCAAGTACCCCCAGGCGTCCTAGGTCAGCGAGGTGTGCGAACCTGGAGGGTACGATCGAGCGCTGGGAGATACGCTCGAAGACGGCGCGGTGTGCGTCGTCTCGGAACGTAATCCCGAGCGGCCCGACCAGTGGAGCCGGTGGTGGTGGCTGTGGATCGGCGGGGAGAGGCTGTGCGGGCTGTGGGTGCGCTGCAGGCTGTGCGGGGTGTGCGGGGCCTGCAGGCGGTGCGGGGTGTGCGGGGGACGGTGGAGGAGAGTCCTCCAACTCGTGGGAGGGGCCGGCATCATCCGACCGCTTCCGCTTGGCGGAAGCTCTCTTCGACCGCGGCCGTGTCCGGGGCGGCATATCTGCCCCGAGCGCGCGCCGAAAAAGTGAAAAGTGCGGCGTGTGCACAAGAGTGGAAAGAGTTTACCCAAACACGCCGCGAGTGCTAAGTAGTGGAAGCGTGCGAAGTCCGCGCCTTCACGAAGTCCTGAGCAGCCCGTAGAAACTCCCCTGAGCTCCCCTAAGCTCCAAAAAGCAACCTGCGCATGGAAAAGCGATATCAGCGAGTAATAATCAAAATGTATGGAGCAATAGAGGTATAACAGATAGATATAGGAATTGATTTGGGTTAGGGGGGCGTTTAGCACATGGATCCTCAAAATATACACGAGGAGAGGAGAAAACGGTGAAAATAAGCGAACCGGAGGTGATCGGAGGCGGGGCGGCCGGCGGCGACTCGGGCGGAGTTCGGCGACGGGCGGCCGGCGACGGCAGGCCGAGCGGCGGCGCGCGCGGGGCGAGTGGGCGAGCGGCGAGGCGAGATCGGGCGAGGGAGCTGAGGGGGCGCGGGCGAAGGGGTTTTTTTTTGTTTTCGAAAACCGTGCCCCCCCCCTCGGTTTTATATAAAAAAGTTACGACTCGGCCGAGTGACTTTACTCACTCGGCCGAGCGAGGCAATTAAAAATTTCTCCCCGATGTCGCTTCGGCCGAGTGGCTTTGCCAGCCTCGGCCGAGTGGAGTAAGTCCATTCGGCCGAGTGACTCAAGCTACTCGGCATGACTCGCCCTAGGAGGGTATCTGTTTTACTCGGCCGAGTGAATATATGTACTCGGCCGAGTAGCAGTTCTTATGAAATGAGGAAAATAGACAGAGAGTTGGGTACAGCAGACTTCCCTCGTTCGTGAGCGGCTCGGCCGGACGAACTTCTTGACTCGGCCGAGTGACTAGTATACTCGGCCGAGTGAGCCTTAATTTCTGCTGTTTATCTTCGTTTGGACTCTAAACTCCGTCTTTCTTCCTCCAGTCGATTTCATGCTCCTCCTAAGCGTCGAACGCCTTCTTGGGGCGCTCCTCATCGTCTCGTTCATCCTCCTCATGATGATCTACCTATCTTCTCTCCTGTCAAGAAAAATAGGACCCGTTATCACAAAATTTTTGGTCGGGTGACTCAAAATACTAAAAATTTCTAAAACGAAAATAAAGAAAAACGAATGAAAATAAAGCAAAAACCGTCGGGTTGCCTCCCGACAAGCGCTCGTTTTAGGTCGTGAGCTCGACCCCCTATAATTTTCAATCAATGCGGGATGTTTGGTGCACATGAGATGCACCCGTCAAACTTTCCGGGGAGCGCGCTTGGATTCGGACGTGGCGGCGTAGCGGTCTCCCTCGGAGGTCTCCTATCTCGAATAGTGTTGGGGGGAGGCTCCCCCAAGCTAGCATTTGCCCCGGTCAACGGCTTAGCCGGCGATGCCGATTTCCGTACCGGCGGAGCTTTCTTTGGAGACTTTGATTTCGAGAGCTTGCAGAGCTCTCGAATCCTTGCGACATCAGCGTCGCCTTCATCTTCATCAGTGGAGAAGTCTGGGGAATCATCATTATCGTCCTCATGGCCTAAATCCGGGCTTTCATCCAATTCTTCATCAAAAAGGGCACCAATTGAGTGAGGAATCGCCTCCTCTATCACCTCATCAAGGAGGTCCATATAATCGAGCTCCTCATGGTAAGGCATGTGCTTCATTGCCTTGGGAATGTGGAGTTCCACCTCGATGTTTCCGACGTTTAAGGTTAAGGTACTTTCACGCACGTCGACGATGACTCCGGCGGTGGCGAGGAATGGGCGCCCAAGTATCAATGAGGTGTCTCCCTCCTCCTTAATGTCCATGATGACGAAGTCACATGGCAAGCATATTCCTCCCGGGACTTGAAGTGGGATGTCTTCGGCGATCCCCACCGGCCTTGTTATCCGTCCATCGGCTAATTGAATGCGCATGTCGGTGGGTTTCAACGTTGTCCCGGTGTTAAGCTTTAAGAACATGGAGAGGGGCATGAGACTCACACTAGCCCCAAGATCTACCAACGCCTTTTGAAGAGGCACACCGCCCAAAGTGCAAGGAATCCGAAAACTCCCCGGATCTTTGAATTTTGCCGGCTCCTTTTCTCTCTTGGTGAACCAAGAGCCCTCCTCGGCTAGCATGATCTTCTCCTTCCTCTTTCTCCCCGAAATCAAGTCCTTCAAGAATTTGGCATATGTGGGGATCTCGATGATGGCGTCAAGGAAGGGAATATTTAGGCTAACTCCTCTTAGATACTCGAGGAATTTCGCTAGCCTTTTCTCCATTTTCGCTTTCGCTAGTCTTTGGGGGAATGGGACCGGTGGCATGAAGCGCCTCTCCTCAGTTAATAGCTCCGCCCTAGATTTCTCCTTGTCTTGTGGCTCCTTCTCCTTATCGACCTCAACTACCGGCTCAACCGGCTCCAAGCTTTCCTCCACGGCCTCCTCAATAGGAATCATGGCGGGGGTGGTGTCCTTCCCGCCTCTAGTTGTGACGGCAACTACGGCGTTGATGTGGCCCGTGTTGCCCCGTGGGTTTTGCTCCGGTTGCGCCGGCAATCTTTGAGTGTTCCGGTTGAGCACCGCTAATTGTTCCGAAATTTGAGCCACTACGGTATTGAGAGAATCTTGTCCCGCCTTCAAAGTAGCATTCACCTCGTTTTGCTCGACCATGAACGCCTCCACTCTAGTTTCGAAATCGGATCTTTGTGGAGCTTGTGGAGGGTTTTGGTTTTGATTCCTCCACCCTTGGTTGTATCCGGGAGGCCTATAAGGTGGGACTTGTTGCTTTGGTTGGAAGTTTTGTTGTGGAGGCCCCCTCGGCGGATAGTATTGTTGTTGGGGTGGTGGTGGTCGAGCTTGATTAGGCGGTTGTTGTGGCGGGTTCAAAGCTCCTTCATTGTTGGCGTAGGAGAATCCCGGGTGATTTCTTGCGGCCGGATTAGACCAATACCCTTGGTTCCCCGCAACATATTGCACTTGCTCCAAGGATCCTTCTCCTTGCTCTCCTCCCGAATACATGGCTTGAGATTGGTCTTGCCAATCACTCATTTGGCTTGCCGGCGTGGAGGTGGAAGGGCTTCCTTGAGGCTCCGTTATGAATTTCTCCAATCTCTCCACCACCTTGTGGAGAGAATCGAATTTGCTCGTAAGCTCCGCTACGGCCTTTGCCTCGTAGATGCTAGTCGGCTTTAAGGAGGACGTAGAGTGTCCTCGCTCATCGCCCCATTGTTGGTTATTAGAGGCCATCTCCTCAATTAGGGCCGTAGCTTCCTCGGGAGTCTTTGACAAGATTGCACCATTCGCCGCGGCATCAATAATTTGTTTGGTCCCCGGTTGGAGACCGTTGTAGAAGCTGTGCACTAACTCCCAATCTTCTATACTGTGGTGCGGGCACTGGTGCTGCAAATCCTTAAATCGCTCCCAAGCTTCATAGAGCGTCTCGTGTGGTCCTTGCTTGAAGGACATGAGAGCGCTCCGGATCTTCACCGTCTTGGATGGTGGATAGAATTTATCAATGAATGCATCCGCCAACCCGTCCCAAGAGGTGAAAACTCCGTCAGCTTGCGTCCTCAGCCAATAGAGTGCTTTGTCCTTTAGCGTGAAGGGGAAGAGGCGCAGTCTGATGGCATCAATCGGGACCCCCGGCATTTGGAAAGTGGCGCACTTCGACAAGAAAGATTGGATGTGGTAGTGGGGGTTCTCGTGAGCGTTCCCATGAAAGGGGTCTTGTTGCATCAAAACCACCAACCCCGTCTTTAGCTCGAAGTTCTTGTCAGCCGCCAACTCTGGCACGGCGATGGATGACGTAGTAGAAGAGGTTTTAGGCCGAAGCCTATCGCGAATAGATATTATTCTCGCCATTCTCGCCGCCAATTCTTCAGGAGTTTCCCGGTTGGTCATAAACCCCCCTTCCGGATATTGTCTCCTTTCCGCTCTGAGTCTCCGCGCGGTACGTTCGATCTCGGGATCGAATAATAGGGCTTCGGGATCCGCCGTAGATCTCGTGTACATGCACAGTGAAAGCAGAGTTTCAAAGAGATGATTAGTACCGTGGAAGGGTTAGGTAGAAATAGCAAAGGAAATAATAATGGTAAAAGAAATAAAATAAAAAGAAAATAAAAGAAAGAAATAGCTAGGTGAAAAAAGAATCAAACGCAATCGCCTCCCCGGCAACGGCGCCAAAAACTTGGTCGCGCCCCGGCGTACACGTCCCGAGGCGACGGTTGTAGTTTTACCGCAAGCGCACGGTATAGCGGCGAGCGGGTATCGAACACAGGGAGGACGAATGACCGCGCTTGCTCCTAATCAACCTGGCTATTTAGAGGGATAATTGCCTTGGGCGATCCTGTCACAATCGTCAGATAAAAGTGCGAAATATCAAATCAAATAGAGAACGCCTAGGGAATGGGGAATCCCCACTACTCACCGTATTTCACAATTGTGGTTCGCCGGTATCGAAATCGCTAGGATGAGAATTTGGATGAACTAGTTGCAACTAAATGTGAAACCAAGCTCACGCTCTCGCGCTGTTGCCGGTCTATAGCTATCCTAGGTTTGGGTCCAATCTCTTGCAAACCCTAGCCTAGGGAAGCTAGCATTGGGATCAACATCATCGTCCAATTGCGCACCGAGTCCAATCTCTTGCAAACTCGGTCCACAATCTAAATTAGGATAGTTCCTACCCGTCCAATCTCTTGCAAACGGGTATCGGCGCGGAATTGCAACCGGAGATCCTAGCATCGGTCCAATTTCTTGCAAACCGATACTTCGAAAATCCGACTCCAACCCAATTCGGATTTCTAGGGCTTCCTATCGAATTGGGATCCAATCTCTTGCAAATCCCAATTGATGTGAATACCTAGCTATCCGTAGTAGTTCGATCCCAATCTAATCCCTAATAACAATCCTAGCTCAATTTCTACCGGTTCAACACAAATACGAAATTGGGCTTGTAGGGTTCATCCCCACGCCCCAAGACGTGGAGACTACTCACTAATCATAGCAATAGCACAATAATTGGCAAAGAAATAGACAATGGAATTCATCACAACAATGATATAAACAATAAAAAATAGAGTTTTTGTGGAAGAGAAGTGCAAACCAATGTAGATCTTCAATCAACCCAACAAAAATCCAAGTTTTTTCCTTCACCAATCACAATTAATAAAGCTAAAAAGTAGACTCAAAAAGCTGCAAAAAATCTGAGAGGAGGCTCCCAAAACTAGGGTAAAAACAGAGCTTAAATAGCCCCAAAAATCGTCTAAAAATCCTGACCAAAACGCCCCTGCACAGCCTGTTTTCCGCAAATTTCGCTACAGGCAGCGCATCGCACTCGGCCGAGTGACAAAAGTCGCTCGGCCGAGTGAAAACCCTGTCAATTTCCAGTAAGTCGTGGGCTTCAGGGGTCTTCAGTTCGGGGGCGGCTCGGCCGAGTGAGTTGTCGTCACTCGGCCGATGGCTTCACTTCACTCGGGCGGACGGGATTTGCCACTCGGCCGAGTGGGTCTTCTGAAGCTCAGAGGCCGAAAAACAGTAACTTCGGTCTTTTTGAGAGCCTTCGTCTGGGCGCCACTCGGGCGGACGTGGTTTCGTCACTCGGCCGAGTGGGTCTTCTGTGCTCGGCCGAGTGCACAGGTAACTCGTGTCTGAATTGGTCGGCCGAGCAGTGTCTCGCTGGTCGGCCGAGTGGCTCCTCCACTCGGCCGAGTGGCTCCTCCACTCGGCCGAGTGGGACACAAAAAATGCCCAAACTGGTCGTTTTGGCCTCCTCGTCGCTCCGGCGACGTCCATTCTTCTTCCGCTCCTCTCCAACAGCAAAATACCCCTCGGGGAGGTCGTCGGTGGCCGTCTAGATTACACGCATCTCGAGATCACTCCTAATCGCGCCAAATCACCTGAAATGCGACAAAAACAACAAATCGTGAAAAGCATCGCAATATCGTCGATATATCGTGAAAAACATGATTTGGGCGATCAAAATGGCATGCAAACATGCGGGAAAAGGGTGTAAAATAAGGAGTGATCAGTGACCAGTCTTAGTTTCCTTCACAGTTTCCTTGTTAGTTTTTGTTTAGTTTGGTGGTGAGTAGCGCCTTTGTGTTAGTTGTTTTTGCTGTTGGCCATGCTGGGCCTTTTTCTTTCGACTCTGTTGTAGCATGGTGGCTTTTCTGGTTGTTGGATATTTTGTTGGACCTTGAGATTGATAATTTATTATTTGTCTCTTTTCTATTATTCTTGTCTTTGTTTCCGTGTCACATTACAGGGACCTGCAAATTTATTGTTGATTGACGCTTATCGGACTTGCAGCTTTGTAGCTTCAAGTCTGAGCGGACCTTCTCACGCTTCGCTTCCATGTTTTTGGGAAGCGAGGCGTGATAGGTTTCTTTGGTGGTGCATGCAGGTCCTACACTCTGTAACTGTGACCTAATCGAAACAACGATAAGAAATTATAGAATGTCCGATAAATAATTTTGACACCGAGTCATAGGCTAAGAGTCTGATGTTATTTCGTTTTCTGTGTCATTAGATGGCTGGAAGACGGAATACCCGTGGTGGTGGTGGTGGTCGTGTCGAGGAGCCGGATCGGGAGCCCACCAATGGGGAGATTATGTGGATGATGCATCAGATGATACAGGTGCAGCAGGGGATGCTGCAGAATGCCCGGAATGTTCCGCCTGCTCGAGCAGCGCAGCCTGTTCAGAATGTCCCTCGCTTCGAGCCTGGAGCGAAGCAGTTTCGGGAGCTTGGTCCCGCTTACTTTGATGGGACCGAAGGACCTCTGGCTGTGGATGAGTGGTTTAGGAACATGGAGGACAACTTGAAGATGTCGAAGGTCGACCCGGCTGGATGGGTTGACTTGGTGAAGAGACAACTTAAAGATAATGCTCGGAACTGGTGGGATGCTGAGGAGGAGTTGCTGGAGGAGCCGATATCCTGGGCTACTTTCAAGTCCAGATTTGATGAGGAATACTTTCCGAAGGCTGCCAGGAGGGAGATGGCACAACGCTTCATCGACCTGAAGCAGGGGAGCTTGACGGTGGACCAGTACCACCAGAAGTTCACCAGGCTGAGTCGTTTCGCACCGAAGATGGTGCATGATGCTGATGAGAGGGCCCAGAGGTTTCTGCAAGGGCTTTCTTTGGATCTTCAGAGCTTTGTGACTTCTTCTGATGCAGAGTCCTATCAGAAGGTTCTGATTACAGCGAAGAGGCAGGAGCGGATTGTGAACCAGAGGAGAGAATGTGCTTCTGGAGCTGGGAAGAGGCCTGTGCAGCAGGCCAGGACAGTGATGAGACCAGGGTTCAGGCCCAATCAGCCGGTACAGTTCAAGAGGCCCGGAGGACCTCCTACTCTGAAGACTTGCCATTTTTGTGGCAAGACTGGGCATGTCAAGGATCAGTGCCGGAAGATGTTGGGACAGTGCTTAGTTTGTGGTGATCATGCGCATACCATGAGGGACTGCCCAAAGTCCAAGCAGCCTTGGAAGGGACTTGTTGCAGCTCATCCATTGCAGCAGAGGACACCTGTACCTGCTGGACGTAGAGCGCCTCTCGTTTCACAGAGGCAGGATTTTCAGCAGGCTGTTCAGCCGAGGCGGCAGGCCTTCCTGATGACTGCAGTTGAGGCTGAGACCGTGGATGAGGTTATTGCAGGTAACTCTCAATCTAGTTATTCTTTTCTTAGTTAGTCTGTTTGTTGAATTTGATTGCTGCTTGTTATGTATGCTAGAATAGAATTTGATTGTTAGACTGTCTGTTAGGTGTGATTTTGGTTTGCTCATTTCATGCACGAGTCCTCTTCAACTCTGGTGCATCGATGTGCATTATTTCCAGGAGCTTCGTGGAGAAGCATTCCCTGTCGACTTCCCCTCTTTCCAAGAGTTGGGATATCGTTACAGGAAATGAAGTGGTCTCGGTGCATCGTGGTTGCAATTCTTGCCCTTTGGTGGTCTGTGGACATGAGCTCTACGCTGATTGCATCGTCCATGACATCATCAACTATGATGCTGTTCTTGGGATGGACTGGCTTGGGAGCTTCTACGTCACGATCGATTGTCGGAGGAAGAAGATGGTGTTCGAGATCCCTGGACATCCGGTGTTCGAGTTCAGCTGTGGCAACAGTTCGCTTGGTCCGGTCAGGTTTCGGGCTAAGCTGGTGGAGAACATTGCTATGCAGATGGAGCAGTGTCGACCTGCAGTAGTGCGTGACTTCGACGGCGTTTTCCCCGAGGAGATGTCTGGATTGCCGCCCGATTGAGCTCTCGAGTTTTCGATCGATCTTATTCTGGGTGCACAGCCTATCTCGAAGGCGCCGTATCGTATGGCACCAACAGAATTGGAAGAATTACGGAAGCAGCTGGATGAGCTTTTGCAGAAGGGTTACATTAATCCCAGTGTGTCCCCGTGGGGAGCACCGGTCTTGCTGGTGAAGAAGAAGGACGGTTCGTGTCGCATGTGTGTGGACTACCGGGAGTTGAATGCGTGACCGTCAAGAATCGTTATCCGTTGCCTCGTATTGATGATATTTTTGATCAACTGGGAGGATCGAGGGTATTCTCTAAGCTGGACCTGAGGAGTGGTTATCACCAGCTGAAGGTGAGGAAGGAAGATGTTCCGAAGACAGCGTTCAGGACGAAATATGGACACTACGAGTTCGTGGTTATGCCTTTCGGTGTAACCAACGCGCCCGCAGTTTTATGAATCTGATGAATTTGATCTTCTATGACTTTTTAGATAAGTTCGTCGTCATCTTCATTGACGACATTCTGATCTACTCGAAGTCTGAGGAGGAGCATGCGTCGCACTTGAGGACAGTATTGGAGATCTTGGGGAAGCATCGGTTGTATGCTAAGTATTCCAAGTGCGAGTTTTGGCTGGACAGGGTTGCTTTTCTCGGGCATGTGGTGACTGGAGATGGTATTTCGGTGGATCCCGAGAAGATTAAGGCTATCAGGGAGTGGCCTGTTCTGCGGTCAGCGTCTGAGATCTGGAGTTTCCTTGGATTGGCTGGTTTTTACCGGCGGTTCATTAAGGACTTCTCCCGTATTACCGAGCCGATGACCAGACTGACGCGGAAGGATGTGCCTTTTGTTTGGTCTGATGATTGTAAGAAGACTTTTGGTATTTTGAAGGATAGGTTGACAACTGCCCCTGTTCTTGCTGTGCCTGATCGGAATGGAGGATTCGAGATCTTTTGCGATGCTTCTGGCAAGGGTCTCGGTTGCGTATTGCATCAGCATGGGTACGTGGTTGCGTATGCTTCTCGTCAGCTTAAGGCTCATGAGAAGAATTACCCGACGCACGATTTAGAGTTGGCCGCTGTCGTGTTTGCGCTGAAGATTTGGATGCACTTCCTGCTGAGTGAGAGGGTGAAGATCTTCACCGATCACAAAAGCTTGAAGTACATTTTTACTCAAAAGGAGCTCAACATGCGACCGCGTCGGTGGTTGGAGCTCATGGCGGATTACGAGATCGATTTGCAGTATCACCCTGGCAAGGTGAATGTTGTTCCGGATGCACTGAGTAGACTTCCAGCGGTGATGTTGTTGACTTCGCAGTGGAGGTTGCAGCAGGATTTTTGCGAGTCCGGTATTGAGATTGTTCTTCCTGAAGAGACTTCTTCGTTGATGTGTATGCAAATACAGTCGAAGATTGTGGATAGGATCAAGGCTGGACAGGCTGGAGACCCGAAGTTGGTGAAGATTCGGAAGCTGGTGGATGCTGGTCTGCGGACTGATTTCGTGATTCATGAGGATGGCTCGTTGAGATTTGGAGCCAGGTTATGTGTGCCAGCTGGAGACATCAGAGAGGAGCTGTTGGTTGAGGCACACAGTTCGCCGTATTCTGTGCATCCTGGTGGCACCAAGACGTACAAGGATCTCTGCCTGAACTTTTGGTGGCATGGCATGAAGAGGAGTATGGCTCGGAGTGTAGCCAAGTGTCTGGTTTGCCAGCAGGTAAAGGCGGAGCATCAGCGTACGACAGGGTTGCTACAACCGCTTCCGATTCCAGAGTGAAAGTTGTAACACATCACTATGGACTTCGTGACTGGACTGCCTCGGAGTTCGAAGCAGAATGATGCGATTTGGGTGATCGTAGACCGATTGACCAAATCCGCGCACTTTATTCCTTTCCGAGTAGGACAGTCCACTGAGGCGCTAGCGAGGAGATATATGGAGGTAAATCTTTTACTCTCCGTTTTAATTTCCTTCTTCCTAGTTAGATAGTGATGTAACGTGAATCATGCAGGAGATCATGCGACTTCACAGAGTCCCCGTGAGTATCGTGTCGGACAGAGACACGAGATTCACGTCTCAGTTCTGGCAGAGTCTGCAGAAGAGTTTGGGTACGAGTCTGAGTTTCAGCACGGTGTACCATCCGCAGACGGATGGCCAGTCCGAGAGGACGATCCAGATCTTGGAGGATATGCTGAGGGCGTGCATGTTGGACTTCAAGGGTTCTTGGGAGGATCATCTCCACCTTATTGAGTTTGCCTACAATAACAGCTACCAGGTGAGTATTGGCATGGCACCTTTTGCCGCGCTATACGGGAAGAAATGTCGATCGCCACTAAGCTGGGATGACATTGGAGATCGGGAGCTGTTAAGACCTGAGATGATCGTGGAGGCTGAGGATTGCTCAGGACCGTTTCAAGCATTGGGCTGATGCTAAACGACGTCCGTTGGAGTTTCAGCCAGGTGACCATGTGTTCCTGAATATTTCCCTGAATCGAGGAGTGATTCGCTTTGGGAAACGAGTGAAGCTGAGCCCGAGATACATTGGACCGTTTGACATTCTGGAGAGAGTTGGTGAGGTAGCCTACCGCTTAGCCTTGCCACCATCTTTGGAAGGAGTTCACGATGTCTTCCATGTGTCGCAGCTTCGTCGGTACATCAGCGATCCATCTCACGCTGTGGATTTCTCGGAGATCACCGTTTGCCTAGATCTGACGTATGACCAGCAGCCAGTGCAGATTTTGGACAGGCGTCAGAAGTCACTTCGGAACAAGACCGTCGATCTTGTTAGGGTGATGTGGCGACACGGCTCGCCAGGAGAGTCTACTTGGGAGACAGAAGACGAGATGAGAGAGCGTTACCCACTTTTTTTCCCTGACACGTGAGTGTTAGGAAATTCCGAGGGTGGAATTTTCTTAAGGTGGGGAGGATGTAACGACCGGTTTTTGTAATGACTATTATATGAATAATATTGGGTGTTTTCTCCTTGTGTGCTTATCCCTGTCAGACGTTCTTATGTTGAGCTTCATAGCGTCCTTATCTTAGAGCTAGAGTGATCCTAGAGGCCATAGAAATCTTCCCGAAGCTTCACGCTTCGATTCGGCACTTCTGGTGCATCTTAGTTGGTTCATGAAGGAGAACCAACCGACTAGATTGCAATCTAGTCGGTCGGCAACACTTCTCAGACCGGCTAGTTCTTGTCAGTAAATTTCTACTGAGTTACTGTTTACAGTTAGTCGGTCAATGAACAACTATCGACCGACTAGTTGAGAAACTAGTCGGTTAGAGATTCTTCACAGACCGACTAACTGTCAGTACTCATTATCTATCTTATTCGACCTTTAGTCGGTTCATGAACGTTCGCCGACCGACTAGATCCCAAACTAGTCGGTTGACGGGTCTTCACAGACTGACTAATCATGCCTTCCCTGTACCAACACTGTTCACTGTTTGATTTTAGTCGGTGTCAGTTGGGCGACCGACCGACTAGATCCCAAACTAGTCGGTTGACCACTCTTCACTGACGAACTAGTTTGCCCAGTAAACCTAGGTTAAGTCGTAGCCGCCGCCTATTCTTTCTATTTAAACCCTATGCGTTTCATATTCTTTCTTCACTTCTCCTAGCTGATCTCCTTCCCCAATCATTCCCCGATCTTCCTCTTACCTTCCTTCACCCTCCCGAGCCTCCTCTCACTCTCCATTGCACCGGCACCACCCCGTATGCCGCCAACCGACACCAAAAACCCCAAAATCCTCTTTTGCTCCAGATTTTCCATATATTCTCCAATCTCCAGATCTGTAGCAATTCGGCCACGAGAAATCCTTTTCAACCATAGTCCTTCCGGATCGCTTCTTCCGTTGCCGTGCTAGATCCGATTTGGCGACGGCAATCCGGAATCCGGCAAGATTTTCTTCTACCGCAGATCCGTAGGCGCCTCGATCTTCGCTTCGCAAACGGTTAGTGATCTACCTTTAATTTCCCTAAACCCACACTATAAATTAGATAACCCTAATAAAAACGGATTTCTAGACGTTTTCGGATTCCAATACAAACCGGATTAGAACTCTCAAATCTAATTTTCTATTTTTCCATAACAGCGAACCCAATTACCGTAGGATACCGATCTCGAGACTCTCGTTGAGCAACAATCCAGGAATCAGGCAAGTGAAACTTTCCAACCTTGCTTTAGGCCATGTTTTTAGGCCAATACCTTGTTTTTAGCGTGAAAGAGACTAGACCGTGAAATGATAGCGGTCTAGGCACAAATTCAAATTCTAGCTTGACAACGAAGCTAGAATTTCCCTTGTCATGTCATGTCATACATTTGCCTGTCATGTTTAATTTTCTTTAACGGTACGCAATTGCATTTCGAATAATTGTCATGTGCATCCATTTTACATATCATGTTTGCATGTTGCATTGTAGCACACGCTACAAATCCCTGTACAAATCCGTGTTTTCGTGTTACCGGCTAGGTACCCGTTATGCGGGCATAACCCTACGCCATACTTGTTAAAAACACTTCCTGGCTCGTGATCCAGAAACGAGCATTACGTGTTCGGGGGTAATGCCCTGGCTCGAAACACGTGGAGGGGTAGGGATAAATGGTCACTTGAGCGTAAGAGTTGGCCCGTACAGCCACTCTAGCCAAAGGGCGGAATCTTTGTGCACGACGTGCTTACAATACTTGTCCTTGTCCTTGTAAATGTTTACTTGCCCATGCCATGTTTTTACCTGCCATGCTTTAAATCATGCCATGTCATAAACTGCCGTTTACTTTACTTGCTGTTCTCCTTGCACAACATGTCAAGTTATACCATACTCTAGAACTGCTAGGTTGTTTTCACTTCTTTAGTTTCCTTGCACAAAGTCTTGTAGACTTTGCTGACATGTGCCCCTTCTCTTTGGGTGACGCATGTTAGTTGCTGAGCCAGAGATTGCTGTTGAGGGTGACGAGTTCGTGGAGTTCGTGTCCGATTCCGTTGCTGACGTTGAGCACGAGGAAACCGGTGACCAGTCTTAGTTTCCTTCACAGTTTCCTTGTTAGTTTTTGTTAAGTTTGGTGGTGAGTAGCGCCTTTGTGTTAGTTGTTTTTGCTGTTGGCCATGCTGGGCCTTTTTCTTTCGACTCTGTTATAGCCTGGTGGCTTTTTTGGTTGTTGGATATTTTGTTGGACCTTGAGATTGATAATTTATTATTGGTCTCTTTTCTATTATTCTTGTCTTTGTTTCCGTGTCACATTACAGTGACCTGCAAATTTATTGTTGATTGACGCTTATCGAACTTGCAGCTTTGTAGCTTCAAGTCTGAGCGGACCTTCTCACGCTTCGCTTCCACGTTTTTGGGAAGCGGGGCGTGACAAGGCTTCCATCAGAGAGGTAGAGGCGAGGATGTTGTCGCCTCAGGTCCAGACTGTATCGAGATCTTCGACCCAGCCGGCCGTGGATCAGCCCATGATTGTGGAGGGGATTACCCAGGGGGCTCGCCCTTAGTAGAAAAAGAAGAAAGACCCCTCCTTCGAATTCGAGGTGGTTGCACAGGAGGGAGGCCAGAAAAGGCGGAGGGTTCTCATTCTCAGTGATGATGAGTCGTCTGGGTCGAACGCTCCGCAGAATAGACCTCTCGACCTGGGAGTGATGCACCACATGAGGAAGGTTTGACGGAGACTCAGGTTCCGTCGATCTTTGCACGCACCAGGACTACTGGCCCTGGTGGCTCTATCCCCCTTTGTAGGGGTACTGGAAGACATCCCAGTGGAGTACTGACCTATGTTGCTGGAGGATCGATCTTCTCGGGCCCCCTTCGTCTGTACCGAGGAGGAGCTTGTCAGGGTGAGATTCCCTTTGAGGCTTGTGGATTTCACCCTTCTCGATTGAGGGGCTGCTTTCCGTATCGCTGAGAACGCGACCCTTCCACAGGACCTGATGGTCATGGACTGGGTCGACTACGAGCGACTTGCATCAGTAGCTGTCCATGCCATCGTCCAGTTAATTATTATCTGGACTCCTATCGATGTTATCATCTGTGTACATGCTGATCATCGATCATTGTATGCATGCTCTTGTAGCGACCGCAGCGTTGTGCCGCCGAGATTCGGAGGTGGCCAATTATGGTGTCACTTTGGAGGCCGTCAGCTCAAGGATGGAGAAGTCCCAGGCTGAGCTGAAGAAAGTCTGTCGTCTCTCCGAGATGAGGACATCGATCGTTGAGAAGCTCTAGCGGGAGCTCAATGAGTCTCGTAGGAGAGAGGTGGAATAGATCGCCTTAAGAGAAAAGGCAGAGAATGATCTGCTGGAGGAGAGAGTTACAGCTGACGTCATTTCGGAGAGAGCGATCCAGGATTTCACATATAAGTTTCCCGACTTTGACGTGCTATATGAGCGGGGTTTCGAGCAGTGTCGGTTGGAGATGAAGAAATGATTCTCCGACCTCTCCTCGGAGATCGACAAAATACCGGTGGTTTTTCCAGACCACGAGGAGGATGAGTTGAGCCATGATGAGGCCGAGCCCAGCTAGGACTTGGATGAGGCAGCCTTTACAGACGAGGCTACTGCTACAGCTGGTGACAGAGCAGGAGTAGTTGCTACGGAGGAACCGGAGCTCACGACCGTATTGGAGGGAGACCATGGGCCTGAGACGCCGTAGTAAGATCTGGTCCACCTGAAATTTTTTTAATGTATAGGATGGTGGTGTGAATGATAACAATATTTTGTAATGAAGAGCGACAAGATAATTAGCTTGTGTATTCTCGTATGTCGTTGCCTCTCCTTGTTTGTTGTTATGTCGTTGCCTCTCCTTGTTTGTTGTTGTTCATGCCCCGTAGTGGCCCCTTTCGATGGGTTAAACGCTGCTTCGAGGGTAGGCTGATTTAGGGTTTAAATTGCTTATTTCCCCCCATTTCTGGGTATTTTATGTGTATATAATGTTTATTTTGGCGTTAATACATGTGATTTCGTGATATTGTAGATTATTAACGCCTAATCTATTTTTATACATAAAATATAATCTCTATGAACTAATATTAGCTCCTTTTATTTTTCAGGTACTCCTGGAGATTTTCCCGATTTTCTGGAATTTTTCCAGGATTTTTTTGGTGCTTGAGGCTATTTTTGGTGAATTATTGGAGCAATGGGGGAATTTCTGGGAATTATTAAATAAAAAAACAAAAAAAAGGCTTATTGGGCCTTGCGGTCCGCGGCCCGCACAGAAGCGGGCCGCTGCTGTTTCTTTAAAAAAGGAAAAAAAGCCCACGTGCGGGCCGGCCTGCTTCGGGCCGTTGTCTTTGTTTATTAAAAAAACGCAAGTGCGCGCAGAAAGGCAAAGCGGGGCACGCGCTATGCACGTGCCCCCTAAAAAATCTCCAAGCAGCGCCTGCTACTTGCGGGCGCTGGGCGACTTGCGGGCCGGGTTTCGACCCGACCCGTCCTCGTTTAACCAAGCCCATAACCCAAATTTTGGAGTTATTTGCGAATTCCAGGGCAGAGGAGGGGGCTGTTTTGAATTGTGTTCTGTTTTTTACAGGTTTTTGGTTTTCAGGCTTGTTTTGCTCTTGGTTATTATTCTTTCTCTCAAAAACCAATTTCTAGGGCTTGGGAGATCAAGGGAGAAGGAAGATAGCTAGAGGGAGAAGATCAAAGGGGGACTTGGGATCTCTTCAAGAGGGAGTTCTCTTGTATTTAAAGTTGATATTGTCAATTTCCTTTGATATTTGCTATTTGTAAGAACTCTTGAATGAATATTTTGGAATCAAAGATGGTGTTTTTGTGTATCATGAGTGGCTAATCATCTTGTGTGTGTGTGTTTGTGGTGGATGTATGTATGTTGGGCCAATATATTTCATTTCTAGCTTGATTTTAACCTCTTCTATGTGGATGAAACATTGAGTTAGGGTTGTCTATTGGAATCCTAGTGGGAAATCCAAAGAGAGGCTCATCCTAGTGGACCCTCTCTATTGTGCTCATTGTTGATTTTTTCTCATATGTTTCATTCATTATTTTTCGCACCCAATGTGTTCGATGAAATGCCAAATTATCTGATTGCTCTCTTCTTAGTCGGATGATGGATCGTAGTGATTTGAAATGAATTTATAAGCCCAACTACACCATGAAACCATGAACACTCACACTTCTCATCTTTGCTTGCTTTCTCACATCTTTCTTTGCTTGCATGCTTAACGGTAGTTTGCTCTAAAAATTAGCCAAACCAATCCTCACCCCCAAAGGGTGGTATTCTCACACCGCTTAAGCTAATTGTGACCATTGTTGATTGTAAGCAAGTTGTCCCCGTGTTCGACCCTAGGCTCACTAGGATTATTACTACTTGGCGACCTCCTACACTTGGGAGTTAGCACGTGCAATCTTTTGTTCACACCAAGTTTTTGGCGCCGTTGTAGGGGACAACGGTTTTACCATCGACAATTACATTACTTTTAGCTTTGCTTTGTGACTATATCATCTTTTCGTACATATTCGTATATAATTTTTACTTTGTTTGTTTTCGTTTTCTTTGCATACCATCGATTGCTTGGTTAGTTTATGTGGCTTCGAACACCTCGAACACATAGATTAGCACACACACACGTTATGGAGGAAGACAACATGAACAATGACAATAGTAGTAACCATGACACTAATTCTCAAGCCGAAGTCCCTAGATCTTTGAGGGTTCTTTTGAAACCCACGAGGTCTAGCTCGGCTTCATGCTTTGTGTTACATACGGACGTAAACTCCTTTAATTTTAAACCCGATGTAATTCAACTCATATCCACTTTCCATGGGTTGGAGAAGGAAAACCCATATCTTCATATAAAGGAGTTTGAAGATGTTTGTTCCACATGTTTTGATGGGAAAACAAGTGCCGACACGATATACTTGAAGTTATTTCCATTTTCTCTTAAAGATAAAGCCAAGAATTGGCTTAATGTTATACCACCACACTCAATTACTTCATGGTTGCAATTTCAAGCCGAGTTTTTAAAGAAATTTTTTCCTTGAACAGAACACAGGGATTGAAGAAGCAAATCATGAGCTTTGCCCAACGCGACAATGAAACATTCTACCAAATTTGGGAGAGGCTAAAGGAACTTCTACTTTCATGTCCACACCACAGATTCGAGAAATGGCCGTGTCATTGGATTCTTCTATGAAGGACTCTTACTGACATCAAAGCAATTTTTGGAGACAATGTGCAATAGGGAATTTTTTAATAAGGAGCCGGATGATGCATGGGATTATTTGGAGATGGTGGCAGAGAATGCACAAACATGGGACACAACTTCAGAGTTCGATAGAGGCGACTCCTCTTCATCACAACCAACTCGTGGTGGCTTACACACCTTGAAGACCGATGATGCTATGGAAGCCCGGTTAGAAGCTATGCAAAAGAAGATCCAAGCCGTGGAGTTGAGGACGGTGAAGAGTGTAGCCATGGAGAAAAGTTGTGCTATTTGCGAGACTACGGGGCATGATACTTCAAATTGCCCCACCATTCCCACATTGAAGGAGGTTTTGAGAGAACCTAATGCAGAGGTGAATCAAGTGTTTGGACAAAACTTCAACTCCAACACATATAACCAAAGCTGGAAGAATCATCCCAACTTGAGTTGGAGGCCACAACAACCGCAACATCAAGTGCCAACACAACAATCTCATCAACCGTACAAGGCACCTCCTTTCAATCGCAACTACCAATGAGGTGGTTTCCAAAAGGAAGAGAGAGGAAGGAAGTGAGACCCAAATGAACTTCATGAATGAGACTTTGCAACAACTCATCCAAGTGCAACAAGCCCAAAGCCAACAATTCCAACAATTTCAACAACTCCAACAAACTCAAAATCAACAAATGGCGGAGCATTTGGCGAAGTTGACCGCAAGTCTAGAGAAGGGGAAGCTTCCATCCCAACCATTGCCCAACCCCAATATGAACTCTTCTTCATCGGCGGGGGGTTCAATGAAGCAATGCCAATCGGTGACGACGTTGAGAAGTGGAAATTTTTTTGAA
Organism: Scilla litardierei; assembly: GCA_030789695.1. Taxonomy (NCBI): domain Eukaryota; kingdom Viridiplantae; phylum Streptophyta; class Magnoliopsida; order Asparagales; family Asparagaceae; genus Scilla; species Scilla litardierei. The sequence continues at coordinate 143,316,149 of CM061140.1, read as the reverse complement.
AATGTGGAGCCACCTAAAGATCCACAAGTGGAGGAAGTGGGAGAGAAGGAACAAATACCAAACTTGGTGCTAGAAGAGGAGCAAGGTGCACACCAAAGAAGAATCCATCCAAGGAGCCTGAGCCTTATTCTACTCCGGTACCCTTCCCTCAAAGGCTCTCCCCGCCATCCACGGACAAGTATCAAGCGGAAATCAGGGAGATTTTTCAATGATGTCAAATTAATATTCCCTTACTTGATGCTATTAATGAAATTCCCATATATGCTAAGTTTCTTAAGGATTTGTGTACGGTGAAGAGGTATTTGAATGTGAAGAAAAAAGCTTTCTTAACGGAGCAAGTGAGCTCCATTGTGCAACACAACACTCCCCCAAAATTTAGAGACCCGGGATCCCCTACATTTGAATGCACCATATGCATAAAGAGGATAGGTCAAGCACTTTTGGATTTGGGGTCGAGTGTTAACATATTGCATTACCTGGTTTTTGTTCAACTAGGATTGGGTGAACTAAAAAGCACGCCAGTTGTTTTACAACTAGCGGATAGGAGTGTGAAGATTCCACGGGGTTGTGTGGAGGATGTGCTTGTCCAAGTGGACAAATTTTATTACCCCGTTGACTTCATTGTCCTTGACATTCAAGGACCCACATCGGGGAATCCCACCCCGATAATCCTAGGAAGACCATTTTTAGCCACTTGCAATGCATTGATTAATTGTAGGAGTGGCCAATTAAAAATCTCTTTTGGAAACATGACACTTGAACATAATATTTTCAATGCATGCAAATTTCCACCACGAGAGGGGGAATACGATGAAGTTAACATGGTTGACTTTTTAGCTTCAGAACCTATAGACTCATGTGTTGAAGATCACTTTGGTTCCGAATTTGATAATGCTTTAGATTTTCTTGACTCTTTTTGTGAGCATATTAATGAATCTTTTCTTGTGCAGGAGACACATACGGGACCAAGCACCAAATGGGTTCCGAGATTCGAGACATTGCCTAGGGACTCCCCACCTCAAATGCCGTCATCTTCGGAGCATCCCAAATTGGATCTAAAGCCACTTCCGGAATATTTGAAGTATGCATACCTTGGAGAGGGTGAGACATTCCCGGTGGTAATAAATTCTAATCTCACACATAAGCAAGAACACGATTTATTGGAAGTGTTGAGAACACACAAAAGGCTATAGGTTGGACACTAGCGGATATCACAGGAATTAGCCCTTTAGTGTGCTCACACCACAATTATTTGGAAGATGATTCAAAACCCTTGAGAGAGTTGCAACGTCGGCTTACCCGATGTTGAAGGAGGTTGTAAAAAATAAACTTGTAAAATTGTTGGATGCAGGTATCATTTACCTGATTTCGGATAGTAGATGGGTGAGTCCTATTCAAATTATGCCCAAAAAGTCCGGAATCACCTTCATTAGAGACAAGAATGATGAGCTGATTCCTACGCGAACCACCACCGGTTGGCATATGTGCGTAGATTATCGGAAGATTAATGCCATGACCCGCAAGGACCATTTTCCTTTGCCATTCCTTGACCAAATTGTAGAAAGAGTTGCGGGCCATGAATTTTATTGCTTTTTAGATGGGTATTCGGGCTACTCCAAAATAGAAATTGCCCCAGAGGATCAAGAGAAAACCACTTTCACTTGTCCCTTCGGCACATTTGCCTTTCGTAGGATGCCCTTCGGTTTGTGCAATGCACCCGCCACATTTCAACGATGCGTTTTAAGTATTTTTAGTGATTTGGTTGAAATTGTGGAGATTTTCATGGACGACTTTTCGGGTTTTGGAATCTCATTTGAAAGTTGTTTGTCTAACCTTTCTTTGGTTTTGAGTAGATGCATTGAGAAGAACCTCCTCCTAAATTGGGAGAAATGCCACTTCATGGCTACGGAGGGGATGTTTCTTGGACATAAAGTCTCAAAGCAAGGAATGGAGGTAGACCGAGCTAAAGTGGAGATAATTGAAAAGCTACCGGCTCCAAAAACCGTGAAGGATGTGTGATCATTTCTTGGGCATGCGGGGTTCAATCGTCGTTTCATCAAGGACTTTAGTGTCATCTCCCGACCCCTTTGCCACTTACTAACTCTTGATGCCGAATTTATTTGGACACGTGAGTGTCAATCTTCATTTGAATTATTGAAATGTTCATTGACTGCTTCCCCCATTTTGCAGGTGCTGGATTGGAGCCTCCCATTTGAGATTATGTGTATGCAAGTGATTTTGCCGTGGGAGCGGTGCTTGGTCAAAAGAGGGAGAAAGTACCATGTGTAATTTACTGCGTGAGCAAAACCCTCAATGAAGACCAAAAGAACTACACAACAACGGAAAAAGAATTGCTTGCCGTAGTGTTTGCTTTGGAGAAATTTAGGAGCTATATCTTAGGGTCGCCCATTCTCATTTTTACGGATCATGCGGCCCTAAAGTATTTGCTTTCAAAGAAAGATGCTAAGCCAAGGCTTATTAGATGGATATTGCTTTTGCAGGAGTTTCACATTGTGATTAAGGATAAGAAGGGCATGGAAAACTTGGTGGCGGATCATTTGTCACGGCTTACTTTCGGGAACGAGCCCGCCACTGCACTAATTCATGATGCATTTCCGGATGAGCAACTTTTTGTCGTGTCTTCCTTGCCATGGTATGCCGATATTGCAAACTATTTGGTTTCCGGTAAGGTTCCTCACTTTTGGTCGATTCGGGACATAAGGAGATTCAAACATGAGGTAAAATCATTCTTTTGCGATGATCCTTATTTGTATAAATATTGTTCCGACCAAATTGTTAGAAGGTGTGTGCCAAATGACGGGTTTGCTAGTGTATTACATTTTTGTCATTGTGGTGCATGTGGGGGACACTTTTCCGCACATAAAACGGTGGCCAAAATTTTACAAAGTGGATTTTGTTGGCCTACCATGTTAAAGGACACATATACGTATTGCAAATCTTGTGTGCCATGTCAAAAGTTAGGGGGAATAACAAAAAGAAACATGATGCCCTTAAACCCGATCTTAGAAATTGAAATTTTTGATTGTTGGGGCATAGATTTTATGGGGACATTCCCCATTTCATTTGGGTACACATATATCTTGGTGGCCGTTGATTATGTATCCAAATGGATGTAGGCCATTGCATGTAGGAACAATAAGGGTGCTACCATGCTAAAATTTCTCAAAGAAAATATTTTTGGACGTTTTGGAGTTTCTAAAGCTATTATTAGCGATGGTGGCTCTCATTTTTGTAACAAACCATTCTCTAACTTGATGAAGAGGTTTGGGGTCACACACAAAATTTCCACACCTTCCCACCCCCAAACCAATGGCCAAGCAGAATTGGCTAATAAAGAAATCAAAAATATCCTACAAAAAATAGTGAATCCTACACGCAAGGATTGGGGTATCCGATTGCCGGAAACACTTTGGGCATATCGGACTGCTTACAAAACAATTTTAGGAATGTCGTCATATAGGATTGTTTATGGAAAACATTGCCATTTGCCCGTGGAATTAGAGCACAAATTATTGTGGACAAATTAAACAATTTAATTCCATTTGTGACTCATCCAACAATTTTCGTAAATTGCAGATTTGTGAATTGGAGGAGTTGTGACGGGATGCATACGACAATGCCAAAATAGCCAAGGAGCGCATGAAATTTGAGCATGACAAGATGATTTTGAGGAGGGAATTTTTTCCGGGCCAAAGCGTGCTATTATACAACTCCCGGCTTCATCTTTTTCTGGAAAAGTTGAGATCTAGATGGTCCGGGCCGTTCGTGGTGAAACATGTCTACAATCATGGAGCAGTGACCTTGGTGAACAAAAAAAATGGGACCGAGTTCAAGGTCAATGGACAACGTTTAAAGCCTTACTTTGATTCGTGGGCTAAGGAGTGGAACACCGAGGAGTTTGCGGACCTGCCTTCGGGCGGCGGCTAAATAGGTGTGTTTGTTCCAACTTTTGCTCCTACTACCCTTTCATCCATTGAGGACAATGCATATATTTAGTTGGGAGGAGGGTTGTAGGTTGTTGTAGGTTGTTTTAGGATGTTTAGGATGTATGGTTAGTTGTTTTGTACAAAATGTTTTTTTGGAGACATCCCTTTTGTCATCTCCAATATATTGCGAGCTTAACATCGACTATCCTTGCTCATTTGCTAGCTTTGTGCTTGATCCCTTACATGCTACATCTTCATGCATACATTTGGATTTAAATTCTATTTTGGTATCAACTTATGGATATTTGATTGGCGTGTTTTAACTTCTTTTCCAATTTGGATTCAAATGATAATATACCATGAATGAGACTATTTCATATGGCGTGATGCTCTATTTGAAACAATTTGGGAAAAGTTTGGTGTAAGAAATTTCATGTTGGGATAAATGATGTAGTTTTTGATTGGATATGAGATGGCCAATTTGTTATGCTTTGTTTTTCTTCTAAGAAATGGGTGGATGAATTGCTTGATTGTGTTGGAATGAGAGAAAGAGAGCTATAATATAAGTGAATAGTCTTTCTAATCAAGTTTAGTAGCCGGTGCCCCACGAAACATTGGGGAGGACGCCAACGACGAGATTTAGAAATCATCCCATCTTTTTGCCTATATTGCGTTATCGCGTGTATGCAAAAATAGGGTGCATCGTTCCTCTAGTCTTGTCAAGTAGTCGGTGCTCCACAAAACATTGGGGAGGACACGAAAGAGAAGATTTAGGGGAGTGCATAAAAACATAAAAAAAGTAGAAAAGAAAAGAAAAAGAAAAAGAAAAAGAGTATGAATAGTTGAGTGAATAACCAACATGAATATTGCAATCTCATCCCCCACAACTTAGAGGAAATTTCTTTTGTATTGGCCATTTCCTTGAAGATTGGTATTCATGACATCGTGATATTTCCCGACATGTGATACGGTGCTTATTGCCTTACTTTTCTTTGAATTGGATTGAGGAGAGTGTCATTTATTATTTACTTTCATACATTGGTTATATTGACTTTGAATCAATTGGAAATAACATTTGGGGTATGCAATGAGAATATTTTGAGTTTGATGCGTGTTTTCATTTTAATCCGAATGTATCGCTTGTTTTGCGAGGGACTAGCAAATAGCTAGTTGGGGGGTGGGATTTAGGGTTTAAATTGCTTATTCTCCCCCATTTCTGGGTATTTTATGTGTATATCATGTTTATTTTGGCGTTAATACGTGTGATTTCGTGATATTGTGGATTATTAACGCCTAATCTATTTTTATACATAAAATACAATTTCTATGGACTAATATTAGCTCCTTTTATTTTTCAGGTACTCCAGGAAATTTTCCAGATTTTCTGGAATTTTTCAGGATTTTTTGGTGCTTGGGGCTATTTTTGGTGAATTATTGGAGCAATAAGGGAATTTCTAGGAATTATTAAATCGAAAAAAACAAAAAAAGGCTTATTGGGCCTTGCGGCCCGCGGCCCGCTCAGAAGCAGGCCGCAGCTGTTTCTTAAAAAAAAGGAAAAAAAAGCCCACGTGCGGGCCGGCCCGCTGGCCGGCCCACTTCGGGCCGTTGTCTTTGTTTATAAAAAAACGCAAGCGCGCGCAGAAAGGCAAAGCAGGGCACGCATTATGCGCGTGCCCCCTAAAAAAAATCTCTAAGCAGCGCCCGCTGCTTGCGGGCGCTGGGCGACTTGTGGGCCGGGTTTCGACCCGGCCCGTCCTCGTTTAACCAAGCCCGTAACCCAAATTTTGGGGTTATTTGCGAATTCCAGCGGCAGAGGAGGGGCTGTTTTGAATTGTGTTCTGTTTTTTTACTGGTTTTTGGTTTTCAGGCTTGTTTTGCTCTTGGTTATTATTCTTGCTCTCAAAAACCAATTTTTAGGGCTTGGGAGATCAAGTGAGAAGGAAGATAGCTAGATGGAGAAGATCAAAGGGGGACTTGGGATCTCTTCAAGAGGGAGTTCTCTTGTATTTAAAGTTGATATTGTTAATTTTCCTTTGATATTTTCTATTTGTAAGAACTCTTGAATGAATATTTTGGAATCAAAGATGGTGTTTTTGTGTATCATGAGTGGCTAATCATCTTGTGTGTGTTTATAGTGGATGGATGTATGTTGGGCCTATATATTTCATTTCTAGCTTGATTTTAACCTCTTCTATGTGGATGAAACATTGAGTTAGGGTTGTCTATTGGAATCCTAGTGGGAAATCTAAAGAGAGGCTCATCCTAGTGGACCCTCTCTATTGTGCTCATTGTTGATTTTTTCTCATATGTTTCATTCATTATTTTTTGCACCCAATGCGTTCGATGAAATGCCAAATTATCCGATCGCTCTCTTCTTAGTCGGATGAGGGATCGTAGTGATTTGAAGTGAATTTATAAGTCCGACTACACCATGAAACCATGAACACTCACACTTCTCATCTTTGCTTGCTTTCTCACATCTTTCTTTGCTTGCATGCTTAACGGTAGTTTGCTCTAAAAATTAGCCCAACCAATCCTCACCCCCAAAGGGTGGTATTTCTCACACCGCTTAAGCTAATTGTGACCATTCGATTGTAAACAAGTTGTCCCCGTGTTCGACCCTAGCCTCACTAGGATTATTACTACTTGGTGACTTCCTACACTTGGGAGTTAGCACGTGCAATCTTTTGTTCACGCCATAGGCCATCGAACCACACTTAGAATTTGTCTGCCACGTTTCATGGAGGGGGTGAGGCCCGCCTGACTTGTGGTCTAACGATGTGGGGACCCGAGTCGTTCAGTGGCGAAGGGGGGCCTTCGACTTACGGCTGATGACCGTTTACGAGAGTCGTTCAGTGGCGAAGGGGTGGTCCCTTCGACTTACAGCCGACGACCATTTACGAGGGTTGTTCAATGGAAAAGGGGTGTCCCTTTCGACTTACGGCCGACGACCATTTACGAGGGTCTTTAAGTGGCGAAGGGGTGTCCCCTTTGACTTACAGTTGACGACTGTTTATGAGGGTCGTTCTGTGGCGAAGGTATGGCCCCTTCGACTTACTACTGATGACCGTTTGTGAGGGTCGTTAAGTGGCGAAGGGGTAGCCCCTTCAACTTACGGCTAATGACCATTTTCGAGGGTCGTTCAGTGGTGAAGGGGTGGCCCCTTCGACTTACGGCTGAAGACTGTTTATGAGGGTCGTTCAGTGGCGAAGGGGTGGCCCCTTCAACTTACGGCTGACGACTGTTTACAAGGGCCGTTCATTGGCAAAGGGATGGCCCCTTCAACTTACGGCTGAAGACCGTTTGCGAGGTTCGTTTAGTGTCGAAGGGGTGGCACCTTCGACTTACAGCCGATGACCATTTGCAAGGGTCGTTCAGTGGCAAAGGAGTGGCCTCTTCGACTTACGACTGACGACCGTTTGCAAGGGTCGTTCAGTGGCAAAGGGGTGGCCCCTTCGACTTACGATCGATGACTGTTTATGAGGGTCATTCAGTGGGAAAGGGGTGGCCCCTTCGACTTATGGTTGACGACTGTTTGCAAGGGTCGTTCAGTGGCGAAGGGGTGGCCTCTTCCACTTATGGCTGATGACTGTTTGCGAGGGTCTTTCAGTGGTGAAGGGGTGGCCCCTTCGACTTATGGCTGATGACCGTATCGTAAGTTCGGTTTTCCCAACCCCTGAAGAGGGGTTTTTTGGTTGGGTGATTTCTCCAAACTTTATGAAGGTTCCCAGATGCAAAGCTTTGTTTAATAAAAGAAACATGCTTTATTAGAAAAAATAAGAAACGAAAAAGGCGTACATGTATTTTCCGATCGATGTTGGAGTGTTTTGTCATTCATCGTCGTGTTATTCACCAGGGGTTCTTAGACGACTCTTCAGTCGACCGCCTTTGTGACGGACGGTCCCGTCATCTTGCCCTTCTGTTTCAAGGACCTTTCCTTACCGGATGGATCACTGGACGGGCCTTTGGGGTGTCCCAGTTTGACTACGGATTCGATCTCCTTCTTGAGGGTCCAACAGTCATTTGTGTCGTGCCTATAGTCATTGTGGTATTTACAGAATTTGAGGTCGTCCCTCTTCTCATATTTTCCCTTTTTTGCAGCGTCCTGTATCAGCTCTTCTTTCGGGGTGTATGCAAGGACTTCTGCCTTAGGGACGACCGGCTTAGCGTATGTTGTATGCTCCTTGCTTTGAGGGCTCCTCTCCCTGGGCCTCTTGTCTCAGGACTCCTGACGGGGGTTCCCAAGTTGGATTTCTCTCGCCTCGTGTCTCTGTAACGAGAGGAAGTGCCCTTTACATTGGCTCCGTCCGGCTCTTCCGCTTCCTCGGAGGAAGTGAACCGATCAGTGATATTGAACATTTCTGCGGTATTAGGGGGAACTGATGTAGGGCTCTCCAAAGGTGCTTGTTCCGGACCGCCTGGTTGAGTACCGCTATGATGGTCATGTCTGGCGTCTCTTCCACATCGAGCCTTTCGTTGTTGAATCTAGAGACGAAATCTCGGATTGATTCATTCTCGTTCTGTTTGAGCGAGAAGAGGTTAGACGACCTCTTTTTGGGTCGACGTCCGGTGACGAATTGCTTGCAGAACACTTCTGCTAGCTCATTAAATGAGCCAATGCAGCAGCGAGGTAGCCCTTCGTACCAACTTTCTACTCTCTTGGTCAGGGTGGCATTGAAAGCTCTACATAGGTATGGCTCATCAGGCCCATGGAGTAGAATGACATTCAAATACTTTTGAATGTGTGACCATGGGTCGCCTTTGCCATTATATGTTTACAGGGCCGAGAGTTTGAATTTGGAAAGTAAAGGAGCAGAGAGGATATTCTCCTTCAGCGGAGTTATCCGAATAGCGGATTGGACCAGCACGGATCCTACTGCTCCAATTTGCGAAAAGTTGGACCCGGGGGATCGATTTTGGATCTCTTCCCCTTTTGTGAATCCACATGTAGGGTTCAATGGATTATAACTAGGTGGAGCTCCATATATTACCTGGTCCAAGATGTTGCGGGTTGCCGCCTGGTAATTGGAGTGGGTGGGTTCCCGCCGGAGTACGAAGGCTTGATCCTCGACCCCTGCCCTATTGTACTGGTGGGTTGGGGGGTCAAACCGTCGAGGTGAGTCTCTGCCCTTGGATCCCTCAGACCCCAGAGGTATGCTGAGCCCTTTGTTGGCGTCAGGTATGGATTTGGAGGTGGCGGTGGCTCCTTTGTCGGGGATGGGCTCCCCGTGCTCTATCGCACCAAAGCCACCAACGCACCTAAGCTCTTATCAACCTGCGCAGTGAATTGGTTGAATTCTCTTCAGGTTAACCTGGGCACATTTGCCTCTTCCGTTGGTCGAGGCGGGGGCGTTGTGGAGTCTGCAACGTCCTCTAACAGGACGATGTTTCCTCGGGGCTTTTCATTCGGACCTTCGACTGGTCCGGCATTGCTGGGTCCCGCTGCCATAGCTTCTGAATGGATCTGGGATGACAAGCTGGTTAACTATTCCCACAGACGGTGCCAAACTATTAAGGCTAAAAATGACCGGTACAGTTGTCAAGCTGACGGGGACTCACGGCACTGAGCTGGAGCCTAGTCAGCCTTTAGAGTGGGACCCTCGGTTGGATGAACTGGGGTCGGTAGTTGGTAGTTGACGATGGTACAATCGTTGATCAACCTACGAACGATCGTCGGGTCAATCGTTCGAGGTTGAAAATCTTGATATCGACCTTGTGCATTCGATGGAATCGTCGATCTGCACCACAGAGAGTCATTAGGGGGTCGGATCTGGGTTCCGACCCAAATCCCCTCCAATGCTTAAGTTAGTGAGGAACTTAAGGGAGAGAGGGAGCTTGGTGTAGTAGAGATCGACCCACTGAGGTTCGTCCCTAGACTAACAACACAAGCTCGAATATGGAATGGGGAAGTAAGAATATAGAGTTCTATGTATTAGAACTCGTACCTTGAAGATGGAACCCATCCTCCTATTTATAGGTGTTTGGGGGTCCTCTTATAGACGTTGGGGAGATAACGGCCGCCTATATTGGGGCCACGATCGTTCGTCATGAATGGGAGTAAACGTTTCCCACGTTTCCGGGATTTCCGAGCCCACCTTTAATCCCACATTCACACAGGATGGACCCAACGGTCGACTGGCCATTTGGGCTTTGACTAAGTCCGATATCGGACTTCTCTAGGGGCCTGGTGGGCCTTGGCCATTCTTCAACCGAGTTTCCTCGAGTACCGGTCCAATGACTCAACACGTACAATATTTAATTTCATTTCAGTTTCTCCCAAATTTTCCACTTCAGTGGATTTCGGAAGGGGCGATGATATGGACATGAGCTCATTGTCCTAAGGTAGTATTGTCTCAAGGCCTCCAGGAGTTTTTATTTTTCTTGGATGTTTGTCCTTGGAGCTTGGTGGTCTGTCTCTTTTAAGATGAGGAACAACCACTACTGCTGTTGGTGGATTGCATCAATTTTTGGGGATGTCAATCCTAACTGGAATATTTGTAGTAGGGATGCGTGATCTGACAATCTTCTGGTTGTCAGTATATGAGTCCGGTAACTGGTGAACAATGTTATGTACTTGTATGATCTTCAGGATTTCATTTTCATATTGTTTTGTTACTGGATCATAGTAGGACATGATTACGATACTATTTTTATGGCTCTAGATTTTGCAGATCTGGGCCCAATTTGGAGAAGTTTGCCTCATCAAATTCATAGGCTTCAAGATGTGCCTTGAATGTGTCCACCATTTGGGGTTCTACGTATCTTATTATCGTGTGTGAGTCAAACCCTACATAGATACCTAGATGACGTTGATGACCCATTTTTGTCCTCTACGGTGGTGCTAAAGGGATATAGACTGTGCAACCAAAAATTCTCAGGTGAGAAATGTTCGGTGGTATTACATATGCAAGTTTCATTGAAGAAAGATACTGACCTCCAAAGGGTCTAATTTTTATCAACAAAGCAGCATGCAATATAGCATGTCCCCATGCAGTCACCAGCAACTGGGATTTCATTAGTAATGGATGTACAATCCATTTGGAGTCTTTTAATTAATGACTCTGCCAACCCATTTGGGTATGAATCATGTGGCACATGATTCATTTTCTATCCGAGTTGCTAAGAAATATTCTTGGAATAACTGGGAGGTAAATTCCCTAGTATTATCAAGACGGATCTTCTTTATTTGATTGTCTAGAAAATGCACCCCTAACTTTATTATTTGTTCCAATAGTTTTGGAAAAGCTAGATTTCGGGTCGATAGTAGACACACATACGAATATTTTGAGGTTGCATCTATTAGTACCATGAAGTACTGAGAATGCCCACTAGGGGGTGGAATAGACCACATATATCTCATTGTATTCTTACGAGGAAGCTTGGAGATTCTTTGTCAACTTTTAGTAGAGATTGCCTAGTAATTAGTTTTCCCTTATAGCAATGGATGCAATGGAATTCTCCCTTCTGAATAATCTTTTGGTAATTCATGTCATGCCCATATGATTGGGATAAGATATGGTGCATCATAATTGATCCAAGGTAGCCAAATCATACCAAAGTAGTACTTTGGCTGATATCGGGCACTTCAGGTGCTCCGTCTGATTTGCTTCCTCTCTTCTAATCTTTGTATAATAGAGGCCAGATTAAAGGCTCTCAAAACACTCAAGTATGGTTTTATTTCCTTTTTCTTAAGACGTCACTTCCATATATTCTCTTTTGTTCACATTTGCATTTTCTAAGTGGAATCTATTTAAATGGATATCCTAAGTTTCTTTTTGGATTCGGAGAGAATAATGCATCCTTTATTTTTATTTCTATGTCATTTGGGAGCAACAGTGTTACGTTCTCAGAACCTTCAATTATGTTTGATGGCCCTGATATTGTATTTACTGGGCTTTCATTGTATAATGCTATGAATATAGTATTTGTATTGAAGGATCGTATGTGTTGATGCACTGTCTACTAAGCTGTCATGAGAGAAGTCCATCTTTTAAAAGATGAATCATGTAATCACATTTAATTTCAGAAATCATAACTAATTTATTCATACTTCATTGAAAATCATAAATAGCTCTCATGACAATGTTTTTCAAACAAAGATAAAATAGTTAATCAGACAAGTCATCTTTTTCGAAGTCTTCAGATGTAAACTGGACTGGAGCAGAGGTGGTCACCAGATTTGTTTCAACTTTTTTTCAAGATTTTTATGTACAAATCTTGGAGGTGCCGTGGAGTTCTACACACTTGGCACCAGTGTCCTTTCATGCCATAGCTATGTCACTGGTCTTCCCAATCCTTTCTAGGAGGAGTTGCATTATTTCTGTTGTCATTTCTGCGCGTGAACTTCTGACTCCCTTCATTTCTTCGTTGGTGGACTTGGTCCTCTGGCATTTTTAGTTGGTCCCCCTCTGGAATTTGCCTTTCCTTTTGTTGTTCTTCTTCTTTTTGAAGAAGATGCATTGTGAGCTTCTAAGAGGGGGCCGTGCCAGGGGGCGCATGTTATGAGGGGCAAGTAGAAGCTCTCTGTTTTGTTCAGCCATGAGTAAACATAACAATAGATCAGAATACCTAGCGAACTTTCGTTCATGGTACTGCTGCATCAGTATCGCATCTTTTTCATGGAAAGACATGTAAGTCTTTTCCAGCATGTGATCTTCTTAGTCTTTTTCACCACACAACTTCAGGCGTGAGGTGATACTAAATAGAGCTGAGTTGTACTCAGCTATGGACTTAAAGCCCTGAAGTCTCAGGTTCACCCACTCATAACGTGCTCTTGGGAGTATAACATCTTTCTGATATTGATATCTGTCCTCAAGGCAGTTTACAACTCCAGTGGATCCTAGACCAAAAGGTATTCAGCCTTTAGAGTCTTATCAACATGACGACAAATGTATATAATGGCTTGCGCCTTTTCAATGCCTATTGTCGTCTTATCTTTTGTAATTGCAGAAATGAGAGATTTAGCTCGCATGTGGAATTTAACATCAAGTTGCCAGCTCAGATAATTTTTCCCTAATGTATCTAGTACTTCGAAATCAACTCTTGCGATTTTTTCCATTTTATCTAGAAAAGCACAATTTTGCATGAATTAATAAATTGTAAACATTTTCATGAGATGCAATTTTAAATGAATAAGCTAATTGCATGGATCAGCCAGTCACCACATAATAATAATGTCCCAAAGTCCATATTATAATCCATTTTACACAAATGAAAGAGAAAATTACAACTTTAAAACCTCTTGGGTCCCATAGAAAATCTTCATCTTCAATGTGGCCTTAGCCGCTATAGAAATGGTCAGCAGTCTTGGGCATTACATATTTTCCTCACTACAATTTCTCTCAAAAAAAGAAAAGTGCAGGAAAAGTAAAATGTGGGACTAAACAGACGATCCAAAACCACAATTAGCCATTCATGCAAAATTTGTACTCATTAAACATGTTCATAACGCATCACAGAAACCACAGATTCAGAATAGGATAAATATATCAAATTGAATACTTAATAATTATTCAGACCATAGGGCGATGTCATACACTGTTAGGTTAGATAACTAACGACAGAGCGGTCGCACGATCTTCATAATTATTAAGTTAATACCGCAAAATATAGCATAAATTTATCCCAGAAAATGTGGCAGTAGTATATGCATTGCATATAAATATGATCCAAAATAGGCATCATATATTAAAAAATGCTATTAATAATTATTTGTGCATATAAAGGCCAATTCAAATAGATTTGAATGGTGCCCTATTCAATTTAGTTTTGTAAAAGGAAGAAAGATTCCTTTTTATGCCCTCAAAAATTCCCCAAAGGTCCCCATTTGCCCCCATAATAATCCACATATTAACATCCTATTTTCATATTTTTATTTATTTACTAGGCACTAGAAAAGTCCCATTTTGAATTTATTTCCCTCCCCATCTATATTTTTTTCCAGTGTTATTACATGGCCTGCGGGCCTAAGGCCCACAGCCAACATTTTTAATCATTTTGGCTTGCGAACCTGAGGCTCGCTATGCTGCGGGCTTCATGCCCGCTATGTTGCGGGCTTCAGGCCCGCTGCAAAAACTGCCATGTTTTTTTTGTTATGACTATGGGCTGCAGCCCACATGTGACTGTGGGCTTCGGCCCACATGTGACTGTGGGCTTCGGCCCACAGTTCTTTTTCTGTTTTTTGTGGTGGTGGACCGAGCCTGCAGCAAAGATGCGTGCTTCGACCCACGTGCAAAAATTTTTTAAGTGATGGTGGGCCGAAGCCCGTAGTAGAGCTGTTGGCTTCGGGCCACGGGCAGAAGATTTTTTTATTGTAATTTTGGGGGGCGGGGGGTTGCCCCGTCGCTCCCCTTGGCAGATATCCATCGTGAACGAGGGAGGGGGGCTTAGGCCGTGGTTACCGGTGTTGTAGGTGCTGGCAGTGGCGAGGCGGTATTGGAATTTTATTTTTAATAAATAAGTTACGAAAACCCTAAAGAGGGTAACGCTGCCACGGGGGAGGAACCACGGTGGGGGGAGGGTGGGGTGGGGTGCCAAGGGTGGGGCCGTGGGTATGGGGGTTTTTCGGTTTTTTTATGTTTTATTGTTTTTATGAATCCTAAAATAGGGGTTTTATGTTCTTCCCTAGGATCGACGGTGAAAAGCCGTCGTCTTTGATCTAGGGAGAATAAAAATCGATTTTTCTTCTCGTCCGATCTTATGATATCGAAGTTGTATATATCATGATCAGGATAAAAAAATAAGATTTTTTATTTGTAGAAATACCTCTAGATCTGCCTTTCAGATCTAGCGATAGTTGAGATGCCTATGCAAGATTTAGATCTGGTTCCTCAACGTCCAAGCAGCTACGATCTTTCAATCCTCCGTCGTCTGCCAATGCTTCTACAATGATCCAATCTCTCTCTTTCTCTCTCTCGGTTGGTAGAACGTACTGATAACGTGTTATGAAGCGTAGCTTTTAGGGGAGATCCCAGACCTTTATTTATAGGGGATGTGAGTGTACATACATGGATGAGATACAATCTCTCTAATAGATACACTCTTATCTATTCACACCATTTTATTTATTTACAACAGAATCTTAAAAGTTAATCAGAAAAAATTTATAAGAATTCTTCCCTTTTCTTAAATATCGGCTCTTTGTAAATGCAAGGTAGAATCCTTAAGGGGTGGAGGTGGGGTGCAAGTGTGATGGAATCTAGATGTAGTTTTTAGCTGAAGAGAGAATGGTAATGTAAGTTCTATTGTCCTAGATGACCTATAGGCAGCCTAATTGTCTAGTAGATGTGAAATGGAGTGGGTGATGATGTCAAGCTCTGCTAAGTTGTTGGTCATTTGATGATCTTGCATAAGAGAAAAGGAGATGGAGGCGATAGAGGAATTTAAGATAGCAAACTATCTGGTTCCTTCATACACCCCAACAGTTCCAACTGAGAATCTTCATTTGGACCCATATGGTCTCTTCATGAACTTTGCTTCAATGTCAGCATAGTTAGTGGACAGAATTTTAACTAAGTACTTGGATTTCTTGCATGGATTGCAACCATGTGAGTTACACAACTCTTTCTTGATCTTTGCAACATTTTTGTCTCATTAGCCTTATGTTAATGTAGGAATGAGTGGTAAATGATAGACTTATAATGAAAATTTGCAGGGCAAGCTGGTAGCTATCTGGCATATCATGGTCTCAAAGGGGAAGTTAATATAATGTTATCTTCATCAAAACTTTAATTCTACTTGTGGGCTTATAACCAATAATCTAATGTCAAATGATGTTTGATTACATATATAGGAATTTCTGCAGAGGAAGAGATAATGAAATGGGTCTTGGATGTGTGTGAGAAGTGGCTTATGGGTTTAATTATTGATGTTGGCTGGATGTGGAGTTGGTTTTTGCATAGGACTAGTATTAGGATTAGGATTAGGATTAGGGTTTTGTTAGAGATGGATTGGAAGGAACTCAGGTGAATAAGGATTTTGGATTGGATATGACGGAGATTTTAGTTTTGTTGTTGAGATTTGAATTAGAATGGTATCTAGGTAGGTGTTTAAGATTAGCTGTAGTAGTCATTTAATGGTTGACATGGGAAGGGATGATTTTGAGGATATCTGGAGAGATTGTGATTACTATTATATGGATAAAGTTTGAATGGGATTAGGTTGGTTTGTTGGTTATCAAAGCTGGTGTGGATGTTGAGATTCTAATTTGGTAGTTGGAGTATGATGGTAATTTCAAGGAGGATTCACCAAAGGATATGGTTTTTTTTGCATCAGTCAGCTAATTGAGTCATCACCGATAAGGGAAGCTACAGATGCTATTAGGGTTGTAGGGCTCAGTGTAGCATGTATGAAGTTTCTTCATATGATGGAAACTGTCCATATTTGTGTATTGCATGGTGGTGCAGAAGCCTCGGACTGTCGGATGATCCAGTGGGGAGGGGACGTGCAACAAACACAATAGAGCATGAACACAATAGAGTTTGAATCTGTAGGCCATCGACTGGTCATGGGAACACACAATAACTTTATTCAATAGGAAGAACAAATACAACTCTTTATTCTCAACGAAGACGAAGCACTCACGATCTCCATAAAAGCTATTAATACAATCTCTCAAAGTTGGCTCAAATCTCTCAATGGGTTCATGAAAACCTCTCGCTAAAACCCTCCCCCAATTGCCCCTTTTATAGCCTCTAGGACATGTGCATAAATCAAATTCATATGGGAAAGAAATTCTAATTCAAATAGAATTCTAGCAATTCGAATTCAAACAGAATCCTATTTGAAGTTCAACTCTAACTCGTATATCATTCTGCATCATGTCTGATCGCTCCTTATTTTACACCTTTTTTCTGCATGTTTTCATGTCATTTCGATCGCCCATATTGCATTTTCCACGAATATTCGATGATATCTCGTTGCTTTTCACTATTTCTTGGTTTTGTCGTATTTCAGGAGATATAGAGCGATTTGGAGCGAAACCAAGATCAAGGGACTTTCGCGCATACCGAAGCATCGCCCACAACTTATTTGAGGAGTTAGCAGCACTAGAGGATGAGCGGAAGAGGAAGAAATTCAATAGAATCGACGAGGAGGCGAGGAGGAGAAGAAAAGAGCCCAGAAGCAGCTTACTCGGCCAAACAGAGAGTCTACTCAGCCGAGTAACAAGCTGCGTTCGGCCGAGTGAAACGAATACGCACATCAAAATTTCAAAGTTTCCTCGGCCGAGCAAGAAAGTCTACTCGGTCGAGTGAGAAAGCTCACTCGCCCGAGTAGAACAGGGATTTTCTTTCGAGAAGCGGCCAAGTTACTGGAAATTTTGAGAAGCCTACTCGGCCGAGCACGATTGCTTACTCAGCCGAGTAAAGAAGCCTACTCGCCCGAGTCAGTCAGAGCGACAGACCCCCGAAACCCCCAGATTCTCTGTTTTATTATCGGGTCTGTCACTCGACCGAGTGACATTGTTACTCGGCCGAGTGACACATTCCGACTGCTACAAAGATTGCGATTTCTGGGCTGCGGAGGGGCAATTCTGTCAGGATTTTTTGGACGACTTTGGCTTGTATTTAAACCTAGTTTTATCCCTAGTTTTAGGAGAGACTTCTATTATTTTTTGACGGGTATTCTTTTGTGAAATCTCAGCTGGAGATCATAGGCGACAATTTTGGTTTGTTCTTTCTTGCTAAAACTCTTATTTTTATGAATTGTCTCTTCTCTACAATGAATTGTGCTATGATCTATTGCTTTATTTCTGAGATTTCCATGATGATTTGTGAGTAGTTTCTTCGTCCTATGACATGTGGATGAACCCTATGGACCCGATCTTTGAATTGTGATGAATGAATAGAATTGTTGCTAGGATGGAAGAAAGGTTAGGTTTTGATTGATTTATTGCGAGTAGCTAGGAATTTCCATCGATCGGGATTTGCAAGAGATTGGATCCCAATTGATTGGAAGGCCTAGATATTCGACTTAGGTTTATAATCGAAATTCTCTAGATTTGGTTTGCAAGAGATTGGACCAAAGCTAGGATTTTTATTATAAATTTATACTAATATTCGTTTGCAAGAGATTGGACGAATACGAACTATCATAACCTAGATCGTAGCTCGAGTTTGTACGAGAGTGGGCTTGAGGTGCGATTGGACGATGATGTCGATCTTCAAGCTAGTGGCTTAGGTTAGGGTTTGCACAAGAGTGGACCCTAATCTAGGTTGCTATAGATCGGCAATAGCGCGAGAGCGTGAGCTTGGTTCTACATTAAGTTGCGACTAGTTCACCTACATTCAAGCCTTGCAACGTTGATATTCATGATCCACAAGGATAAAAAACGGTCCGTAGTGGGGATTTCCTATCCCTAGACGATTTATTATATTGATATCTATTTGCTATTTGAACGATTGTGACATTACCATCAAACTATCCTTATTCCATAAATAGCTAGGTGATCAAAGTAAGATACTATCAATTGTCCTTCCTGAGTTCGATACCCGCTCGCCACTACGCCGTACACTTGCGGTAAAACTACAGTCGTTTTCCGGGTATATATCCAGGCGTGATTATGTTTTTGGCGCCGTTACCGGGGAGTTCATTCGACGGTATTCGATTTTGCTCACCTGGTTATATCTCACCTTCTATCTTTCTTTTATTCCTCTTTGACTTTGTTTGGTGCCCAAATTTACGTGCTTTCCTAGAATTTTCAAAAGAATCTTAAGAAGGTAGCATGGGAGACGCGATGATGAGACTGAGGCCAGCCCGGGTGGTGATGATTCTTTTAAAACTCTTCTGAAAGAACTTGTTGATGAGGTCTAAACCACAGGGGCTTTGGCCATCGACATCGAGGACCCCATTGAGCAACTATTTGCTAGCTTTGTGATGGATCAAATCTCTCCAGAAGGGACAATCGAAGGCAACATTAAGGTAGACGTGAGGGACGACAAGCTATACTTTGAAGACAGTAAAGCAGGCTTCAGAGAGTACTATACTCCTGAGGAGTCCATTTGGCATGCCGAGATTCAGGGAAGTACACTTTACGATCTTCCCTCTGACATTTATGAACGCACTGACATACTTCTTGATTTCAGGTGTGGACCGGAGCAAAATGGTAGTCCCATCGACGTTAATGCAGGGCTGTGCAGTGTCCACTCTGATGCACCCTCCTCACCAAGAAGCAAATTTGAGCGGGCATATGAGAGCCCACTCCCAGAGCAGGAACTAAACTCAGAAGTAACAAAAGATGCAAAGCTTTCGCAGGAAGAGGAGGTAGGGGGTACATCGCCCCCTGAGGTAGAACTGAAACAATTACCTCCGAATTTAAGGTATGCTTTCTTGGGTAATAAATTGACCTACCCGGTGATTGTTAATGCCCACCTCAACCATGACCCGCTTGAAAGACTTTTAGATGTCCTTAGGAGTCATAAGGATGTCATAAGCTACACCATCTCTGATCTAAAAGGAATAAGCCCTAGGCTCTGTACGCATAGAATCCACCTAGAAACACTGAAGCCACCTCCATAGAGCCTCAAAGGCGGTTAAACCCTAACATGAAGGAGGTGGTTAAGAAGGAAATCCTTAAATTGCTTGAAGCCGACATTATCTATCCTATCTCAGATAGCAGATGGGTTAGCCCTGTTCATGTCGTCCCTAAAAGGGGGCATGACCATCATAAAAACGATAAGGGAGAACCTATATCTACACGCACCGTCACAGGATGGCGAATGTGTATTGACTACAGGAAATTGAATAAAGCCACCCGTAAAGACCATTACCAATTACCCTTTATTGACCAAATGTTAGAGCGCCTCGCCAAACATAAATTCTTTTGCTATTTGGACGGGTATTCTGGATTCTTTCAGATTCCCTTACATGAAGATGACCAAGAAAAGACTACCTTCACGTGTCCTTATGGTACATATGCTTACCGAAGAATGCCCTTCGGACTTTGTAATGGCCCAGCCACCTTCCAAAGGTGCATGACATCCATATTTTCTGATTATATTGAGAACATCATGGAAGTCTCTATGGATGATTTTTCTGTCTATGGTGGCGAGTTTGACTCATGTTTGGCTAATCTTACTAAAGTCCTTAAAAGATGCCACAAAATAATCTTACTATTAATTGGGAGAAATGCCATTTTATGGTCACCGATGGGATAGTTCTTGGGCATCTTGTCTCATCTAGAGGGTTCGAGGTTGATAAGGCAAAGATCAAGGTAATTGAAAACTTCCTCTACCTATTAATGTCAAGGGCATTAGGGGATTTCTTGGTCATGCGGGGTTTTACCGGCGCTTTATCAAAGATTTTTCCCTAATTGCCCGACCTCTTACCGCCTTACTTGCTAAAGATGCTCCATTTGTCTTTTCAGGAGAGTGCTTGCAGGCATTTAATACATTGAAGGAAGCACTCATCTCCGCCCCCATTATACAACCACCAGACTGGAGCCTTTCCTTCGAGCTTATGTGTGCTGCAAGTGACCAAGCAATTGGAGAGGTGCTAGGACAAAAGAAGGACAAAAAGCTTCATGCAATATTTTATGCAAGCAAAACTTTGGACGAGGCACAAAAGAATTACACTACCACTGAAAAAGAGCTCTTGGTGGTTGTCTACTCTATCGAGAAGTTTCGCTCCTACCTCCTTGGATCCAGAGTCATTGTGCACACCGACCATGCGGCATTGAAGTATATACTAAGCAAAAAAGAGGCCAAGCCAAGATTAATAAGATGGATACTTTTATTGCAAGAATTTGACTTGGAGATTAGAGACAAGAAGGGCACGGACAACGTAGTGGCGGAACACTTGTCTAGGCTTGTTCGTGACGAGAAGGATGAAAGCCTACCAATTGATGACACTTTTGTCGATGAGAGGCTATTCGCCATTAAACCCGGAGAGGTGCCTTGGTATGCGGATTATGTGAACTATTTGGCATGCGAGATAAAACCATGTAGGATGGCCACGCAACAAAAAAGGAGGTTCATGCACGAAGTCCGCAACTATTTTTGGGAAGACCCGTACATCTTCAAGATATGCAAGGACGGAATCATACGGAGGTGTGTTTCAAAGGAGGTGGCCACATCTATCATTTCACATTGCCATGATATGCCTTGCGGGGGACATTACACCGCCTCCAAAACCACCGTAAAGATATTGCAGTGCGGGTTCTTTTGGCCGACCATGTTCAAGGATACACATGACTTCGTCAAGTATTGCAATAGATGCCAACGGACAGGAAATATATCCAAACGCAACGAGATGCCAATGAAACACATTTTGGAAATTGAGCTATTCGATTGTTAGGGAGTGGATTTCATGGGGCCTTTTCTATCAAGCAAAGGAAACAAGTATATCCTCTTATCCGTGGATTACGTCTCAAAATGGGTAGATGCCATCGCGACCCCAACTAATGATGCAAAAGTGGTATCCAAATTCTTCAAGCAAAACATCTTCATGTGCTTTGGAGTACCACGTACTTTCATAAGCGATGGAGGGAGCCATTTTATAGAAAACAAGTTTGAATCCATGTTGAAAAAGTACAGGGTGAATCATAGAATCGGTATGGCATACCACCCTCAGACGAGTGGACAAGTGGAGGTGTCGAACCGGGAACTCAAACAAATTCTAGAGAAGACAGTCGATATATCTAAAAAGAATTGGTCCATGAAATTGAATGATGCACTATGGGCATATCGTACAGCCTTTCGCACTTCCATTGGCACCACCCCATACCGACTTGTTTATGTGAAAGCTTGTCATTTGTTGGTAGAATTGGAACACTGCGCATATTAGGCTATCAAGACATTGAATTATGACTACAAGAGTGCGGCATTGAGATGACTTTTAAACATCAATGAGCTTGACGAGATTAGGCGGGACGCTTACGAGAGCTCTAGAATTTACAAGGAAAGAACTAGAATTCTCCACGATGCATGCATCACTGTTACGGACTTCAAGGTCAGAGACAAGGTCCTCCTATTCAATTCTAGACTCCAACTCTTTCCCGGAAAGCTAAGACCACGATGGTCCGGACCATTCACCATTAGGCATATACAACCGAGGGGAGCATTCGAGTTGGAAGGAAAAGACGGTGTCACGTTTAAGGTAAATGGACAACGGCTCAAGCATTATTCTGAGGGAGCCCCTACCGGTGAAGTGAATAGCATATATCTACTCAAGGGATGGTCCCATGATCTTTCATACCTCCTCGACGAGGTCATTGATGATGCTATGCCATATGCTATCGGCGCCTTGCACAATGATGGCCTCAAAGAAGGTCAATCTTCTAGAGATGGAGAAAAGTTGGAAGATCCGTCAGATCATTCTATGGTTGATGACAAAGACGACGTTGATGTCGCAAGAATTAGAGAGCTATGCAAGCTCTCCACGGCAAAGAATTTGAAGAAAGCTCCGTCGGACAAGAAATTATCGTCACCGGCAAAGAAAAAGGCGAGTAAAAGCTCAAGCTTGGGGGACTCATCCCCCACTACCACCCATGATGAGGGGGAGCCGAGGAATACCAATGAACAACAACAATTAAATCCAAGTGGCCTTCCCGACAAATTTGACACGTGCATCGAGCATTAAACGAGTATCTTAAGGGGTCGAGCTCAAGACCTTAAACGAGCGCTTGTCGGGAGGCAACCCGACGGTTTTATCTTATTTTTAATTGAATCTTTCATTTTTATTTTTGTTTTAGATCTTTCTTAGTGTTTAGAGTCTAGAGTCGATAAAAATCCTGACAACGGGCTCTATTTTTCATGACAGGAGATGGAGAACGAGTAACCATTCGAATGCAGGATGGCCATGGCAAAAGGGAGCACTTCAGGAATGCGCTCAAGCCTCAGGAGGAGGAAGGAGCTGACTGGGAGATGAAAAACAGAAAGAGGAGCAAAAATAGAGAGTTGGAGCTGAAAACAGCATGCCACTCGGCCGAGTGACTTAGTCGTTCGGCTGAGCAAAAACCCTACTCGGTCGAGTAGGGTACTAATCAGGGAAGATCCTAAAACTACTCTCTGTAATTTATATGCCACTCGCCCGGGTGACTTAGTCACTCGCCCGAGGGAATCAGACACTTTCTTGCACTTAAAAGATCTGAGAGGCCTTGCTACTTGGCCGAATGAACTTTGTCTACTCGACCGAGTAGGAAGATGTACTCGTCCGAGTCGCAACTTTAGCGGGAGATTTTGAACTTTTCTAAAAACTGTGACATTCGGCCGAGTGAACACGTCACTCGGCCGAGTGACTTAAGCTATTTATAAACCCAGCGCCGGCGGCCCAAATCCCCACACGCTGAAATTCCCCCAAATTCGCCCGAACCTCTTCATCTTCCCCCTCGCCTCGCCCGAATCGAATTCACCCTCGGTCGAGCCACACTGCCCCGTGACCCACACCGTCCGCCGTCGACCACCCACCGTCGATGCCTGTCGCTGGCGCAGCCGCCTCCGCTGCCGCACACCCCCAATTTCTCACAAAAATCATATTTTTCTCCATTTCTTCAATCCGTAAGCCCCGCCCCGCCCCAAATCAAAATTAATCTCTATATATATTTATTATTTCCCATCATTTCCCATATATATTGATATTCACTGATTTATCTATTTGTGTTTCAGGTAGCTTAGG
Source organism: Scilla litardierei (assembly GCA_030789695.1). Classification (NCBI taxonomy): domain Eukaryota; kingdom Viridiplantae; phylum Streptophyta; class Magnoliopsida; order Asparagales; family Asparagaceae; genus Scilla; species Scilla litardierei. The sequence continues at coordinate 143,292,591 of CM061140.1, read as the reverse complement.
AGAGATACATGAGTCGATTTGGCGCTTCTCGGAGGAGGCGATTCTTTGCACGCTTTCACTGCTTGCTCTCGCATTTTGCTCAGGTATACTTGTTCCATATTTTCAGCACTTCGCATTTTTTTGGGTTGGCACTTTCCACGGCTCACATGACATCCCGTACTAGGTCACGCACGAGGGCACCCGCTTCCAAGTGAAAGAGGTCCAGTGATCCTGGCTCCTCTTCCGCTAGGGCGGACTCCCCTCCACCTAGCCCACCATCACCCACACATCCGCCTCCTACCGCACCTATACCACCACCACCGGTACCGCCCGCCCCCGCATTCGACACGCTGGGGATTACGTTTAGAGATGATGCACACCGTGCCAGATTTGAGTGTATCTCCCATCGCTCGATCGTATCCCTAGGTTCATGCACATAGCAGACTTCTTTGAGTGCCTAGGGGTATTCGAGGGGCTGCTACAGTTGTATGACAATATGGGGTGGCATGACTTCTTGTCGGTGTCGGTGGACACCTATATTTGTCTGACACTAGAGGTCCTGAGTTCTATTGCTAGGACTCTCAGGGGTTGCTATTTCTGACTGATGGATCGTGAGTGCGAGGTCACTCTCGACATGCTCCGAACCTACTTTCAGTTGCCCCCAGTTCCGAACCCAGACCGAGCCTATAGTCCCACGCACATCCCCCGCCGTCATTCGACACACACGCATTTTGGACACGTATCACGGGATCACCCCTCGCCTTTGACCATAGCCAGCCCAAGGCCTCCGCTATCCTCCACCCATGCCTCTGCATTGCACAGCGCCTTATGGCGACCACTTTCTTAGCGAGGTATGAGCCGGGGACGATGTCGAGCCGGAGCTCTACATGCTCTATGCGATGACTTGATCGAGGGCCTTTGAGAGGGGTGGGGACGTTTGACTCCCTACCATTGAGATTGATATAGCTAGTTGGTACTTGGAACGCATCGTTATTTCTGTCGGCGCTAGGACGCCTATCTGTTGCGGCAGTCTGATTACCCTCCTGGCTCCTTTGTGCAGAGTAGACCTCCCTGCTGACTTGCTTAGACCACCAGGCCTCACTTCCCTTTCGATTGACGTTATGGCCCGGATGAGGATGCTACATCCTCATGGTCAGCACCACTGGGTATGGCTGCACGGTCCTTTCGGCGCTGATTACATGGTTCTTCGGAGCCCCGCTCGGACCCATATTGGACCCGTAGGTGGGGAGTGGATTCCAGCGATGGATCTTCTCATCCCAGCTGCGTACGTACTAGAGCCTGAGGGTACTCAACAGGAGACCCTCCTTCCACCCATGGACCCCGTGATACCTCAGCCTGCACATGCTTTGTCTGTACCTCCCGACACCTCTGTACACACTTCTGTCAGTATCGGGAGTACACTTGCTGAGTCCACCACCACCACATCTGTGCCGATGTCCATCCACCCCATTTCTGCTGTGAGCCCTGAGAATCCTGCCACCATTATTGAGAGTGGTGAGCCCTCTTTTGCCTCCGTAGTGGAGACCCTATCCACTTTCTTTTTCTCGACCCCTAGGGAGTCATTTCCTTCACACTTCACGGCCTCCCCAGTCGTAGACCTTACTGTCTCCACTGTCGCTGTCTTCTCTGAGAGTGTCGTGACGTCTATCCCCATTTCTGTGTCATCGACCTCTCTGTCCTACACGCCCTCTGCCACCGTCTCAGCCTCTGCTGCTGCTCCTTCTTCTTCTATCATTCCCGCATCTCAGCCTCCTACAGAGGCTGAGCGTCTTTTTGTGAGCACAACATCTCAGCCCCACCAGGTAGTCGCACCAGTTATTTACGGTAACCGTGCGAGGCAGCCCCGTTCCTCACATGTTCGACCCTCTGCCCCACCTCCCCCGACACCCTAGTTCAGTATGTTCGTGCTCTAGAGGGGGCAGTTAGTGGGTTCAGAGGGGATTTCCGGGCTCTGTCCGCTACCGTCACTGCTGTACAGAGGCACGTCGCTTTACTTCCTGGTATTCAAGCTAGCCTGAACCAGATTCTTACGTGTCTGTCACAGCCGCCACCTGCCACTACCCATACCACTACCCAGCAACCGCCACCACCAACCTCCCCCACATGACGGTGCTGGTGCTCCACCACCCACTTAGGCACACACTGGATGCCTCTCATACTTTTGCTGCTGCTATTCTTGATATTTTCTGCCTGCTTATTTTGCACCCCTTCTCCACACACGTTTTGGTTATATTTTGCTCATACTTATCTATATCATTTTGGGAGTGAGGATGTATTTTTTTGGGGACACTTATATTGCGCCACCTTGATCTCTGCATGCACCACTTGCATCTCTGCATACATCATTTGCATACACATCCCATTTTCTTTTATTTCCATCATGCATGCAACCTCCGCCACCCCACCCATATCTTTTTTCTCGGTGTGCCACACTTTGCACATTGAGGACACTGTGCAGTTTAGCCTGGGGGAGTGAGTGTCTGACGCACTTTTCATTTTCTTCACTTTTTCTTTTATTTTTCACACCTTTCTTTTTTTTGCACTTATTTTTCATCCGCTTTTTCGTTTTATTTTTTTCACATGCATCACGTTTTCTTACTTTTTGTGTTCTACATATGTAAAGTAGTTCTGATTTTTCTTTTATCCTTATTTTCTTTAGCCTTTTTTGCTAGAGATGAATTTTCTGTGATGACGATGACATGGTATTCACTTATCTCTCTATGCATATTATCTTGTCATGCCATCATTTTTATTTCAGATATCATATGCAATGCTTGCTATGCATTCGAGATAGTAACCCGCACTTCCATTATATGAATGTGAATGAAATTCTTCTATTAGCTGAGTCTGATGATGTATATTGTATACTCCTCATAGAAAACACACCAAGCTTCACGCATTGATTGCCTATATTTGGAGTACTGCTTTGTTATCTTATTATCACTTCTTATTGCATGAAAATTGTACGCTTCACTCTCAGGTTGATTGAATGTATGCTATATTGATATGACAGGATTAGTTTACTTTCTGAGATCAAACTGAGTAGATTACATTACCCTGCTGAAAGTTGTCGTGCACATTCTATAGAGTGAACCGAGTGTTACATATTTTTCTTTCTCCACATATCTTGAGCATCATTTCTATACTCAGAATCATTGGTGAATCTCCCTTAAACGAATCCTATATTGGCATATTCCCCCGCTACAAAAGTCCATGCTCCAACACCCTAAAATCAAAAAGAAAAAAAAAATAGTCTTGTATATCTCTCTATCTTTTGATTTGGGATCACAGTTGTATATATTGATATGAAAAAAAGAGAAAAAAAGAAAAAAAAAATGGAGAGAAAAAGAAAAGAAAAGAGAAAAGAAGTTCATACATTATCCCACTTCATATTCTTTCTCTCTTTCATTCCTTCTTTATTCTTTTTGTTTCTTGGAGCTTCAAAAATGGGGAAGGTCTTATTGCTTTATTTGATGCCGCCATGCTTATAGATAAGCTTGGGGGGAGGATCCAATGATGTGTGAGAGAGTGGCTACTTGTCTGTGCATGACAACCTAAGCTAGGTAATTTTCTATACTCGGTGAGATTACTAAAAGTTTTACGAAGTCCAGGAATTAAAACTTAGCATGCATCTCATGAAACCCACCCCTTTCTATTCTTATTGCTTACATCTTTTACTCCAAATAGAAAGCGATCAATTGAAAAGTATGTGGTCTATGATTATGTATATTACTTTAGATGCTTCAGACGATGTTAATTTTAGAATGATTTCATATTTCATATCATTTTGATATTCTTGGGTTTCTATATTGAGTGCATCCTTATATGATCATGATATCGAGATAAAAATATTTGGCATGTTTTTATTCGCCGTATGCTATTTGAGTAAGCAAGTCCACGTCCTGAGGAAATGATCTAGCACCTCTCTCTTTGTTTTCTTTTCTATCTTCTTTTTCCTTTTTCCTTATTTTTACCCGCCGGGTTCGCCTTTTACTTATCTTCCTCGAGGACGAGTAAGAGGAAAGCTTGGGGATTTTGATCCATCCTTATTTTACACCATTTTTCTGCATGTTTTCATGTCATTTCGATTGCCTATATTGCATTTTCCACGATTATTCGACGATATCGCGTTGCTTTTCACTATTTCTTGTTTTTGTCGTATTTCAGGAGATATGGAGTGATTTGGAGCGAAAACGAGATCAAGGGACTTTCGCGCACACTGGAGCATCGCCCACAGCTTATTTGAGGAGTTAGCAGCGCTAGAGGAAGAAATTCAATAGAATCGACGAGGAGGCAAGGAGGAGAAGAAAAGAGCCCAGAAGCATCTTACTCGACCGAACAGAGAGTCTACTCGATCGAGTAACAAGCTGCGTTCGGCTGAGTGAAACGGATAAGCACATCAAAATTTCAAAGTTTCCTCGGCCGAGCAAGAAAGTCTGCTCGACCGAGTGAGAAAGCTCACTCGCCCGAGTAGAACAGGGATTTTCTTCCGAGAAGCGGCCAAGTTACTGGAAATTTTGAGAAGCCTACTCGACCGAGCACGATTGCTTACTCGGCCGAGTAAAGAAGCCTACTCGCCCGAGTCAGTCAGAGCGACAGACCCCCGAAACCCCCAGCTTCTCTGTTTTATTATTGGGTCTGTCAATCGGTCGAGTGACATTGTTACTCGGCCGAGTAACGCATTTCGACTGCTACACAGATTGTGATTTCTGGTCTGCGCAGGGGCAATTCTGTCAGGATTTTTTGGACGACTTTGGCTTGTATTTAACCTAGTTTTATCCCTAGTTTTAGGAGAGACTTCTATTATTTTTTGACGGTTATTCTTTTGTGAAATCTCAGCTGGAGATCATAGGCGACAATTTTGGTTTGTTCTTTCTTGTTAAAACTCTTATTTTTATGAATTGTCTCTTCTCTACAATGAATTGTACTATGATCTATTGCTTTATTTCTGAGATTTCCATGATGATTTGTGAGTAGTTTCGTCGTTCTAGGGCATGTGGATGAACCCTATGGACCCGATCTTTGAATTGTGATGAATGAATAGAATTGTTGCTATGATGGAAGAAAGGTTAGATTTTGATTGATTTATTGCGAGTAGCTAGGAATTTCCATCGATCGGGATTTGCAAGAGATTGTATCCCAATTGATGGGAAGGCCTAGATATTCGACTTAGGTTTATAATCGAAATTCTCTAGATTTGGTTTGCAAGAGATTGGACCAAAGCTAGGATTTTTATTATAAATTTATACTAATATTCGTTTGTAAGAGATTGGACAAATATGAACTATCATAACCTAGATCGTAGCTCGAGTTTGCACGAGAGTGGGCTCGAGGTGCGATTGGACGATGATGTCGATCTTCACGCTAGTGGCTTAGGTTAGAGTTTGCACAAGAGTGTGCCCTAATCTAGGTTGCTATAGACTGGCAATAGCGCGAGAGCGTAAGCTTGGTTCTACATTAAGTTGCGACTAGTTCACCTACATTCAAGCCTTGCAACATTGATATTCCTGATCCACAAGGACAAGAAAAGGTCAGTAGTGGGGATTTCCTATCCCTAGATGTTTTATTATATTGATATCTATTTGCTATTTAAACGATTGTGACATTACCATCAAACTATCCTTATTCCGTTAATAGCTAGGTGATCAAAGTAAGATACTGTCAATTGTCCTCCCTGAGTTCGATACCCGCTCGCCACTACGCCATGCGCTTGCGGTATAACTACAGTCGTTTTCTGGGTGTATATACGGGCGCGATCAATGTGGTCGACACCTCTGAGCTACCGAGCTCCCTACTGAAGCCTGAGCTGTCTGAGGTGCTGAGCTACCAAATTGCTAAGCTTCCCAGCTATCGAAAGCCAGACTAGAGATATGGTGAGCTTCCGAGATGAGGACTTAGGCCTGTGGGAGGTAGTTCGGCCCTGAGACCACGTATCTGGCCATGCAGAGACAAAACACAAAAACCTAGGCACATACGAGCTAGCCCTACATGACTGCTTATGTAACGGTCGCTTTCCGACCTTATGAGTTTCTACGTGCACGTACTTTTTCGTGCACGTATTTTATTTGACTCTTTCTTGGTTTCGGTATATACGATGTGATATATCGTTGTGACCGTATGAAAGTGTAAAAGTTTATAGTAATTTTTGGGAACCCCATTTCACGGCTCGTTTTCTCGCAAAACAGCTTTGAATGGAAGGGCGTTTTGGTCTTTTGGCACCAATACATGGTTCCTGATTTTACGATAATTTTTGGTAGGTGTAGCACGCGATCGAACCCCGTAACCAGTACTTCTCGTCTTCACGATCGTCTCGGTATTTTCGGATTATTTTTCCGATGCCCGTAGTGGAAGATATCCCCTAATCAATTTGCAACCGTTGATTAGCCGCTAATCAATTTGAATTTCAAATCCTAATCAATCCCTCAATTCTCTCCAACGTAAGAGGTAATCATGCATCAGCCACTATTGGCACCTCCTCCTTTCCCTAACTCTACTCCTCCTATCTCTATCTCTCTCTCCCAATTAACCAATAACCAAAGGCACATATCAAAACTCATCTCTTCAAAAGAAACCCATGGCCGAAATTTTAACCCATCACGTAAAAACCCTAGCCGGCTATTCTCTTCCTCCTACAGCCGCCACAACAGCCCCCAAGCCCCCCAACTCCGGCCACCTAGCTCCTCCACCTCTCCTCCTCCATCTCCACCTCCATCTCCATCTCTCCAAGCTCTCAAAAACCCCATTAATCCAAGCTTTTGGGCTGAAATTTCCTGCTACTGTGCGCCGCCGGAAAACATGGCCGGTCGGCCACCTCCAGCCGCCCCTCCAGCCACCTCCACCCCCACTCAACTCTCCTTTGATCCCCCGATCATCTCCAACTCCCCTTACCCTCTTTCCTCATCTCTACCTCCTCGAAACATCTCTCGAACTCGGTGTAACGACAGTTTTACAGATCTGCATCACCGTCGGGAAAACTCGTGCCCACCGGCCATCCGGCCACCTATGACAACCACCCTACCGCCGTTGGACTCCTATCAAATCCTCCTACCAACTGCAACTTCCCTCACGCTCATAGCCCACCTGTAGCTCCCGGAATCCTCGTCGGAACACGTCGTATTGGCTGTTTTTCACAGATCTGGAAGCTAAACTTCAACACTGGCTCACGCCCACCTCCGACCACCCCCGGCAACAAATCCACTGCCGTTGACTTCGTCTTGAAGTCCTTTACCTTCTGCAATTTCCCATTTTCGTTGTTCGTCGCTGGAATTCCGCTGAGACGCGTGACAACGAACGTTGCACGAATCTGTCCTCCCCCTGCTTCTCACGACCACCCACCGTCGTACACTCATGCCGTCGGCCACCCACCAGGCCAAGCATCTTCCACTGATCCTACTTCATATACCGACAGCCCCCTTGTACTCTCGGAGTTCACGTGCGTTTCCGCACGCACGTACTTTTAGCCGACGTCGCCGTTATCGTGAAGATCCGTTGCGCTACTCGCAACGGGAGGAGAATCGCTGTTAGCTCGCTGATTTTGCACCATCACCCTGATGTCCAGAGGTACCTCGCTGCGCTACCTGCGGCTGAGGAGTTCCAGACAACGACGACGTTTAGCCATTCAGAACCGACTTCCGCTTGTTGGACGACATCACGAGGTTGGTTTCCCTAACGAGTAATAAAACCCACACCATAGCTAACCAAAACCTAAACTAAAATTGGTCAACTTGAACTAAAGTTAATTTCAGCATCTGTAAAACGTTGCCCACCATAGGAAAGATCGACGAACGGACAAATTTTCTGTGCACATAGGGTAGACGTCGATCTAGACTGAACAAAAATAAAAAACATGACTTTTTACTGTTAGGGTAGTCCCGCTAATTAGAAAAACAAACCCTAATAGGATTGATGAAAAGCGCGACCTGACACCGTCGCCGTGACCCTGTTTCAGACGGACTACCGCAGACGCGACGCTTGGACGGGACGCTCCAGACGGACGACACACTCGCCACCTCATGTAAGTGTACTCACTTGCACTTTCGGCCGTGTTTAGGCCTTAGACTTCTAGAACTGTTAGAATGTGAACAAAGAGAACTGGGCGTGAAATGATAGCGTCCGGGATGCCCTAGACAGCTTATACTTGATGACGAAGTCTAAGCTCAACAACAACTTTTGACGCCTTAGAGTAATCTTGTGTGTGCGTGCGTGTGACCTCCTAGAAGAACCATCCCCGTCTTGTCATGTCGCGTCTTGTTTTGCACAGCCTGCGGGCAATAGGGCACTCACCAGTGAGTGGATGATCCCTTGTACTGATACACAGCTTACGGACAATAGGGCACTCACCAAGCTAGAGTGAGTGATCCCTTGTACGGACTTGTCTTGTGCACTTGGGTTGGGGTAGGGTTGAGTGTGCGCACGGGGAGAGGGTCTGATCCCCCTCGAACCGTAAGGCATGAACCCTTCGAGTCACACGTGTCTTGTCATGTCCTGTCTTGTCTTGTCTTGTCACGTCTTGTCTGGACCCGTTTAGGTTAGTCCCGTAGTCAGTAGCACACGCTACAGCTACTGCTTGACGTGTTTACTTTTCCTGCTCCATTTACTTTCTTTACCTGCCATGTATAACCTCAGCATGCTAATCAACCGGTAAAATGTTGCTTTAAATTAAAATACACTTGCTGTAGAGTCTAACATTTCTGTGTAGACTTTACATGACGTACAGTTCCTTTTCTCTTGGGTGCTCTACATCAGGTGTCGAGCCAGAGTTCGTGGACGAGGCAGACTTACCGGAGTACGTGGAGCCCGAGGACGTCGACCCAGAGTATGTGCCTGACGAGGACCAGACCTTGGGGTCTTTTCCGTCACTACCTTTCAGAGGTTACAACTTTTAGTTTGCTCTCTTTTGGTAGTTGTTGCCATGCTTAGGCTTCTCTTTTTAAACTTTTGTACTCGCTGGATATTATCTCTCTATATTAATGAATGCCACTTTCTTTCTGTACTTTCTATTGTTCCGAATCTTATTAATGCAAGAACCTGAAAATTTTAAGATGGTACCCCTACATACGCTTATTGGGTCCGAGCTTCACAGCTCCGACTCAAGCGGGCCTTAGTCACGCTTCGCCTCCGTAGTTTTGGGACGCGGGGCGTGACAGCTTACCTGCATATCTCCAACTTCCTTAGTGCCTTAAATCGAGCCAACTTTCACAAATCTCCACCTTGGCGATATTTGGGCATATGTCACAATCAACCCTTAATGCTTCACCTCGGCGAGAATCTGTTGAGTATTGGACTTCTCCCTACTTGGTGTTAATGATGAGCAAACATAAATACTTGTGACTAATCCCCTATTTTGCAGTTAATCCATTGCCTAAGCTTACAATAAAGATCAACTAGCAATGGATGACTCACAAACGTGACTGAAGGCAAATGATATGAATTGGATGATCGTAGATTGATGATTGAAGCTCCGTAAAGACTTCAAGCTCATACGATGGAAAGAAGAGATTATTCGTCAATGTAATTTTTCTTTTATCTCTTCTAGTATGTAGCTTAGAAGTAGAACTATGATGGAGCACTCACACACATCTACTTTCGGTCATATGACATCTCTAGACCTTTGTCCTTTGATCTCAATTCAATTCTCTTTTGTTTGTGCTGAGATTGTTCATAACAGCCGACTGCTTAACAGTTTACAGTCGCCTGTCTCAAAAACAGTCGACTGTGTTTTGTTCTACAGTCGCCTGTTATGCCCAGACTATTACAATGCAGTTTTTGGGTCGTCTCTGATTATCTCGCACAGGCTACTGTTGAACGTTTATCATGTGCCTGTCTTAGCGACAGTCGATTGTGAATGGTTCATCAGTCGCCTATCTCTCCTTGTCCAAACTCTGTTTGATCCGATTTCTACGGCCAGTCGACTTCTGCTGTATATACAGTTGACTGTCTATTAGATCAGTCGACTGTCTATGCTGCAACAGTCGCCTGTCTGTAAGTCTATTCTTTGACTCAGCTCTCTGGAAATTTCTCCTGTCTGTGACAGTCATATGTTTAAGGATATACAGTCGCCTGTTCTGATTGAAAGTCGACTGTGTTCCTTGCATCAGTCGTCTGTCCTGTATCTTGTGAGATTTCCAGTATTTTATCTAACTTACTCTTCTCTCGGCCAGTCGCCTGTCGAAGAATGTACAGTCGCCTGTTGGTTTTACAGACGACTGTCTTGGCTTCATCAGTCGACTGTCCACGTGGTAAGTTACCGTTATGAATTCTCACCTACCCTTGCTAACTGTGCAACAGTCGACTGTGGTTTGTTCAACAGTCGACTGTCGCAAGTTCAGATTATATCCGTTGAGATTTTTCTCACGGATTTCGATTGGGTTTTTGCCTAAACTGTTTTGTGGATTTGAGAAAGCTATAAATAGAGCTTCTACTGTTCCATGGGAAGGTTACTCATTCATTGCAAAATCCTTCAAGCTTTCATTTCCAAAGATCAAAGCTTTCAAATCCAAAGCCCTAAGTATTTCCATATCTTGTTCTCTTGCTCTCCAACCTAGAACCAAAGATTGATCTTCTAGGCATTTGGTGCAGTCAAGAGAAAGGGTTTTTCTCCTCTCTTCCAAGAGAGTTCTTCAACACACATCACACTTCTCCTTCAAGTTCTACTTCAAGGCATATGTGATTGTAAGTGTTGCTTTCAGATTTCATAACTTCTTTATTTGAATTGTGCTCTCGGTTGTGAGAGTGGTTTTTGCTTGTTCCCTGGTTGTGGGAGTCAAGGACATCGATTGTATTCGATTGCACTTGTAGGGTTGCTACAAGTGGGTTTTAAGGAAACCTCAAGTTAGGATTCTAACTTGAGTATCCGGTGGTATCCGGGTGGTAGGGACGTAGGATTACCGGGAACAAGTCGGGAGTTGACTTGGGTAATCCGAACCCTTGAAACATAACTGCGTTTGCGTGTGTTTCTCTTTGGGTTGTTTTTCTATTCCGCACTATTTGTTGGATTGCATTTTATTTGGCGTAAATTCCTTTTAAATTTGCATAAACACTATTCAACCCCCCTTCTAGTGTTTTCCCCATAGACAGTGTCCTTACAATTGGTATCAGAGCGCAAGGTTTTATCTATGGCATCCAACAACAACAACGTTCCTCCGTCGCCTACGTACAACAATCACGACCGTGATGGAGCGTCCACACTTTTCGAAGGTCAATCTACGGTACGTCCTCCACGTTTCAATGGTACTAACTTTGGTTATTGGAAGTGTAGGATGGAGACATTCCTTAGGAGTGCTTCTCTTTGGAGAACTCTCCCCAAGGAGTACGTCGAGCCCTCCGAAGATGATTTCGAGAAATGGACGACTTCTGAGAAGTCCGCCGAAGTCAACAACGCTAAAGCAATGAACGCTCTTCATTGTGCTTTGGACTCGAATGAGTTCAACAAGATATGCACATGTAAGAGTGCATATCAAATTTGGAACCATCTCATCGTTACCCATGAGGGAACGATAAGGTAAAGCTTTCAAAGTTATATGTTGTCGTGCAAAACTTCGACTTGTTTCACATGCAGGAAAATGAGAGGATTGCGTCGATGTACGGACGCTTTACCGACATCACAAACGATTGAAAATTTGGAACCATCTCATCCTTAGGAGTGCTTCTCATCGGAACTCTTATGTCTTACGAAGTAAGACAGGATAACCGATTGAAGATTCAAGCCATGATGAATCCCTCGGAGGCCAAGAAGAAAGCTTTGGCGTTCAACGCCAATTCGTCATCCTCCGAAAGTGATGAATCCGAGAACGAGATGGATTTGGGTGAAATGGCCCAAATGGTGAAGAAGTTCCAACGCTTCTTCCGCAAAGGTAAATTTCCCTCCAACAAACATTTTGAGTATACTAATGCTACTTCCTCTCTTTGTTATAAGTGTAATAAACCAGGGCACATCAAGAGGGATTGCCCAATGCTAAACAACAAAGAAAAGTGGAAGGCACCAAAGTACCACAAGTCCAACAAGAACAAGAAAGACAAGAAGAAAGGACTCGTCGGTACCTTTGATGACTCAAGTGATGACTCATCAAGTGATTCCGATGATGAGAAGGGTGAGAGCGCCCACATGTGTTTCATGGCACTTGAAGACCCAATCTCGGATGAGAGTGATTCCGATACGGATAACACCGAGGTAACAATGGATGAACTTCGCATAGCTAATGAAGAACTATTTGCTAAATACCAATCTTTAATGCTTAGATACTCTAGCTTAAAGAAATCAAAAGTTAGCACGTCATCCATTCCATGCATTATCAACAATGACACCATTGTTGATACTTTAACCCTTGAGAAAGCAAACTTATCTTCTCAAAATGTCACATTGAGAGATGAGGTGAATTCCCTCAAATCTTAACTAGATCAAACACATTCCATGGATAATAGTGATCTAGTTACACGTCAGACACAATTGGGTTTAGAGAATGATTCTCTTAAAACCCATGTGCACGAGCTCAAAGCACGGGTGTCCACTTTGGATACCAACATTTCTTCTTTAAAGGAGAAATATGAGCTCATGTCCTCCCGTATTGTGAGATTCAATAAGGGACAAGGACAATTGGATGATTTGCTTGCAAATCAATTTCCGGTCACACATCGTGTTGGCCTTGGATTTGTAAAAGCGAATGCATCTAATGATCGCACCTCCTATAGTGGTGTCACTATAGATTTTGTGAGGCCTTCCTCCGGTGCATCCACAAGTGGTGTCAAAGACACTATAGGTAGCAATCCTACCAAGAATGTCACCACATCACCTTTTCTTTCTTTTGGCAAGAAACCCACTAAGGGTGGAAACCAAAAGTAAGGCCATGCTTATATGTACACTAATACTCATCCACGTAGGAAACATCCTACTTCACAAGTGGATAATCATGACACATTTTATGCTCCGCACCCATGGACACATACACAACCACACATGAGAAGTACTCATGTACGTGCTCCCACACACCCATATGCTCATACACATCATTCTTTCATGTATGCTCATCCTCTACATGTCATGCATGATCAATATGCTTCATATAATATGCATGTTCCCAAGAATACATATCATTCTAGAATGTACAATGCATATCCTCCACCACATCTTTATGCTAGAAATCATGTTCCTAAGAAGCATGCACCATATAGAAATCCAACTCATATGCATACAACTAGGAATAGGACTCCCAAGATGTACACTATTTGGGGTCCTAAGAACACTAGTCTAATTGTTAGGAATGCTTATGTTGATTCCTACTTTCATGATGTAATTAGAAATAGTAACTATGTTGGGAAGCGGAAGTCCACTTGGACTTGGCTTCCAAAGGGCTAATCCCCTTGGACCCAACAAACATTGGGTACCATAAGCTTATGGTATATTATATATGTACCCAAGAGAAAGAAGAAGATCAATAAATGCCTTATTATCTCTAAAGGGAAAGGATGGATTCTTGATAGCGGTTGTTCCAAGCACATGACGGGAGATCCCTCATTGCTCTCCGAAGTGATTAGCATCAAAGATGGTGCAACGGTCACTTTTGGAGGTAATCAAAAGGGAACCATCATTGGAGTAGGTATCGTTGGTAATCCTTCCAAACCCCTAATTACTAATGTTTATCTTGTTAGTGGTTTATGTCACAACCTCATTTCCATAAGTCAAATTTGTGACAAAGGTTACAAGGTTAACTTCGGAGAAGGATTGTGTACTATTGTTGATTGTGATTCAAATGTTTTATTTTCCGGTATTAGGCGTAAAAATATTTATTATTTAAGCTTGCCTAAAACCGTAGAACATTGCTTAGTTGCTAACACAAGTGAACAACTATTATGGCATCGCCGTTTTGGTCATGTTCACTTCAAGCACTTATATAAGTTAGCTAAGCATGATCTAGTCAAAGGTTTTCCTAAGATTGTTTTTAAAAAAAAAAACTTTTGTGATTCTTGTCAAAGAGGTAAACTAAGTAAATCATCATTTAAGCTTAAAGAAGGGATTACTTCTAAGAGGCCCCTGGAACTTCTACATCTAGATTTATTTGGACCAACTAGAACCGCTTCTTTAGGTAATGCTCATTATGGACTAGTTGTCGTTGACGACTTTTCTAGATTTACTTGGGTTTCATTCTTAATTAATAAGAATGAAGCTCATGAAGAGTTTACCAAATTTGCAAAGAAGATTCAGAATCTTTTAGGATCCACCATTATCACTATTCGTAGTGATCATGGAGGAGAATTTGAGAATGAATCTTTTACTAAGTTTTGTGATGACTCCGGGATAACTCATTACTTTTCCTTTCCTCGTGCACCACCACAAAATGGTGTTGTAGAAAGAAATAATATGACTCTTATTGAGTGTGCTCGCACTATGCTCCATGATAGTCATTTAGGACTACAATTTTGGCAGAAGCGGTGCACATGGCATGTTATGTGCTCAATAGGATCTTAGTGAGACCCCGAACAAACAATACTTGTTTTGAGTTGTTTTATGATAAAAAGCCTCAAGTGAAATATTTTCGTGTCTTTGATTCAAAATGCTTTATAAAGAACACCTTTGGTAATTTAGACAAATTTGAGCCAAGATCCGATGAAGGAATTTTTGTTGGATATTCCACACGTAGCAAAGCCTACCGGATATACAACAAAACTTCTTCAACGATTGAGGAATCACTTCACGTATCTTTTTATGAAGATTTTGACTTTCCTCATGTTGATGATGATAATGTAGAGATTCTTTGTGACTCTCTTAATAATGTTAAGATTAATGATAATATTGTTGAGACTAACACTTCTAACGAAGTTGTTGAAGTTGTTCCTAGTGATCCAGGTTTACCCAAAGCTTATCCAACCGTTTGCAACCATCCCCATAACCAAATTATTGGAGATATTGGTGTGGGTGTTCGAACGAGATCAAGAATTGAAGAATTCTCCCATTGCGCATTTTTCTCTACCATTGAGCCAAAGAACATTCAAGAAGCTTGTGAGGATAGCTCTTGGATAGTGGCAATGGAAGAAGAACTAGCGCAATTCGAGAGAAACGAAGTTTGGGAACTTGTACCTCTTCCAAGTGGTCACCAAACTATTGGGACCAAATGGATCTTCAAGAACAAGACCGATGAAAACGAGGTAATCACACGGAACAAAGAAAGGTTAGTAGCTCAAGGCTACCGGCAAGAGGAAGGTATTGATTTCGAAGAATCATTTGCCCCCGTAGCTAGATTAGAAGCTATTAGGTTGCTTTTATCTTTTGCATCCCATAAGAATTTTAAATTATTTCAAATGGATGTTAAAAGTGCATTTTTAAATGGATTTGTAAATGAAGAAGTCTATGTTTCTCAACCTCCCGGTTTTATTCATGAGAAATTTCCAAACCATGTTTTCAAACTTAAGAAAGCGTTGTATGGATTGAGACAAGCTCCTAGAGCTTGGTATGATCGCCTTAAGACCTTTCTTTTGAATTTAGGTTTTAAAATGGGAGAAGTTGATTCTACACTCTTCATTAAAGATTATGAAAATGACATTCTTTTGATTCAAGTTTATGTAGATGATATTATTTTCGGTTCTACTAACTTTAATCTTTGTCAAGAATTTTACAAGTCTATGAAGGATGAGTTTGAGATGAGCCACATGGGAGAGCTCACCTACTTCCTTGGATTGCAAATTCGACAAATGGAGAATGGCACTTTCATACATCAGACAAAGTACACAGGGGAGCTTATTAAGCGATTCGGGATGGAATTGTCTTCAAGCAAAAGGACTCCCATGAGTACTACTACTCATCTCCACAAGGATGAAAGCGGAAAAGATGTAGACGTTCGTCTATATCGAGGTATGATCGGTAGCTTACTTTACTTAACCGCTAGTAGGCCCGATATCATGTTTTCTGTATGTATATGTGCTAGATATCAAGCAAGACCTAAGGAGTCACACTTGATTGCGGTTAAACGAATATTTTGTTATCTGAATAAATCCCTAGATTATGGGTTACTTTACCCTAAGTCTAGCACGTATGAGTTAATCTCATATAGTGATGCCAACTTTACCGGATGCAAGTCCGACAGGAAAAGTACTAGTGGCACATGCCATTTCTTAGGAAATTCCTTAGTTTCTTGGTTCTCTAAGAAACAGAATTCGGTGTCATTGGCCACGACTGAAGCGGAATATATTGCCGCGGGTCTTGCATATGCACAAGTTCTTTGGATGAGACACACTCTTAGTGACTATGGTGTCAATTGTGATACTTGCCCTATCATGGTTGATAATCAAAGTGCTATTTGTCTTTCCAAGAATCCGGTACACCACTCCCGTACCAAACACATAGACGTGAGACACCATTTTATAAATGATCATGTAGCTAAGAAGGACATCATCGTAGAGTATACTGAAACCCAAAAACAAATTGTCGATATCTTCACTAAACCTCTTAAAGAAGATTCATTTGTGAGGTTGCGTGGAGAATTGGGAATTATGGGTGAATCTGCAATCTAGAAGCTCAATTTTCATGCTATAACTCCTTATTGAGATCATATTCTTAATTGTCTTTCTTCATGTGCTTTATTGTTTTATGAGATTAAGAAAGGCAATTGTGACTTATTTGATTTCATGAGTTTTCGAAGTTGATTGGAGTAATTTGTGTTTCAATGGATTTATTGGTTTCATAATGATTTTAAGATGTATTTGTGATTCGAGTATAGGTCCTAGGGTGAGTGTTGTTATTCTCTGGAATTCTATCACACTGTGCATTTTTGGACCAGGACAGACGACTGTTTTACTTTTGACAGTCGACTGCCCTACTCTATATCCTCCATATGAAAATTGATATCTTTCGCACAGCCGACTGATGACTGTTCTACAGTCGACTGTTAGCTTAACAGGCGACTGCAATTTAGTTATCAGGCGACTGTACTCTCTATCGAATTTTTACAGTGTTCTCTGTTATTCTTGTGATTTGTATTAATTCTCGGCCAGCCGACTGTTGTGTATATGTCAGTAGATTGTCCAGCGGACATGCGACTGCATTATACTTGCCAGTCGACTGCCCATCTTTCTGAGCTTTAATTTTATCACTTCATACAGTCGACTGACTTTTGTTCTCCAGTTGACTGTCTCCTGCTGTGTCGGTTCATGTGATTTGATCCGAGCCGTCGATTCCTTGATCCAACGGCTCAGATTGATTTTCCCTATTTTATATTCAGTCGACGCGATCACTCCCCACGTCGATTTTCTCTCTCCTCCGCTTCGACCGCTCAACTTCCCGCTCGTTTTTCTCTACAAAAACGATCGATTTCGTTTCTTCAACCGTCGATCTCCTCCTAATCGTCGCTGTCGATCGTGTTCTACCGTCGTCTTTGATCTTCCACTCCGCGATCGTCTGTATTCCCTCAGTTGGTTTGCTTTCTCTCTCTTGATCTTCGTTGTTTCCTTTTGTTGCTTTAGTTCTTCTTCTCTTGTTTCCATGGCTCCTAAACCTTAGGGAAAAGAGAAGATCTTTGCTTCTAAACAACCTAGGGCTCCTAAGAAACTCATTGCCAAGCAAAAGAAACCCTATAAAGCTTGAACCAAGCATGCTCGGTCTCCCGTGCGTTCGTCTTCGTCGGGTTACTCACCTTCTGCCTCTTCTAGCGATGCTCATCCGTTGATTCATCGTCAGCGCAAGCCTGCTGGTGTTCACATCAGTGAGCCTGCTGCTGAGATTCCCCATGTGTCTCCGACCTTCATTGTCCAGACTCCACCTCATGTTCCTGTTGGTTCATCTCCTGTTCGTGTTTCGTCTACTAAGAGGAAGTCTCCAGCTTTTCCTACTCGTCGCTCTGCTCGGCTTTCGTTCCGATCTTCTGGCCATCTGTCGGGCCCCTCAGTCATTCAGATTGACTGAGGCTGCTGCTGATGCTGTTCTGTTCACTCACCTGAAGACCTTGTTTTTATTTTGTTGGGTCTGCTTTTGTTTAGGTTGAGTGATTCTGATATATGTTTTGTCTTTGTATGATGGATGATGCTGTCTGCGACACTTTTATATATGTATGGTGGTATATTTTTTGATGTCGTCATGATGTATTCTTTTTGTTGATCATGATGTATCTTTTTGGGATGGCCATGTTGATGACCATCCGTTGATGTACTCAGCTGCTTTATATCTATATATATGATGTTGCACCCTCTTTTGTGTCACACTTTGCTTTATTGCTTATCATATTTGTGTGATGTATGTTATGTTGTCTCCATGTATGCTTCACTCTTCTTGATGTGCTTTTGAGACAATACACGAATTTGATATTGGTTAATTCATGCTCTTTCGTTGATGTGATGAATTTGTGAAAATTATTTTCATTTCGTTTATCTAAAATGTTGATATTGGATTTCACTTCCATTACTCACATGTGTATTTGATGAGATTTTATGAGTTTTTGATTCGATATATCTTTATACTCCTTGATTGTTGTTAGTTCGTATTTTAGCTCTATTATTGTTGTTGTTATTTGCTCCCACCTTTTTAGATAATGCCATAGGGGGAGAGAAATAAACATACGAGATTCATAATGGATGTGCTAAGTATGTTTCTAACGCTTGAATCTAAGATTTTGGTTGCCTTAGATTCAGGGGGAGTAAGATTACAATGAATAGGGATTTTATTTCCTAGATTTCTTGAATTAAATTCATTCATATCTCACTCATTTGCTTCAATTGCTATGTAGATGCTCTAATATTTGTTGACTAACTTGATTGGCACATATGTAGGGGGAGTAAGTTTTCATTGCGCACAACTATTTATCTTTTTGTTTATGTTTGTTTGTCATCATCAAAAAGGGGGAGAATGTTGAGTATTGGACTTCTCCCTACTTGGTGTTAATGATGAGCAAACATAAATACTTGTGACTAATCCCCTATTTTGCAGTTAATCCATTGCCTAAGCTTACTATGAAGATCAACTAGCAATGGATGACTCACAAACGTGATTGAAGGCAAATGATATGAATTGGATGATCGTAGATTGATGATTGAAGCTCCGTAAAGACTTCAAGCTCATACGATGGAAATAAGAGATTATTCATCAATGTAATTTTTCTTTTATCTCTTCTAGTATGTAGCTTAGCAGTAGAACTATGATGGAGCACTCACACACATCTACTTTCGGTCATAGAACATCTCTAGACCTTTGTCCTTTGATCTCAATTCAATTCTCTTTTGTTTGTGCTAGGATTGTTCATAACAGCCGACTGCTTAACAGTTTACAGTCGCCTGTCTTAAAAACAGTCGCCTGTTATGCACAGACTATTACAATGCAGTTTTTGGGTCGTCTCTGATTATCTCGCACAGGCTATTGTTGAACGTGTATCAGGTGCCTGTCTTAGCGACAGTCGACTGTGAATGGTTCATCAGTCGCTTGTCTCTCCTTGCCCAAACTCTGTTTGATCCGATTTCTACGGCCAGTCGACTTATACTGTATATACAGTTGACTGTCTATTAGATCAGTCGACTGTCTATGCTGCAACAGTCGCATGTCTGTAAGTCTATTCTTTGACTCAGCTCTCTGGAAATTTCTCCTGTCTGTGACAGTCGTCTGTTTAAGGATATACAATCGCCTGTTCTAATTGACAGTCGACTGTGTTCCTTGCATCAGTCGTCTGTCCTGTATCTTGTGAGATTTCCAGTATTTTATCTTACTTACTCTTCTCTCGGCCAGTCGCCTGTCGAAGAATGTACATTCTGTTGGGGTTTTGGCGGACCCCCAGAGCTCGGATCCGTATCTAATTAGGATTTATAAAACAATTCAACATTTTGTCTTTTATGAAAATCATTAATTAAACGATTTAATGAAATGATTTACAAACAAGGGGACTACCCTAATCTGGTATTAGGTTCGATGTTGTTTTGTTTTATCAAACGTAGCATGTCACTATCATGTTTTAATGGCTAACCTAACAAGGTTTGTGTATACATTATACAAATACAACATGAAATGAAAACTAACTTTATCCGCATAAAAGAAAGTTTCATTTTAAGTGACATATAAAAGGTATTTGCAAGTTTAAAAAAATTATCTATATAATACAAACATGCAAATCTAAATTTTAACACTTAAAATTAAAGATTAAAATTTTAAAGCCTTCATAAAATTTTATCGCATAAAACTAAGTCGTACAAAATTATCTAATAATTTTAAACTTAGGCCTTAAAAAAATTTTAACCTCATTTCTAAAATTAAAATATCACATAAAAATTTTAGAAACATCTATGTAGTAAAAGAAATTAATTTTATATAACATCTCATGAAATAAAATTATTTCTATTATTAACATATTTAAACAATTTTAAAACTCTTTTAAAATCTTTTAGAAATCCTTTTTTAGAAGCATTCAAGTAAAGTTTAAAGATTTCTAACTTTATGTAACTAAAGAAAAATTCTTAAATTTCAAAAATAAAATTTTTCTAAAGATTACATAAACATTAAATACCCTTTTAAAATTTTTAATGGCTCATAAAAATTTTATAAAGTATTTATAATAAAGGAGACTACCTTTTTAGATTTATCGCATAAAATTAATTTTGCTCCAAAATTAAAATAAATATCAGTGTTGCAAAAAATTTTTGAAACACAAAATATTTTCAAAACTAATTTAACATAAAAAAAAAAGTTTTGCATATGAAAACTAAGCATTTTTAACTATTTAAAAAGTCGCTATAGTAGATCTATAGCATAACCGTGGCTCTGATACCACTGTTGGGGTTTTGGCGGACCCCCAGAGCTCGGATCCGTATCCGTCCTAAGTCGGACGGACCACGGAGGCACATAGGCGCAGCGGAAAAACAGAAATCTT
Organism: Scilla litardierei; assembly: GCA_030789695.1. NCBI lineage: Eukaryota > Viridiplantae > Streptophyta > Magnoliopsida > Asparagales > Asparagaceae > Scilla > Scilla litardierei. The sequence continues at coordinate 143,271,763 of CM061140.1, read as the reverse complement.
AATTTCTACACTAGCTAAACATTTTAGCTAGGCTCTGGGGAGCCAGAACCCAGCCCGATCTATGCCGACTTGGAGTGGGTCTGACCACTCCAAGAAGGATCTACACTAAGCGACTAATTAAAATTACGCTAAAAACCGCTTAACCACATACCCGGAATCTTGGCCCTGGAGCAGGCAAGATGTACCGCACCGTCTTGAGAAGCTCCTCGTAGCCGAGCCGCGTTGACCCGATCTCCCTGAGCCGCCTCGCACCCTCGCACCGATCCACCCGAGCCGCTTTCGCCTCCGAGCCGATCACACGCGGTAGAAAGTTTCACTTGAGAAGAAACCCGCGTCTTAGACGTCCGGATCAGATCCAAACCCCCTTCGTAGTCGTGCTAGGACTACTCCGGAGAATAGGAAAGTAGAGAGAGAGATTTAGTCGCGGACCGAGCTTGCTCAATAATTTGGAGCTACCCGATCGTTGACTGGTGTGTTTTTCAACGAGGAGAGTGCACCCCTATTTATATAGGGAGTGAGCACTCACCCTCTTGTTGCGGGCAATGTGGGACAATCCACATGAAGAGAAAAATTGAATTAAGTCATTTGGCTTAATTTCAATTTTAAAGTTAGCCTTTCACAAAGTCAAACTTTAACGAATTAATTCTCCTCACATACTAAACTTCAGACACCAAACAAGCTATCAATCAAAAAAGCTTGGAATGGTGAACGCGTAGGAACTGACGGTGACGAATTTCGACTTCGTTTGACCCCTCAAACAATTGCTCAAAGTTTAGCAATTTTCACAAAATTCGTAGCCGTCATTTGGGTTTTCAAAAAACCTAATTTGACTTAAGTTGCGGGCGCGCCCGCTAGACTTAGCGGGCGCGCCCGCCCAAGGGGGGCAAGGGCGGCCCGCCCGCCCGCTGCTGCAGCGGGCGCGGGCCCGCTGCAGCAGCGGGCGCTGGCCCGCTGCGTGCAGCGGGCCGTGCCCGCTGCGTGGAGCGGGCCACGCCCGCTGTGCAGCGGGTGCCCGCCCGCTGCACACAGCGGGCCATGCCCGCTGCTGCAGCGGGTCACGCCCGTTTGCCTTTGCACATGGGCCTTTTGGCCCAGTGGGTCTAACCCACTTCCCCTTGGACTCTTTCTGCGTTTCTGGACTCGTTTGAGCTCCGATTTGGACGCGGTTTGAACCTGTGTTTAGACCGGGACGATCCCGTCATCCAGGTAACCTTTTCCAACAAGTTTGTTCCTACTAAATTCGTTGTAACTAATTTACAACACGTTTAGTCAAAGTTAGCATCTAATGCAACGTTGTGTCCCTATTGCTAATGCGACTAACTTTCACAACTCAGCTTGTGAATATCATCAAATGATATTTCTCTCTATTCTATATTCCTATTACTAAGACACGAATACTACTCGGTGTGAGACCCTACAGCCTGACCTTACTACAGGTTGGGGCTCGAAACCCCTAGACGACGGTCACTACGAGCAGTAGCTGTCGTCCCTGTTTCAGAGTCGTCATAACGTGATCGACCCTTTGACAAAAGTGTCATAGGTTTTGCATTGGCTGTGTCAGAGATGAATTCCGTTAGCTAAAATCCCTTCGTCAAGACTGTGTTTGATGTTGGTCTAGGGTATGGTTTTCTGTCAACCCTATTAGACAACATTGGTCAGTATACGGCGGTCTTTATTGTATACACGTTGTACAACTTGCAACGTACCCCGGCCGAGGATTAACATAAAGACCGTACTGAGCCTATAACACTAACTTCCCTTTAATGGAAGTGACGAATCCCATCTTAGTCACTTACTCACCTTGAGAGCTTCAGGTGCAACCCAACCTAAGATCTTTCATCAGGACTGGTCCTCGAAGCTAGATCATGGGTCTAAGCTACACCGTCCGTTCACAGGTTTATACAGTTGACTTCAGGTCTTAAGGATCAACTAACCTATCATCACCCTAGAGTTATTAAAGACAGATCATTAAAGTTTAACCATTTAATAACTCTAACTTGGTCGTTCAGTGAACTCATTCTCTAATGAGCACCTGTGTCTCGTCTCCGACTTCGCCAAGTCGAATGACTATGAGATCATCATTACCCGAAGGCAAGACGAAGACACAGTGATCTATCCGATGTGTCGATATCCAGTTCTCGACACATCTATGATCACGAACCGTTTAAGACTTACGTTTCTATTCGGTCGCTTACTTACTCATAATCGAGATCTCATCTAGATATGTAAGGACCTAACTATAAGTCTATGGATATTTCTAAGTATATTAATACAAATGATTTTATACTTAGAGTAATACGTACCATATACGGTATGAACAAGACGCATAATCAAGATAAATTGCCTTATGGGCATATATCTTCCTACACATTCGCCTGTTGGTTTTACAGACGAATGTCTTGGCTTCATCAGTCGACTGTCTACGTGGTAAGTTACCGTTATGAATTCTCACCTACCCTTGCTGACTGTGCAATAGTCGACTATGGTTTGTTCAACAGTCGACTGTCGCAAGTTCAGATTATATCCGTTGAGATTTTTCTCACGGATTTCGATTGGGTTTTTGCCTAAACTGTTTTGTGGATTTGAGAAAGCTATAAATAGAGCTTCTACAGTTCCATTGGAAGGTTACTCATTCATTGCAAAATCCTTCAAGCTTTCATTTCCAAAGATCAAAGCTTTCAAATCCAAAGCCCTAAGTATTTTCATATCTTGTTCTCTTGCTCTCCAACCTAGAACCAAAGATTGATCTTCTAGGTATTTGGTGCAGTCAAGAGAAAGGGCTTTTCTCCTCTCTTCCAAGAGAGTTCTTCAACACGCATCACACTTCTCCTTCAAGTTCTACTTCAAGGCATAGGTGATTGTAAGTGTTGCTTTCAGATTTCATAACTTCTTTATTTGAATTGTGCTCTCGGTTGTGAGAGTGGTTTTTGCATGCTCCCTTATTATGGGAGTCAAGGACATCAATTGTATTCGATTGCACTTGTAGGGTTGCTACAAGTGGGTTTTAAGGAAACCTCAAGTTAGGATTCTAACTTGAGTATCCGGTGGTATCTGGGTGGTAGGGACGTAGGATTACCGGGAACAAGTCGGGAGTTGACTTGGGTAATCCGAACCCTTGAAACATAACTGCGTTTGCGTGTGTTTCTCTTTGGGTTGTTTTTCTATTTCGCACTATTTGTTGGATTGCATTTTATTTGGCGTAAATTCCTTTTAAATTTGCATAAACACTATTCAACCCCCCTTCTAGTGTTTTCCCCATAGACAGGGTCCTTACAGAATCAACTTGTGTTCCCTTCAACTTGCTATGAAGAGCTTGCCTAGCTCCTCCAAGCCGCAATGTCCACATCGGGGCTCACCCGGCTCCTGCGAGCCTTATTGCCCCCACTGGGGCCACAATCTACATCACCTCAGAAAATATTGAGCAAATCCAAGCAATGATTGAACTTGACTCCAGAAACGACCTTAGTTATCACGTCCGTCACATTGTCTTCTGTTTCGATCTTTAGTAAGTTGATGTCGTCGTCTTCTTCACCCCAGTCATGAATGAATTGGTATCTCACATCGATATGTTTGGTGCATGCATAAAAGAATTGATTCTTGGCTTAGTGCACCGCACTTTGGCTATCACAGTATAGATCATTGGCGTGGGCAAAAGATTGCACGTGCTAACTCCCAAGTGTAGGAGGTGGTCACCAAGTAGTAATATTCCTAGTGAGCCTAGGGTCGAACACATGGACAATTTGTTTACAATCAACAATGGTCACAAATGGCTTTAGCGATGTGAAGAATACCACCCTTTGGGGGTGAGGATTGATTTAGTGAATTTTTAAGGCAAACTAAAATCAAATATGCAAACAAAGAAAAGTGTGAGATAGTATTCAAAGATGCGAAATGCGAGTGTTTGTGGTTTCATGATGTAGTCGGGCTTACAACTCAATCTCAAATCACTACAACCTCTCATCTGGCTAAGGAAAGAGTGATCTGAAAATATAACATTTCATCGAACACATGGTGTGCAGAAAGTAATGAATGAAACATTGAGAGTAATCAACATTAAGCACAATAGAGAGGGTCCACTAGGATGGGCCTCTCTTTGGATTTCCCACTAGGGTTCCAATAAAGAACCCTAACTCAAGGTTTCATCCACATAAATCATGCTAGAGATGAGATTTGCAAGCCAAACATACATCAATCCACCAAAAACACACACAAAGAGATTAACCACTCATAATAAACATAGACAACATCTTTGATTTCAAAATCATCATCCACGAGTTCTTACAAGTAACAAAGATCAAAAACAGAAAGGAAAATGTAAGCTTGAATGTAAAGAAACCCCATTGTGAGAAGATCCCAAGCTTTCCCTTTTGAGCTCCTCCCTTAATCTTCCCTCCTCTCCAAGATCTCCAAACCCTAGAAGTCCTTTTGAGAGAAAAACAACAAGTGATGGCTGAAAAATAGCCCCAAAACACATAAAAACGCAACCCAGCAGTTTCGGGTCTACAAGTGGGCATTCGGGTCGAATTTTTGCTCTAAAACCAGTACAAAACCGCCCCAAAGAAAAGAGGAATCATTGCTGGTCGGGCGCGGGGCGTGCTCGACCCGCGGGCACTGAGCGCCTGCATTTGCTGGGGGCAGGGCACGCCAGTGGGCCTTTTTCCTTTTTTAATTAAATAGAGGCCCGCTGATTGAGCGGGCCGCGGGTCGTGGGTCATTTTCTATTTTTTTGTTTTTCTTTTTTTAAAATTCCAGAATGCTTCCAAGCTCCAAAAAATCCCGGAAAATGGCTCCGAGCTCCAAAAAATCCTAGAAAAATTCCAGAAATTCCAGAAAATTTTCAAGAGTACCTGGAAAATATCAGAAGCTGATATTAGTCCATATAAATCGCATTTTATGTATAAAAAGAGAATAGGATTTAATATTACACAATATCGCAAAACCGCACGTATTAAAGCCAAAATAACCATGATATACACATAAAATGCCCAGAAATTGAGGGGTGGATAAGAAATTTAAACCCCGAATCACACCCCCAACTGGCTTTTTGCTAGTCCCTAGCAAAACAAGCGATATATTCGGATTCACAATATAACACACATCAAACTTCAAAATATTCATGGCACATGGAAAATTTTCAACATAAACTCAGTTCCAATATACCAACTCAAAAAAGAGAGCAAATCCAAGAGCAAAACTTCAATATGGCTCAAACCAACAAAGCACAAGCAAAGTTTGCATTCATTGAGATTAAAACAAAAGCGTGTCATAGAATCACAACCTTCAAGAACTTGGCCAAAAACAACACTTATCTTTCCTAATTTATAGAATTTGATATATGGATCATGTTTTTTTAATATATATATGAAACTTAGGATGACCCATGTAATGAGGGTTCGGTCAATGACTCCCAAATCAGAAGATTTTGGGGGCATTGGGCCAAAAAGGACCCCGCGGACCTAATAACTCGAATCACCAACGATTCATTTATTTTTCTTTTGTGCACTCCCCTAAATCCTACTTTCGACGCGAATCCCCAATGTTTCGTGAGGACCCGGCTACCTGACAAAACTAGAAGAACGATGCATTTATTCTATTATTTTCTTTCTTTCTTTCTTTCTTTTCTTTCTTTGTGTTTTTGATCCAACACACCAATCAACCACTCTTCAAGCATAAACCAAGCATATATCTATGGCCAAATCCCATCAAGTTGAAACCCAATCTACACAAATGATTCAATCTAACTCATGCATCACAAAATTTGCACAAAACTAATCCAAACCGCATCGAAGACAAAATTCATCGGATTATGCACTATGTTTATGAATAGCATATTAAAATTGATCCCATGAATAAAAATCGCTAACATGCATGCCAATCACAATTTAGGAGTTTGAACAAAAGATTTGAATCCGAAACATGCACGAAGATGAAACATGCAAGGGACTAAGCACAAAGCTAGTAAATGAGCAAGGAGGGTCAATGATATGCTCGCAAGATATTGGAGATGTCAAAAGGGATGTCTCCACAAAAAAAATTTAATACAAAAACAACTAACTAGACATCCTAAAACTACCTACAACCCTCCCCCCAACTAAATATATGCATTGTCCTCAATGGATGAAAGAGTAGTAGAAGAAAAAGTTGGAACAAACACACCTATTTAATCGCCATCCGAAGGCGGGTCCATAAGTTCCTCGATGTTCCTCTCCTTAGCCCACGAATCAAAGTAAGGCTTCAAACATTGTCCATTGACCTTGAAGTCACTCCCATCTTTTTTGTTCACCAAGATCACCGCTCTATGATTAAAGACATGTTTCACCACGAACAGCTCGTACCATCCCGATCTCAACTTTCCTGGGAAGAGATGAAGCCGGGAGTTGTATAATAGCATGCTTTGTCTGGAAAGAATTCCCTCCTCAAAATCATCTTGTCATGCTTAAATTTCATGGGCTCCGTGGCTATTTTGACATTGTCGTATCCATCCCACCGCAACTCCTCCAATTCACAAATATGCAATTTACGAAAATTGTTGGATGAGTCACAAATGGAATTAAATTGTTTAATTGCCCACAATGATTTGTGCTCTAATTCCACGGGCAAAGGCAATGATTTCCATAAATAATCCTATACATCGACATTCCTAAAATTGTTTTGTAAGTGGTCCGATATGCCCAAAGTGTTTCCGACAATCGGACACTCCAATCCTTGCATGTAGGATTCACCGTTTTTTGTAGGATGTTCTTGATTTCTTTATTTGCCAATTCCGCTTGGCCATTGGTTTGGGGGTGGTAAGGTGTGAAAGTTTTGTGTGTGTGACCCCAAACCTCTTCATCAAGTTAGAGAATGGTTTATTACAAAAATGAGAGCCACCATCGCTAATAATAGATTTGGGAACTCCAAAATGTACAAAAATATTTTCTTTGAGAAATTTGAGCACGGTAGAACCCTCATTGTTCCTACATGTAATGGCCTCCACCTATTTGGATACATAATCGATGGCCACCAAGATATATGTGTACCCAAATGAAATGAGGAATGGCCCAATAAAATCTATGCCCCAACAATAAAAAATTTCAATTTCTAAGATCGAGTTTAAGGGATCATATTATTTTTTGTTATTCCCCCTACCTTTTGACATGGCACACATGATTTACAGTACGTGTATGTGTCCTTAAACATAGTGGGCCAATAAAATCCACATTGTAGAATTTTGGCCACCGTTTTATGTGCGGAAAAGTGTCCCCCACATGCACCACAATGACAAAATGTAATACACCATCGAACTCGTCATTTGGCACACACTTTCTAACAATTTGGTCGGTATAATATTTATACAAATAGGGATCATCGAAAAAGAATGATTTTAGCTCATTTTTGAATCTTCTTATGTATCGAATCGAACAAAAGTGAGGAACCTTATTGGAAACCAAGTAGTTTGCAATATCGGCGTACCATGGCAAGGAAGACATGTCAAATAATTGCTCATCCAGAAATGCATCATGAATCGGTGTGTTGGCGGGCTCGTTCCAGAAAGTAAGCCGTGACAAATGATCTGACACCAATTTTTCCACGCCCTTCTTTTCCTTGATCACGACGTGGAATTCCTCCAAAAGCAATATCCATCTAATAAGTCTTGGTTTAGCGTCTTTCTTTGAAAGTAAATACTTTAGGGCCGCATGATCCGTAAAAATGAGAATTGGTGACCCTAAGATATAGCTCCGAAAATTTTCCAATGCAAACACTACGACGAGCAACTCTTTCTTTGTTGTTGTGTAGTTCCTTTGAGCTTCGTTAAGGGTTTTGCTCGCGTAGTAGATGACACATGGTACTTTATCCTTATTTTGACCGAGCACCACTCCCACGAAAAAATCGCTAGCAGCGTACATAATTTTGAATGGGAGGCTCCAATCCGGCACCTGTAAAATGGGAGAAGTGGTCAATAACCTTTCAATAACTCAAATGAAGATTGACACTCACGTGTGTTGGATCTGAATCCTAGCCTAGAGGGGGGGTGAATAGGCTAATAAAAAATTCTTGTGCAACCCACGAGAAAACACACTCAGTTAAATGCACAACCAGAGTAAATAAGAGACAATCACAGAGTACGCACAGATATATGATGGTTCGGTCGCACCAACGACCTACGTCCAGCCCCAAGCAAATACTAGTATTAATAAGTTCCTTCTACACACCAACAATTGGGTCCTTGCTCCAACTCTCCACCTAGACTGTACCACACTCAACAAAGTGCAGAACTCTATCAACCTAGTAAATGCGTATCTTGACTGCACCAACATGTCAAGACCCTCTTGTTTATCCCCAACCAGACAAGTCCAAAATAGTCACAAAATATGGTAAAGTCTCTCTTACAGAGATCGTTACACTAATACATGAATATAAAGAATAAAGGGTTTAGAAATGCTCACTTCGTGTCCGTGTAGTTTTCTCTGTCTGTCAGCATGTTGTCAGCTCCAATCTGACGTAAACAGTGTCTCGATCCGACTCCTGAATCTCAGTCTGTCTCGAATAGCACTATGGTCTGTGCGTATAGCAATCAGTTCAAATCAATATTCAGCTCGGTCTGTATGCACATCAATTCACTTAAAAATCAATCCACGTCAGCTGCTCTGTTTCTTATCGCGTTCATGCAATTGCTTTATGTCAGCATGCCGTTCGCCGCTCCTTTCTTTCGCATGTCGCTTCGATATAGGGCATGCAGTGCAAAACTAGGTGACGTCCTACTTCTCCGATGGTGCTTCACCCCCTCACGGCAGCATCAGCTTCATGGGTCGACAACTAAGGCAATTCCGACCTCTCCAACGAAGAATGGTAGCTGCAGCTTTGGCGGTGGCGCGTCGGACGACAGAAATCGTCACGACGACGGAAAACTCGACAGCGGCACTTCGACGGAGGCGGGCATTCGTGCAGAGTTGATCTTCAATAGCGGCTAGATCACAGTGGCAGTCGACAGCTGCTTTTGCACACGAGTCCACGGTGGCAACTTTCATCAATGGCGGGCTCCGACGTGGTCGACAGCGAAGACAACTTCTCTAGTGTGAGGCCCCTTGCGTGAGTTCCTTCTCCTTGATGAGGATGACTTCTAGGTATTGGGAGGAAGTCGACGAAGCTTTGGCAAGGGGTTGATGTTTCGAGATGTTTGTAGTGGCAAGATGATACTTGAAGGTGAAGCTTGGGAGATGGGGATGCCGTGCTTTTTGCGTGAACCCACTTGATGTTTTTATTTTTGTTTCCGTGGGTCCGTTTTCTTTTGGATATGATCTGCCCCTTTCTTTTTGTGTTTTCCTTGGCCGCACTCTAATTTTTAGTCCTCTCCTCTCCAATGTATCTCCACGCAAAGGGTGATGATGATGAGAGCTTCAAAGTTTGCAACAATGGAGATGATGGCTATGATAGCGGCAAGGAGATGGCAAGGAGATGTTTTTTGGCTTTGGGAATTGCTTGTCGTGGGGTTTTCTTAGAGATGCTGATTTTGCCGACACCCCTCTTAGGATTTGATGTTGGTATTTATAAAGGATAGTTATGGTTTTTGAAAGGGATAGGGTTTTGCTAACCGCTTAGAGATTTGACCCAATCAATATGGGATTTGATTGGGAGTTTGGATAGGAATTGGGTTTGAACAAATCTCCATAATTGATTTGATCAGATATCAAATTGATTTGAATCAATCCAATCTCCTTGGCCAATGAGACTAGGTCCAAGTCCAATTGAGCTTTGTGCACAACCATTCGTCTCTTCCCAAATGGCTATATGATTAACAAAGACTCCATCTCTTGACTTAGTCAACGTTCTCAAGAATTACGTTCTCGTCATTCCTGAAACACACTTAGCACACACGTTAAATATAACAACACGTTTGTCATCGTCAAACTAGAGATCCTAGATCGTCGCTTCCAACAATCTCCCCCTTTTGATGATGACAAACCCATAAAAGATTTGAGCAATAATAGATGTGTGTGTAAGTATGATGAAGGGTGTAATGCGATGTGATTACAAGCATGCACAACAATATAGGAATAGGAATTGGCATGCTCCCCTATTTTCAAGCTCCCCCCTTTGAACATGGGTTTCATAGCTCAAGCTCCCCCTTCAACAATACCAAATCTTTGTCTTTCTCCCCCTTTGTTATCATCAAAAATGGACTAATGAAGTCATCAAATATCACATGCAAAAATAAAGTATTATAGAGTATAGCTAGCACTTGCATGTATTTTCTACAAAGTGTAAGTATGCACAATTCAAATTCATGAAAATCATAATTTAGACTTCACCACCAATGTGTCAGTATGATAATATAAACATTGAAGTACAAAGGGAGATCCAATTTAGAACATCAACCAAAACAACCCACATTTTCCAATTAACATGAATTTCACTAGGATTGATTTTTCCCACCTCATTATAAATGAGTTCAAGTTACCAAACCCGAAAACATATCCTATAAAGACTCTTAGATGTGGGGTTGGCATTGCTTGACGAGTAGTATACACCAACGCTAAAGATTACCCATAAATCATATGTTGGATACTCATGGGTAGTGTATTTGCCATGAATTGTATCCATTTTACATACGGAGCAATTTTCATGTAAATTTTTCATATTCATTTTGTGCTCAATTTTTATTCATGGCAATACACATCATATCCCTTAAATAATTTAGTTTTTAATCATCCCACTTTCACTTTCCAATATTCATAAAAAGAATCTCCAAAAGTACAACAAGTTTAATATTCGTGGAAGTGAGCATGTAGGTGTAGAAATCAAATTAATCATTTCATGAAGCATGTCATGGCTACTAGATAGTTTCTAACATGCGCATGTAGCTATAACAATAATACAATGATTTTTACAAGAATATGAATAAACATTCAAGAATACCACTTATAATGAATCATAAAGAGGTATTCATTAAGCACAATTTTTTTTATTTTTGGTTTTTCATATTTTGTTGGTTTTCTATTATAAAGAACTAAAACAAACCTAAAAAGCAAAGAAATAGGCACACAAACAAAAAATAAATCAAGCACACACAAAATCTATGAAGGTATGTGCAAAGAGGGAAAAGAAATATACCTTCGCGTCGCTATTTAACTAAGGAGCTAAAAGAATGAAACTTTCAAATCATTGCGCCTCGCCAAATCTCCACCTCACCTACATGAAAGGTGTTAAGTGTGCCTTGGAATCCAATAAGGTCCACTAGTGTTAGCCATTAAAGTTTTAGGAACCCACACTTGTTTAAACTTTATGTTTGTGTTCCTAAACTTACAATAATAGGATGTGTGACCAACACTATCACAAGTAAAGCACTTTGTATGCATATTTTTCACAATAGAATGCACATTGTGGAGTTTCTTAAATTTGGGCTTTTCAACGTTTTTCAAACCAAATCCAAGTCCTCTTCCATTATTGACATATAATTGATTTTCAAGTATGGTATCCAACGAATGTTTACCAATTGAAAATTTTCTTAATGACACTCTAGATTAGAAACTTTGGATTTTAATAATTTATTTTCATCCACAAGCAAAGTACATTTACTTATAAAATCTCTCTTGTTTTCCTCTTCCTTCTTTTCAAACTCAATCATTTTTCTTTTAAAGTCAGTATTTAACATGCACAGTTTATCATTAAGCTCTTTAATCACATTATCCTTTTCAGCTTCAAGCTTAAATAATTCCTTCTTAAGCATTCTAATTTCATTCAATAAGGAAGGGCAAGAAAGACAAGCAACTTCTTCATTAAAGCATGATTTTTTTTCCTTTTTCATTATAGCGATGGTAGAATCACGTTCATCAAGTTTTTCTTTAAGGATGTCAACTTCTTCAGAAATGTCACAGTTTTCTTTTTGTAATTTAAAGCTGGCATTCATATAATCATTTAACGTGAGTTCTAGTTCATTAATCTCACTTTGCATTCCTTTACAAACATCTAGCAATTCAGCTTTAGTGAAGGAATTTACCTCATCGTTCTTTGCTATTAAGCAGACGACCGCGGAGTGGGCTACCACCTCTTCATCCTCAGCTTCGCTGTCTATGTGCCAAGTTAGCATCTTGGCTTTTCCTTTATCTTTAGCAACCTGAGCAGTCTCTTGTCTGCATTGCTTTGCAAAGTGTCCCTTTTTCCTGCATTTAAAGCATTCAACTATATTAGCAGAATCTTGTTCAGAAGAATTTTTATCATAATTAAAAGTGTTAGAGCGAATGAACCTTCTATGCATTTCTGATCTTCCCTGAGGAGTTCTGACAAACTTTCTGAAATTTCTAACCATTAGCGCCATCTCCTCCTCATCATCTTCATCTTCGCTAGCTTTCAGAGCAAGTGGCTTTGAAGCTTTTTCCTTCTCCTTAGGTTTCTCTCTTTCTTCAATATTTTTCAATTCTAACTCATGGGACATAAGGTTTCCTATAAAGTCCTCCACCCTCATCTGCGATAGATCCTTCGCTTCTTGGATGGCGGTGACTTTAGGCCTGAAAGAGCTTGGCAGTGCTCTTAATATCTTTCTCACCTGTTCAAGGCTAGAATATGGCTTACCGAGCGAGCTAGACTTGTAGGCGATGTTGGTGAATCTCGCAAACATCTTTGATATGGTCTCTGATGGTAGCATACGAAATCCCTCGTACGTTGTGCTCAGAAGTGCAAGTCTAGACTCCTTCACTTGTGATGTTCCCTTGTACGTCACCTCTAATGTATGCCATATTTCCTGCGCAATGAAACAATGTGAGAAACGATTGAATTCAGATTTATCTAATGAACAAATGAGAGCATTCATAGCTTTAGCATTAAGAGAATAAAGCCTCCAATCATTACCATCCCATTTATCATCAGGTTTAAGCATATCAACATTTTCAATTTTAATGACAGGTGGTTTATATCCTTTTTCAACAATTTGCCAAGCTTTATAGTCAATAAAAATTAAGTAGATTCTCATTTGATTTTTCCAGTAAGCATAATCTACTCCATTAAATCTAGGGGACGTGACATGGACTGACCCTCAGCAAATGCACTATCGATGGGATTCGTGGTCAATCCTAGGATAGATCCTAAAACCTGCTCTGATACCACTTGTTGGATTTGGATCCTAGCCCAGAGAGGGGGTGAATAGGCTAATAAAAAATTCTCGCGTAACTCACGAGAAATCACACGCAGTTAAAAGCACAACCAGAGTAAATAAGAGACAATCACAGAGACTTACAGATATACACTGGTTCGGTCGCACCAACGACCTACGTCCAGCCCCAAGCAAATACTAGCATTAATAAGTTCCTTCTATACACCTACAATGGGGTCCTAGCTCCGAATCCACACCTAGACTGTACCACAACTCAACAAAGTGTAGAACTCTATCAACTTAGTAAATGCGTATCTTGACTGCATCAACACGTCAAGACCATCTTGTCTAGCCCCAACCAGACAAGTCCAAAATAGTCACAAAATATGGTAAAGTTTCTCCTACAGAGAAAATTACACTAATGCATGAATATAAAGAGTAAAGGGTTTTAAATGCTCAGTTCATGTCCGTGTAGTCGTTTCTGTCTCTCAGCACGTCGTCAACTCCAATCTGATGCAAACGGTGTCTCGATCCGACTCCTAGATCTCAATCTGCCTCAAATAGCACTCTGGTCTATGCGTATAGCAATCCAGTTCAAATCAATATTCAGCTCGGTCTGTACGCACAACAATTCACTTAAAAATCAATCCACGTCAGCTGCTCCATTTCTTTTCGCTTTCACGCAATTGCTTTACGTCAGCATGCCATTCGTCGCGCCTTTCTTTCGCACGTCGCTTCTATATAGGGCATTCAATGCAAAACTACGGCGACGTCCTGCTTCTCCGATGGTGCTTCACCCCCTCACAGCAGCGGTAGCTTCGTAGGTTGACAACGAAGGAAACTTCGACCTCTCCAACAAAGAATGGCAGCTGCAGCTTTGGCAGTGGCACGTCGGATGGCAGCAATATTTACGGCGACGGAAAACTCGACAGCGGCACTTCGATAGAGGCGAGCGTTCGTGCAACATTGATCTTCGACGACGGCTAGATCACGGCGGCAGTCGACAGCTGCTCTTGCACACGAGTCCACGGAGGCAAGTTTTGTCCACGGCGGGCTCCGACATGGTCGACAGCGAATACAACTTCTCTGGTGCGAGGCCCATTGCGTGAGTTTCTTCTGCTTGATGAGGATGACTTCTAGGACTTGGGAGGAAGTCGACAAATGATGTTTTGAGATGTTTGTTGGCAAGATGATACTTGAAGGCGAAGCTTGGAGATGGGGATGCCGTGCTTTTTGCGTGAACCCACTTGATGTTTTTATTTTTGTTGCCGTGGGTTTGTTTTCTGTTGGATATGAGCTGCCCCTTTCTGTTTGTGTTTTCATTGGCCGCACTATAATTTTTCGTCCTCTCCTCTCCGGTGTATCTCCACTCAAAGGGTGATGATGATGAGAGCTTCAAAGTTTGCGGCAATGGAGATGATGTCTATGATAGCGGCAAGGAGATGGCAAGGTGATGCTTTTTGGCTTTGGGAATTGCTTGCCGTGGGGTTTTCTTGGAGATGCTGATTTTGCTGACACCCCTCTTAGGGTTTGATATTGGTTTTTATAAAGGATAGTTAGGGTTTTCGAAAGGGATAGGGTTTTGCTAACCGCTTAGAGATTTGACCCAATCAATATAGGATTTGATTAGGATTTTGGATAGGAATTGGGGTTGAACAAATCTGCATAATTGATTTGATCAGATATCAAATTGATTTGAATCAATCCAATCTCCTTGGCTAATGAGACTAGGTCCAAGTCCAATTGAGCTTTGTGCACAATCATTCGTCTCTTCCCAAATGGCTATATGATTAATAAAGACTCCATCTCTTGACTTAGTCAATGTTCTCAAGAATTACGTTCTCGTCATTCCTGAAACACACTTAGCACACACGTTAAATATAACAACACGTTTGTCATCATCAAACTAGAGATCTTAGATCGTCGCTTCCAACAACGTGTCCAAATAAATTCAGCATCACGGGTTAATAAATGGCATAGGGGTCGGGAGATGGCACTAAAGTCCTTGATGAAACAAAGATAGAATCCCGCATGCCCTAGGAATGATCGCACATCCTTCACGGTTCTTGGAGCCGGTAGTTTTTCAATTAATTCCACTTTAGCTCGATCTACCTCCATTCCTTGCTTTGAGACCTTATGTCTCAGAACCATTCCCTCTGTAGTCATGAAGTGACATTTCTCCCAATTGAGGAGGAGGTTCTTCTCAATGCATCTACTCAAAACCAAAGAAAGATTAGACAAACAAATTTCAAATGAGATACCAAAAACCAAAAAGTCATCCATGAAAATCTCCACAATTTCAACCATGTCACTAAAAATGCTTAGAACGCATCGTTGAAATGCGGCGGGTGCATTGCACAAACTGAAGGGCATCCTATGAAAAGCAAATGTGCCGAAGGGACACGTGAAAGCGGTTTTCTCTTGATCCTCTGGGGCAATTTCTACTTGGTAGTAGCCTGAGTACCCGTCCAAAAAGCAATAAAACTCATGGCCCGCAACCCTTTCTACTATTTGGTCAAGGAATGGCAAATGGAAATAGTCATTGCGGGTCATGACATTAAGCTTCATATAATCTACACACATACACCAACCGGTGGTGGTTCGCGTAGGGATCAACTCATCATTCTTGTCCCTAATAACGGTGATTCCGGACTTTTGGGTACAATTTGGGTATGACTCACCCATCTACTATCCAAACAGGTAGATGATACCTGCATCTAACAATTTCACAAGTTCATTTTTGACAATCTCCTTCAACATCGGGTTAATCCGACTTGCAATTCCCTCGATGGTTTTGAATCCTCTTCTAAATTAATGTGATGTGAGCACATAAAGGGCTAATTCCCATGATATCCGCTAGTGTCCATCCTATAGCCTCTTTATGTGTTCTCAACCCATCCAATAAATCACGTTCTTGCTTATGTGTGAGGTTAGAATTTATTACCACCGGGAATGTCTCACCCTCTCCAAGGTAGGCATACTTCAAATATTCTAGAAGTGGCTTAAGATCCAATTTGGGATGCTCTGAAGATGATGGCATTTGACGTGGGGAGTCTGTAGGCAATGTCTCGAATCTCGGAACCCATTTGGTCCTTGGTCCCGCATGTGTCTGCTGTACAAGAAAAGATTCATCAATATGCTCACAAAAAGTGTCAAGAAAATCTAAAGAATTATCAAATTCAGAACCAAAATGATCTTCAACACATGAGTATATAGGTTCCGAAGCTAAGAAATCAACCATGTTAACTTCATCGTATTCCCCCTCTCGTGGTGGCAATTTGCATGCATTGAAAATATTATGTTCGAGGGTCATGTTTCCAAAAGAAATTTTCAATTGTCCACTCCTACAATTAATCAATGTGTTGCAAGTGGCCAAAAATGGTCTTCCTAGGATTATCGGGGTGGGATTTCCCCATGTGGGTCCTTGAATATTAAGGACAATGAAGTCAACGGGGTAATAGAATTTGTCCACTTGGACAAGCACATCCTCCACACAACACCGTGGAATCTTCACACTCCTATCCGCTAATTGTAAAACAACCGACGTGCTTTTTAGTTCACCCAATCCTAGTTGAAGGAAGACCAGGTAAGGCAATATGTTAACACTCGACCCCAAATCCAAAAGTGCTTGACCTATCCTCTTTGTGCCTATGGTGCATTCAATTATATGGGATCCCGGGTCTCTAAATTTTGGAAGAGTGTTGTGTTGCACAATGGAGCTTACTTGCTCCGTTAAGAAAGCTTTTTTCTTCACATTCAAATTCCTCTTCACCATGCACAAATCGTTAAGAAACTTAGCATATGTGAGAATTTGATTAATTGCATGAAGTAAGGGAATATTAATTTGACATCGTTGAAAAATCTCCCTGATTTCAGCTTGAAACTTGTCCTTGGTTGGCGGGGAGAGCCTTTGAGGGAATGGTACCGGAGTGGAATAAGGCTCGGGCTCCTTGGATGGATTCTTCCTTTTTGTGCATTCACCTTGCTCCTCCTCTAGCACCAAATCCAGCATTTGTTCCTTCTCTCCCACTTCCTCCACTTATGGATCTTTAGGTGGCTCCACATTTTCAAAATTTTTGCCACTCCTCAACGCCGTCATCGCTTGGCATTGCTTCAACGAACCTCCCGCCGAGGAGAAAGAGTTCATATTGGGGTTGGGCAATGGCTGGGATGGATGGTATGGAAGCTTCTCCTTCTCGATACGTGCGGTCAACTTCGCTAAATGCTCTGCCATTTGTTGATTTTGAGTTTGTTGGAGTTGTTGAAATTGTTGGCTTTGGGCTTGTTGCACTTGGATGAGTTGTTGCAACGTCTCGTTCATGGAGTTCATTTGGGTCTCACTTCCTTCCTCTTTCTTCCTTTGGTAACCACCTCCTTAGTAATTGCTATTGAAAGGGGGTGCCTTGTACGGTTGATGAGATTGTTGTGTTGGCCCTTGATGTTGCGGTTCTTGTGGCCTCCAACTCAAGTTGGGATGATTCTTCCAACTTTGGTTATACGTGTTGAAGTTGAAGTTTTGTCCAAACACTTGATTCACCTCCGCATGTGGTTCTCTTAAAACCTCCTTCAATGTGGGAATGGTGGGTCAATTGGATGTATCGTGTCCCGTAGCATGGCAAATGGCAAAATTTTGCTCCGTAGCCACACTCTTCACCGCCCTCAAATCCATGGCTTGGATCTTCTTTTGCATAGCTTCTAACCGAGCTTCCATAACATCATCGGTGCTCAAATTATGTAAGCCACCCCGAGTTGGTTGTAACGAAGAGGAGTCGCCTCTATCAAACTCCGAAGTTGTGTCCCACGTTTGTGCATTCTCTGCAACCAGCTCCAAATAATCACATGCATCCTCCGGCTCCTTATCAAAAAATTCCCCATTGCACATTGTTTCCAAAATTGCTTTGATGTCGATAAGAGTCCTTCATAGAAAAAACCAATGACTCGGCATTTCTCGAATCCGTGGTGTGGACATGAGAGTAGAAGTTCCTTTAGCCTCTCCCAAGTTTAGTAAAATATTTCGTTGTTACGTTGGGCAAAGCTCATGATTTTCTTCTTCAATCCATGTGTCCTGTGAAAGGGAAAAAATTTCTTTAGAAATTCAGCTTGAAATTGTAACCATGATGTAATTGAGTGTGGTGGCAAAGCATTAAGCCAATTCTTGGCTTTATCTTTGAGAGAAATGGGGAATAACTTCAAGTATATCGTGTCGGCACTTGTTTTCCCATCAAAACACGTGGAACATACATCTTCAAATTCTTTTATGTGAAGATATGGTTTCCCTCTCCAACCCATGAAAAGTGGGTAGGAGTTGAATTACCCCGGGTTTAAAGTTAAAGGAATTTGCGTCCGTACGCAATACAAAGCATGAAGCCGAGCTAGACCTCGTGGGTCTCAAAAGATCCCTCAAAGACCTAGGGACGTTTGCTTGAGAATTAGTGTCATGATTACTAAGATTATCATTGTTCATGTTGTCTTCCACCATAACATGCGTGCGTGTTAATCTATGTGTTCGAGGTGTTCGAAGCTACTTAAACTAACCAAGAAATCGATGGTATGTAAAAAAGCGAAAACAAACAAAGTAAAAATTATATACGAATATGTACAAAAATATGATATAGTCACAAAGCAAGCTAAAAGCAATGTAATTGTCGATGGTAAAACCGTTGTCCCCGACAACAGCACCAAAAACTTGGCGTGGGAAAAAGATTGCACGTGCTAACTCCCAAGTGTAGGAGGTCTCCAAGTAGTAATATTCCTAGTGAGCCTATGGTAGAACACATGGACAATTTGTTTACAACCAACAACGGTCACAAATGGCTTTAGCGATGTGAGGAATACCACCCATTGGGGGCGAGGATTGATTGAGCGAATTTTTAAAGTAAACTAAAATCAAGTATGCAAACAAAGAAAAGTGTGAGATAGTATTCAAAGATGCGAAGTGCGAGTGTTTGTGGTTTCATGATGTAATCGAGCTTATAACTCAATCTCCAATCACTACGACCTCTCATCCGGCTAAGGAAAGAGTGATCGGAAAATATAACATTTCATCAAACACATGGTGTGCAGAAAGTAATGAATGCAACATTGAGAGTAATCAACATTAAGCACAATAGAGAGGGTCTACTAGGATGAGCCTCTCTTTGGATTTCCCACTAGGGTTCCAATAAACAACCCTAACTCAAGGTTTCATCCACACATGAGAGATTAAAATCATGCTAGAGATGAGATTTACAAGCCAAACATACATCAATCCACCAAAAATACACAAAAATAGATTAGCCACTAATAATAAACATAGAAAATTTCTTTGATTTCAAAATCATCATCCAAGAGTTCTTACAAGTAACAAAGATCAAAAAGAGAAAGGAAAATGTAAGCTTGAATGCAATGAAACCCCCATGTGAGAAGATCCCAAGCTTTCCCTTTTGTGCTCCTCCTTAATCTTCCCTCCTCTCCAAGATCTCAAACCCTAGAAGTCCTTTTGAGCGAAAAACAACAAGTGATGGCTGAAAAACAGCCCCAAAACACATAAAAACGCAACTCAGCAGTTTTGGGTCTGCAAGTGGGCATTCGGGTCGAATTTGGGCTCTAAAACCCGCACAAAACCGCCCCAAAGCAAAAGAGGAATCATTGTGGGTCGGGCGCAGGGCACGCCCGACCTGCAGGCGCTGAGCGCCCGCATTTGCTGGGGGCAGGCACGCGCAGGGTGCGTGACCCACCCGCCAGTGGGCCTTTTTGCTTTTTTAAATTAAACATCGGCCCGCTCATTGAGCAGGCCGCGGGTCGTGGGCCCTTTTTTATTTTTTTTGTTTTTCTTTTTTTAAAATTCCAAAATGCTTTCAAGCTCCAAAAAAATCTCGGAAAATGGCTCCAAGCTCCAAAAAATCCTGGAAAATTCCATAAAATCCAGAAAATTCCCAGGAGTACCTGAAAAATATGAGAAGCTAATATTAGTCCATAGAAATCATATTTTATGTATAAAAAGAGAATAGGCTTTAATATTACACAATATCTCAAAACCGCACGTATCAAACCCAAAATAACCATGATATACACATAAAATGCCCAGAAATGGGAGGAAATAAGCAATTTAAACCCCGAATCAATCATACCTCTCTTGGTATATCCCTTAGTCATCCATCAAGCCAATAAGCCATATCGTCTCTTTTATTGCTTCAGTCAATGCCATATACTCTGCATTTATAGTAGACAATGCCAACGAAGACTGAAGTATACTCTGCCAACAGATCGGAGCTTCTGTGTCATGCCCCATCTGGCTATACGTTGACCCACATGTGTTTTTCTCACATGGGTTTGTGTTCCACAATGAACACAAACCTATGTGGAGTATACTCTGCCAAGACTGAAGTATACTCTACCAATAGATCGGAGCTTCTGTGTCATGACCCACATGGGTTTGTGTTCCAAAATGAAGAATGATGGGAAATGGATTATGTTGCTTTTTAGTCTCGTAATTTAAATGTAATTTCAACATGCTAGCCTTGTTGTTTAAATGCAAGTCTAATGTTGCATGCATTTCAATAATTATAACGTTGTGTACTATTATAGTGTTGTTTCAATGCAATTACCATGCACATTAGCCTTGTTGTATCCCTTATGTCACTTTAATGTAGCTTAAATACAATTCTTTTGATGTTGCATGCTAGCTTACTTAATTTAAGTGTTAATAAATTATAGGGATGTCTCGGTTTGCCACATAGGAGGTGAGCACCCTAGAAAGGGGTTAGGGGAGAACTGGGTACTAGTAGGATATGAGGACTGGACTATGTATTGTGATGTTTATGTACCTTACTCGGTTTCAGGTAATTTGTGGTATTTGCAGTACCTTGCTCAGTTTCGTGTATGATGAGTGGTGTTGTTATAGAGTTTTCCTCACTTGCACCTCGGTGTGGGGGAGTGGGTGAAGTGAGAGGCCCCGTTAAGGAAACAGTGCTCGTGTACCACTGACAGGTGCTCCCTACCGTCCCACCTTTGGGGTGGAGTCCAGTTCCTCATATTCGACTACATACCCAGGTTTCCAAACGACATTTAAACAAAAGCTTATGTACTTTAAATTTTTCCATGTGTGATTCCTATTTCTTTTCCTTACGGATGCACCTATGGTTCTTTTTCATGGCTTGTACTACATTGTGATTAAAAATAAAAAAACATCCCCTAAATTAATATTTAGTTTTTACACGAGTTTGGATATCCTACTGGAGTACGTGTTGACGTGCCCCAATTTTTGGATTTCAGGTGCTAGGGAGCTGTTGGCTAGTGATATATGGAGTTGAGTTTGAGTTGAGTGTGGGTTTGGGATGTGAGATGAGTGTGTGTGACCATGTACTTTTGGGTTTTATTGGGAGAGTTATTGATGTATATGATGTATAATATCGATGATGGTATATACAGATAAGGTAGTGGTTTAGTTTCCTTCTATGTGTTGGCCTTGTGTTTATTTCTGTGTTTGGATGTATGTTGTGTGTGAACATTATAGGTACTACCTCAGTAGTGCGTGGTGGCCTGCCGGTTCTATTGTATTTCTTTCTCTTCTCCCTCGATAACATTCGTTTCTCTGGGATCACCTGGGAAGGATTCATACTTCCTGGGTATCCTGGGGAGCGGGACGTTACATTCTGACTGGGTAAAAACATAGCCCGTCATAAATTCCTTCCATCTAGGTCACCTGCAAAGTCGGAATCGACATAGCCTACAGTCCCAGACCATCATCACATCGGCTGTATGTCAATCCACATCTATGGTGCCGTTAATATATCTCAGTATCCACTGTACTTCTTGTTACTGTACTTTCCTTGGATTATGCATGTATCGGCTCACCATGCTCATGGTATGTGATAGGTCGGGTCGGGTACGCACCATTGCATACATCAAGGCACCTACCACATTGGCATACGATATGCTTTCCATAAACTTCTTTTCTTTCACATTCTTCAGGCAATTCTTGGCACAAAGTTTGAAGTGAGTTGCAAGCAAAGTCCGAAGTTGCTTTCCATAGACTTCATGTTTTCACAACAAAACCTTTGAATGATGGTCTTTAAGTAGCAACTTTGTGAAAGGTGTATAATACATCTACTTCGGTCTCAGTAGACCTCCATACCGAAAATCCTTTGTGCTTCGCCTAGGTCCTTCATCTCAAACACACAACTCAATTCTTTCTTCAGTTTCTGAATCTCTACTTTATTTGAAGATGTTATGAGCATGTCATTAACATAAATTAGAAGATATACGAAGGAACCATTGTCTACTCCCTGAAAGAACACACAATGATCATAGAAACTCCGTAAATACCCTTGATCCTCTGTCATGAAGCGCTCAAAATGCTTATTCCATTGTCTAGGCGATTGTTTCAACCTATAGAGAGACTTCTTCAACCTACATGCAAGTCTGTCACCTCTCTCATAGCCATTGGGTTGAGTCATATAAATCTCTTCTTCTAGTTCCCCATGCAAGAATGTGGTTTTGACATCTAGTTGCACCAACTCAATGTCGAGAAGTGCAACCAATGATAATAGGATCTGAATAGAGCAATGTTTGACTACTGGAGTGAAAATCTCGTTGTAGTCAATGCCTTTGCTTTGAGCATATCCTTTCGCCACAAGTCTATACTTGTAGCGAACATCTCCATCTTTGATTCCATCCTTCTTGGTATAGACCTACTTACACCCTATAGTTTTCTTCCCGCTTGAGAACTCCACCAGTTCATATGTATCAGTTTTCCACAATGATTCCATCCCTTCATCCATTGATTTCCTCCACCTCTCTGGGTCTTTTAGAATGTTCTACATCTTTGTACGAAGTGGGTATTTCAATGCTAACTACAGTAAAAGCAAATGAGACCATCTCTGTATATCTCGCAAGTCGTCATATCTCACGCCAAGGTCTCAAAACTGCAATGAAATCCATCTGCCATGCTATCCATGGAGAAGAGGTATATCTACCATCTGGACATGAACCACAATCATCACCTTCTGTTTGGAGTGTTTCAACTGCAGACTCTTGTGAACTTTGCTAGAGTTAATAGCCAAACTATCAGGAACATTCAACACCTCACATGAACCTACTCTACTTATGTATATTTAGGCTCCACTATCTGTCCATGTCCCTTCAATATCGCTGACTCATCGAACGTCACATCTCTGCTCAAGATCACCTTCCTTCTTGGACACCATAATTTGTATCCTTTGATACCATCGCTAAAACCCCAAGAAGATGGCTTTCTTGGCTCTAGCATCGACCTTGTTCTCCTTCATGGTATAATAGGTCTGGCATCCCCATATATGTAGATAATTATAGTTGAAAACTAACTTTCCCAACCAAACCTCCGAAGGTGGTCGTCCATCTAATGCAACGGAAGGTAGCCGATTGATCTGATTGGTCGCCTACGCCAGGGCCTCTGTCCAGAAATCTTTTGATAGGTCGATTATGGATAACATACATTGGACCTTCTCCAGCAACATCCGATTCATCCGCTCGGCTACTCCATTCTGCCACGATGTATCACTGATCTCTGAATCCATTCCTTTCTGCAGAACTCCTGGAAGGGGTCCGACCTATACTATCCACCGTTGTCACTTCGGAGCCTCTTGACTTTCTTACATGTCGGTTTCTCAATCAATGTCTTCCGTTCTATGAACTTATCTAGCACATCGTCTTTAGACCTCGAGGAAACACCAATACCATGTGTGAGAAATCATCAATGAAATACACAAAATAGTGTTTACCTCCTGATGAGGTCATCTTTGTCTGTCCCCAATCATCGGTGTTGACATAGTCATACAATCCCTTCGTATTATGGATGACGGTCCCAAAAGATGCACATGTCTTTTTACCGAAGACACAATGCTTGTAGAGCTCAATCTTCCCGGTCTTAGCTCCCTTAGGTGATCTGTCTTAATAAGCTATTGCAGAACTTTCTCTCCAACATGCCCTAGAGGCATGTGCCAGAGTAATGAATCATCTCTGTCGGCCTCACAGGAGAGCATTGTAGTGCCAATCACCACCAAGCCATCCAAATAGTAAATATTACCTTTACGCTTTCCCTTCATCATAATCATTGATCCTCAAGTCACTCTCAGAGCTCCATTCTCCATGGTCATTTTACACCCATTGGCATTAAGTGATCCAACCAATATGAGGTTTGCTTTAGGTCAGGAACATAAGTAACCTCGTCGATGTCTCATGCGACTCCATCAACCATCTTAATCTGAACTGTGCCAATGCCCGGCATTATGCAAGCTCGGTCATCTCCAAGTAGGACTATACTCTTACCACCTTCCTAAAAGGTTGTAAAGTTTCTCTATGTGGCGTCAAATGAAAGGAGTATTCGGAATCGAGCACCCAACTTTCTGATGTAACGCCTTTCGAGGCACCGATTAATACACATTCGTCGACTCAACACCCTTGACAATGTTTGCTATAGCGTCATGCTTTTTCTTTGCCTTAGGACAATCTCTGACCCTCTATTCTCTCGATAAAAGGCACATTGGTCTTTTGCTAAGTCATTGCGAGGAAGTCTTTTGCTCTTGTCCCTAAACTTGGATTGGAAATACCCTTTCTGACCTCCACCCCTTTCATTTCTTCGGCTTCTCTCCACGGTAAGATCTAAGTTAACTCAGCTCCTTGTGTCTAGCTTATCGTTCTTTCAGAATTCATCATTAGTAAGAGCTTTGGACGCCTCTTGAAATGTGATCGAATTCTTGCCATTTGTAAGGACCAAAACAATATGTTCGTACTCTTTAGGTAGAGACTTGAGAATAATAATCACCTTGTACTCATCATGGACCTTAATATAAATGTTCCTTAGGTCAGTCAGAAGCTTGTTGTAGTAGTCAAGATGCTCTTCAATAGATATTTCATCTTCGATCTTCAGGGCAAACAACTTCTTTAGGTGCAGATGATTTTGAATATTCTTCTTCATGTACTTATTTTCGCTCTCTTCCCAAAACGCCTTAGCATTGGTCTCCTCCATAAAGGGGTACTTCTTCTTCTTTGTCAAGTACAATCGGATTGTACCGCATGCATTCTGGTTCAAGGTCTTCCACTTCGTGTCCAACATGGTCGTCGGCTTCCCATCCAATGCTATGTCTTGACCTACCTAGTTTAAGACATCTAAGACCTCACATTTTCACTTCCCGAAGTTGATCTTGTCATGAAACTTCTCAATTTTGTTTGTGTTGGACATAATTGTCTGAGCTACTTGAGGTTGTTCCTTGGAGGTTCCATTCGGAGTGTTTTCATCACCGCCGATGCTCATCTTCACCACCTATGTGATCTCTGAACCGAAAGCTCTGATACGAGTATGTAGTGCATGTTGGTGTGGAAGCTTCAGACCGTCAGATGATCCGATGGTGAGGGGACATGCAACACACACAATAGAGTACGAACACAATAGAGTTTGAATCTTTAGGCCGGTGTTTGGGCACAGGAACACACAATTGCTTTATTCAATAAGAAGAACAAATACGAGTCTCCTTTCCTCTCAATGAAGACAAAGCACTCAAAATCTCCCTAAAAGCTCTCAATACAATTCTTAAAGTTGGGTCTCTCAACTGACGGCTCAAAGCTCTCAATGGGTTCACGAAAACCTCTCTCTGAACCCCTCCCCCAAATGCCCCTTTATAGCATTTAGGACATAGGCGTAATTTATCTGGGAGAGAGTCTAATTCAAATAGAATTCTAGCAATTCGAATTCAAACAGAATCCTATGTGAAGAACAACCCTTACTAGTATAGGATTACGCATCCTATGGCTGGCACCTCCGAGCTACCGAGCTCCCTGCTAGAGCCTGACCCGTTTAAGGTGCCGAGCTACCAAATTACCAAGCTTCCGAGCTATCGAAAGCCAGGCTGTAGAGTTGCTGAGCTTCTGAACTGTCGATCCTCCGAATTAAGGACTTAGGCCTGCTGGAGCTAGCTCGGCACTGTGTCCATGTATCTGGCCATGCAGAGTCAGAACACGGAACCCAAAGCACATGCGAGCTAGCCATGCATGACTGCTTGCCTGCACATCACCAACTTCCTCAGTGCATCAAATCGATCCAACTTTCACAATTTGGTTGCATCTGTGCCATTCGACGAAGCATTTGCTTTACGATAGGAGCTTTGAGAACTTTTGAACAATGGTTGACTTGGAGAAAACAAAGTAGAGACTTTAAATCTTCTGATATCCTGTTATCTCTTATTGTGTGGTTTAGCTCATCCAGGAACTGGTATGGCTTGTTGTCATGGTCAATACGACAACAAAAATGGAAAATTTTGTTCAATTTCTTATTGTAGATATCAAATTGGCGAGATTTGTCAGACTAGCAGGGAAAGCAGATTGAACACTAGAACACCCAACAACAAGTTTATCTTGATAGAAATCTTGACTCGTACATAATGTTCCCACTTCTTTAGCTTATTTCCATTTATGGTCGTCATTTCACCGATCTTGAAAATGATTCCTTGGAGATTTTCTTGTGAGGCACACTCCATTGGTTGGCCATGAAGATGGGCCCAAGTATCGAACATTTCAAATCAAGGGTAGAAGCTTAGTGATGACACCAGTTTGCACTCCAGGTAGGGATGATAATGAGCATGCCCAAAGCCCGTTTGGCTTCCATTTGGGCATGCCCTCCACCATCCCTCCATGGAAGAATGTGTAAATGATTCGAGGGCATGCCCAAATGGAAGCCCAAACGGATTTGGGCATGCCCATTACAATACCCAACTCCAGGGACCACTACGTAGGATTTTGTCTGCATCCTTCTTAGCTTCTAAAGTTCACTGTGCTTGCAGTATTACTTGATTGTTACATTGCCTTTTGGTTTCCATATATCAATGGGAGTTTTACGTAGGGTCATGATCTTGATCTTAAGGTCTGAGGGATGACGAGGTTATAGAGAAAGAGGGTGGCGAGCAGAGACTGTCAAGTTAAATGGCAATAATCTTTATATTGAGTTGGTTATTTGATCGAAAATGTTATCAAGTTAAAATAGAAAATATAAAAATTTAATGCTGACTATGGAATACAAATCGCAGAACAAATACCTCCATTTGAGACCATCACTTTAGGCTTGGGTGTGTGACAAAGATGATGTCTCACATGCAAAGACATCCATTCTAAATTACTCACTTAATCCATTAGTCAATCAACTACTTACCACTAAAAAGTAACATCTAAATGAGCTTATCCGTCCCATTTAAATGCTGGATGAAAGCGTACAAATGTCAGACGGCTCTAGTGTGAAACCACTGATTTCTATTTCAAACTGCCCCACTTTAATTTTCTCATCCAACCGACCTTCCTTTTGGCTAATCCCTGGCCAAGAGAGATTAGCTAGGAAGATACACATACTTTGAACAAATTAACCAACAAATTAGTTAAATAAATGATAGAGCTGAAAGTGTTAACCATAAGGGCCACTTGTCTGCAAAAAGAAAGCCTTCGATTAGATCACCAGAGAATGGGGAAAAAGAGACGATCGAAACTCCATAGAACTTGATTTGATCTTCATAAAGTATTGCTAATTATGTAATTAAATAATTAGTAGTTTGGACGGAGAAGAGGGCCTCTTCTTATGAACGTGGCCGATGGAAATATCTTGTGTCGGTCGAAGGTGCTTTTTTTCTCATTCGTATACGACCAGAGGCTGTGTGGGGCCCAGCCAATAGTGGCTGGACGCGTGGTTTCACGTGGGGGTGGCTGGTGGGCCCCAGAAAGAAATTGGATCTTTGACTGACTTGAAGATGATGATCTTCTTCTTCTCTCTCTCAACAAAGATCGCCTGCTCAGCCAGAGGAAATGAGAATGAAGTTGCTCAAAATCTGAGGTGGCTAATTGTATTGATTATTGGCGTACTTATGGAGATACATGAGACTACTCCAAATAAACTAAAACTACGTCCGCATACTTCACAGCGCAAGGCGCCCACAAAAGTAGCGCACAGTAGAACTTTCAGATGAGCCGATGATCACTCTTTTGGGTACATGCTCCTTCGGTCTTGGTCAACATATTTACCAATCTTGCACACTCATCCCGAATTGGTCTTTGACAAAGAATCACATCTCGGAGTGAAATCATCACTATACTTGTATAAGCGGGATACATGTTCCACACACATATATCTCCCGTATCCGCAATTCCTAAAGCATGTCTACAAATTAACTTAAAAGAAAGATGATTGACGATAATATTGTTTGCTAATGTTGATGCATGTATTCTTGCTGGGACGGGTCAAGCCACTGGACGCCTGTGTTGATTTTTTTTTTTGCTGCAAAATCATATAACAACATGAGGGGCCCCGGGTTGTTGGTTTCTTATTTGATGATTGAAGGCATCCCTTTTCAAATGGGCAACCGACAGCATGAGTGCCAGATGCTGCCTTCTTTTTCTGAGCCAAAACAACATAAGGAAGTGCACTCATTTTTGCAGAAATAAGAGAAGGCCGGGGCTAGTTCTCATTTTCAGAGAGCAAAAAAGAGGGCAGGCACTCTCAGTTTCAGAGAGCCGAGAGCAAAAGCAAGGGTTGCCCTGCTGCGATTTTTGGGAGTGCTTGGATCTTGAAATTGGAGAAGGAAGCTAGGGCTTTGTTGAAAAGCCAAGAGAGCTTCTTCTTGTGTGAGGTCCATGATGAGTGTCTTGCTTCTTCCTTTAGCTTGCAAATCTTAAGTCCCTTAGGTAGCTTCCTAGTTTGGAGCTATATTACCAAGGAGTGATCTCCATTGGTATGAGATTGGTCCCTTGAGTAGCTCTACATATTGTAGAAGCTTTGTTATCAAGGATTCTCACTTGGTTGGGAGTTTGTGATCTTGGTGAGAAATATAGGGTTAGGTTTTGTTGCATGGAGCTATTCTCTCATTGTGGAGGAAGAAGATGATGGGGTCGGTGTATGCCTTGCTTGATCATTAGTGGAACTAGGTGCATTGGATGCTGGATGTAGGTTGTTCGCAACCGAACCAGGGTAAATCTCCGTCTCTTTTGTGTTTGCTCTTACTTTCGTATTATATCTGTGTACCTACATATATCTGTCGCAAGATTGTTAAGAGGGTTGTTTGTTGGTAACAACCTTTTTTTGTGCCCGTGAGGTGTTTGGTTTTGTGCCTAAGTGACATCTCGGTGGAATTCAGGCTTGGGATTATTTGTGCGCCATTGTGTACCTAGCCTAGGTATTGGGGAGGTGCACGGGGATCCAACAAGTGGTATCAGAGCTTCCAATTTCCGAAGAAGTATAGTGCCGCGATGGCGTCTTGCTCATGTAAGGAGACGACTAGGTGCTCATACGCAGTAGAGAGGCTTAATGGCCGGGACAACTATGGTCCGTGGCGACAAAAGATAGTGACTTTGTTGAAGCACCATGGAGTTTACGGTACCGTTTGTGATACGGGCATGCCATGTAAGGCAACAGTGTATTATAAGCGAATGATGGTGCTTAAAGCCATCGGTGAGATAATGCAATCCTTAGAGGATGGGATCCTTAGGCAATTTGCCGATGTGGAGGTCGTGAGCCACCTATGGAGGATGCTTGAAGCTCGGTATTTGACCAAAACACCCATTGGACGAAGGTTGTAATTGTGGCAACGCTTCTAAACTCACAGGATAAAAAGGAAAACCTCGTTGTGGAACCATGCTGGTGAGATGGATCATATAGTAATGGACCTACGGGAATTGGAGAGTGTGATAGAGGACGAGCAACATGCCATGATGCTACTTTGTTCTCTTGCTCCGGTGTATTCCAAGTTTGGAGGCTCGATGTTAAATGGCCGAGACTCACTCACGTTTGATGAGGTGAAGTTTGCATTTCATATGGAGGATTTCCAAAGTTTGGTGTTAAGTAACATCGATGGTTGTGAGGTATCCCATGTTATACGGGGTTGCCATGAGGGCAGACCCACTCCAAGATCCAAGACGAGCCGTTCCAAGAGTCAGAATCGGCGACAGCAGCAACAGTCCAAGTCAAGGGGTCGCGATGACAACAAATGCTTTATATGTAAGGAAAAACGGCATTGGAAGATGGATTGCCCGAGATTGAAAGCGAGGACATCGATTGGCATTGTGGAAGAGGTTGCTCAGAGTTCGACTCATGTTGGAGCACGAGACGGGATATTTTCTGACGAGGATGATTGCTTGGTGTTTGCGGCATACTCCATGGGAGAAGCGCAATGTTCGTGGCTATTGGACTCAGGGTGCTCATTCCATATGAATCCGGATCGGAGTGCATTCGACTCGTACATTCCATGCATTGGAGAGTAGATTCTCGTGGGGAATGGTACAGAGTGCGAGCAGGTTGGGAGTGGTACGGTCAGAGTCAGGATGCACGATGGTATCATCCGTGTGTTTGATGGCATCAGACATGTTCTTGATCTTTGCAGCGGCCTGATATCGATATGAGCTTTGACTGGGATGGGCTACAGGTCAGTGATCGAGGAGGATCAACTTCGTATTTTCTGAGGATGCCTGGTTGTCATGAGGGGGAATAAGCGTGGTAACTTGTATGCGCTCGATGGGCACACAGTAGTAGGTGAGACTGGTAGCTCACAAGAGTCCGAGAGTGGAGATCCAACAAGACTGTGGCATCTCAGATTGGGTCATATTGATGAGCAGAGCCTTGACATTCTTCAGAGGAGGAGTGTGTTCGGAGGTGATCGTGGGCTGAGTCTTGCAGTGACTGTGGTGTAGAGCGACCAAGGCAAGTGCAATTTGGGACATCAGTTAGACAAAGCAGGGAGCCCCTAGAGCGCGTCTACGCCGGTGTATGGGGTCAATGTCCAGTTCCTTCCCTGGAAGGCGCGAGGTAGTTTGCGGCCTTCATAGATTGTTGGAAGCAACGATTTAGGATCTTTGGTTTGATGATGATAAACGTGTTGTTATATTTAACGTGTGTGCTTAGTGTGTTTCAGGAAAGACGAAACGATATATCTTTCGATATTGGGAGGAAAATCTAATGCATTGAGTTTTCTTTTCCATTCACTTGTTTGGAGTTTTGATTCTCCACTTATTTATTTTGTCTTTGCATGCACTTCATTTGGGAGAAGATGGGTAATTAAAAGAGAGGGTTAAGCACCTAATTCATTGAAATGTGAGAGAGAGAAAAACTAAAATGAAAGTTATCATTTGACTTGATTATTTAATAATCCACTAAGTAATTTGTTTTGATTCTTTAATAACCCAAATGTGTTCAGTTGTTTTCGCAGGCACTCACGTGGGCCAATGTTGTGAATTCAAAAGGAAAATAATTTGATAAAATTGAGAAGAGCCAGCACAAAATAGAAGGGCAATGTTGTAATTCTTCTAAAAACCCTAGGGTAGCCAATGCTCTATATAAGGGGCTCGCTGAAAACAAAACGGTGAGCTGAGAAAAAGAGAGAGAGGCGGCCACATATTAGAAACAAATAGCCTATCATATTCCCTTGCGGCAAGCAAGTCACAAAGGAAAGCAAATCGTTTTTGCCGAAAGTTTTTTTTAAGGCCAAAAGAATCAATATATACTTCATCTTCCCAACGGCGTGCTCTCCTTGCCACACTCAACTCCAAGCTGTGCTGTCGTTACAAACCCCTTGCTGCCATGACAAATTAGAGAGAATCAAAAGAAAATCTTTGTTTTTTACATGCATTGGATGCATGCATTAGAGAGTGACGGTAAGTTCTTTTTGTTTTGTCTTTAACTAAATATTAATCACATCTTGTTTTGGTTTTGTGCAGGAAAAAACAAAACAAAAGGGCAGCAATTTGAAACTCCACGCACCAGGCAACCAAGAAGCAAAGGGAACAAGTTACCAACGTTGACTACTTGCTCCCACAACAAAGCAGGTCACGCATCCTGCCAAGAAACCGCTGCTGACATGCTTGTTCCAAGTGCTGTCAAGGTGTGCAACATTGAGGAAGACCAGAGGAGCAACTTGAGTTGTCATACTATCGAGAAGATAGTGATCACTCCATATTTTATACCTTTTTTCTGCATGTTTTCATGACGGTTTGGTCGCCCATATTGCGTTTTTCACGATTATTCGACGATATTGCGATGCTTTTCACTGTTTCTTATTTTTGTCGTATTTCAGGAAATATGGAGCAATTTGGAACGAAAATAAGATCAAAAGAGTTTCACGCACTTTGGAGTGTCGCCCACGGCTTATTGGAGGACTTATCAGCGATAGAGGATGAGCGGAAAAATAAAGAATTTCATAGGATTGACGAGGAGGCAAAAAGGAGAAGAAAGGAGCTGAGGAGCACCTCACTCGGCCGAGCAAGACTGCTCATTCGGCCGAGTGAAAGGCTACACTCGCCCGAGGGAAACGGATACCAACTGAAGATTTTCTATGTTTCCTCGGCCGAGTAAGGAATTCCATTCGACCGAGTGAGAAAGCTCACTCGCCAGAGTCAGTCAGAGAAATCAGACAGAAAAGAGCCCAAGTTACTGGAAAATCTAAGGAAGCTCACTCGGCCGAGCATGATTACTACTTGGCCGAATGAAGAAGACTACTCGGCCGAGTCACCCCGAGAGACGGACCCCTGAGAAACCCAAAGTTACTGTTATTTTACAGGGTTTGTCACTCGGGCGAGTGACAAGGGTCACTCGACCGAGTGACCCTCTCCGACTACTGCTAGGAATGCGAATTCTGGGCTGCGCAGGGGCAGTTTTTTCACGATTTTTTGGACGATTTTGGCTTGTTTTTAAACCTAGTTTTAGACCTAGTTTTAGGAGAGACTTGAATTATTCTTTAGAGATTTCTTTTAGGTTTTTGACAGCTATTCTTTGGAGAAATCTCAGCTGGAGATCATTGGCAACGTCATTGGTTTGTTCTTTCTTGTTAAAAAACTCATTTTTATGAATTGTTTCTTATTTGCAATGAATTGTGCCATGATTATTATTGTTATTTCTGAGATTTTCATGATGATTAGTGAGTAGTTCCGTCGTTCTAGGGCATGCAGATGAACCCTGTGGACCCGATCTTTTGAATTGTGATGAATTTATGGATTTGTTGCCAGAATTGATAATGGTTAGGTTGTGATTGATTTATTACGAGTAGCTAGGAATTCATATCGATTGGGATTTGCAAGAGATTGGATCCCAATTGATAGGAAGGCCTAGATATTCGATTTAGATTGATAATTGAATTTCTCTAGATTTGGTTTACAAGAGATTGGACCAAAGCTAGGATTTTTAATTATGAATCTATATTAATATTCGTTTGCAAGAGATTGGACGAATACGAACTATCATAACGTAGATCGTGGCTCGAGTTTGCACGAGAGTGGGCTCGAGATGCGATTGGACAATGATGTCGTCCTTCACGCTAGCGGCTTAGGCTAAGGTTTGCACGAGAGTGTGCCCTAACCTAGGTTTGCTATAGACCGGCAATAGTGCGAGAACGTGAGCTTGGTTCTACATTAAGTTGCGACTAGTTCACCTATATTCAAGCTTAGCAACAATGAAATTTATGATTCACAAGGATGAGAGACGGTCCGTAGTGGGGATTTCCTATCCCTAGACGCTTTATTTTATTGATATTTCTTGCTATTGAACGATTGTGACTATTACATCAAAACTATTCCTATTCTCTTGATGGCTAGGTAATTAAATTGAGATACTGTCATTTGTCCTCCCTGTGTTCGGTACCTGCTCGCCACTACACCGTGCGCTTGTGGTAAAACTACAAGTCGTTTTCGGGTGTATATCCGGATGCGATCAAGTTTTTGGCGTCGTTGCCGGGGAGGCGACGGTATTTTGTTTTCTTTACTTAGTTATTGCTTTTTGTTTCCCTCTATCGTGCTAACAATTCCATCAAAGCTCTATTTTCATGTGCATGTACACGAGATCGACGGAGCATCAAGAAGATCTATTATTTGATCCGGAGATCGAGCGTACCGAAAGGAAGCTTACAGCCGAGAGAAGACTTGCTATAGATGACAATTGTATGAACCGACGGGAGACACCGGAAGAATTAGCGGCACGCATGACTAGGATAATATCTATCAGAGATAGGCTTCGGCCTAAGACTACTTCTACTACTTCATCCAATGCGATGCCGGAGTTGACGGCGGATAAGAATTTCGAGCTCAAGACGGGACTTGTGATTCTAATGCAACAAGACCCATTTCATGGGAACTCCCATGAGAATCCACACTACCACCTTCAGTCATTCTTGTCCAAGTGCGCCACCTTTCAGATGCCAGGTGTACCGGTCGATGCTATCCGATTGCGCCTCTTCCCATTCACCCTCCGAGACAAAGCTCTATATTGGTTGAGGACGCAAGCGGATGGGATCTTTACTACATGTGATGAGTTGGCGAGTGCCTTTGTTGATAAATTCTACCCACCATCCAAGACAGTGAAGATAAGGAGCACACTCATGTCCTTCAAGTAAGGACCACATGAGACTCTATATGAGGCATGGGAGCACTTTAAAGATCTCCAACATCAATGTCCCCATCACAGCATTGACGCATGGGAGCTAGTACATAGCTTTTACAATGGACTCCAACCGGGCACCAAGCAAATCATAGATGCAACCACCAATGGGGCCATTCTATCGAAGACATCGAATGAAGCCACGGCCCTACTAAAGGAGATGGCCTCTAATAACCAACAATGGGGCGACAAGCGACGACATTCTACATCCTCCTTGAAGCCGACAAGCATATACGAGGCCAAGGCCATAGTGGAGCTTTCTATGAAGTTTGACTCTCTCCACAAGGTCGTGAAGAGATTGGAGAAGTTGATTACTGAGCCGCACGGAACTCCTGCCACATCTACACCGGGAGGTAATATGAGTGATTGGCAAGACCAATCCCAAGCTATGTTCGTTGGAGGAGAGCATGGAGAAGGAGCCATAGAGCAAGTGCAATATTTTGCGGGGAACACTGGTTACTGGGCCAACCCGGCCACGAGAAATCATCCGGGCTTCTCGTATGCTAATAATGACGGAGCTTTAAACCCACCACCGCCGCAACAACCTCAAGCTCGGCCTCCACCTCCACAACCTCAATATCAACCGAGAGGGCCACCACAACAAAGCTACCTGCCTAGGCAACAAGCGGGACCATATAGGCCACCGGGTTATAATCAAGGGTGGAGAGCTCCAAACCCACCGCAAGCACCACCGAGATCGGATCATGAAGTTAGGGTGGAAGAATTCATGGTGGAGCAAAAGAAGATAAACGCTAGATTGATTGCTCAACAAAACTCTCTCGATATCGTCGTGGGTCAACTAGCGGAGCAACTTACGTTACTCAATAAAAATACTCAACAATTCCCGGCTCAACCAGAGCCTAATCTACGGAGCAATACCGACCACATCAATGCGGCGGCGGTTACTACAAGGGGCAGGAAGGACACTACTCCCGCCATGGTTCAAACCATGGAGCCCGTGGAAGAAATTTTAGATGACAAGGAGCCGGCAATTGAGGAGGAGCGCCCAAAAGAGCCGCAAGAAGGTGAATATTCTGAAATTGTGAAGCTACCTGAGGAGCGCACCTATATGCCACCGGTACCCTTTCCACAACGGTTGGCAAGAGCAAAGATTGAGAAGCAGCTAGCCAAGTTTCTTGAGTACTTGCGAGGAGTAAGCCTTAATATCCCTTTCTTGGATGCTATTGTAGAGATCCCGTCATATGCCAAGTTCTTGAAGGACTTAATTTCGGGAAAGAAAAGAAAGGAGAAGATAATGCTTGCCGAGCAAGGAACTTGGTTCACCCGGAAGGAGAAGGAGCCAACAAAATTCAAAGATCCCGGAAGCTTCTGCTTCCTATGCACACTTGGAGGAGTCCAGCTACAGAAGGATTTGGTAGACTTGGGAGCAAGTGTGAGCCTAATGCTCCTAAGCAAGTTTAAGAAATTGAATACGGGGGCCGACTTGAAGCCGACGAATATGAGAATACAACTCGCGGATGGTCGGGTTACTAGGCCGGTGGGAATTACGGAGAACATACCACTCCAAGTACCGGGAGGAATTTGCTTGCCGGCGACTTCGTCATTATGGACATCAAGGAGGAGGGCGACACATCACTAATACTTGGACGTCCCTTCTTAGCCACCGCCGGCGTGATAGTTGACGTGAGAGAAGGTACCTTATCTTTTAATGTCGGAAACATCGAGGTTGAGCTCCCCATCCCTAAAGTGATGAAGCATATGCCCTACCAAGAGGATGTCGACTACGTGGACCTCCTTGATGAGGTGATTGATGAAGCTATACCACATTCTATTGGTGCCCTACGCGATAACGGTCTTAAAGAAGGCTAAACTTCTAGTGGTGAAGGAAAGTTGGAGGATCCGCCAGACTATCCCTTGGTTGATGACAAAGACGACGCCGATGTCGCGAGAATAAAGGAGCTATGCAAACTCCCCACGGCCAATAAATTGAAGAAAGCTCCACCGGATAAGAAAGAATCATCACCGGTGAAGAAAAAGAATGGTACAAGCTCAAGCTTGGGTGACTTATCCCCCAACACTACCCATAATGAGGGGAAGCCAAGGAATGCCCACGAGCATCAACAATTGAATCCGAATGGCCTTTCCGGCAAATTTGACGGGCGCATCTCACATGCACCAATATCAAGCACTAAACTAATATCTAAAGGGGTCGAGCTCAAGATCTTACACGAGCGCTTATCGGGAGGCAACCCGATGGTTTTATATTGTTTTTAGTTGAACTTCATCTTTGTTTTAGATTTTTCTTAGTTTTTAGAGTCTAGAGTCAATAAAAATCGTGACAATGGGCTCTATTTTTCATGACAAGAGATGGAGAACGAGAAATCATTCATAGGGAGGATGACCATGGCAAGGGAGATCGCTCCAGGAACGTGCTCAGGCCCCAGGAGAAGAAAGAAACTGACGGGGATGAGAAAAACAGAGAGTCAGCGCAGAAAACAGCTAGCCACTCGGTCGAATGAACTTTTCGTTCGACCGAGTGATGAATCTACTCGGCCGAGTAGAGTACCGACCAGGGAAGATCCTACATACACACTCTCTGTTATTTTCTGTGATTTACAGTGTTTATTGCTACTCGGCCGAATGACTATGTTACTCGGCTGAGTGAATCTGATACCTTACA
This sequence comes from Scilla litardierei, assembly GCA_030789695.1. Classification (NCBI taxonomy): domain Eukaryota; kingdom Viridiplantae; phylum Streptophyta; class Magnoliopsida; order Asparagales; family Asparagaceae; genus Scilla; species Scilla litardierei. The sequence goes on along the minus strand of CM061140.1, from coordinate 143,234,653 downwards.
CGCTTCATTATCGCTGAACAGCCTTGCTACTCGGCCGAATGGGAAAAGCTGCTCGGCCGAGTCGTAAGTTTAGGGAGAATTCGAAAAAAAAATTTAACGCCGAGCCGTTCGGCCGAGTGAACGCGTCACTCGGCCAAGTGACCTAACTCTATATAGCGAACGGGCGCTGCACGAATTTCGAAAACCCCAAAAATTCCCAAATTTTTTGCGCAGCGCCTGAGCCTCTTCGTTTTCCCCTCGCTTCGCCTGAATCCTCTCTATACTCACCGGAGCCATCCCCCACCGCCTTCGCCGACCACCACGTCGGTCGGTGACGTCGCCCCGCCGCCGGTCACCGCCGGCGTCGTCGCCCCTTCGTCGCACTTCGCCCATTTCGCCCCAAAACTCATATTTCTTCTCCATTCTCCCAATCTGTAAGCCCATTGTGCCCAAAATTCAAATTAATTCTTAAATATATCTGTTATACCTCATCTCCCCATATATATATTGATATACATCGCTGATTTGATTGTTTGTGTTTCAGGCTAGCTTGGGGGAGCTTGGGGGAGTTCCGGGACACTTTAGAGCTCCGCGGAGGAGGCGATTCTTCGCACACTTCACTTTTTGCTCTCGCGTCGTGCTCAGGTATACTCGTTCCATTTTATAGCACTTCACATTTCATTTGGGTGGCACGCCTCACGGGCCACATGCCCCCACGCCTTAGGCCACGCACTCGGGAGCCCGCTTCCAAACGGAAGAGGTTAGGTGATCCTGGTCCCTCTTCCGCTAGGGTAGACTCCCCACCACCTAGCCTGACACCACCTACACAGCCGCCTCTTACTGCACCCATTCCACCACCTGCACAGTCCGCCCCCCATGTTCGATGCGATGGGGATCACGTTCAGTGATGATGCTCAGCGCGCCAGATTTGAGCGTATCTCCCATCGATCGATCATACCCACTAGGTTCGCGCACCTAGCTGACCTTGAGCCTAGGGGTACTAGAGGGGCTACTCCAGTTGTATGACAACATGGGGTGGCACGATTTCTTGTCGGTGTCGGCGGACACTTATATCCGCCCGACACTAGAGGTCCTTAGTTCTATTGCCAGGACCCCGGGGGATGCTCCTTTCGCCTGATGGATCAGGAGTGCGAGGTCACTCTTGACATGCTCAGAGCATTCTTCCAGTGGCCACCTGTTCCGAACTCAGACCGAGCCTACAGCCCCATGCACATCCCACTGCCGTCATTCGACACCCACGCTTTTTGGACACGGATCACGGGATCTCCCCTCGCCTTTGACCCTAGTCGGGCCAAGGCCTTTGTCATCCTCCACACGTGCCTCCGCATTGCACAGTGCCTTATGGCGACCACTTTTCTTGCGAGGTACGAGCCCGGGACGTTGTCGACGCCAGAGCTCTACATGCTCTACGCGATGACACGTTCTAGGGTCTTTGATGGAGGAGACGTTTTGGTTCCCGCCGTTGAGATTGATATCACCAGTTGGTACATCGACCAATCATTATTTCTGTCGGTGCTCGGACGCCTATCTGTTGCAGCAGTCTGATTACCTTTTAGCACTATTGTGCGGAGTTGACCTCCCAGCTGGCTTGCTGAGACCACCGGGCCCCACCTCACTCTCCATAGATGTCATGGCCTGGATGAGGATGCTGCGTCCTCATGGTCAGCGCCACTGGGTGTGGCTGCACGGTCCCCACGGTGCCGATTACATGATTCTGCCGAGCCCTGCTTGGACACATTTTGGACCTGCGGGCGGGGAGTGGATTCCAGCGATGGATCTCCTCATCCCGCCGCATACATGCTAGAGCATGAGGGTGCTCAGCAAGAGCCCCTCCCTCTACCCTTTGACCCCGTAATCCCTCAGCCTACACCAGATCTGTCTGCACCTCCTAACACCTCTGTCCACACGTCTGTTAGTGTCGGGAGCACTTTAGCTGAGTCCACCTACACCACCACCACCACTGTGCCCATGTCCATAGATCACACTTCTACGACTAGCCCTGAGCGTCCCCCCATAATAGTTGAGTGCGGTGAGCCTTCTTTTGCCTTCGCAGTGGAGACCCGTTCCTCATTTTTGTTCTCGACTCCTAGGGAGTCATTTTCTGCACCCTTCACGACCTCCCCAGTCGTCGACCTTACTCTCTCCACCGCCGCTGTATACTCCGAGAGTGTCGTGACATCTGTCCCCGCGTCTGTGTCACTGACCTCTTTGCCCGCCTCGTCGCTTGCCACCACTGCCATTTTTGCTGCTGCTCTATCCTCTTCGACCATTCCTGCGTCTCAGCCTCCCACGGAGGCTGAGTGACACTTAGTGAGCACATCACCACCGCACCACCCCACAGTTGTGTTGGATATGGAAGACGTTTGTACACCCTTGTGGGGGTGTACGAGGGAATACGGACCTCGAACGTCGCGCACACGAAGTCGTGTGCAAAGGGAATCTGTTCCCTTGCGGAGAGGATCTCTGTATGAGTGGGAAAGTCGCATTATATATGCATAAATGCATGCGACATATGGCTAATAAAGGGGGAATATCTTAAGCTTATGTTGTACCATGCATATGGTACAACTTAAGCTTATAATGTGCCATGCATCATGGTACACCTTAATTAAGTTGTTCCAAAGGAACAACTTACCCTAAAATAACTACCTTTGGGGCTATAAATAAGACCCAAGGGTAGCCATTTTCCTTACACCATTTGCATGAAATTCATGCATGCATCTTCTTCATAGCGAAGCTCTGCAGAAATATTTCCTCTCCCTCCATCCAAGTTCTTAATCTAACATAGAGATTTAGATTGTGGATTAGTAGCCTTACTCCGTTCGTGAGAAGACTCGATCCGTCGTGGCGAATCCGAAGGCAAAGTTCCGAGACTACCGCTCCGCATACGCTAGCGTAAGTCTCCACTTTAATTATCGATCCTAACTCTGTTTTGGCAGGATCCTACATTGGTATCGGAGCCATATGGGTTCGCCCCGGTCAAACCAACGCCCCGTCGAAACTATGAACGAGTCGTTGTCTTTTTCACGAATGGGTCTCCTACTATTACGGATATAGTAGGAACGCTTCGTGACGGAGAGAACGCAGCGGTTGTTCTTTTCACGTTAGGGTCTCCTATCATTACGGATATGGTAGGAACTCTCCGTGATGGGAAGAACCGACCGTTCACATAGTATGTTATTTTTCATTTTTGGCACACGGCCATTAGAAAATAACTAATTTCTCGACGAACGGGTGCTTCATCGACGAACGGGTGCTTCATCGAGGAAGATGATGGTAGTTATTTCCATCAGGTAAGAGTAAATTTGGTGCATGTGCACCATGGCCAAATGGGCTATGAAGGCCATGCACCCCCTCTCCCCATGCGGAGGGGGTTGGCTACGGCCAATAACCACCGGCGACCACCCCATCAAGGGGGAGGAATGAGTGCGGCAACCCCATTTAAAGGGGGTGGCCGGCCATGGCCAAAGGGGCCATGGCCGGCCAACGCCGAATGGCCTTGGCCATGACCGGCCATGGCCAGGCCGGCAGTGGCCGGCCCTGGCAGAGGCCAGGGCCGGTGCCCTGGCCTCAGGCCAGGGCCTGGCCGAGGCCAGGGCAGGAGCCCTGGCCCCGGCCAGCGGCCAGGCCGCCCTGGCAGAGGCCAGGGCAGCGCCCTGGCCTCAGGCCAGGGCCTGGCAGAGGCCAGGGCAGGAGCCCTGGCCCCGGCCAGTGGCCTGGCCGGCCGGCCCTGGCAGAGGCCAGGGCCGGCGCCCTGGCCTCAGGCCAGGGCCTGGCCGAGGCCAGGGCAGGAGCCCTGGCCCCGGCCAGCAGCCAGGACGCCCTGGCAGAGGCCAGGGCAGGAGCCCTGGCCCCGGCCAGTGGCCTGGCCGGCCGGCCCTGGCAGAGGCCAGGGCCTGGCCGCCCCTGGCCGAGGGGGCAAGGGCCCCTGGCCGGCCAGGGCAGAGGCCCTGGCCGGCCCTTGGCCAAGCCCCGGTCAGGGCAGAGGCCCTGGCCGGGAGAATTTGCATTTCGAAAATTGGTCGACCAATTTTGTGTTTTTGGTCGACCAATCTGGCAGAAGGTCTGAGTCGACTGCAAACTTACCAACTGACCCATACGGGGTGACAAAAGGCATTGGTCAAACTCGAATGTGTCGATTAGCCCATACGGGGCTAACCACAGTGCCGTCTAGTTCATACGGGACTAACGTTTTAATGAAGTTTTTTGGGCTCTACTCCTTGAAGATTAGCCATAGTGCTCTACTTCATGCAAGATTAGCTATGTCATTGTGCTCTACTCTACGGAGATTAGCCAATGTACTTGTGACGTTGTGTTCTACTCTACGGAGATTAGCCAACGTGCTTTCAAATTTTTTTTTTCAAATAGGTTATGTCCCGTCCTTAAATCGGGACAGCGCAATTTAGAATTCCAAGTCCTACCACGATCCGGCCATGGTTATCTAACCCATGGGTGTGTAGAACAGGTCTCGTGGCTTGGCAATTGTTGCGTTAAAATTCTTTGCGCTAATTCACACCTATTCTATTTTGAAAGATATGTTTTTCAAAGTAATTTTCCGCTGCTAATACCATACGGGTATTATTTCTGATTTCTTTTTACTTAAGATAAGTAAGAGGGATACTTTGAAAGTTACTTCTAGATGGTAGTTGGGAACGTAGTGAACTTCTCGATTCTAGAGTAACATTTCAACGCATCCAAGGAACTTATCAAGTGTTTAAAGAATCGAAACTTTATGCATTGAATTTTGATCGTGTTTTTTCCATTTTCTTTGCAGTTTTTTGAATCGAATATGTCTACCGCTTCTAAGAATATTGTCGCAGAGCTTAACAAAGGTGAAAAGCTCAACGGCGACAATTATAAACTTTGGTCAATTAAAATCCAATATGTTTTGGAGGAGCAAGATGTGCTCGAAACACTCCAAAACATAATGGTAGAACCTGAGTTGGGCAATACGGCCCAACACAAGAGGGACCGGGAAGCTTATGACACTTGGACTCGAAAGAACAAAATAGCACGCATTACGTTACTGTCCGCAATGGACAAGACATAATGCGTCTATTTCGGGAATTCGATCTAGCCAAAGACATATGGTCTGAACTAGAAGTAAAGTTTGGTGGAACTTCGGTTACCAAACTCCGCTCCTTGAATATTCAATTTGATTCGTACAAGATGCGGCGAGATCATTCTATGAAAAAGCATCTCTGCCACATGGCGAATCTAATATCTGAATTAAAGGATGCGGGTGTTACGCTGTCTGACGAACAGCAGATCCAAGCAGTCATTCGTTCACTCCCAGATAGCTGGGATAACATGAAAATGCACCTCACTCATAATGAGTGCATTAAAACTTTAAGCGATGTATCGAAACACCTCGAACTCGAGGAAGAGCGGATTCAAGCCGCAAAACCAAGTGCAGAAGTGCACGTGGCCGCTAGTTCCTCACATGGAGGAAATAAGCGGAAGAATAAACGCTTAAGGTTTGTGAACGAACGAAAGCAAGAACCGGAAACCTCAAAGAAGACTAAGAACAAAAAGTGGCAAAAGAATGTGCACTCAAAGAAGAAAAACTTGAAGAAGATCAAGTGCTTTAAGTGCAACAAGTACGGTCACTTCGCCCGTAAGTGTACGGATGGAAGTGATAAGGTAACTTGTAGGGCTAGTTACATATGTGTTTCTAGTTCCATGTTTCTTGCTGAATCTAACTATTTTTGGTTGATTGATTCAGGGGCCACAGACCACGTTGCGAAGGACAGAAGGTTCTTCGTAGAGTATCGAAGGATAACTCAAGGAACAAAGTGGATATACGTCGGCAACAACACTCGTGTTGAAGTCAAAGGCGTCGGAACATGTACGCTAGTTCTCGACAACGGCCGGACATTATTATTGCACGACGTCCTCTTTGCTCCAGATATTAGAAGGAATATCGTTTCCGTGGTCATGTTAATGTCTTTAGATTATGAGTGGAGGTTCTATAAACAATATGTTGACCTTGTTTGTAATAATTCTTTGATTGGTTTTGGTAATGTTTGTAATGGATTAATTGTTTTAAACACAATGTATGATGATTCTTCTTCCATTAATGAAAGTTTTCATTTGACAAATGCTTCTAACTCTGAATCTGAGATCATTTGTTGGCATGCAAGACTTGGTCATATTGGACCAACTAGAATGGATAGACTTGCCAAAAGTGGCTTGCTATCTAATGTTTCAAAAGTTGAAATGTCGACTTGCGAACATTGTCTTGTAGGGAAAACTTGTCGCAAGCCGTTTGGAACTGGCACAAGGGCCGAAGTTCCATTACAGCTTATCCATTCGGACATTTGCAGTCCAATGAATGTTAAGACAAGACGCGAGAAGTCCTATTTCATCACATTCATTGATGACTTCACCCGTTTCGGACATATCTATTTGATATCCCACAAAAGTGAAGCTTTGGCTTGCTTTAAAAACTATATGAGTTTAGTGGAGAATCAATTAGATCGCAAGATTAAGGTTTTGCGAACCGATAGGGGCGGTGAATATCAATCAATAAGTTTTAAGGAACTTTGTGATGAAAAAGGCATAGTTCATCAAATAACTATGCCTTATACTCCGCAACAAAACGGTGTTGCGGAAAGAAGAAATAGGACATTGATGGAAATGGTCCGATCAATGATGTCTCAGGCAAATTTGCCCATCATCTTTTGGGGTGATGCATTGTTGACGGCAGCGTTCATCTTAAACCGTGTACCCTCGAAGTCGGTAAGTTCTACTCCTTATGAGTTGTGGAACAATAGAACTCCAGACTTAAGCATTCTAAAACCTTGGGGTTGTGCCTCTTATGCACATTTGTCCTCTCACAAATATGGCAAACTTGGGCCACGTGGGAGGAAGTGTATCTTCATCAGATATGCTGAAAACTCCAAAGGATATGTTTTCGTCGGTCAAGAGGACAATGGGGGTCTTATAGAATTCGAATCGAGGGATGTTGTCTTCTTGGAAAATGAGTTTCCAAGACAGGGTGAGATAAGTCAAGACTTATCCTTGTTTGAGACTTGGGATCAAGAAGGATCGGAACGTTCGAGTGGGAGAATTCTTGGTGAAGAAGAAAATACGTTTCAAACTTCACCAATGGATGATACGAACGATACCAATCCTATTCCGAGTGGGAGTGATATTATTCCAAGTGGGAGTGATGTCATTCCAAGTGGGAGTGATCAAACTCAAACAAGACGTAGTAATCGAACGAGGCTAACACCTCTGAGATTTGAGGATGAATTTCCTCAAACATTCATGACATTACTACAAGATGATGACGAACCTGCAAATTTCAAATAGGCCGTCACATGCCCTGCTAAACATAAATGGATAGCAGCAATGGAAGAAGAACTTCAATCCATGAAAACAAACCAAGTCTGGGACTTGGTTGATTTACCTAAGGGACGTAGAGCCATTGGGAACAAGTGGGTTCTCAAAATCAAGCATAAGGCTGATGGCTCCATCGAGAAATATAAAGCTCGCCTTGTTGCGAAAGGTTTCACGCAACAGGAAGGAATAGACTACGAAGAGACTTTCTCTCCTGTCGTGCGTTTTACCTCGATTCGCTTAATTCTGGCAATGGTGGCTTGTTTGGACCTCGAATTACATCAGATGGATGTAAAGACTGCCTTTCTTAACGGAGAACTAGATGAGGAGATCTACATGGAACAACCAAACGGGTTCGTACAAGAAGAAAACAAACATAAGGTTTGTAAACTTCGTAAATCCATATATGGTCTTAAACAATCCTCAAGGCAGTGGTATATGCGCTTTCAAGAAGTTGTTTTGTCGTATGGATTCTCCATGCTCGACGAAGACAACTGTGTATATATTAAGAGGATTACAAACAAGTATGTAATTATGTCTCTTTATGTAGATGACATACTTATAGCCGGAAATGATAAGCGTCTTATATTGGATATCAAAGCTTGGCTTTCATCCGTCTTTGAAATGAAAGACATGGGTGAAGCTGCATATATCCTTGGGGTTAAGATCTCAAGGAACCGTTCCAAGAAACTTCTTTCTCTCTCTTAAGAGACTTATATAAAGAAAGTTTTAGAACGGTTTAATATGCAGGACTGCAAGCCAATTGATACTCCAATAAGCAAAGGCGAGGGTCTATGTTTGGAGATGTGTCCCAAAGATCCAAAAGAAAAGAAAGCTATGGAAAAAGTTCCATACTCCAGTGCTGTCGGGAGTCTGATGTACGCCATGATGTGTACCAGACCAGACATTTGCTATGCTGTTGGTATGGTAAGCCGTTACCAATCCAACCCAGGACAAGCACACTGGAAAGCGGTTAAGAGGATATTAAGATACCTCAAAGGGACGGCGGACTATGCGTTATGCTATCAAGGCAATACCTTGAGACTCGAAGGCTATACCGATGCTGATTGGGCGGGTGATCTCGACGAGCGAAGATCTACCTCAGGCTTTGTTTACTTGCTCGGGAATGGTGCAATATCCTGGAGCAGCAAGAAGCAAACCTGCATCGCCTTATCAACCATGGAAGCCGAATTCGTAGCATTCAGCATGGCGGTCCAAGAAGCTGTTTGGCTTAGGAAATTCTTAGACAGGCTGACGAATGCCTCTGACTCAAGCACTGTTCCCATATACAGTGATAGTCAAGCTTCGATTGCTTATGTCAAAGATCCTAAATTTCATTGTAAGACCAAACATATTGACATTCGATTCAAGTTTGCGAAGGACTATGACAAACGGAAGGAAGTAGACATAGGATACATATCCACGCATGAGATGATAGCGGATCCCCTTACCAAGGCGATCCCCAGAGATGTGTTTTTCAAACACTTATCATCTATGGGAATGCGTAGATGCTGAGCTGTATCATGTAATATTTCCCATGTCTATAGAAGATCAAAATTTGATTTGCATATAAGTTTCCTACAAATGATTTTATGTACATTTGTGTTTAAGTCTCAGCTATTTTTTTGTGTGTATGTCGGACAGATTAAGGTTGGCTCTCTCACATGAGCAACCGCCTTATCTTATCAGATGGATAAGATAGAGATGAGACTAGTTTAAAGTCAAAATCATTAGACAAATGATTTAGAGTCGTGACTTAAACAAGATAGTCGAATAAAAGATCTGCATCATACGGATGCTTACAAAAGATCTGAGATCTGTATCACAAGGATATTTGAAAGAGATCTCGTAGGATTTTAAATCCTATCTGTCTTATGCAGGATGAGAGTCCGTGAATATTTCACGAGTAGTAAGGGGACTCAAAAAGATAGGCACAGTGGTGTCTGATCTTTTCATCCGTACAACATCATTAACACATACTCTCCCTGGGAAAGGAGTGATGTTGTAATACGTGTTCATACCACGTATGCATTTCGACCACTGAGTTAGTAGCAATAGTGTTTGCTATTATGTGAGACTCAAAGGCCATACGGGTCTTAACTCTTACCCTCAAGGACTCCAATTGGTTCCTTTAGATTTGACGAGATGATCGCTATCTTAGCGTGTTACTAATGGGCTATGGTAATTCGGCTCGGCGGGGCACGTTAGAAAAGCGAATCAAGTCAAGATCAGAAGGTTCACAAGAAGAGGAAGATTGATTTCATATTCGCATTTAGACTTTAATGATTCAAAGCTGGCCAGCCAATTGTAATCCAGATGGGATTCAATTGTTGAATATAAAGTATAAGAAATGCGAAGAAATAATCTAGGGTAAAGCATGCGTTGAACTACTCAACTTTGCACCTTCGAGGTCGTTGTGTATCTCTAACAAGTGCACAACAACAGACTCTACGCGCATGACGGTCGCACGGTCTATTTCTCGGTATGATAGATGAAAGAACTAAGGGAAAGACGTTCTCTTACAATCCCCTCAAGTGTGAGTGGGAGATGTTGGATATGGAAGACGTTTGTACACCCTTGTGGGGATGTACGAGGGAATACGGACCTCGAACGTCGCGCACACGAAGTCGTGTGCAAAGGGAATCTGTTCCCTTGCGGAGAGGATCTCTGTATGAGTGGGAAAGTCGCATTATATATGCATAAATGCATGCGACATATGGCTAATAAAGGGGGAATATCTTAAGCTTATGTTGTACCATGCATATGGTACAACTTAAGCTTATAATGTGCCATGCATCATGGTACACCTTAATTAAGTTGTTCCAAAGGAACAACTTACCCTAAAATAACTACCTTTGGGGCTATAAATAAGACCCAAGGGTAGCCATTTTCCTTACACCATTTGCATGAAATTCATGCATGCATCTTCTTCATAGCGAAGCTCTGCAGAAATATTTCCTCTCCCTCCATCCAAGTTCTTAATCTAAAATAGAGATTTAGATTGTGGATTAGTAGCCTTACTCCGTTCGTGAGAAGACTCGATCCGTCGTGGCGAATCCGAAGGCAAAGTTCTGAGACTACCGCTCCGCATACGCTAGCGTAAGTCTCCACTTTAATTATCGATCCTAACTCTGTTTTGGCAGGATCCTACAAGTTGCACTTATCCTCTACGGTAGCCGTGCGAGACAGCCCCGTGCTTCACCTGTTCGTCCCTCTGCTCCACCTCCTCCCGACACCCTAGTTCAGCACCTCCGTGCTCTAGAGGGGACGGTGAGTGGACTTAGAGCAGATTTTCGGGCTCTCTCCGCTACTGTTAGTGCTGTCCAGACCCGCGTCGTGTTACTTTCTGGTATTCAGGCTTGCCTGAACCAGATTCTTGAGCGTCTGCCTCAGCCACCCACCCCCACCCAGCAGCCTCGACGACCACCACCTCTGCCACAGGGCGGTGATGGTGCCCCACCACCCGCCTAGGCACACACTGGATGCCTTTCATATTGTTGCTGTGGTTATTCTAGATATTTTCTTCCTGATGATTTTGCACCCCCTCCTTCGCACATGTTTTGATCACTTTTTGGTCTTACCTGTCTATATCTTTTTGGGAGAGAGGGAGTATTTTTGGGGACACCTATCTGGCACTATTTTGATCCCTTCATGCATCACTTGCATTCCCATCACATATTTTTATTTTTATTTTTATTTTATTTTCATGCATGCATACTCACCCGCCCCACCCACATATTTGTCTATCAGTGTGCCACACTTTGCACATTAAGGACATTGTGCACTTTAGTTTGGGGGAGTGAGTTCTCACGCACATTTTATTTTTGTCGCCTTTTATTTTCATTTTCCCACATTTCTTAGTTTTTACACTTATTTCTACCCACTTTTTCATTTTTTTCATGCATCACGTTTTATCCCAACTTTTTGAGTGTGCTGCATTGTACAGTAATTTTTATTCTCTTTTATCCTTATTTATTTTATCCTTTTTACTAGAGATGAATTTTCTGTGATGATGATGACGCAGTATTAACTTATCTCTATATGCATATTATGTTGTCATGCCATAGTTTTTATTTCAGATATCATATGCTATGTCTTGCTATGCATTTGAGATAGTAACCCGCACTTTCATGTACGAATATGGAGGAAATCCTTTTATTAGCTGAGTCTGATGATTTTTACCGTATACTCTTCATAGAAAACACACCAAGCTTCATGCATTGATTGCTTATATCTGGAGTACTGCTTTCTTTTCTTATATCACTTCTTATTGCATGAAAATTGTACGCTTCACTTTCAGGTTGATTGAATGTATGCTAGGCTGATATAACTGGATTAGTTTACTTTCTGAGATTAAACTGAGTAGATTACATTACTCTGCTGAAAATTGTCATGCACATTCTATAGAGTGAACCGAGTGTTACATATATTTCTTTCTCCACATATCTTGAGCATTATTTCTATACTTAAAATCATTGATGAATCTCCATTTAGCTATTCTTATATTGGCATTTTCTCCCGCTACAAAAATCTATGCTCCAATACCCCCAAAATCAAAAAGAAAATAATATTCTTGTATATTTTTCTATCTTTTGATTTGGGATCACAGTTGTGTACATATGAAAAAAGAGGAAAAAAGAAAAGAAAAGAAAAGAAAAGAAAAGAAAAAAGAAGTTCATATATGATCTCATCTCATACTCTTTCTCTCTTTCTCCCCTCTTTTATTTTTATATTTTTTTCGGAGCTTCAAAAATGGGGAATAAGCTTATTGATTTATCTTTTGCCACCACGCTTATAGATAAGCTTGGGGGAGAGGATCCAATGATGTGTGAGAGAGTGACTACTTGATTGTGCATGACAACCTAAGCTAGGTAATTTTCTATACGCGGCGAGATTACTGAAAGTTTTTATGAAATCGAGGAATTGAAACTTAGCATGCATTTAATGAAAGCCATAACTTTCTATTCTTATTGATCCATATTGTGTGATATCTCTTATACTCCAAATAGAAAGCATTCAATTGAAAAGTGTGTGGTCTATGATTATGTATACCGCTTTAGATGTCTCAGATGATGTTAATTCTAGAATGATTCCATATTTCATACTATTTTGATATTCTTGGGTTTCTATTTGAATGCATCCTTATATCATGATATCGAGATAAAAATCTTTGGCATGTGTTCTATATTCGCCGTATGCTACATGAGTAAGCAAAACCCACGTCCTGAGAAAATGATCTAGCACCTCCCTCTTTGTTTTCTTTCCTATCTTCTTTCTCTTTCATTTTTCATTTTCTTTATTTTTTCCGCCGGGTTCGCCTTTTGCTTGTTTTCCTCGAGGACGAATACGAGGTAAGCTTGGGGGATTTTGATCACTCCATATTTTATACCTTTTTTCTGCATGTTTTCATGATGTTTTGATCGCCCATGTTGTATTTTTCACGATTATTCGACGATATTGCGATGCTTTCACTGTTTCTTGTTTTTGTCGTATTTCAGGAAATATGGAGCGATTTGGAGCGAAAATGAGATCAAAGGAGTTTCACGCACTTCGGAGTGTCGCCCACGGCTTATAGGAGGACTTATCAGCGATAGAGGATGAGCGGAAGAAGAAGGAATTTCATAGGATCGACGAGGAGGCGAAAAGGAGAAGAAAGGAGCTGAGGAGCACCTCACTCGGCCGAGCAAGACTGCTCATTCGGCCGAGTGAAAGGTTACACTCGCCCGAGGGAAACAGATACCAACTGAAGATTTTCTACGTTTCCTTGGCCGAGTAAGGAACCATTCGGCCGAGTGAGAAAGCTCACTCGCCCGAGTCGGTCAGAGAAATCAGACATAAAAGAGCCCAAGTTGCTGGAAAATCTAAGGAATCTTACTCGGCTGAGCATGATTGCTACTCGGCCGAATGAAGAAGACTGCTCGGTCGAGTCACCCTGAGAGATGGACCCCTGAAAAACCCGAAGTTACTGTTATTTTACAGGGTTTGTCACTCGGGCAAGTGACAAGGGTCACTCGGCCGAGTGACCCTCTCCGACTGCTGCTAGGAATGCAAATTCTGGGCCGCGCAGGGATAGTTTTGTCACGATTTTTTGGACGATATTGGCTTGTATTTAAACCTAGTTTTAGACCTAGTTTTAGGAGAGACTTGAAGTAATTTTTTAGAGCCTTCTTTTAGGTTTTTGACGGTTATTCTTTGGAGAAATTTCAGCTGGAGATCATTGGCAACGTCATTGGTTTGTTCTTTCTTGTTAAAAAACTCATTTTATGAATTGTTTCTTATTTGCATTGAATTGTGCCATGATTATTATTGTTATTTCTGAGATTTTCAAGATGATTAGTGAGTAGTTCCGTCATTCTAGGGCATGGGGATGAACCGTATGGACCCGATCTTTTGAATTGTGATGAATTTATGGATTTATTTCTAGAATTGATAATGGTTAGGTTGTGATTGATTTATTACGAGTAGCTAGGTATTCATATCGATTGGGATTTGCAAGAGATTGGATCCCAATTGATAGGAAGGCCTAGATATTCGATTCAGATTGATAATTGAATTTCTCTAGATTTCGTTTGCAAGAGATTGGACCAAAGCTAGGATTTTTATTTATGAATCTATATTAATATGCGTTTGCAAGAGATTGGACGAAAATGAACTATCATAACCTAGATCGTGGCTCGAGTTTGCATGAGAGTGGGCTCGAGATGCGATTGGACAATGATGTCATCCTTCACGCTAGCGGCTTAGGCTAAGGTTTGCACGAGAGTGGGCCCCAACCTAGGTTTGCTATAGGCCTGCAATAGCGCGAGAGCGTGAGCTTGGTTCTACATTAAGTTGCGACTAGTTCACCTATATTCAAGCTTAGCAACAATGAAATTTATGATTCACAAGGCTCGAGACGGTCCGTAGTGGGGATTTCCTATCCCTAAACGCTTTATTATATTGATATTTCTTGCTATTGAACGATTATGACTATTACATCAAAACTATTCATATTCTCTTTATAGCTAGGTAATTAAAGTGAGATACTGTCATTTGTCCTCCCTGTGTTCGATACCCGCTCGCCACTACACCATGCGCTTGCGATAAAACTACAAGTCATTTTTCAGGTGTATATCCGGATGCGATCAGATAGCGAGAGACATCTTCATCTACGTCAGACATGATCTGACTCGTGCTGATTGACGAAGACATCGCCGCTACACATACTGAGACTTCTAAACTCTACTTTATTATTATTTTGTGTAGTATTGTGATAGATCTTCGTAGGGGAATACTTTACCATTTTTGGGATTTTGGGACTTGTCTAGTGAGGGACTAGACAAGTGGGACCCAGCTAGTTTGGGACTAGCTGGTAGAAAGTGTTACTAGGATTGATAGTGAGAGAAAACACAGTGTGTGGGGGTACTGAGAGCCTGGCGAGTGTAGAGACGTAGAGGGTGCTCTAAGCGCGCTCTAACTTGTGGTTTTGTATCTATTGCACTATTCAATATACGTATCTGCTTTGGAGGCTGGATGTAGGCCGAAGGGTCGATCGAACCAGGGTAAATTTGCTGTGTACTCTGCGTATGCATTTTATGTACACTGATGCTGCTTTAATTGCGTGTGTTTGTGGGTTGCAAGAATTATTTTATAAGCATATTCACCCCCCTCTAGGCTAGGATTCAGATCCAACAAGTGGTATCAGAGCCAGTTTAGTAGATCTAGCCTAGATTGACCATGTTTAATGCTATGGATAGTTCTTTTACGGAGGGCCAGTCTGTCACACGTCCTCCTAAATTTAATGGAGGTGATTATGCTTATTGGAAAAATCGTATGAAAATCTACCTTATTTCTGCTGATTATAAAGCTTGGCCAATAATTGAAAAAGGATATAAACTTCCTGTTATTAAAGTAGATGGTGTTGATTTAGATAAACCAAATGACAAATAGGATGACAATGATTGGAAATCTTATTCTGTAAATGCTAAAGCTAGGAATGCTCTCATTTTTGCCCTTGATAAATCTGAATATAATAGAATCTCACATTGTTTAACTGTGCATGAAATATGGCATACTTGGGAGGTGACACATGAGCGAACGTCACAGGTAAAGGAGTCTAGACTTTCACTTTTGAGTGCAGAGTTTGAGGGATTTCACATGCTACCATCATAAAGCATTTCAGAGATGTATGCGAGGTTCACAGATATTGTGTAGAAGTATAGCTCGCTTGGGAAGCCATATGATAGTCTTGATCAAATGAGAAAGATACTAAGAGCATTGCCAAGTTCTTTCAGACCGAAGGTCACCGCTATCCAAGAAGCAAAGGTATTGGCTCAATTGAAGGTGGAGGACCTTATAGGAAACTTGATGTCCCATGAATTGGAATTGCAAAATGTTGAAGAGAGGGAGAAGCCTGAGGAGAAGGAGGAGTACAAAGCCCCTTGCTTTGAAAGCTAGCGAAGAAGCGGATGATGATGACATAGCGCTAATGGTGAGAAACTTCAGAAAGTTCATCAAGACCAAGCATGGGAGAAATGAAATGGCACCCAGGTTTAATCGCTCTAACTTTTCTCATTCCTCTAAGCAAAATTATGATCAGACTACTACTGATAAAATGCAATGTTTTAAATGCAAGAAAAGAGGACATCTAATGAGGGAGTGCCCAAATGAGACTGCTCAGATCGCTAAAGGAGGAAAAGGAACATCCAATGATTAACTTGGGACATGGATAGCGAAGCTGAGGATGAGGAGGAGGAACATGAAGCCCACTCCTTAATGGCTTTGATGGGCATCCAAGATGAGACATCATCAGGTAGTAAAGCTGAACTCCTTAATATTTGTGAAGAAATGCAAAATCAAATAGTAGATCTTGAGTTCACTATAGAATGTCTTCAGAATCAAAATGACATGCAACTTGAAGATGATAGGTTGCTTAAAGAAAATGAAAAACTGAAAAATGAACTAGTTGCATGTAACTGTACTATTGATATATTGAAAAAGGAGAAATCGTGCTTTAATGAAGAAGCTCCTTGTCTTTCTTGTCCTTCATTAATGAACAATATTAGCATGCTAAAACAAGACATATTGAAGCTTGAACTTGAAAAAGATTATGAAATAAGAGAGCTTAAGGATAAATTTTGCATGCTAGATAATGATCTTAAGAGAAAAACAATTGAGTTTGAAAAGAAGGAAAAGAAAAACAAGTTAGCTTTTATAAGTAAATGTACTTTGCTTGTGGATGAGAATAAACTATTAAAATCCAAAGTTTCTCATCTTGAATTATCCATTAAAAATTCTCTATAGGAAACAATCGTTGAATAATATTTTAGAGAATCAATTATATGGCAATAATAGAAGATGACTTGGATTTGGTTCCAAAAATGTTGAAAGGCCTAAATTCAAGAAGTTCGACAATGTGCCTTCAATTGTAAAAAACATGTGCAAAGTGCTTCACTTGTGATAGTGTAGGCCACACATCATACTATTGTAAATTTAGGAACACAAATATCAAGTTTAAACAAGTGTGGGTTCCTAAAACAATAATGGCTAAAACTAGTGGACCTTGTTGGGTTTCAAGGTCACACTTAATACCTTTCATGTAGGTGTGTTGGAAATTTGGTGAGGAGCAATAAATTTAGTGTCTCATTCTTTTAGCTCCTTCATCAAATAGCGATGAGAAGGTATACTTTTTATCCCTCTTTGCATTTCATTGCATCCTTCATAGATTGTTTTGTGTGCTTGTTTTAATATTTGTTTGTGTGCTTGTTTGCATGAATTTAATTTGTTTTATTTCTGAATAAAAAGCAAATAAAAAATAAAAAAATAAAAAAATGAGCTTAAAGAATACCCTTTTATGTTTATTAGAAGTGGTATTGTATGAATGTTCATATGTATCCCTTGTAGAAATCAATTCATTATTGTTGTAGCTACATGGACATGTTGATATCGATTTTAGTAGCCATGACATGACTTATGAATTATTAATTTGATTTCTACACCTACAAGCACACTTTCACGAAAATTAGATTTTAGTACTTTTGGAGATTCTTTCGAAGAATATTGGAAAGTGAATGTAGGATGATTAAAATCTGAATTTTCTAAGGTATATGATGTGTATAGCCATGAATTAAAATTGATTACAAAAGAATTGAAAAAAATTATAATATTTTTGCTCCGTATGAAAAATGGATACACTTCATGGCTAAATACACAGCCCACGAGTATCCAACTTATGCTACATGTGTACTCATTAGTGTTGGTGTATGTAACTCGTCAAGCAATGCCACCTCACATTTAAAAGTCCTTTTAGGCTATGTTTTGAGGTTTGGTAACTTGAACTCATCTTTGATGAGGTGGGAAAAATCAATCTTAGTGATATTCATGAAAATTGGAAAATGTGGATTGATTTGGTTGAGTTCTAAAATTGAATCTCCCTTAGTACTTTATTGTCTATATCATAACGCTTACACAACGGTGGAGAAGTCTTGTTATGAAATTCTATGAGCTTGAATTGTTTAGAAAACTCATGCAATTGCAAGTTACAATCTATAATGGTTTATTTTTGCATGAGATATTTTTGTGACTTTGTTAGCCTACTTTTGATGATAACAAAGGGGGAGAAAGAAAGATTTGGTGTTTGGTATTATTTGTTGAAGGGTGAGCTTAAAACATAATGTTGTAATGTTGAAAGGGAAGCTTTGAGGAGCTTTGAAAATATATAAAAATTGGGAGCTTGAGAGAAGTGGGAGCATGCTTATTTACTTTCTATATTGTTGTGCAAGCTTTGTTGTAATGCTTGAATGACTCATCCATACATCATATTGCATTACACCCTTCAACACACTTTACACACCCATATTTATTGCTCAAATCTTTTATGGGATTGTCATCATCAAAAGGGGCAGATTGTTGGAAGAAACGATCTAGGATCTTTGGTTTGATGATGACAAACATGTTGTTATAGTTAACGTGTGTGCTTAGTGTGTTTCAGGAAAGAAGAAACGATATATCTTTCGATATTGGGAGGAAAAGCTAATGCATTGAGTTTTCTTTTCCATTCACTTGTTTGGAGTTTTGATTCTCCACTTATTTATTTTGTCTTTGCATGCACTTCATTTGGGAGAAGATGGGTAATTAAAAGAGAGGGTTAAGCACCTAATTCATTGAAATGAGAGAGAGTGAAAAACTAAAATGAAAGTTACCATTTGACTTCATTATTTAATAACCCCACAGAGTAATTTGTTTTGATTCTTTAATAACCCAAATGTGTTCTGTTTTTTTGCAGGCACTCACGTGGGCCAAGGTTATGAATTCAAAAGGAAAATAATTTAATAAAATTGAGAAGAGCCAGCACAAGATAGAAGGGCAATGTTGTAATTCTTCTAAAAACCCTAGGGTAGCCAATCCTCTATATAAGGGGCTCGCTGAATACGAAACGGTGAGCTGAGAAAAAAAAGAGAGGCTGCCACATATTAGAAACAAATAGCCTATCATCTTCCGCAAGCAAGTCTCAAAGGAAAGAAAATCATTTTTGCCGCAAGTTTTTTTAAGGCCAAAAGAATCAATATATACTTCATCTTCCCAACGACGTGCTCTCCTTGCCGTACTCAACTCCAAGTCGTGTTGCCGTTACAAACCCCTTGCTGCCATGACAAATTAGAGAGAATCAAAAGCAAAGCTTTGTTTTTTTACATGCATTGGATGCATGCATTAGAGAGTGACAGTAAGTTCTTTTTGTTTTGTCTTTACTAAATATTAATCACCTCTTGGTTTGGTTTTGTGCAGGAAAAAGCAAAACAAAAGGGCAGCAATTTGAAACTCCATGCATTAGGCAACCAAGAAGCAAATGGAACAAGTTACCAATGCTGACTACTTGCTCCCACAATAAAGCAGGTCACGCACCCTGCCCAGAAGCCGCTGCCGACGTGCTTGTTCCAAGTGCCGTCAAGGGGTGGAACATTGAGGAAGACCAGAGGAGCAACTTGAGTTGTCATACTATCGAGAAGATAGCGAGAGACATCTTCATCTACGTCAGACGAGATCTGACCCGTGCTGATTGATGAAGACATCGCCGCTACACAAACTGAGACTTCTAAATTCTACTTTATTATTATTTTGTGTAGTATTGTGATAGATCTTTATATGGGAATACTTTACCATTTTTGGGGGATTTTGAGACTTGTCTAGTGAGGGACTAGACAAGTGGGACCTAGCTAGTTTGGGACTAGCTGGTAAAAAGCGTTACTGGGATTGATAGTGAGAGAAAACACAGTGTGTGGGTACTAAGAGCCTGACGAGTGTAGAGACGTAGAGGGTGCTCTGAGCGTGCTCTAACTTGTGGTTTTGTACCTATTGCGCTATTCAATACCAGTATCTGCTTTGGGGACTGGATGTAGGTCGAATGGTCGACCGAACCAGGTTAAATCTGCTGTGTACTCTGTGTCTGCATTTTATTACCCTGCTGCTGTTATAACTACGTGTGTTTGTTCGTGGGTAGTATGAGTATTTTATAAGCCTATTTACCCCCCTCTAGGCTAGGATCCAGATCCAACATAGATGCATTCTCGAGGAGAGTCATGGTTACTCTCATGAGATCTCGGGAGGAGATCCATGAGAAGGTTCGGCTATGGAGGAGCATAGTCGAGAGGCAGATGGGTAGACCTGTAGGAGAGATCCGTACCAACGACGTAGATATACTGGATGTTTGCAAGTCAGAGGGGATCACGTGCCGATACACCATTCCTGATGGAGACCCTCACAATGGCGTAGCAGACAGCATTATCAGGATGTTGGTAGAGAAGACACGGGGGCTATTGAGACCATCTGGCCTTCCTAGGGAATTATGGGCAGAGACCCTTACTACTGCGACATACCTCATCAACCGAACACCGTCACTAGCCGCAGGTAGTTCTATTCCCGAGGAGTAATGGATGTGCAGAGTCGTTGACTTCTCGCACTTGCGTATGTTTGGATGTCATGTGTGGCCACACGATAGGGACGATGACGATGTAGGACAATGCATGCATGATTGTGTCCTAGTCAGGTACGCTGGTGGAGGTGCGAGAGGGTACAGGTTATGGTGTCCTAGTACCCGCAAGGTGATTGTCAGACGACACGTCATGATTGATGAGTGTGCAGTGCATATGGCGGAGCAGACTCATGATGGTGTGCAGAGAACAGAGTACATCCCGGTCCATAGAGAGGATAAGGTGATTCAGATTCAGACTCAGGCAGATCATCAAACACGTGTGCAGACGGACATGGTGCAGAGTTCATCCGATGTGGTCAATGTCAGTGATTAACAGCTATCTCATGATGTAGCTCCAGATTCAGTTCAGTTGGAGGTGTAGAGGACAGCGGTCTACGAGGAGGCATTGCAGTCAGTCGTCGTATCGATGCAGTCAGTTGCAGTGTGTGAGGAGACAGAGGTCTCTCACAGTTACAGCGTGAATGTTGTGGGTGCTCTTGAGGAGACCCAGTATGCTGAGGTGTGCAGCTTTAGCTTCAAGGTAGAGCCATCGATCTACAGAGGAGTAGGGCTATTGGTTTCCATGCCGATGTTAGAGGTTGCAGTGGGTGAGGAGACGGAGGTCTCTCACATTTCTAGCACGCATGAGTTGGTTGCTTCTGTTCAGGACCAGCGTGTTGAGGTGTGCAGCTTCAGCTTCAGAGTAGAGAAGTCTTCTAAGGAGCTTGACATTAGGGTAGAGCATTCACTGTGTATGGTAGAGCAGTCTTCACTGCATGGGCACATGCGATATGACCCTCGTTTGGCTAGGGGTGATTTATCAGGCGCATCTTCTGATACTTCAGAGGCCAGAACCGGTGGAGATGCAGAGGAGTAGGGAATCTGATAGAATGGTGGAGCATAGAGACTCCAACGATAGTTTGGAGACTGTGATGGTGGTCCCAGGTGGACCTGCCACTAGTGACATAAAGCTGAGAGTTACGAGGCCACATATCGAGTGCGTACTCGGTCGATATATGGAGGAGCAGAGCCATGTATAGCTTCTTCAGTGTGTGCTCATCTCTCACCTTCAGCGAGTTCATCACAGGGCATGGCAGGTGAAGACAATCTCCAGATGTTAGATGTTGGTGCGACAGACAATTTGGCGCTTCTGTGTGTGCATTTGTGTCTTGAGTCGTCGACACAGTCAGTTGAGACACAGAGCCGGTGGACGGCGAGTCTTGATGATAGGCATCAGTAGACAGAGTGGATACAGAACACGCATCGATGTGACCCAGCTGGGGTTAGTCTGCATAGCATCGGGGAAGACGACATGTTTCTTATAGATGATAGATATAGAGAGTATGAGTTGCTCATGGACTCATGGGGTGATGATTGTGATGTTCATGAATCGACAGAGGGCTCATTGGATGCTGGCATGGCATCATTTGATTCGTTCATAGAGTCCGAGCTCGTAGGGTTATCCTCAGGGACAGATGACTTCATCGCAGACATGGTGATGTACGAGGCGGAGATGCGTGAGGCTAGGCTCAGACAACTTCTGAGCTTAGCATTTCTCTCTGAGGATTGAAGCACCAGAGGGCATGATTTTCGATGCACATGATGGAGGTTCACATGTCCGATGGTCAAATCAAGGGGAGTTCATACACGATGGAGTGTTGGATGTACTGGAGATTTTGTAGCAAGGTAGAGTGTTGATTTTTTTTCTACAAAATCATTACAGCATGAGGTGCCCTGGGTGGTTTCTTAATTGCTGATTGAAGGCATCCTTTTTCAAATGGGCAACCGACAGCACAAGGGCTAGATGATGCCTTCTTTTTCTGAGCCAAAACAACAGAGGGCAGTGCACTCATTTTTGCAGAAATAAGAGAAGGACGGGGCTAACTCTCATTTTCAGATAGAAAAAAAGAGGGCATGCACTCTCAGTTTCAGAGAGTCGAGAGCAAAAGCAAGGGGTGCCCTGCTTTGGGAGTGCTTGGATCTTGAAATTGGAGATGGAAGCTAGGGATTTGTTGGAAAGCCAAGAGAGCTTCTTCTTGTGTGAGGTCCATGGTGAGTGTCTTGCTTCTTTCTCTAGCTTGCAGATCTTGAGTCCCTTGGGTACCTTCCTAGTTTGGAGCTATATTACCAAGGAGTGATCTACATTAGTGTGGGATTGGTCCCTGAAGGAGCTCTACATGTTGTAGAAGCTTTGTTATCAAGGATTCTCACTTGATTGGGAGTTTGTGAGCATGGTGAGAAATCTAGGGTTAGGTCTTGTTGCTTGAAGCTATTCTCTTATTGTGGAGGAAGAAGATGATGGGGTCGGTGCCTTGTTTGATTATTAGTGGAACCGGGTGCATTGGAAGCTGGATATAGTTTGTTCGCAACCGAACCAGGGTAAATCTCCGTCTCTGTTGTGTTTGCTCTTACTTTCGTATTATATTCGTGTGCCTACATATATCTGTCTCAAGATCGTTAAGAGGATTGTTTGTTGGTAACAACTTTCTTTTGTGCCCGTGAGGTGTTTGATTTTGTGCCTAGGTGACATCTCGATGGAATTCAGGCATGAGATTATTTGTGTGCCATTGTGTACCTAGCCTACGTATTGGGTAGATGCACAGAGATCCAATAGCCTGGACATGTCCATGGGGGTGATCAATCTGTAACAGATTGAGCCCAGATGGGTCGGTTTTTTCAGGCTATCCTCCTTCTCCAGTACCCAAAGCAAATAAATAAAGGCGTCAGAGGGCCCGGGGGTACGACCCTCAGGTTACGGGGCAGACTCATCGACTCCGCTCTGATGCCTAAGTCAAGAGAGATTGTAGGAGAAAAGGAGGTGAGGGTCGTAAGATAGCCCGTTTGTAGTGGCGCATGGGTTGAGCGTGGTTGTGCCCATGACCGTTAGAGTTTGAGAGATAGAGATATCTTGCTATGGCTTGAGGACTCAAAAAGAACATACCTTGTAGATAGGATGCCTTCCTGCTTACATAGAGGATACGTGCCAATAGATGCTTGCAACATGTAAAACTACCAACTCCTGGGCATAATTTACCTTACACGCAGGAGGCCGTTGACAGTGTCGATGGATAAAACTTGTATTGAATGCAACTTAAACTTAGAGAGAGGACATTGGTCGTTTACCTGAGATCATGCCACGTTGACTACGTGGGTCAGAGTAAGCTACTGGGGCTGGTCTCGAGCATCGAAGTCATCCTGAGGATGTAGGGGTAACAGACCGTAGACCCTGGGGTCGGGTTGTCCCTACGGGGCTATGTCGAGGTCGAATCTGGCCGACCTTTTGATCTAGGTCAGGAGGTTTCTGTTGATAGGTCACATCCAACATGTCGAGAGGTCCCTACTAATGGGTCACATCCAACGTGTTGGGCCAGGCCCTATGCTAATTGGCTGAACCAACTGCTGAAATCGGTATCTAAAGTGGCCTCATTAAAGTGCTTCACCTAGAAGGTTGGGAGGGTCACTTCGACCAAACCACCACGTCGAGTTTGAAGGCCAAAGAGAAAGGTGTTTCGTTTATGTCGATTTTTGTTGTAGTGTGGTAGGCCCAAAGCACATAGGGGAGTCGTTCGACCCTTGCTACTTTCTTGTCGTCGAGTCCCTTCTTGAGCATTTTCTAAATGTCCTTATTAACAGAATCGACATGGCCATTTGCTTGAGGATGTGTGGGAGTAGAAAATTTATAACGATCCAGGGCCAGTTACTGTTCGGTACGTGTGCAAGTCCTGATAGGCACCAATGAATTAAATACAGGCTCCATTGCAAAAATATGCCACATACTAATATATGAAAATGAAATACAACCTTATTATAAACCGGCAGTGTACCGAAAAGGGAATACAGCCCGAATACAAATACAGACCAAGCCACACTCTGGAAAAGAAAATCATAATATAACACTCTCACACTCACTCTCAGTAACCAGCGTCCTCCTGGGCAAACTCAACTGCGAGCTCATCGTCTGCTAATTCAGGTGTCACCTCGTCCACCTATGATGTATCTGGTGGGTCCACCACAAAAAGAAGGGTCGCGTGGATCAGATGTAAATTAAAGTATCTCTAGCATGGAAATTAAAACAATATGCAAGCATAGAAATTTAGCAGAGACTAGAAGTAAAAGAGCATACAATAATGGTATGTAAATAGCACAGAAACATAGCCTTCTATATTTACGACTTTCATAATTTATCAGCAATTTAAATGGAACATTATTAAAGATGACAAGGTTACGGGAGTATAACTGTGCCAAACCTAGATCATGACTTATAATGCGAAGTATAGTGAGCAACTAAGAATCCATCTCATACAACGGATGCACGTACCCGGGTTAAACCAAAACTGTGCCAAGCATACAATACTGTTCAAGAATCTATGATCAAGTCTATGAATTTGTCATCGGCGAACTTTAAAGGGGTTGTTAGAACCCGCATGGTGATAACAAAGCCTGGACTGGTTGCTCCCATACACTCGCTATTATAAGTTACCTCAAACCACAAGTGTCTGTGATGTTACCATATTTGCAATTTAGGAGTTATTTCTAGATGGACATAATTTACAATCAAGTATGACACGTAGGCCGATTGAGTCTTTTACGATACTGTGCAGTTTATCAAGCTTATCTAACTGTTCAAATGAGACACTTTGCTAATGAAATGAAACTAGTTTGGCATGCATCTTTATAGTTTTTAAAACACATAGTTAGCGTTCGATGAGTTACCGATACGCCAAGGCGTGAAAAGCATGGTTCGATCAGCGGTAGTGATACCCGGGTTCGCATGTGTGAGTTAGCTACATAAATAAAAACATAATACTACATAACTAGCATACTAGTATATTATTAACTGAAAATAATTTATAATGGATTTATCACAAAACTAACTTTTGTACTAAGAACTTAAACTAATTTATCATTATAAACATATAAGCTAATAGCTCATTTAGCTTAAAACTTAATAATATACATATTATAACTAATATAACATTATAACTTATAACTTTACTAGTCATAACCCGTCCCCGCGGGCACAGTTCAGTTAAGATTTTTCCCGCAAAATCTTTGTTCCCCAAAAAACTATTTCTACAGCTAAAATTGCGTGGAACAACAAACTAGCGTAAAAATATTTAGCGGCATGAATGCCTTCGGTGTGGACAGCTTCGACGTGGGACAACAAATTTCGCACGGGAGCATTTGGTGCGAAACAACAAATTCAACGCGGGGCATAGAACAAAAGATTCGGTGCGGGCACCTTTTGCGCGAAATAACAAATTGGTGTAAAAAATTTATCGGTCATCGTCGGCGCGGGCGCCTTTTGCGCGAAATAACAAATTGGTGTAAAAAATTTAGCGGTCGCCGTCGGCGCGGTCTAATACCGACAATAGGTAATTTCTTTTCTTTGAAATCATTTTTTATTATGTGATTCGATTATGATTTTTTGCCTCATAAATTTGTTCAAAATTTAAACTCTTGAAACATAATAGGGAAATCTATGTTATTTTTGGCGTGTTGCATTTGAATGAGACGTTTTGGATTAATTCATCTACATTGCAGCTGTTCACTTTGTTAAGGATTTATCTCGATTATTTGATACCACAATTTTACAATATTTGTCAAGTGGCTAATTTCTCATAAATTTGTTTCTTGTTTGCTGTCAAGAATTTTTTGTCTTTCTTGACATCAATACACTGAGTCAATCTTTTTTAGGGCACAATTTTAAATGAACATGCATTAATTGATGTCAACTTTCTTTTTATGCCAACTTTCCCAAGATTTCAACTTCTCGATTTTTTCAACAGAAGTTCAAGTTTCCAACAGAAACTTTCTCAAAACTCATCTCAACCTTCCATTCTGCAAGAACAAATCCTTGCCACTCTTTAATAACACATGCCCCAAGGGCACGATCCATTTATAATATTCGTCCCTCAAAATCTTGGACCCCCTAATTTTAAACGAACAACAGTAAGTAAAGCACAATAATTATGAGGTCCCCTTAAAATCTTAGTTCACCTAAAATTTAGTTTTCCCCAGAAAATTTAGTTCCCCCTCAAAATTTTTAACATTTTAGTTCTTCACAAAATTTAGCTCTTCCAAAGAATTTAATTCTCACATTGTTTATTTAGTTTTCCACAAAAAACACGTCACGTGCCCAAAGGGCACGATTTATTTATAATATTCATCGTCAAAATCTTGGACTCCCTAATTTTAAACGAACAACAATAATTAAAGCACGAAAATTATTTAGTCCCCCTTAAAATCTTAGTTCACCTAAAATTCAGTTTCCCCTAGAAAATTTAGTTTCCCTCAAAATTATAAAATTTTAGCACTTCACAAAATTTAGTTCTTCCAGAGAATTTAATTCTCACATTGTTTATTTAGTTTTCCACAAAAATTTTAGTCACCCTAATATTTTAGTCACGTGGAAAATCAATTTTTTATGGTTTCCTTAGTTTTGTAAGTTACATGATCTTCAAAAGTTGAGAATCACACTATGTTTGGTCAAAAGGATGAAATCAAATAGGATAGGTATCTTCATATGTTCTAGAGAAGAGATTATTATACAACTTACATATTAAGAAATCTTAAAAATCATTTATGTGTTATGAATGAGGGAGGCCTTTGGCATCCCCTCCTTCATTACCCACTATCATTAGTCCCCATTACTATGAGTAATGGGGACTCTTGGTCTCCTTGAGGCCTTTCATCTCCTCCCCTATATCAATATATAGAGAACCATGGCCTATGGCCATGGTTACTCATTCCTTTGGCTATGAAAGCTTCTCTCTCTATCTCTTGAATCCAATTATCCTATAACACGTTATCAGCACGTGTTCTCCTCTTGAGCACAAATTTTTCAACAAAATTTTCATCCCCTACGCGCAAGGAATCTATAGTTACTGCGGCGAGGAATCTATTGGTTGCAGCGTTGCGGCATCCTCAAGGCGTTCGGGTGCTCGGATTTTTTATCTACGGTTCTAATCTACGGTCGTCCCTAGATCATCGATCTAGAGGTAAAATTTTATTTCCCGTTGATTACAATACATGATAATTTTTACATTGTTATAGTACAAGTAAAAATTAAAATGAAAAAAAATAAAAATAAAAAAAACAAAAAAACCCTACTCTAATCCCTCGCGCCGCCGCCCCCCCAGTCGGGGGGGGGGGGGGGGGGGGGGCTCTGTCGCTGACCCGCCGTCGCCCCCCCAGTCGGGGGGGGGGGGGGCCTCTGTCGCTGACCCGCCGCCGCCCCCCCCAATCGGGGGGGGGGGGGGGCCTCTGTCGCTGACTCGCAGCGCCCATCCCCCCCAGCGGGGGGGGGGGGGGGTCCTCCGGCAGCGCCCCCCCTGACGGGGGAGGCCGATTCGCAGCACCCACCCCCCCCAGCGAAGGGGGGGGGACTCCGGCAGCGCCCCCCTGACCGGGTGGGGGATTCGCAGCGCCCACCCCCCAGCGGGGGGGGGGGGGGGGGGTTCCTCCGGCAGCGCCCCCCCTGACCGGGGGGGGGGGGGGGGGGCGATTCGCAGCGCCCACCCCCGAGCGGGGGGGTTCCTCCAGCAGCGCCCACCCCCCCCCCCCCCCCCACAGCGGGGCGGGGGGTTCCTACGGCATCCCCCCCTGACGGGGGGGGGGGGGGGGGGGGGGCGATCTGCATCGCCCCCAGCGGGGGGTTCCTTTGACAGATCGGCATCGCCTCCCCCCCGACGGGGGGCTCTGCTCTGTCGCCTTCCACCCTCGCGGGGCGGCAGGGGGGGTATTTTACTCTGGCTGCTGCATGGGGGGATTTCTGGCCACTGCCAGACTCAAATCAGTAACTAATATGGTGGAGATTGTGGGGACAGACTTACGGTTTTTGGGGATTATTGGTTTTTCCCCAACCTAAAGTAGGCTAAATTTAGATAAAAATGATATATGGGCCAGAAGCCCATTAGTGAGTATCAATAACACAAATATTTTAATTGGGCCTACAGCCCCTATTACATTATATTTAGCCCCTATTACACAAATAATTTAACGGTAAAAATTATATTTAGCCTACTAAATAATTGCCTGAAGCCAATTCATTAACGGGACTCTCCCCTGAGTAAAATCAAAAATAATCTCTATATTCCTTGTTGACAAATTATTTTATACATCCCTCTTGCATATTATAATCTATGTTTTACTAGGACTCTATTTTTTTAAAAAATATAACTATCTCAAAGATCCTGAGACCGCTCTGCCGTTAGTCATCTAACCTAACGGTGTATGACGTTTCCACGTGGTCTACGAGATAATTATATTTTCTAGTTTCCTTTACAAACATGTTTTGTTTGAGATATATGCGTGGTTGTTCATTTTTATGCCGGTAGCATATTTATAACTGCGTGGATGTTTAAATAAGTAAAAATGTGTTTTTCGGGATCGGCCATTGTATACCTATTTACATTCCTGCGCTTTTATTTTTCTTTTGAGAGAATTTGTAAGTGAGGAAATTTGTATTAAAAGCCAAAGCTCGGAGCAACAGCATATGAAGACGGAGATATAGGGACCCAGTTTGGGTTTCCAAAGTTGTATTTTTCTTTTTCTCTTATGGACTGTAAACGAACTTTGGACTGTGTACTATTTTGGGTATCTGGCCGATCCCCGCATTTTTACTTGTTAATTTCTTTGTGTATGAATATTTGAATTTTAATTAATTCATGCTCATTTTAAATTGCATAGATAAAATGGCAAAATTGGCAAGCGTCGATTTTGAAGTCCTTGACTCTGCAGGGACAAATTACCTGAGTTGGCAATTGGACCTGAAGTTCCACTTGCGTTCGATGGCCCTCCTTGGGTCCATTTTGGCTCCTTCCTCGGCCCCAGCAGCGGCCGAAGCTTCTGCTACACCTAGCAGCAGCCCTACAACCACTGTATCCGATGTAGATAAGGCGAAAACCATAATCTACATTAGGAAACATATAGATCGGACCTTGAAGGCCGGATACTTCACGGTTGAGGACCCAAAGGACCTATGGACAGCGCTGGAAGCACGGTATAAACATCAAATTGATGTTATATTACCCCGTGCTAGTTATGAGTGGGAAAACCTCAGACTTCAGGACTATAAGTCCGTCGCTGTGTATAATTCTGCACTTCATAACATCACCTCACGCCTGAAGTTGTGCGGTGAAGAAGTGACAGAACAACGCATGTTGGAAAAAACATTTACCTCGTTTCACGAGAAAGATGCAATCCTCATGCAGCAGTATCGTGAACGCAACTTTACGAAATTCTTTGATCTGATCTCATGCCTACTTAGGGCAGAGCAAAATCGAGATTTACTGCTTGCAACTCATAACTTGCGTCCAGCTGGCACTGCCCCAATCCCTGAAGCCCACCATGTTTCTCCCCAGAAGTGGAAAAACAAGAGGAAGCCTAAAAACACTAAAGGGAAAGCGGTAATGAAGCAACCAAGAGGTGCAGCTCCCCAGACAAACAAAAACAATAAAGGGAAACGAAACTTCACTTGGAAGCGAAAGAACACCGAGCACGTTTCACTTCCAAAGAAGACCTGGGAGGACAAATGCCATATATGCGACATGACTGGCCATTGGTCCAGAAACTGCCGCACTCCTCGCCACCTACAGGATTTATACCAGGCGAGCCAGAAGTCTCGACCTGAGACAAACTTGGCTGGTGTACTACCGCCAACTGTCTTTACTGCTAAAGACTTCGAGAACGACGGCCTGCTCGATTGAGCACTATCTTTTATCTATGCATTTAGAATTCGATGTATCTTCATCTTTATTTTGCTTTAGTACGATCTTTTATTTTCGAATGTTATCTACATTTTCACTCAAATAAAATTTCGTTTTTGCTTATATAGATGATGTCTGAGTGCCTAGTGGACAGTGCCTCAACGCACACAATCCTTCGCGATCATTGCTATTTTAATAGCGTAAATAAATATGACGGTCCTGTTATCACAATTTCAGGACTGTCCCAAATAATCGAAGGATCTGGTGAAGCAATTATATTGCTCCCAAATAACACAAGACTTCAAATAAATAATGCATTATTCTCTCCTAAATCAAATAGGAATCTCGTAAGTTTCAAGGATTTCCATTTAAACGGATATCACTTAGAGACTAGAGATGAAAATAAGGTTGAATATCTAATTGTAACTCGCCAAAAAGATGACCAGAAGATCATCTGCAAGCAATTCAAGGGACTCCCGTTGGGTCTCTACCAAACATACATTCAACCAGTAGAAGCCAATATAATTGAGCACCAGACGTGCCAATCACTACCAGAGTTCCAACTCTGGCACAATAGACTTGGTCACCCTGGAACAGCAATGATGCGCCGCATCATCACTGAATCCCGTGGACACAAATTGAAGAACCTGAAGATTCTTCAAAGGGGTGAATTTTCATGTCTCCCTTGTTTCAAGGGAACACTAATAACGAGACCATCCCTCCTGAAAGTGGAATTAGAGTCTCATGGTTTCCTTGAGAGAATACATGGCGACATTTGCGGGCCTATTCACCCCGCAAGTGGCCCATTTCGGTACTTCATGGTACTGATTGATGCATCAACCAAATGGTCTTATGTGTGCCTCTTGTCTACCCGCAACCTAGCTTTTCCAAAGCTATTGGCACAAATAATAAGGTTGCGTGCTCATTTCCCCGATAACCATATCAAGCAACTACATCTTGATAATGCGGGAGAATTTACTTCACAAGTCTTCGAAGACTATTACCGGGCAACGTGTATTGAAGTTGAACATCCGGTAGCACATGTTCACACCCAAAACGGATTAGCTGAGTCTCTTATAAAGAGACTCCAGTGGATTGCACGTCCGTTGCTTATGCAATCCCAGTTGCCTGTGGATGCTTGGGGGCATTCTATTTTACATGCCGCATCACTTATAAGGATAAGACCCTCTGGAGGTCACACTTTATCCCCGATGCAACTAGCATACGGCGCACCTCCGAATATCTCTCATTTGAGAGTGTTTGGTTGTGCGGTATATGTCCCAATAGCACCACCTCAGAGGACTAAAATGGGTCCTCAACGTCGTCTCGGTATATATATTGGGTTTGATTCACCCTCTATTATCAGATACCTTGAACCCCTGACGGGTGACGCATTCAAGGCACGTTTTGCAGACTGTGAATTTAATGAGAAAATTTTTCCAAAACTGGGCACACAGTCTAAGAAGCCAGAAGCTTCTGAGACCATTAGTTGGGACCAGAAGTCTTTGTCCCTTTACGATCCGCGTACTAATCTGTGTGAAGAAGAGATCCTGAAGATCCTTCACATCCAGAATACAGTACATCTATTACCGGATAATTTCACGGACAACCAGAAGATTGTCCGTTCACACGTCCCTGCTGCCAATACGCCAGCTAGGATTGACATCCCCATAGATGGATGCAACCCACCGGTAGCAGATTTGGCTGTACCTCAAATGAAAAGAGGACGCCCACCAGGTTCAAAAGATAAAGTTCCTCGAAAGAGGAAGACTCGTGGTGATACTAAGATTATCCCTCCACAGGATGCTGAGCTCAGACCAGCTACTTCTCCCCTCCTGATTTCCCCAGCAGAGGAAACAATAGGAGAAACATCATTAAATTTTGTACGTACTGGAGAAGTACTGGACATAAATAGCATAGTCGACGACGACGATTTTACGTTCGATATTGCCGTTCACATCACTGAATATGACGATGACGTCGAACCACGATCTCTAGCGGAATGTAAACGCAGAGATGATTGGCCAAAGTGGGACGAGGCAATAAGAGTAGAGCTGGACTCACTCTTGAAACGCAAAGTCTTTGGACCAGTAGTCCAAACACCAGTAGGTGTAAAACCTGTGGGCTATAAGTGGGTTTTCATAAGAAAAAGAGATGAAAATAATGTGATCGTTCGCTATAAGGCACGCATTGTAGCCCAGGGATTTTCTCAAAGACCGGGGATTGATTACGAAGATACGTATTCTCCGGTCATGGATTCGATCACTTTTCGATTATTAATAAGCCTAACTTCTCTAGAAAGCCTAGAAATGCAGCTCATGGACGTTGTGACTGCATATCTATATAGCGATATAGATAAAAATATCTATATGAGACTCCCTGATGGGTTTAATCTACCCCAAGAGATGAAAGAGATACCTCGGGACGTATTCTCTGTAAGGCTACATAGATCATTATATGGTCTAAAACAATCGGGAAAGATGTGGTATAACAGACTTAGTGACTTCCTTGCACAACAAGGATTCATGAATAACGAAGTCTGCCCTTGTATCTTTATCAAAAGAACGGGAACATGATTCATCATCATAGCTGTATATGTAGATGACTTAAATCTCATAGGGTCTCCTGTAGAGATCAAAGAGATATCTGAAAACCTTAAACATAATTTTGAAATGAAAGACCTAGGCAAAACAAAGTATTGTCTTGGCTTACAGATAGAACACCTATGAGGTGGAATCCTATTACACCAATCTAATTACACAAAGAAACTTCTACACAAGTTTCATATGGATAAATGTCATCCTTTAGGTACTCCTATGGTCGTAAGATCACTAGATGTACAAAAGGACCCCTTCCGGCCACTGGAAGAGGGGGAGGAGATACTGGGTCCTGAAGTACCCTACCTCAGTGCCATTGGAGCACTTCTATATCTGACTAACTGTACGCGTCCCGATATATCATTTACAGTTAATCGTCTAGCCAGACACAGTGCAGCGCCCACAAAGCGCCACTGGAACGGAGTAAAGCATCTTCTACGATACCTTCAGGGTTCCATTGATCTTGGACTTTACTACCAGAGAGGTGCCTCCCCCAAATTGTTTGGTTATGCTGATGCAGGTTATCTCTCTGATCCGCACACGGCAAAATCCCAAACTGGTTTTGTTTTTATCTACGGAGGTACTGCTATCTCCTGGAGATCGGTGAAGCAAACCACGACAGCTACATCATCCAACCATGCAGAGCTCATTGCGATCCACGAAGCAAGCAGAGAGTGTTATTGGCTACGATCCGTCGTCCAACACATTCTTCAATCTACTGGCCTGAAGACCGGTGATTTGGAGCCTACCGTTCTGTTTGAAGATAACGCTGCATGCATTGCTCAACTTCAAAAAGGCTACATCAAGGGCGACAGGACGAAGCACATATCTCCCAAGTTTTTCTGGACACATGAGCTAAAGGAGGACAAGCAGATCGAAGTTCAGCAGATACAGTCCTGCAATAACTTAGCCGATCTTTTTACTAAGTCTTTGCCCAAATTTATTTTTGTAAAACTTGTACAGAACATTGGCATGCGACAACTGAAAGACCTGCAAGCCTGAAGCTTGTACGGATCAGGGGGGGTAACCTGTGGGTTGCACTCTTTTCCCTTAAGCTGTTGGATTTTTCCCACTGGGTTTTCTACAGCTAAGGTTTTAACGAGGCAAACACTCTTACTCTGGATCCAGAAGTATCCACCCCTCTTTGCCTCAAATGCTGAGACCAAAGTGATGAATGGGTAAGGGGGAGTGTTATGAATGAGGGAGCCCTTTGGCCTCCCCTCCTTCATTACCCACTATCATTAGTCCCCATTACTATGAGTAATGGGGACTCTTGGTCTCCTTGAGGCCTTTCATCTCCTCCCCTATATCAATATATAGAGAACCATGGCCTATGGCCATGGTTACTCATTCCTTTGGCTATGAAAGCTTCTCTCTCTATCTCTTGAATCCAATTATCCTATAACATTATGTATGTTATTTAAAACCTCTCTTGACAATTAAAAGACTTGCCTAAGAGTCACATTTGCTTTTGTCAAAATTTTACATATTTTACATATTTACCATACAAAATCCAGTTTTCCAGTCACAAAGAACTATAGACATTGTTCAGAATATTTGATCAAAATACAACCTTTCATAATACAATGTTCTAACATTTTACATATTTTACATAAATGAGGAAGCAAAATAGCTCCTTAGTCCCCTTATTCGACAGAATTAGGCTCGGAATTGGGCACCTTAGTCCCTTTATTTGGCAGCAAAACCGAGAGAATGTTCGGCAAAACCTTATTGCATGTAATCCTCACATTAGCAAGCAGCTTCCTCGAAAATACAAACACAATTTCTTATTAAATGGAAGGGGGTTTTAAGAAAAATAACTCATAAATAGAGAAAATATCATTGGAAAAAAATTAAATCATATGTGCAACAAAAGCCAACACATTACTTGAATTCCTTGTCTCATGCAACACAGATATAGTATGATTGTAATACACTCTACATGCAATTAACTAAGTTTCTGGAAAGTGGCATATGATTAGCTATTTCTCTTGCAAGGTTCAAGCTTCCATTTACTATCCAGCATGGATAAATCCTCATGTCTTCTTTTATTTTTGATTTTTTAATATTTTTCACTTAAAATTTTAGAAAATAATTGTAGCATTTTACCATACTCAAGCCTAAAAAGCCAAGTCTGACCCCTTCGCTTCAGCCCATTGTCCGCATTTCACAACCTTGAGATACATTATCTACCATCAGATGAACGTCAAATGAGCCTTGCAAAATTTAAACTAAAATAGGAAAGAACAATGTCATATTTTGCAAGAAAGCAAACAAATAGTAAACACAGTAATAGAAAAAGTGAAGTACCGAAGTAAAGAGTGAGATTAGAATGTTACCGCTCCTTTGGAAGAGTTCGGCAAAATAAAGGGAATTAATATCAATAAACCCTACTGCTAAGTCCAAGATGGTGGAAAACATAAGATTAAAATGTCATCAAAACCAAACACTAATTTTCTACAAACAATAAGCAACAATCACCAACTCAAGTGAATGAAAAATCAATGGTTCAAGTTCTACAAACTATAGATTGTGAACCACATATTCAAATCAGAAGATTCTTCTTCTGATTTATTCTCTCTCACAATGCTACCAATAGAGGATAAAATTGGCAATATTGTATAAATAGTGTAAGGTCTATACCTTAATAGGCTAAATGATTGCTTGCTTGTGGATCAAACTTAAAAAAGGAATTTTATCTTTGTAAACAAAATGAACAGTTGCTGGAAAGAATAAAACCAAAAAGGTAGCAAGATCAAGGTGTGATGTGACCTCCGCACATTATTGGAGCACCTGAAACACAAACCCACATTGTTTAAATAATGTAAGGTCTAAAGCATAGATGCATTATATGGATAATCAATTGAGATGACATAGAGCCACAATTTGAATGCACAAAATACACCTTTTATCCAGAAGTACGCTGACATGGTTATCATCATACTTTTTTAGACTTTAAATTGAAAGGATTCCATAGACAAATTTAACAAATGGTTGCTTTTCAACTTCACGCCATCAATCCCATGCGGTGATGGAAATTTGAGGTGAAGTACCAAGAGACTTGATACAGATTGCATGCCAAGAGACTTTGACATGCAGTTAAGCTGATACAACCAAGGAGCAAGCCTCCAAAACTCTCCTAGACTAAAAAAGAGTAATAGACAATCGAAGAAATTAAGTTGATTCACAAATTAATAAATATTATTATCTTTGAAACATATCCGAAAGAAAAGCGTTTGAAAATCATTGCCACCAGTGATGTAACTATCAAAATTTGGTGATCTTGAATCGATGATAACTGGAGAAGGGTTGAAATTTGACTCTGGAAAAAGAGTAGGCAGCCTCAGGCAGTCTGAGTGTCCTTCTCCAACAAAAGAGTGTATATATATAATATAGTTTGTTAAGATAATGAAATGGTTAGTAACCAAAGAGCTTTCTATTTATAGGCGTTGAGCGTATATCGATTTGGGTGATTTGGGCTGGTTCGAAGAATGTCAAAGAACATAAGATTGAATGTGGTTCTAGCTATGGAATCAGGTATGCTAGCAAATTATACAAAATATCAATGTTTTCCTGCTAATTCCTTGCTTCATCTGTCAACAACATCGAAAGTTTGGGCAAAAATTACACACAAATGACCATGGCAAGAATGCGATTGAAAGTGGAACTGATACAGATTAAATCCAGCAAAGTTTGCCAATATTTAACCATGTCAAGAATTGTAACCGGGAGGTTGTGGATTTACAGAGCACATAATGTTTTAGAATATCAAAATGTATCAGTGTATCCTTACTGAGGTTCATAGAGTGCTCCATATGAAGTAAGACGTATATATTGACACATGTACTGCATATGAAAAAATATATGTTATATACCTCTAGCTAACAATGAAAATGACATTCATATATACATACCTGTAAGTAATGGTGCATACGAGAATGATGAAACTGGTAAAGGAATGTTCCAAGCCATATAACCTGATACACCGTAGTCACTATATTGTTGAGTATTGATTCCCGGATTTTGTTTTGATGATGAGCAAACATAAATATCATGAACTAATACTGTGTGAGCGCAGTTATGGATATCGTCGCCAAAAGTCTACGTATATCAAAAGCGACGTCTCGAGACTTCTCAAAGCACGTGATCGTGTGCCTGAAGCTTCGTTGAAGCTCAAGGACCTTTATTGAAGTCAAGAGATTCGGATTGAAGCTTTTGAAGACGGTTCATCAAGGTGTATTTTATAGTCTTCTAGCTTCTTTCCGTAGAATGTTAAGCCTTGAGTAGGACTTACATTATTAGAGCTAGGATTATCATAGAAGCCCATAGAATCTTTCACGAAGCCTTACGCTTCTTATCGCGGCTTTTTGTGCATGTTAGTTGGTTCAAGAAGAAGAACCAACCGACTAGATGGCAATCTAGTCGGTCGGCAATGCTTCTTGAACCGACTAGAATGCCTTCTCAATTTCAGCTCACTTACTGTTTACAGTTAGTCGGTCCAAGAAGGTTTACCGACCGACTAGTTGTCAAACTAGTTGGTTAGGAATCCTTCTCAGACCGACTAGTTGTGTATTCATTTTCACTGCCTGAGCTACTGTTTATCGTTAGTCGATCAAAGAACAATTGTCGACCGACTAGTTGAGAAACTAGTCGGTTGGAATTTGCTCTTTGACCGACTAGTTCAACTTGATTTCAGCCTATACTATTTCGACTCTTAGTCGGTCAAAGAACACTCACCGACCGACTAGTTGTGAAACTAGTCTGTTGGCGAGTCTTCTTAGACCGACTAGTTCTTTAAGTCTGAACTTTCTCTTTTGGCTGTTCACCTGTTAGTCGGTTCATGTTGAATCACCGACCGACTAGTTGAGAAACTAGTCGGTCAGTGATCTTTCTTTGACCGACTAGTCTGCTTCAGAATAGAGCCGTTGGAGCATTAAATGCCACGATTTTTCCTCTCTCTTTCCTCTATCCTATATATACTTGGAGGGGTTCTTTCCTAGTATTCAAGGGCTGTTATTTCAGAGGCTTAGAGAAATCAAAGAGAAGCAAATCAACTCCATTCTAAAGCTATCTCTTCTCACTAGAATCTCTCCCTCACTCTTATTCCTCAAGAGAGATTCATTGAGTGTGAGCCATTCAAGCCAAGGGCTTTGAATCCAAGTCACCAACTCCTCCCTAGCCATCTATTGCTGTCCATCTTGGTGGATGACGTGCGTTTATATTTCATATATTCACGCACGTTTTCTTTTGTGTTTCTCCGTATTTTCCGCCGTCTTTTATTCGTTTTCTCATATTTTCTCGTTTTCTTTCACTTTTCTTTGTTTCTCCATGTTTGCAGGAGATTGACCACGTAGGGGACGTTTAACGATGATATCCCAAGTCCCCGGAGCAACGGGAGAAGTCACGCATGATCCAGGGGGTCAAACGTCGAAGAATTCATCTTTCAGCCCCTCACCCGGTCGGTTGGTCATCTCCAACCGATCGGGTGATGCACGCGTGCACCACCCGGTCTCTGCCGCAGCTCACAAAGAAGTCACCCGACCGGTTCGCAGACCGGTTCAGCGGGGGCTGTTCTTTGTTTTCTCGAGCAAAATGCCAACCGATCGGGTGACTCTCAGCCGATCGGTTCATCTGTAGCCGAAGATGAAGAGCTGAAGACACGGGCGCCAAACCGATCGCTTCACCCGACGGCTCCAAGATCCAACCGGTCGCTCAAGAACTCACCCGACCGGTTCATGTGATCGGGTGAAAGCTCGACATTTTCTGTTATTATTTTGTAACGGATCAACCGATCAGTTGACTTGTCAACCGATCGGGTGACGTTTTTTCTGCGGGTTTGGACCCGAACCATTAGGGTTTCGAAGTGGGGTTATAAATACTCGAAGTTGGCCGACTGAAAGGGGATCTCCTGGAGTTTTTAGGGCTTGCTGCCCCCCTTCTCTTGGGAGTTCTAGGTTAGTTTTAGATTAGGTCTTTTGTTCAATAAGTCTTGTATTGGATTGACGATTCACTCAAGATAAGTATTTTCCTCTCTTTTTCTCCATTGTTTGTATTGTGTTTATTTTGCTTGATGGTGAAAGTTTATATGTCTTTTGTGTTGTTTGTTTTTATGTTATTCACCGTTGAGTAGTTTTGATGAACCCTAATACGGGTTAGGGTAGGATTGATGCTTGGAAATTTACATTAGACTTGGTTGCATGGCACGTGTTCGATGAAATGTGTCAATGGGGATTTCTAGCAATCTGGGTCCAATTCGTACGACAACACACTAGATGTGTTGGGGATTGGGGTCCGGTGCTTGTCCTGTCAAGATCCGCTTCGATGTATTGCTAGAAATCACATTCGACCTTTTTGGCCATTAGGGTTACGCGGTGGTGTTTCATTGTCATTGGCGGGAGAAAGACCGCCTCTGACCGTCGGGCCAAGGGGGAATAAACTTGGCGGTTGACCCCCTAGCCACAGCTCACACCCCTAGCATTGACATCGAGTCCTAGCGCGCGGGAGCGGCTTGGACGAAGTGTTGGGAGTTATCATTGTGGCCTTAATGCTCCCGGTTGCGGAAGGTGTTAATGGACATGTGAATGCCCACCGTCCGGAACCGGGTAGGCCTAGCGTGCTTGGTACCGACCGGAATATCGGGCCATGGACGCTAGGTACCTCCTTTTGGGGCAATGTCTCACCCTGGATCAAGTCAAATGCCAAGTGTCATGAATGCTCTAGCCCGTGTTAGCGGGGATTCATTTCGTGTCTTTTTCATTTCATTCTTTCATTTCTACACTCCACCCACATTATCCGCGTAGCTAGCACATGACCTAGGCGAGGCTAGTAGCCACTCAAGCCATCCACCTCCTTGTGTTCGATAAACCCGCACCCTACACTAACCGTGCACTTGCGGTAAAACGACACCGCGCCCAAACCGTAAACGGGGCGCCGGTCAAGTTTTTGGCGCCGTTGCCGGGGAGGCGTTCGGTTTGATATTAGCTTAGCTTGGGTTCGTTAGACTACGCAAAAACAAAAAAAATAAAAATAAATAAATACAATAAACAGATTCTTTCCTTACCACCCTTATAAATTTGTGCTATTCTTTGTACCACTGACGCGCTTGTCGTAGCCAAAATTTTTGTTTGTCAGGTGAGCTATGTGGATGCCCGATGGATCGTACATCAGAAATTTTGATGCTTATATACCATACGGTGCTCAGATGGGGGGATATGAGAATTATCCACATGTCGTGACGGTTTGCGAAGCTTGTGGGATGCAGGGACACATGGCCATCCATTGCCAATTCAGTGCCCAACCCTACACCCCACACTCATATACCCACGACCTACATCAAGAATCCTCCCATCCTTACCCCCAAAATTTCACACCCCATCCTCCACCAAAATCGAGCCTTGAATTATTCTTGGAAAACTCCATTGCAACTCAGATGCGCTGGATATCACCTCTACTTCCATCACCACTTCCCCTACCGATGTCTGACCTTGAATTGTTATTAGAAGACAATATTTTAAACCAAGGCCATATGACTCCACCACTTCCACTTCCACCACATGCGCCTGATCTTGAATTGTTAGTGGTGAATTCCTTTGTAAATCAAGGCCCGACAACACCATCACCCTCATCTCCACCTCGGAAATCTATCCTTGAGTTATTGATGGAGGATTCCATGATAACGCAGAGCCAGGTGGATTCACCAATTCCATTTCCGCCGACCACTTCTACTTTTGGGGATGAAGCAGTCGTGTCTCATACTTCATCGACGACTTGCACTGCGGAAGGTAACTCTTATGGTTTACAATTTGAAAATTTTAATATGAGTCCCCTTCCCCATGCAGGTACAATTTTTGAGACATACGGCATCGAGGAGGCCATGGAGGATGTCCATATCGACGAGGAGGGAGAGCGTGGAGCTGTGAACGTCGCGACTCATTCTATTGAGCCTCATGCTCCCTTGCCTCTACCACTACCTCCACATGTCAACTTTACTCCACCAGAAGCATCACATCCACCAGAGCTTACTGCTCCCACTCAGGGAGATCTTTTAGACACTATTTCTGAATCTCGTATTACATTCCACATATTTTTAGATTCAAATACTACTGACATGACGTACGCTCCATTAGATCCAGATTCATATTATATGGAGATACGTCAGGGCATGTCAGCACCTGACGAGCTCGCCACTGAACGTGGACATGATATCATCGCGTCACCATCAGGGCATAGCACCACATTCTCAGGGAGTCGTCGTCAACTCATTCCACGCTTTACATTTCACTTTGATGATACTCTTTGGGATACATTTATTGCGGGGAAGAATTTTTCACCACGGACTGATGCTCCTTTTCTTTCGAATGATATAGGTGGACATCATCGAGAGAAGCTTTTGGGGGCATTGCTAGAGTTTGTTGGTGTTCGTGGCACCAAAATATTAGCGGAGCCACAGAAGGAGCAGTTAGAGCAGCTACCTGCCCCACTTCAGATCTTGGATCCGCCTATGCTCAGGTGTATCTAAATCCAGTAGTGTAAAAATTTACCGCTTTCTAGTTTAGATTTGAATAATCTCGTCTCCTCTCATTAGCGAGGGGAGCGTATCTAGGATTTGCTTTTGCATCTTAATAACCCTTCATGTCGTGCCCTTCTATCATTTCCCCCCACATCCTCTTCCGAGGAGAACGAGCAGACTGTCTCTCCTGCATTTTGATTTCTTTCTTTTCTTTTCTGATCTTCCCCTTGCATATTTCTGCATCACATTGATCATATCGTTTTGCTGGCATTGTAATGTTCAGCTTGGGGGAAATCAATTTGTGTGCATGTTTTCGTGTGACGTTGTTGTGTGTCTGTGTCTAGGTGTTCTTTTTTCGTGTTTTATACCTTTTATTTGAGTGTTTCTTTTTCTTTATTTTTTAGTTTTGCTCATGTGTTTTTCGTGTTTTTCATTTTTTTGTGTCGGTGCGTAACTCCCCCCCATTTTCATTGCCCTCCCGTATTCACTACTATTGCATTGAGGACAATGCAAGTTTTAGCTTGGGGGAGTCGCACTTCGTGCGTCTTTTGTCTCTTTTTCTTCGTTATTTGAGTCGTTTTTCTCCGTGTTTTTCTTTTTCTTTTTCTTTTCTTCTTTTTATCTCTTTCTCCTAGAGATGAACCCATGTGATGAATTGCCACGAAAATCTCACACACACACTTAGCACGGCTTCGATAATCACATTCACTAACCTCAGGAAGCCGAGTCCTCTTGCATTTCATGCATCGTGGGTCCACTTAGCTTTCTTGTGAGTCGTGTGTCGTGACTAGCATTTGGTGTGCTTCTACTTTGTGATTTTACTTTATATACCTGTCCTTGGTTGACCCCTAGATTATCATGCTTCGATTTGAATATGCGGTATTTGCTTCTACTATCTGCTTCTATATGCATATATATATATATATCGTGTACTTCATTTCGCATGTGTCGGGATTCCACAATTAAGGATTAGGATAACCCATTTAGCCTATGCTCTGATTAGCAAGAAATATCTCCTTTGCCCAAGTGTTTAGAATCCGATTTCATTTTTATTTTACTTGGTGCAAATCCCCTCGTCGTGTACCGTTCTCCCACTTGGGAGAGTACATATGTGTATAGCCAAAAATCCAAAAAAAAGAGAAAAGAAAAGAAAAACCCAAAAAGAAAAGAAAAGAAAAATTTTGTATAGCCCAAAATCCAAAAAAAAATACAAATACCCAAAACCCAAAAATTTCAAGTGTGAATATTTTTCCTATCTACCGAGAATAAAGGGAAGGCGAGAATTTGCACCGAGTGATCTACTCCACATCATCTCAAACCCCATCGTTTTCGAAAATACTTGGCTTAGGAACTTTTTGGCTATTATCTAGGCTTTAGTGTGGTGATTTCCTTAACCCTAGTTGTGGAGTCCCTAACGCATGATACGCTTCGATTCTCGCTCTATTCTCATGCATGCTTGAGCTATATATTCACCGCTTAATTCGAATCGAATCGATATTTGGGTCATTTCTTGGATTTGTGTATATCGAGTTTTATTACACAATGTAGATAGTGACATCGTCTGCTAACCCACGACCACACTCACTCGCGCTTCACCGCGTGGGCCCACGACACTTGTTTGGACTCACATTCCTTGGTTTAGTGTTGTGTTTTGTCGTATGCTTGCTTCGTGTGGCGTGTTTGATTTTGTTGGCCCTTACGGGCGATCTAGGATATAGAATTCTCTTTCTCTCTCCTTCTCTCTATTTTCTCCCTCCGAGCTCCTACTCTCACTCGTCTTCCTCGAGGACGAGGAAGAGTTCAGCTTGGGGGATTTTGACGTGCGTTTATATTTCATATATTCACGCACGTTTTCTTTTGTGTTTCTCCGTATTTTCCGCCGTCTTTTATTCGTTTTCTCGTATTTTCTCGTTTTCTTTCACTTTTCTTTGTTTCTCCATGTTTGCAGGAGATTGACCACGTAGGGGACGTTTAACGATGATATCCCAAGTCCCCGGAGCAACGGGAGAAGTCACGCGTGATCCAGGGAGTCAAACGTCGAAGAATTCATCTTTCAGCCCCTCACCCGGTCGGTTGGTCATCTCCAACCGATCGGGTGATGCACGCGTGCACCACCCGGTCTCTGCCGCAGCTCACAAAGAAGTCACCCGACCGGTTCGCAGACCGGTTCAGCGGGGGCTGTTCTCTGTTTTCTCGAGCAAAATGCCAACCGATCGGGTGACTCTCACCCGATCGGTTCATCTGTAGCCGAAGATGAAGAGCTGAAGACACGGGCGCCAAACCGATCGCTTCACCCGACGGCTCCAAGATCCAACCGGTCGCTCAAGAACTCACCCGACCGGTTCATGTGATCGGGTGAAAGCTCGACATTTTCTGTTATTATTTTGTAACGGATCAACCGATCAGTTGACTTGTCAACCGATCGGGTGACGTTTTTTCTGCGGGTTTGGACCCGAACCATTAGGGTTTCGAAGTGGGGTTATAAATACTCGAAGTTGGCCGACTGAAAGGGGATCTCCTGGAGTTTTTAGGGCTTGCTGCCCCCCTTCTCTTGGGAGTTCTAGGTTAGTTTTAGATTAGGTCTTTTGTTCAATAAGTCTTGTATTGGATTGACGATTCACTCAAGATAAGTATTTTCCTCTCTTTTTCTCCATTGTTTGTATTGTGTTTATTTTGCTTGATGGTGAAAGTTTATATGTCTTTTGTGTTGTTTGTTTTTATGTTATTCACCGTTGAGTAGTTTTGATGAACCCTAATACGGGTTAGGGTAGGATTGATGCTTGGAAATTTACATTAGACTTGGTTGCATGGCACGTGTTCGATGAAATGCGTCAATGGGGATTCTAGCAATCTGGGTCCAATTCGTACGACAACACACTAGATGTGTTGGGGATTGGGGTCCGGTGCTTGTCCTGTCAAGATCCGCTTCGATGTATTGCTAGAAATCACATTCGACCTTTTTGGCCATTAGGGTTACGCGGTGGTGTTTCATTGTCATTGGCGGGAGAAAGACCGCCTCTGACCGTCGGGCCAAGGGGGAATAAACTTGGCGGTTGACCCCCTAGCCACAGCTCACACCCCTAGCGTTGACATCGAGTCCTAGTGCGTGGGAGCGGCTTGGACGAAGTGTTGGGAGTTATCATTGTGGCCATAATGCTCCCGGTTGCGGAAGGTGTTAATGGACATGAGAATGCCCACCGTCCGGAACCGGGTAGGCCTAGCGTGCTTGGTACCGACCGGAATATCGGGCCATGGACGCTAGGTACCTCCTTTTGGGGCAATGTCTCACCCTGGATCAAGTCAAATGCCAAGTGTCATGAATGCTCTAGCCCGTGTTAGCGGGGATTCATTTCGTGTCTTTTTCATTTCTTTCTTTCATTTCTACACT
Organism: Scilla litardierei; assembly: GCA_030789695.1. Taxonomy (NCBI): domain Eukaryota; kingdom Viridiplantae; phylum Streptophyta; class Magnoliopsida; order Asparagales; family Asparagaceae; genus Scilla; species Scilla litardierei. The sequence goes on along the minus strand of CM061140.1, from coordinate 143,190,159 downwards.
CCACCCACATTATCCGCGTAGCTAGCACATGACCTAGGCGAGGCTAGTAGCCACTCAAGCCATCCACCTCCCTGTGTTCGATAAACCTGCACCCTACACTAACCGTGCACTTGCGGTAAAACGACACCGCGCCCAAACCGTAAACGAGGCGCCGGTCAGTGGAGCTAGGGTTTGGTGACTTCTTCTTCCTCAAAATCCTTCTTGCCCTAATATTGGTAAGTTTACTCAAGGCATAGGATTTTGTTGGTAAGTGTTTCATATTTCATTTACTTTGCTTTTGCAATTTGTCACTCTCGGTTTGTGAGAGTTTTGCTTAGTCCCAGGTTGTGGGATTAAGGTTTTGCGTGTTCCCGGGTTGGTTGTGGGATACACGGACATCGATTGTAGGTCGATTGCACTTGTGGGGTTTCCGCAAGTGGGCTAAAGGAAATCTTGGGTTAGTGGTTTCTAACTCAAGTATCCGGAGGGGATTCGGGTGGTTGGGACGTAAGATCACCGGGAACAAGTCGGGGAGACTTGGGTGGATCCGAACCCGTTATATCGTATTGTTTGCGTTGTCTAATTCTTGTTGTTTGTAGTTATTCCGCTTTGTTGTTTGTGTTTTGCACAATAATTAGGAATAACACTCTTGATTATTTTAAAGTACTATTCACCCCCCATCTAGTACTTGTGCAGTAGCTACGCAGGGCACTACATATATTACAGATATTGTTAAGCCAAGAAAAAAGTTTTGCCAGCACTGTGCATATTTGCCAACTTCCTACCACAACATATCTATTGTATATGTTAAAGATTTCCTTGCATCAAAAGACAATAATATTATAATATTATCTTTTTAAGAATTTTATATTTATTTGTCTATTGTGAATGGATAATACGGAGTTGGTTAGTCGGTTGGGATCACGTCTTATCTTATGGATAAAACCATATATATTGTATCTTATCTGTATGTGCTCCTCTATATGCTATAAATAAAGAGCTGGGGGTTCCTCTCCAGATGTTGATTCATAACACGTTATCAGCACGAGCCTCTAAACAAAAATTCCACACAAAATCGATCGTTGCGAAAGCGAAAAAAGGCGGGAGATCCACGCGTGCGGCGTCAGGCTACATCAATCGAGCGTCATCATCTGCGTAGGCTTCGTTCAACCGTCGCTATATTCTGAGGACGGATATAGAGGTAAACCTCGCTAAAAATGTCGTTTTTATCATACGTATGATAGTATTTTCAATAGATCCCATCGAATTGGAATTAGGTCTAATCATCCAAAAATCATGTTTTTTTAATCTGTAAATACTAAAAAAATTGGGTGTTTAGTACCCTAACCTCGATGGCGGCTTTGTTGCCCCCCAGCGTTCGCACCGATGATCCCCCCAAAGGGGGGTGCTGTCGATCGCCACCCCCGAAAGGGGGACATCGTAGTTTACTCCCCTCGAAGGGGGCACCGCCGATCGCCACCCCCCAAAGGGGGGGTGCTGCCGTTTACCCCCTGAAGGGGGGTGGCATTTTCAGGATGGCGAATTCCCCCCCGAAGGGGGTGCTGTTGTTTACCCCCCCGGGGGGTGTTTTCAGTCCGGCAACACCCCCCGAAGCGGGGCACCGTCGTTAACCCCCGAAGGGGGGCGGCATTTTCAGTACCGGTGAAGTCCCTCCTGAAGGGGGGTGGAATTTTCAGGCCGGCGACGTCCGCCACCGAAGGGGGGACGCCGTTGTTTACCCCCATTTGCTGCCCTTGCTACGACGGGGCGGTGCCCCTCTCTGGGGGTGCAAATACTGGCGATACGACGGAGGCATACCCTAGCCGCCGCCGCCCCCTAATTTTTTTGGGCCTGAACCCTAGAGAAGGAAAAAAATCTTGTGCCTTGCGGGCCTGAAGCCTGCAGGCAAACCGCGGGCCTCATGCCCACGAGCCTACTTTTAACAAATAATTTTTTTTTAAGATTGCGGGCCTGAAGCCCGCAGCCATAGTGAGGATTTCAAGCCCGCATGCCAGTTTTCTTTTTCGAAAAAAAGAAAAAGGGGAGGATGGCTAAAATAAGCTTTAAAAGGCTTCTTGGGGGCTAAAAATTAATTAAAAATGGCGTTTGGGGGCCTAAAATTCATGAAAAATCATGATAAATTATGGGACAATAAGAGGATATAAAGGGGACTTTTAGGGACATTTAGGGATAAATTGGGGATGATTTAAAAGGAAAATTTCTTCCTTTTATGAAGAACATGTCAAATATTGGGCTCTTTTTCAATCTTTTTGAATTAACCCAACTAGCACAACGTTTGCATTATATGATACCCTTTGTAGGATCATTAATATATGCTTTGCATCATTTTGGCTTATTCTGTGGATAAACTATGTTTGGTTGTGCAAATATTAAAACTTAATAATTAGGAAGATCATACGACCGCTCTGCCGTTAGTCAGCTAACCTAACGATGTATGACGTTGCCCAATGGTCCAATAATTATTAAGTAATTAAATCGTTTATCCCTTTCTGTGAATATAAATGTCTGTGATTTCTGTGATGAAAATGTCTGCTGAAAATGTTTAATGAGCACAAATTTTTGCATGGATGGCTAATTACAATTTTTGGATCGGCTATTTAAGTCCCACATTTTATTTCCTGCACTTTTCTTTTACTTTTGAGAGAAATTGTAGTGAGGAATTTAAGTAAATGTCCAAGACCGAAGACCACTTTCCATAGAGACGGAGGCCACAATTATAGCTGAATATCTTATATGGGACCCACGGGGTTTCCAAAGTTGTAATTTCTTTTTTTAAGCTTTCATTTGTGTAATATGGACTGTAATGGACTTTGGACTTTTTATTTATGTGGGACTGGCCGATCCACGAAATTTGCTCTTCATATAAAAATTGCATCCGCATGAAAACGTTTATTATTTAAATTATCAATTCATGCAAATTTGTGCTCTGCTATATAAAATGGCTAAAATCGCAAGTGTCGATTTCGAAGTGCTGGATGCATCAGGAAGAAACTATCTGAGCTAGCAACTCGAGGTGAAGTTTCATTTCCGGGCTAAGTCCCTCATTTCTGCTGACTAATAATGAAAATGTAAGCGATATAGAAAAGGCGCAAGCCATTATCTATTATCACTGCCATGTGGACAAGACCCTAAAGGTTGAATACCTTAAGGTCGAAAATCCATTTGAGCTGTGGATTGCCCTTGAGGACGGGTATAAAAATCCGAAAGATGTTATACTACAAGGACATGATACGAGTGGGAGAACCTGAGACTGCAGAAATTTAAGTCCATAGCTGAGTACAACTCAGCTCTTTTTAGCACCACCTCACGCCTGAAGTTGTGTGGTGAAAAAGTCTTAGAAGATCACATGCTGGAAAAGACATACACGTCTTTCCATGAGAAAGATGCAATACTAATGCATCAATACCATGAACACAAATTCACCAAGTATTTTGAGCTGCTATCATGTTTACTCATGGCTGAAAAAACAGAGAGCTTCTCCTCGCCACTTACAACATGCGCCCCTGGCACTGCCCCTAGTAGAAGCTAACAATGCATCTTATTTTTTCAAAAAGAAGAGAGACAATAAACGAAAAGAAAGACCACAAAAGGGGGACAGAACAAAAGGGCCAGGGGCCAAGTCCAGCGACAAAGAAATGAAGGGAGGCTGAAGTTCACTTTCCGCAGAAATGAAAAAAATAGAAATGATGCACCCCCACCCAAGAGGGATTGGGAAGACCAGTGCCATAGTGTGGCATGAAAGGCCACTGGTCCATAGTGTGTCGAACTCCGTAGCATCTCCAGGATTTGTATAAAGAAAACAAGAAAAATAAAGCTGAAACAAACCTGGTGACCTCTGATGCTCCAGTCAAGTTTTGGTGACCTCTGATGCTCCAGTCAAGTTTACAGCTGACGACTTCGAAAATGAAGACATGCTTGATTAGCCTTCTATTTTTATCTTAGCTACTTGTTTTAAGAACATTTCATGTTATGAGAGCTTTTTGAATTATGTAATTTGATTTTGAATGAAAATATTTCTATGAAAATGTGCCTATATGATTCATCTTTCAATAGATGAACTACTCTCATAACTGATTAGTAGATAATAAATAAACACATACGATCCTTCAAATCAAAGCCCAATATCAGGGGCATATTGAAGTTTCTGGAAACGCAACAATGTTGCTCCCAAATGACACAAAAATAAAGGATGCACTAATCTATCTGAATTCCAACCGAAACTTACTAAGTTTCAAGGACATCCGTTTCAACGGATTCCATTTGGAAACAACAAATGTAAATGAAAAAGAATTACTGTATGTAATGTCTCAAGAAAAAAGGAATAAAATCCATACTTGAACGTTTTGAGAGCCTTCCAGGCCTCTACCATACAAAAATTCGGAGAGAGGAAGCGAATTTAACGGAGCACCTGAAGTGCCTGATATCAGCCAAGTTTTTACTTTGGCATAATAGACTTGGCCACCATGGATCAGTGATGATGCACCACATCTTATCCTATGGGTATGATTTGAAGAACCAGAAGATTCTTCAGAAGGGAGAATTTCCTCGCATCCCTTGCTATAAGAGAAAACAAATTACAAGGCCATTGATCGGCCTGGAATTAACTCCGAAACGATGTCATCTACCGCAAGCGCAGGGTATCGGGCAAGCGAGTATCGAATACGGGGAATCGCTGTTATACTACCTATCTACTCCTAGGTTGAGTTAGACTTGCGAGTTTATTGGTGGATATGGAGTGTGGAGGGTTGTAATAGTGATGGATGCGAAGATTGTGTCACTCGATGTAACGCCCCACTCCCCAGGATACCCGATAAGTACGAATCCGTATCAGGTATTCCCAAAGAGACGGGTGCTACGAAGAAAATACGAAATTACAAATACAAGCAGGTCCACTGCGCACTGCTGGGATAGTACATATAGCATTCCAGTCAACCCAAAACATAAGAGAACCAACAACTCAAGCACTGATGTATATAAATAAAACTATTCATATACAACTTCCTTATACAAATCCATATACAATATTACCCACATCTCAATAATGTACAAAAACTCACATCTCACCCAAATACAACAACACTCCCAAGTCATCCACACTTCTCACCACCCGCAAATCCAACCAACTGAGTCAAGGGGCCTCCAACTCAAAGAACCAACCTAAAAAGTCAACGGTAGGGCACGTCAACGCGTGACCCAGTAGGAATTCCATATCTCAACTAGTCCTTACATGAAGTGTGGAAAGGGTGCACGTGAACAGGCAGAGTGTATGTCATGGCATAAACATCTACTGTAGTAAAGGAAGTAACAACTATACTTATGAACATGTGAAAGCGTGCACGTGCAACATGTAAGGTGTACAACAATGTCATACAACATAAAAGAACCATAGTAAAGAAACACAATTAAACAACACATACATTTACCATTGCTACGAGAATAATGAGGGTTAACAATTAATTAATTGGTTAGCATTTTGAAACCCGGATAAATCTTAGGACCTTAAGGAGGCGGACTTCACCCAGGGTGGGTGAAAAGTGGTACCCCAACCAGCAACACGGGCACCGGAGGGGGCCTCTCGCAACTCTATGCCCGAACGGGACAAGGCACTAGAGCGAGACCTGCTCGGTTTTTCTGTCGGACAAACGGAGTAAACCATCAATTACCGTCATGGTGCATCACGGGTACACCAGCGGCCTCTCCAACCCTTTCAACTCGCCCTTCCGGGAGTGATACAACGGGTGAGAATTCATATCATCTGTCCGCTCCTTAACTCCTTTAATCTAACCGTGTTTCCCCCAAACCCCATGTCACCCTCCTTTAAGAGGACTTATTCATTTCCATGAAACATAACATCTTCCATTCTTTTCTTTCCACAGTTCATCACATATTTGGGACATGCATCGCCTTGTGCATTCCCTTTCTCATTTCTCATAAAACGTATAACCATGTTCACATCATCATTTTGCATGTATCAAGAACATAAACCGCATATCACCATGTAACAGAAATAATTAAGAACATTGATGGCAATGTTAACTTCAAAAAGAGCTTAAAACAACATTCAAATCTTTCAGCTTACTGGAAAAACAGAACAGTCAGATTAAGAAGCCTATTTCTCCATAATTTTGTATCAAACATACATATACAATATAAACGAAAGTTGTAGATATGGTTGTTCTGGATTCACCTATAAATTTTCATGCAGAAATATGAACTGGGTGATTTATGGTGAATTGTTTGGTGAGACCTGACGAATCTGTTTTTCAGACAGATTTTAAGAATTGTAAAGATTACTAGTTTAAGACATGTTACAGTTAGAATCTCGAAAATGTGCACTCACAGAAAGTTGTAGAAAAATTTGTTATCTTTCTAACGAGACCAAGTTCATCAATTTCTATGAAGTGTGCAGGGACGGATCTACGTTTTGCCAAACTGTGTCCAGACTAGATGAAATTCTGACATGTTGTAAAGATGGAATTATTAATCCTAAGTACAGGCCGAATTAGTAAAAGTTCTCAACATGAAAGTTATAGATAACGGTCCAATATTTAAGCCATAAAAATTTCAGAGCAAACGCAATTCTAGATTGGGAGGACTAAGCAGAAAAATCAGCATGTAAATCTGTCCAGACTTGCTCACCGCACAAAACCACCCAAAACCCAGGATTGCTCACCGCGCACAACCATACAAAACTCAGGATTGCTCACCGCGCACAACCATACAAAACTGAGGATTACTCACCGCACACAACCATACAAAACTCAGGATTAACATAATAAAAGGTGAGACCACAACAACAACAATGAAACTAAGCATGCAACTCTAATACTAGTTGGAGATGGAATCCTACCTCAGGGGTGATGAGAGACAAGGGGGTAGCCCAAATCCCTATGGCTCCTCCTTCTTCAAACCTTCTCCTTCTCCTTCTCTTCTCCTTCACAAGCTCCCAGAATGAGCAACAGAACCCAAATGACGACAGGGATGCTACGGGTGTGTGCAGAGTGAGGGTGGCGTAGCCTTATAGGTGCTCAGTCCCCCTAATGTCTAAGAGAAAGCAACGGGAAGGGATGAATTCGGTCTGATCTTTGGGGAGAGAGTGAGTGAATGAAACCTTTCTTTCTTATTCTTAGAGTAGCCACCTCATCTCCCTAAAATCCTCTTAGCATGCCACCAAGCCTTGGGTTAGGTAAGGATCAAGGAGCTATTGACACATCAAAGGGTGAGGTGTCACTTAGGTAAAATTAGGATTTGTCTTTTAGAAAATAATTATACACACTTAATACACATAGAATACTTACTCATCAAGACATTAGTATTCTACACATATATTTCATTTAATAAAATCATGTCAAACAAATTATTTAAAAATAATTTTTAGCTTGACAAAATTAAATAAAATACATAAGGACTCCCAAAAATTTATACGTATATATATACGTCCAAGAATACGTATTAATACACGTATGTGAATTTTGGGGTCATTACACTCGATGTCGCAAACAAGGAACTCCACAAAGAAATGAATAAAAGGCTAGGACATTAGGACTCACCGCTAGGATCGTTGGATGTCCATGTTCGGTTAAGACTCTTACATTACATTGGTTTTATAGGGATTGTCGCATCTAAAATGTAGAATTCATGGTTCTAAGCACTATGAATCTAACGTATCACATTAACCCGTAGGCGAACACGACACATGCACTGAGAATCGACAATATTCATGCCACTCTCGTGGACGGATTGATCTCAGCTCACGCCACTCTCGTGGGTTAGAGCTTCGATGTATTTTGGTGGCTCTCATTGACGCAATGGCGGAAGCCGTCAATTAGTAATATAGTTCGTCGGTGGATCCCATCAAAGCACGAGCCGGGCATGGTCACGTGTCCCAATTGAATCCACTAACTCCCTAATTAAGCCTATAGGATACTCCTTAAGCAAATCGATTCCACTGACCATGGGCATGATCTCAGTACGAGGTCTCCTACAAACTTTGCAAGATCAACCAAAATACTTCCCTATTACACCAACGCACCATAAAAATCCCAACTTTACATCTAAATCCTAAAATCCTAGGGCTAATCTATTGGCCCTAGATGTAACTACACATGCATCATCGGAAAAGCAATAGAAGATTCGATAATAGCAAGGATATTCATCATAGCATGCATCAAAAGAGATATTCAATAAAAAGATCACAAAGAAATAACAATGGAATTCAAGAGGACAAAAGTACTTATCTTGATACAAGAGAGGGGCATATGGCGTAGCCTAACTCCCAAAAGATCGTCTCCAAAACTCCTAAGAAAATATGAGATCTAAGCTCCAAAAAAGTCTATCTAAAAAAGTCTCCCTAATGACGGCTGCAAATTCCTCTCTGCCATTCCCTCTAAACTAGCAAACAACCCAAAAATACCCCTGAAATCCGTGTCCAAAGCCAAATCTGGACGTAAATTAAGTTCTAGGCCCATGATGACTCGGGTCGAGTAGGCAGCTGCTCGGTCGAGTCGTCAGGAAGTATGAAGTCTTAGCCCAAAGCTACGATTTGCCTTCTCGGACCGAGTAGGGTCTGCTTGGTCGAGTAGGTAGCTGCTCGGTCGAGTAGGTGGTTGATGTATCCATATTTTGCATCATTTTCATATCATATTTTCATCGCATTGCATATCATCTCCGCGTCCAAATCCCACATTTTACTGCGATCTTGGTATTTCTGACGATATTTCGAGTTTCGTAGTATATTTTGAGTTTTCAGGGATTTTGGAGCGATTTGGACCCCCGCCTGGGTATGGACACATCCGAGTTGCCCATGAGCATGTTGGCGGGGCTCTGGAGGAGTTCGTCGCATTCTCGAAGCTGTTGGAGGAGAGAAGGAGGAGAAGAAGGAGAGAGAGAGAGAGAGAGAGAGAGAGAGAGAGAGAGAGAGAGAGAGAGAGAGAGAGAGGCAGCAGCTGCAGCAGCATTTTCCCAGAAAATGCTATGCCCGAGCAGCTGCAGCTTGGGCCGAGCCATGACATGCTGAAGAGCAGATACGGAAGACTCGGGCCGAGCAGCTCATCTGCTCAGCCAGACAGCACGCCCCGAGTAGCCCCCGAGTACACCCCGAGCAGCCGACCGAGTCATCCATCCTGACCCCGAGCAGCATGCGACACAGGCCGAAGCACTGCCCGAGCAGCTCCGACTCGGGCCGAGTCAAATACTCGGCTGGCACTTCCTGGGGAATTTTTGGAAGTTTTGTTGAACGCGCGATGTGTGCGATTTTTCGTAGCTCAAGCTCGCGACTGCGGGATCAGCGAAAGGGGGGCTTATTCTTAGTTTTGTTGAGGGATTTTTAGGGGAGCGCTAGGGCGAATTTTTGTAGGAATATTTTTGGATTAATTTTGTAGCAAACTCTGGATCGTTAATTTAAGATTATTGCTTTCTGCTTTCTTTGGATTTGTTCTTCGTGCACTCTCACTGTAAGTAATTTTTAGCCCTAATTTCTTTTGTTGCAAGAAATGTTTTCCTACGCGAATTCAATATTTTCGTGCATTCCGATCACCATGAGTGAGTAGATCCTCTCTAGGGCCGATGGGTGAACCCTAGGATTTTAGGGGGAAATGTAGATCTGGATCCGTACATCGAATTGGGGATCTAGGGTTGTGTTTCGGTGGCTCTCGTCGATGCAATGGCGGTAACCATCGACGTAGCGATATAGTTCATCGATGGATCCCCTCAAGGCGCGAGCCGGGCATGGTCACGTGCCTTGATTGGATCCACCGATTTCCCTATTCGAATCCCTAGATACCCCCTAAGATCATCAATTCCACATACCGTGTGCATGATCTAAGTACGGGTTATCTACGGATTCGGTAGGATCTACCGAAATACAACCCTAGATCCCCAATTCGATGTACGGATCCAGATCTACATTTTCTCCTAAAATCCTAGGGTTCACCCATCGGCCCTAGAGAGGATCTACTCACTCATGGTGATCGGAACGAACGAAAATATTGAATTCGCGTAGGAAAACATTTCTTGCAACAAAAGAAATTAGGGCTAAAAATTACTTACAGTGAGAGTGAACGAAGAACAAATCCAGAGAAAGCAGAAAGCAATGATCTTCAATTAACGATCCAGAGTTTGCTACAAAATTAATCCAAAAATATTCCTACAAAAATTCGCCTTAGCGCTCCCCTAAAAATCCCTCAACAAAACTAAGAATAAGCCCCCCTTTCGCTGAGCCCGCAGTCGCGAGCTTCAGCTACGCAAAATAGCGCACATCGCGCGTTCAAAAAACTTTCAAAAATGCCCCAGGAAGTGCCGGCCGAGTATGTGACTCGGCCCGAGTCGGAGCTGCTCGGGCAGTGCTTCGGCCCGTGTCGCATGCTGCTCAGGGTCAGGATGGATGACTCGGTCGGCTACTCGGGGCATGCTGTCTGGCCGAGCAGATGAGCTGCTCGGCCCGAGTCTGCCGTATCTGCTCTTCAGCATGTCATGACTTGGCCCGAGCTGCAGCTGCTCGGGCCGAGCATTTTCTGGGAAAATGCTGCTGCAGCAGCTGCCTCTCTCTGCTCTCTTTCTCCTTCTTCTCCTCCTTCTCTCCTCCAACAGCTTCGAGAATGCGGCGAACTCCTCCAGAGCCCCGCCAACGGGCTCATGGGCAGTCGGATGTGTCCATACCCAGGCGGGGGGTCCAAATTGCTCCAAAATCCCTGAAAACTCAAAATATACTACGAAACTCGAAATATCGTCAGAAATACCAAAATCGCAGTAAAATGTGGGATTTGGACACGGAGATAATAAGCAATGCGATGGAAATGTGATATGAAAATGATGCAAAATATGGACACATCAAAATCCCCCAAGCTTACCTCTTACTCGTCCTCGAGGAAGACGAATAGTCGGTACGCCGGGAGGAAAACAAAATGAAAATAAGAAAACGAAAACAAAAAGAAGAAAAACAAAAAGAGAGAAGTAAGAGAGAAGTGCTAAGGATGATCGGTCAGATCTCAGGCCTAAAAAGACTATCACGATGCTCTGAGTGCTAAACATGCATGCTATTGGTAATTTCAAGATTTATATATCATATGTCATGTAATGCAGGCAAAGAATAGGGATCTACTAAAATAACACCGTCAAATCCTATCAATCTCATGCAATCCCTAGAGCCTAGTATAAAATAGTTGACAACGCCCTTTCAATCAAAGATACCCAAGGAGCACAAAAGATTCACGCAACATGCAATATAGAATAAAAAGATCATGCCATTCAGATATTCAAATTGATACGTGAAAAATCCCCAAAACTAAAGTAATTCGTAAGGTTTGGGTTTTATTAAATCTCCCCGATGTGCACCGTCTCCACTCTAATGTCAAGCTCACTCATATAATCAGTCGGTTTACCCCCCAAGCTTAGCTTGAGGCGTCGCATCAATGAAAATGATATGGAATTTAATTTTTCTTCCCAGAAAGAGATATAGCTTCTTAATGAAATAGCACAAGACGGTATTTATTCATTTTTTTCTTTTATTTTTTTCAGAAAAAGAAGCTATACTTTTTATTTTTATACATGGGAAGTGAGGTGCGGTAAAGTAGCTATAGAGGTGTAACCAACTGATATGTAGAGAAAAAGTAGATATGTGGAGAAGGAAGATAATGGGACACTCGGTTCACTCATAAGAGGGTGCACATCAGTTCGATAAAATAAAAAATCTAACTAAACTCATATATAGCATGTGTATTTCACTTCTCTAAATGAACACTGAAAATAGCATGCAGTAATAATCACAATGTCAACAGGCATGCAAACAACAGTGAATAAGGTAATAAAAACAGGTGCTCCAAGTGTTCAGTGATGCGTGAACCTGGGTGTGTTTCCCAACATAAGTCATACTAGATACTAATTCATGCAATTGACTGAAATTCATATCAGGTATTAAATCAGACAGATCATCAAAAGAAATACATGCATATAAACGATAAAGCTGAAATTAATCCTAATAGCATGCCAAAAGGATAAGCATCGCTAAAAACTAATAAAGCCTAGAGAGATATCATCATCCAGACCATCCTCAGCAGAAATAAGGAGAAAAAGAGAAAAAGTGGAAATAGATAAAAAGAGGATGCATGCATGAGGAAAAACAGAAGATATGATGCAAAATGAGAAAAATAAAATGGGGCGGTAAAGTGGTGAAAAAGTGAAATAAAAACTGAAAATAAGGAAGGAAATGCGAAAATAAAAATAAAAATAAAAATAAAGCGGTAGCGCTCATCCCCCAAGCTAGACGTAGCAGTGTCCTCACTGCTAAGAAATCGCTCGTGAGAGGGAGATGATGCTAAGGGGTGGGGCGGGTGGGATAATAAAAATTAAAAACTATGCAAATAAAAGAGAGAGAAAAATGGAAATAAAAATAAAATAAAAATGTGATATGATGCAATGCAAATGCATGGGTGTGTATCCTCCCCCAAGCTGTGGTAAAGCAGGGCCCCGAAGAGACAGATGGGCACAAATAAATGGGGGGAGGACAAAACTGGATAGGACTATATCAAGAAGAGGCACCACCCTCTGGGGCTAGTGATGGGTCCCTCTGCTGCGGACCCGGGGCGGTGGGTGGTGAGTCTGGTTACTGGGTCACGTGGGGAGGGCTGTAGGAGGGGTCTATGGAGGAGGAGGAAGGATCTGAAGTGTACTGGACCAAGGCTATGACAGGATCGACTGTGGCTGACGGCTCTAGGGCGAAAGACGCAGGCTCGTCAGAAGCCTGCGGGAGTGAAGAACTGAGCTGTGCAGGGTCAGCCACAGTAGACGGCCTAGGCGGGGGAGGGTGAGCAAGTATCACTGTAGGTATGCCACGGTGTCTCAACAGGTCGATAATGGAGGTGAGATCCGACTCTACCCTAGATCTGTTTGTCCTAGACTCGTGGCGAGGTCAACTCCTCGAGGGCGGTCAAGCGAGAGTTTGAGGATCGAGGCTCGGGGTGTGTACGGGTGGCATGTCGGTAGGTCACCACTCGTGATAAGCGGCCCGATGCAGTCGAGGCACCGGGCTGAGCGTGGAATGTGGGCGATGGTGAACTCGACAGAATATCGGTGGTGGCAGAAGAAGGAGCTGTCGTCGACACAGAAGTGTGGACAGTCATCGCGACAGAATCTGTGAAAACGATCGACGGTGAGGAGGAGGTGGTGCCAAGCAGTGGGGCAGAGGCCATAAGCTCTGAGAGGGGTGGGAGAGTCGGGACAGTGTCGAGGGAGGGAACATCTAAATCTATCAAGTCGTCAGAAAAAAGTAGTTCTGTGCCCTCAGGCACAGATACATCAGCTGAAGTGATATGAGTGTCGGGGCAAGAAGTGAGGACAGTTCCCGACGACTCAACAACCGTAGAAACTGAGGAAACAACGGCGGTGGAGGTGGCTCCTGAAGATGTGTGAGCGGGAGGAACAGGGAGACCGGCAACCAGGGTGGCTATATCGAGGAGCTCGAAATCAGAGGAGTGGGGTCCGGGGTCATCGGCGGCAGCCTCGACCGACGCCCCAGGGGGCTCAAGGTCGTGAATCTGAGGGAGTGGGAAAACTCGAGGAATAATCCAGTCAAGCTGGACTGCAGGAATATGCGTCAGGTGAGGGGCAGGATGGATCATATGTGTGTCGTGGCCCGTGCCGACAAGGTAGCGTCAGTGACGAGCACCGTAAGGGCGGAGAATCTGAATGTGCTCGAGCACGCCAGTGGTAAGGCATGTCGGGCCAGAAGGGCGGTGCAAGTCATCGGGGAGAGGGACACCTAGCATCCTAGCGAAAATGGTAAAGAAACCACCACAGCAAATATCTGTGGCATGGTAAGAGGTGGCTGTCTGGTAGAGTCTCTGACACTGCCAAGAAGCGACGTCAGAAAGCATGAATGGTCTCGCGGAGCCATCCGGGTGGAGTCTACAAGGTCGGGTCGTACCCCAAAGGTGGGTAAGCTCAGGGAGGGACATAGTCCCGACCTCATGTCTGCAAAATAGTGTGCACGCTAGGTGCCTCTGAGCGTAGCGAAGGCACGGGTGCACAATGCACGATGCCTTCGCCCGGCTGGGGCGGTACTCGGGCAGACCAGAAATACGATGCCAAAAGGTGCGAGCGTGAAAGTTGTCTAGGTCGTGGGTAGGGGAAAAATCTATCCTAGGGTCAGGGACGACAGGGAAGTGCGAGTAGTCCTGGATCATAGCGAAAGTGACCGTGTACTCGTGATCCAGGAGCTGAAAAGTAATGCCGTCACCTGTGTCGGTGAAAGTGAGGGAGCTAAGACCCTCAAGGGCTAGTCGGGTGTATGTGGGGGCGTGTACTCCTAGGAATCGGTCGAAACCGATAGCCTGGTAAAAGTGGTGGACGCCCTGGAGAATGCCCATGGACGTAAGTGCCGGCACGTGAATGAAAACTGTGGGGCCTAGCATAGCGTGATATGTGCATTCTATCGCAGAAGCTGATGCCATGGGTGGGGATGCGACAGAGGTGGTAGAGGGGATAGAAGCTGTAACGACCACTTTCCGTGGTACGTTGTTCGTGCACGTGCTTTGTCCGTGCACGTGTTTGTTTTAGACTTTGTTCGTTTGTGAACACTTTCGTGTGATATGCCGTTGCGAACGTCTCTGAGAATATTAAATAGTGGAACTATTTTGGAACGACGTTTCTCGAGTCGTTTTCCCACAATTTACACTTATTCGATGAGACGTGGCGATTTTCACTTTTGACAGGAGACGTTTCTATTTTTAGTTTCTTCGTCTGACATCGAATTTGAGATCCGTCTTCTTAGTTAGCTCACATTCGTCATCACGATCACCCCGATATTTATTTTATAATTTTTGGAGTTTATTTGACCACTTTTATAATTTTTACAAGTTTTATATTATTTTTAATAATTAATTTATAAATTATTTTCGGCCAAATAAAATTTATTTAAGTTTTAAACGTTTTAAAGAATTTTTGAGCCAATTTCCAGCTCATTTGGACCAGGTCAAACCCTTGAATGAGATGGAGTAATTGAATTTCAAATTTTAAATCTTTTTAATATTCTAATCCTATTAGATTTAGCCCTAGACCAAGTCAACCCATCTATACTATATAAGCAACCCCTAGCAAGACCTATTTTCCAAAGAAATTAGCCCTAGCCTCTTCCAAACTTGAAATTGGACGTTGTGACGAATCGTCGCAACGTTGCGACGTTCAGCCCCCCGCACGACCGAGAAAACCCACCGCATCCGCCCGCTCCGATCGATAGCCGCCCCCGCATCCTCGCCGTCCGCACGCTGCAGCAGCCGCCCACGCCCGTTCCCCCCGCTTGGCCGAGATAGGCCCTCGGTCTGACCGAGGCCCCGCTCCGCACAAGCGCTCCGCATCGACCCGCCTCGTCGCCCCGCTCCGCTCCGTGTCTGACCGGTCGCCCCGCCCGCTGTGACCGAGCGCCCAAGCGCTGCACGTTGCAACATCGCCCGCCCCGCTCTCCAAGCGCACGACCGACCGCTCCCATCGATCTGACCGAAGGAAGCGCCCGCACCCGCTGCTGTGACCGGCCCCCGCTGCTGCACAGCCCCGTTCTCTCGCAGCGACCGAGGAATTCTCCCGCATTGGAGGGGTACGACCGAGAGCCACTCGTCGCAACCCCGTATCCGTCGCACCGCTTGCCTCCGTGGGCCCCCCAAGTTCTCCAGAGTTATTGTGGGTCCCCCAAAGGTCCCTAGGAGTACTGTGGGCCCCACCTAGGTGCTTGCTCTTCGAGGATCCGTCGCGTACGACGTCGTCGCACGTCGTAGCCCGTCGCCGCACGTATTAGCTTTGGAATCTGGAATCGTCGCCCGGGTTGATTGCTCTGAAATTTCCAGCGAGGAATCTAATTGGAATCTGGACTTGGAGCGCGATCTTATTATTCCAACCCCCGGCGTCGCTACCCGACGCCGGTGTAGCTTTCGCGTCGTGTTGAGGTAACGTTTTGCACCCATAGGACCCCCAACCCAATTGCATGCTAACCAAGATTAAAAATCAGTATTTTAAAGTATTTTAAATGTTTTAGCAATCACTAATCAAGATTAATAAAACGGATGTAGGCCGGTGGACTTGTGCACGTAGGAATCGTGACTTTGGACTCGTTGGACGGTGTTTTCTTGACGTGATAGTAGCAGGCAAGTGAAACTTGCCAACTCTTGTGTAGGGCCATGTTTTAGGCCACTTCCTCGCTTTTAGCGTAAAAGAGACTAGTCAGTGAAATGATAGCTGGCTAGACGCCTACTTGATCTAGTTTGACAACGAAACTAGATCCGTCACCTAAATGATCTAGCTTGACAACGAAGCTAGATCCAACCCTTAAACTTGTCATTCATGCATGCTAAACTGTCACGTTTACTTTTCTTACTTGTACGCTTTACTACTTGTCATGCCATGTCATCCATGCATTGATTGTTGCATCGTAGCACACGCTACAATACTTGTCCTCGTACTACTTGACCGGCTAGGTGCACCCCTACGCCATACTTGTTTACACACTTCCTGGCTCGTGGTCCAGAAGCGAGCATTCCGTGTTCGGGGGTAATGCCCTGGCTCGACACACGTGGAGGGGTAGGGATAAACGGTCGCTTGAGCTTAGGAGTTGGCCCGCGCAGCCACTCTAGCCAAAAGACGGAATCTCTGTGCACGAGGTGCTTACTTTCTTGTCTTGTACTTGTCTTGTGAATGTCATGCCATGCTCGTACTTTACTTCGCTTTACTTTACCTGTCGCACTCATTACTTTAACTGCCATGTCATTGCATCATGCTAGAACTTTTAGGTTGCTTTTACTTGTACTTTCAGTTTCACTTGCACAAGTCTTCCAGACTTGCTGACATGTGCCCCTTTCTCTTTGGGTGTCACATGTTAGACCCTGAGCCAGAGATAGTTGTAGCGGACGAGGTAGTTGCTGACACTGAGCCTACGTTCGTCGAGGAGTTCGTGGACACCGGAGACCAGTTTTAGAGACTGTTGGCGTTGCTTTTGCTTTAGGTTGCTGTTAGATGTCGGTGCTTGCACCATTACTTTGATGTTGTACTTTGTACTTTTGTTGGCCATGCTCGGCCTCTTTTAGACTCTTTTCTTTTAGCCTGGTGGCTTTTTCTGTGATGTTGAGATTTATTGCTATGGATATTTTGAGATGTTTCTTTTGTCTCTTTCGTTATTATTATTATCTTTGTTTCGTTTCGCGTTGCAAGGACCTGCAGTCTTAATTTGATTGACGCTTATCGGACTTGCAGCTTTGTAGCTTCAAGTCTGAGCGGACCTTCTCACGCTTCGCCTCCACGTTCTTGGGAAGCGGGGCGTGACAGAAGCTGATGTTATAGGTGTGGTGGTGGAGGGGATGGTAGCGGCCGTAGTGGTGACAGTGGCAGGGATGGTGGATATGACAGGAGGTGTGGTAGTGGAAGTGGTACGTGCACGCCGCTGGGGACGTAAAGAGGATGGGCTAGAAGACGGCCTCTTCCCATGGATGGGAGGGGTCGTCGATCCGCGAGTGCGGACCATGGCGAGGCGAGCAGAGTAATAATAAGGTATGTAAAATAGAGCAATGACAGAGTGTACCGAGTGTGCGGGTGATGCGGACGCGTGAAAGATTCACCAAGCTGATCCACGCAACTGCTACTGTCGTAAGAACAGAGTGCCTGCCAAATGAAACCATCGAAACATCAGAATATCGAATAGAAATGGGAAAAATTATAATTAACTGTGACTTGGGGCGAGCATGGTACTGCTCGGCCTGAGTTGTGCACTAAGGTGATGGGGGCTCGGGGTGGATTACTGACCAAGTCGATCGACTCGGGGCGGATATGGAGGGCCGAGTCGATTGACTCGGGGTGTGGCGCAGAATGAGCCGTGCCCTTAGGGCGTGGTTCGGGGGGGAAGAACGGGGGGGGGAATCGCCGTCGGGGTTTTTGGTTTTGCGGCGGGGGATGGGATGGTGGCGAAGGGGACGGAGGGGGGTTTCGGGGCGGAGTTGGGGGAGGGAGTAGATGGAGGCTCCGTCGACAGTGGCGATGCCGTCGACGGCGCGGAAATTGTGATGGGAGAGAGGGGGGTTCGGTCGACGGGGGGGGATAACAGGAGGGGGCGGGGGAGAGGGGGTCTGATTGGGGTGGTGTTGAAGACGGCGGCATGGGGGGGAGGGGAGGCGGGGGGGGGGGGGGGGGGGTAAAGATGGGGGAAGGGGGAAAGAGAGGGGGGTGGTGTTTACCAGCGAGCGGTGGCGAAGGCGGTGGAGTCGGCGGCGGAGCGGTGAAGACGAGCGGCATGGGTTAGGGCGAACGAGTAGGGTTAGGGGAGAGACTCGGGGGGGTGTGATTTTCAGGAAGGCGGTAAAATTTTCGAGTGAAAAGATTTTTTACAGCGGGATTAACAGAAGCGAGCTGAAAACCCGATTCGACTCGGGCCGAGTCGATGTACAGCTCGGCTCGAGCCGAAGTGAAGAGAAATTTTAAATAAAATGACAAAACTCGGGTCGAGTATATATACTGCTCGTCTTGGGTTAACGTAGAAATTTTAAACGAAATACTCCCTCCGAGTCGTTTGGTGATCGAGCCGACCCAATAATTCTCTGTCGGGTCAACAGAGTGATGTTTTTGCTCCAACTTGGGCTCCCTGTAGTACTCGACCGAGTAAGTCTGTGCTCGGGATGAGTCGTATCCTACTCGGGCCGAGTCAATATGCTCTGCCTGGGTTGGTAGAGTGACGTTTTTTGCCAAATTCTTCGGCCTGTACAGCTCGACCGAGTAGGATGCAACTCGGGCCGAGCTTACGTCTCCGTGTCTCCTCAACTCGACCGAGCAGCTGAGCTGCTCGGGCCGAGTTTCCTGTAGCTCCTTTTGCCTCATTTTCCTTTCGTTTCCTTCTCAAATCTTCAACTTCGTTATCTTCCTCCGGCTTTCTTCCGTTTATAATGTCAATGCGCATGCCCCGGATGTTCCGTCCTACACGAAACACAAACTCGTCAAAATTTTTATAATTTTTACGATTTTTCCTAAAAACACGAAATAAAAATAGGAAAATAAGAAAATGAGAAAGAAATTTCAAAAACTACGGAATTGGGTTGCCTCCCAATAAGCGCTCATTTTCAGTCATGAGCTCGACTCCCCGTGATATATCAATTCTCGTTTGGCGCGCGCGATGGTCGTGCGTCATCCTCTGGGGTGGTGCAATTCGGCGGCGTTTGACTTCCGCTTACTCCAACACTCTCCTCTATGAAAGATGTGACCTCCGATGCTAGATGATTTGTCTGACGGCGTTGAAACTCCTCATCCAACACTTGGATGTACGCACCGACCGCTTTGTTGTACGTCGGGTGGCCGTCGTCGTCAATGGTTGCTTTGACCGGGTCCTTCATGACACCTTCAGCAGAAAATTCTTCAATCACTTCCTCCTCCAGAAGCTCCAGATAACTAGCTCCTTCCTCCTGGGCATGCTCCTTTATGGGCTTTTGCAGCCGGAACTCAGCTTCAATATTTCCCACATTGAGGCAGAGGGTTCCTTCTCGGACGTCTATAAGCACCCCGGCCGTCGCCATGAAGGGGCGACCGAGTATTAGCTGAGAGCTTCCTCCCTCCAGTATGTCCATGATGACAAAATCAACCGGGATGCATAGTCCGGGAGGTATCTGAAGGATGACATCCCTCGCTATCCCTACCGGGTAGGTGATAGAGTGATCGACGAGCTGGATTGACATGCTAGTAGGTTTCAGCTCGCTTCCTATCTGGAGTCTTCTGAAGATAGAAAGGGGCATCAGGCTGATGCTAGCCCCCAGATCAATTAACGCTCTGCTGATTGGCATTCCTCCGATGGATCAGGGCACGGTGAAGCTCCCCGGATCCGGTAGCTTCCGAGGGAGATGGTTCTTGATAATGGAGGTGGAATCCTCCAACAACTTGATTTCTTCCGGCCTTCGCTTCCCCGTGATGAGGTCCTTAAGAAATTTAGCATAAGCCAGGATCTCGATGATGGAATCAATGAATGGGATATTCAGCTGAACCCCCTTCAGTAACTCCATAAACTTGGAGTACTTTTTCTCCAACTTGGCTTGGGCCAGCCTCTGAGGATACGGAGGAGGAGGCCTGGAAGCTTTAACCTTGGATGCATCAGCGGGTGGAGGAGTAGTAGCAGGCATGACGGGAGGTGTATCCGTCTTCTCTTCAATGGCGATAGGCCCTTCAGTGGATACTGTCATCAGCATCTTCTTCAGTGGGAGCCTTCTCCTTGTTTAACACCGGAACCATAACAAGGTCAGTGGCCCGTCCTCCTCGTGTGGTCACTAAAACCACGGCATTTGCTTGAGCTCTAGGGTTGGTCTCCGGCTGGGAGGGTAATCTCCCCTGGTTCTTCAGTAATTGCGACATCTGTCCCCTCAGTTCATCGAGCGAAGAATTGATGCTCTTGAACTGGTTCGATGTATCTTGATTGAACCGAACCTGGCCGCTCATAAAGGTCTCCAATGTAGATTCGAGATTGGACTTTGGAGGAGACGGCGCAAAATTTTGCTGATGTGGCCGGTTGTACTAATATCCCGGCGGCCTATAGGGCCCAGCTGGCCTAAAGACGCCCTGCTGCTGGTTCTACTGCTGCTGCTGAGGAGGAGGAGGCAGTCTCTGAAACTGCAGAGGTTGCAGCCCTCCGCTTGGATTTCCATATGAGAAACCTGGGTGATTCCTAGCAGCAGGATGCTGCCACTGGTTCCGTCCTTCTCCATGGACGTACTGGAACAGATTCGGGTGTCTCAGCACCCTTATAATGACCCTCAATGGGGATATACCCTGGATCTACGTACTCCTCAGCAGGATGGTAGGAGGTGCTGGGTGCTGCTGGAAGGGAGTCCAGGTGCTGCTCAATATGGGCCACCTACTTGCACAGGTTCTCTATGTGGGAGCCCAGGTGACTAGAGGCCTGGACCTCAGGGGTCCAGGTGATCACGGTCCTCTCATCACTCCACTACTGGGTGTTGGCAGCCATGTGCTCCAGAAGATCAATAGCCTCCTCAGGAGACTTATCCAATAAGGCGCCCTGCGATGCAGCATCAATGATCATTTTAGTGATAGGTTGGAGCCTGTTGTAAAAGCTCTGCACTAAATCCCAAGGCTCGATCCCATGGTGGGGGCACTGATGTTGGAGGTCTTTAAACCTCTCCCAAGCCTCGTAAAGCGACTCCTGGGGGAGCTACTTGAAATTGGATATGGCCCCTCGGATTCGGAGCGTCTTCGATGGTGGATAAAACTTATCCATGAATGTGAGTGCGAGCTTCTCCCAGGTAGTGAAGTGGTTGGGAGGGTGAGCTCGGAGCCAGTAGGAGGCCTTGTCCCTCAAGGTGAACGGGAACAGCCGCAACTTCACTGCATCATCACTGACATCCTTCGCCTTGAATGTATCGCACTTGGTCAAGAAGGAGTCGATGTGATGGTTGGGGTTCTCATGAGGATGCCCATGGAAGGGGTCCTGCTGCATAAGATTGATTAACCCCGTCTTAAGTTCGAAGGTTGCCGCTGTCAGCTGTGGTCTAAGAACCGAGGAATTATTCCCAAAGGTCGGTTTCATGTCGTCCCTGATGGACCCGGTGCGTGGAGGAGGAGGAGGATTCTCTCCCATCTGAGCTGATGGGGATGAGCTTCTGCTGGAGGCTCTTAAAGAACGGGCTGTCTTTTCGATCTCAGGATCGAACAATAATTCTCTGGAAGCTCCCTTGTAACGGGTGTTCATGCACCAACAAAGCTCAGAAAAATACAGTCAGTAGCACCGAAATAATTAAAGAGAATAAAAATTATGGTAGGTAAGAGATGATAAGAATGCTAGCAAACTTCTCAATATAAAAATAAACTGAGATAAGATCACTATTGCCGTCCCCGGCAACGACGTCAGTGGTTGCTCGGTCAAGCTGTCAATAGGTTGGAGCTCTCCCCCAAAACATCGCTCTGCCTGCTCGGACCGAGTAGGGTGTGCTCGGACCGAGTGGGCAGCTGCTCGGTCGAGTAGGTAGCTGCTTGGTCGAGTTGTCGCTCTACTCGGTCGAGTAGGTCGCTGCTCAGTCGAGTAGGTGGTCGAAAACAGATTTCAGCAATGCAGCATAAGGTTGCTGAAATACTCCAGAGCTCATCCGACCTCCGATTGGCCCATTCTTGGTGGCGTTAGAACCGTCTTGAAGTCTACTATCTGTGAAAAATATCAGAAAAATACTAAAAAATCCCAAGTGATAGAAGATTTGAAAAGAGTGCACGACTGTCCTGTTTCTAGCACTTTGGGTCGCTCGATTCCTTTGCCGCATCATAGCTCGATCAAGTGACCTGGAATCCATGAGTCATAGTATTATAGAATAATGATTTCTTCATTCTCCTCTTCTTTGCTCCTTCTCTCTTGCCCCTTCCTTGCTCCTCAGCAGCTTTGAGTCACCGAACGCGGCGCCTCAGGAGTTCCAGTGTCGAAGCATGTGTTCTCTCCTCCAATATACTCCAAATCACTCGATATTCCATGAAATGCAACCAAACGCTCTTAAAGTAAAATAGTTCCAATTATGAGCGTAAAAGCATATGAAATATGTAATTGAGCAATCAATTTTGACATGTAATCATATAGATAAAACGTGGAATATAATGACACATCAAAATTCCCCCAAGCTTGCCTCTTACTCGTCCTCGAGGAAGACTAGTCAGAAGCAACCACGGAAGAGGTATACAATGGAGATGCGAGGCAGTGGCGTGTAATGGAGACAAGAGGTTCAATCTTAATTCAGAAAATATAAGAACCCAAGGTATGTAAGGTCTCGTGAACACACGTTAATATGAAATTAGAACACATATACATAAAAAATACTTAATTCTTGCTCAAATTAAAATAATGTGGATTTCAATAAATGTAATGAACTTGATAAGTAATAAAATGAGAGTATAGTTATATCATATTATAGTTTATCATGCAATATACTAAGTTGACAGAAATGAAACTAATGTCCACAACTCATTCTCTAAGCAGTATAATATGTTATGATCAAATGTTTTCAAGCATGCGTGGTATTTTGTTATACTTAATGAAATGAATTTAGCAAATTCAATCAAGGTAAGGCATCACCACACTATAACCATTTCAAGACTCCTAGAACCCATCAACTTTGCCATGTCTTTGTTCTATATAGAAATGAAGATAAGGATATGGGATTTTTGTACTTTTATATTGTTTTTGGCTATATGAATATTTCATATGATTTTTCTTTCTTTATATACAAGAGATAACTCAATATATCCAAAAAGCGGCCTATGCATCCCAGACCAGACGGTCTTAGGGCATTGGATTACGAAGAACCCCTAGGGCCTTTTATTCAGGATATTTGTTTAATTTTTGCATTATTGGAATTTTTGCAAACTCACATAAACGCGATGGAATGCAAAACATGATCAAAGATCATTTATTGGCTATTCACAATAGAAAAAGAAAAAGCATAGAATCTAGACATGACTCGGTTTCAGGAATCCTAATCATCACTACTTTGGTTGTTGTGGGATTATCCTATCTCTTTTGAATCATTAAACATCCATGAAGCAATAGAATTATCAATCAAATCACGCATGAGTCAAATGATTTTCAGATTTGATTCATTCATTTTTAGTTTAACTGTTTCGAGAATATGGTTGTGAAACTATGGATTCTACTATGAAAAAACATATTAACAAAGATACATTAATCAAGGAATCGAACTCTAATCTAACAGATATAGAGTTCATACAAAAAATAAATCCATGATATTTCATAGAAAATGAAATATATGAGATATAAATATAGAAGTGAACATGGAAATTTCGAGGTGTGTTTCACGATGAAGCAAAAGTGCATGCACTATGCGCTCCCCCAAGCTCAAACATCACATTGTCCTCAATGTGTGTATAATATAAATAGAGCACAACGACAAGATGGGGGGCACTTAACAAAATAGTTTCTCTCCTCCAAGCTTAAACATCACATAAAAATTGGGGAGAGAGGCAAAATAAGCGCCGAATACAAGGGTGGGCATTGATGATCAATAGTGGGTTGGGTGCAAAAGATAATTGATCCATCATATGTGGTGAATTTATTAAACTAAGAAAGCCTATAAAATCTTATACGGTCCTCTCGCCGTTGAGAGGATTCGTATTTATTGAAAGCATAAAATACTACACTACTAGATTGGTACCACCTATAGCAAAAGGCGGATCCAGTATCTTTGTCGGTGCATGCAACTGTTCCAACTGCTTCTTTCGTGGATCCGCTAGGCGTGTGCGTCCACGGACTCTACTAGATTCCAGCAATGCGGCCCCCAGCATCTCTCCAATGACTCCACCTGTACCCTGTAAGAGATAAGCTGCATCAATCTGATGTGGATAATTCTTCCCCAAAATAAATGCATTCCAAAGAGGGACATCAACACTATTATTTAAAATTAAAGACGGTTGACGACACTTCCCTGGAAATAAATCTCTACTCTCGTGCACCACGTCGATCAACTCCTCATTGTTTGCCTCAGGTTGTTCAGGTAGCTTTGGCACATAATCGTGTTCTCATCAGGCAACTCCTCATCATTGTCAGACTTATCCATTGCACCTCCTGATCATATTCAATAACATCCATGGGTACTAACTCCTTGCTCTCCTCCTCGTATACGTCCCATCGTACCTCTTGATCATATGCCTGTGTATCCTACAAATGGTGCAATGAGTAATCAAAATCTGAATCATAAAAAACATCATACACTGGAGGAAAATCAAATGTAGGTGATGAGGGGATGAAGAGATCTCCCTAAAGGAGAGCAGTAAGCTCTGGTGGGTGGTCCACTTAGGGATGCTCATCCTCTGTAGAAAGTGGAGGTGGCTGCGGTAGCTCAAAAGGAGGAGGGTAATGCTCGGGATCCTCATGAATGGCTATGTCCTCGTCCCAATGCACGACCTCCTCGGCGAAAATCTCTGGCTCCACGTGTAATATGTAAAATAAATATAGCTCTGCCTCCTTGTGATGCAATGCTTCGGCCTTCTCTTCGGGTTCTTCTGGTATAGTAGGCAAAGTGAATTTCATCTTCTCCTTTTTACGCCTATGTCTTCGTTTCTGTCCTGAAACTCGAGGCACTGGATGGTGTGGCTTGGCCCTCTCCACGATAGGTGCAAGTGGCTCTATGGGCTCCTGTATCTCGGCCACGGTATAAAATTGGGTCTTGTGATCCTCAACTAGAGTGTAGACTCCATCATCAATTGTGCCTGTGGAAGAGATACGATGAGTAATAAAGTTTTGAAATCCAAACTCAAAAGGGTCACTTGCCGTTATTGTTAATGGACCGGTATATCGAACTGTGTCCACGATGCTTCTCAATAGGTTGATATATGTGTCCTCCTCTGGCAGCTCGGATGTCTCTATTTGTGGAGTGTTGATGGTGTAAAGGTGGATATGATCACCTTCAAGTGAAGCATACACTCCATCTATGATAGTACCTACACCAGAGAGTTTAGCCATAACAAAATCGATAAATACTTGATCGGATGGTTTACCTATCATAACGGTTAGCGAACTGGTAGACCGAGTATCATCTATCATTTGCTCCAATGTTGCTGCCAACTGCAGATCACTGAACTTTCCCACTTGCATCCTCTACATAAACCCATGTGAGGGTCCCTTTAGCCTTCTAGTGAATATATCAAATAGCTTGGGACCATCCCACTCATGGTTTGACTCCGTCTGGAACATTCCTAACATTCTTTTGAACTTGCACAAGGCTTCTCTGAAGGACTCGCCATCAACCTGATAGAATGTAGCGAGATATGTATATGATCGTATAGAACCCGGTCGCATCTTTGGAAGCACCATCACTGCATCAACTATACCTGATCAAGCAAAGTAGACAACCTGAAAAAGACGTCAGTGGTACAAAGAGAGATAAAGATAATAATAATAATAGCACGTTATGGGGAAAAAGATCTCTCTCCATTTTTCCTGTTTTAGTGCAGTCTAATCAACCTAATTGTGGTAAATAGATAGTATGGAGGAACGCCTCCCCGGCAATGGCGCCATAAACTTGATCGGCCCGGAATTAACTTTGAAACGATGTCGTCTACCGCAAGAGCACAGTACAGTGGCAAGCGGATATCGAACACAGGGAAGCGCTGCCATACTACCTATCTACTCCTAGATTGAGTTTGACTTGCGAGTTTATTGGTGGATATGGAGTGTGGAGAGTTGTAATAGTGATGGATGCGAAGATTGTGTCACTCAACGTCGCAAACAAGGAACTCCACAAAGAAATGAATAAAAGGCTAGGACATTAGGACTCACCGCTAGGATTGTTGGATGTCCATGTTCGGTTAAGACTCTTACATTACATTGGTTTTATAGGGATTGTCGCATCTAAAATGTAGAATTCATGGTTCTAAGCACTATGAATCTAACGTATCACATTAACCCGTAGGCGAACACGACACATGCACTGAGAATCGACAATATTCACGCCACTCTCGTGGACGGATTGATCTCAGCTCACGCCACTCTCGTGGGTAAGAGCTTCGATGTATTTTGGTGGCTCTTATTGACGCACTGGCGGTAGCCGTCAATTAGTAATATAGTTCATCGGTGGTCCCATCAAAGCACGAGCCGGGCATAGTCACGTGTCCCAATTGAATCCACTAACTCCCTAATTAAGCCTATAGGATACTCCTTAAGCAAATCGATTCCACCGACCGTGGGCACGATCTCAGTACGAGGTCTCCTACAAACTTTGCAAGATCTACCAAAATACATCCCTATTACACCAACGCACCATAAAAATCCCAACTTTACATGTAAATCCTAAAATCCTTGGGCTAATCCATTAGCCCTAGATAGAACTACGCATGCATCATGGGAAAAGCAATAGAAGATTCGGTAATATTTAGGGAATTCATCATAGCATGCATCAAAGAGATATTCAATACGAAATCACAAATAAATAACAATAGAATTCAAGAGGACAAATGTACTTATCTTGATGCAAGAGAGGGGCCTATGGCGTAGCCTAACTCCCAAAAGATCGTCTCCAAAACTCCTAAGGAAATATGAGATCTAAGCTCCAAAAAAGTCTATCTAAAAAAGTCTCCCTAATGACGGCTGCAAATTCCTCTCTCCCATCCCCTCTAAACCCTAGGAAACAACCCAAAAATACCCCTGAAATTCGTGCCCAAAGCCAAATCTTGACGCAACTTAAGTTCTCGGCCCACGGTGACTCGGGTCGAGTACGCAGCTGCTTGGTCGAATCGTCCGAAAGTCTGAATTCTTAGCCCAAAACCGCGATTTGTCGACTCGGATCGAGTAAGGTCTGCTCAGTCGAGTAGGTAGCTGCTCAGTCGAGTAGGTGGCTACTCGATCGAGCTGTCAGTAGGTTAGAGCTCTCCCCAAAACATCGCTCTACTTGCTCGAACCGAGTAGGGTCTGCTCGGCCGAGTTGTCACTATACTCGGTCGAGTAGGTTGCTGCTCGGTCGAGTAGGTGGTCGAAAATAGATTTCAGCACTGTAGCATCAGCTTGCAGAAATTCTCCAGAGCACATCCGACCTCCGAATGGCGTATTTTTGGTGGCGTTGGAACCGTCTTGAAGTGTACTATCAGGGAAAAATATCAGAAATATACTTAAAAATACCAGGTGATACTAGAGTTCAAACGAGTGCATGGCTGTCTTGTTTCCAGCACTTTGGGTCGCTCGATTCCTTCATCGCATCATAGCTCGATCGAGCGACCTGGAATCCATGAGTCATGGTATTATAGGACCATGATTTCTTCATTCTCCTCTTCTTCGCTCCTTCTCTCTTGCCCCTTCCTTGCTCCCCAGCAGCTTTGAGTCACCGAACGCGGCGCCTCAGGAGTTCCGGTGTCGAAGCATGCGCTCTCTCCTCCAATATACTCCAAATCAGTCGATATTCCCTGAAATGCAACCAAACACTCTTAAAGTAAAATAGTTCCAATTATGAGCGTAAAAGCGTATGAAATATGTAATTGGGCAATCAATTTTGACGTGTAATCATATAGATAAAACGTAGAATATAATGACACATCAGCCATCTCTACTAAAAGTTGACAAAGAATCTCCACGCTTCCTCAAAAAATACAAGGAGATAGATGTGGACAACTCCAGCCCCCTAGTGGGCTATTTCGGTACTTTATTGTACTGATAATTGCATCCTTAAAATAATCGTATGTGTGTGTACTATCGACCTGCACCCTAGCTTTTCCAAAGCTATTGGCACAAATAATAATACTGCTGGCACAATTTCCAGACAATCAAATAAAGAAAATAAGTCTGGTTAATGTTGGAAAATTTACCTCCCGGTCATTTCAAGAGTACTGCCAAGCAACGGGAATAGAAAATAAATATACAATGCCGCATGTTCATACCCAAAATGGGTCGATAGAGTCACCGATAAATAGATTCCAATGGATTGCACGTCCATTGTTAATGAAATCCCGATTGCCGGTGGATGCATGGGGACATGCAAATTCTGCATGCTGCATCGTAAATGAAAGTAAGACCCTCTGGAGGTCAAAGTCTCCAATGCAACTTGCATATGGAATGCCACCGAACATATCTCACTTGAGAATCTTCGGTCGCATAGTTTAAATCCCCATCGCACCACCACAGAGGACAAAAATACGTCCTCAATGTTGCCTAGATATCTATGTAGGGTTTGACTCACCCTCAATTATACGATACGTAGAACCCCAAATGGGCGACGTATTTAAGGCACATAATGAAGACTGTGATGAGACACGTTTTCCCAAAATAAACCAGATACTGAAAAATCTGGCGCAAAACAAATTATAACGTGGGTATAAAAAGTTTGACCCACTATGATCTAGTAACAATACAATGTGAAGATGAGATCCTAAAGATCCTCAACATACAGAACACTGTTCACCAATAACCGGAATCATTTACTAATAACCAGAAGATTGTCAGATCACACATCCTTGCTGCAAATATTCCAGCTAGGATTGACATTCCCGAGAATGGATGCAATCCACCACCAGCAGAAGTGGCTGATCCTCAACAGAAAAGAGGCAGACCACTAAGCTCCAAGGACAGAAATCTAAGAAAAAGAATAATACCTGGAGACCTTGAGACAAAACTTCCACAGGACAATGAGCTCATGTCCATAACTTCACCCTTTCCGAAATCCACTGCAGAGGAACTGTCAGGAAAAACTGAAATGAAATTAAATGTTGTACGTACTGGGGAGGTGTTGGACAAAAAGAATATAATTGTCGACAATGTATTCACGTATCTTATTTCCATATACATTACAAAAGAGATGATATTTATATACTATCGTTCCATACTCCGTTGCTAAAATGCAAACGTAGAGATTGGCCAAATATGGAACATAAAAGATGAGTTGGACTAACTTATGAAACATGAAATGTTCGGACCTGAAGTCCAGACACCAAAAGGTGTCAAACCTGTTGGTAAAATAAGTATTGGACACATAAGAAAAAATAAATACAAGATCGTATGTTATAAGGTACAACCTATAGCCCAAGAAAAATTTCGCTGAAACTAGGGAATGAACAAATTAAAATGAGCATGACTCATAAATGATGCATCAGATTCCCTAAGTTATCAGATACGAATATCTTACGATTTAGCAAAGGAAATTTTGGATATACTGTTATTGGATGTTGTGACGGCATACCTTTGTGGATATCTTGGTAAAGATAAATTCAACATTTCCTTAAATGCCTGAATAGACTTCGGGACGTCTATTCTATTAAAGAAAAACAATAAGAATAACAAATAATGTACAACCAAGAGAATCACTTGACAAAGCAATGATTCCTACTTAGGGTTGTCTTTGCATCCAAGCAAAGAACATGATTTGAGATAATAGTTGTAAACAACTTAAATCTCATCGGATCTCCTGAATAGAAAACCGAAATATTTGTTCAAGCCTGACTATTAAACATGAAATGAAAGACCTAAGAAAAAATATATTAAGTCATGGCTCACAGATTTATTATCTTAATAGAGTCCTGTTACATATACCCAGAAGTGCGTTGAAGAAATTAAAAGGACCATTGCCATCCAAATTACACCCATGGTAGTACACTCTATGGATGTACAAAAAGACCCCTTCCGATCGCTGGAAGAGGTGGAGGATATAATTGGTCCTAAAGTCCCTTATCTAAGTGTAATCAGGCACTCCTGGCTAACTGCATGCATCTCGATATAGCAGTTGCAGTAAACTCATTAGCTAGAGATAATTAGGCACCTTAAAAGGGCCATTAGACTGGAGTTAAGCATCTTCTGCGCTTCCTCCAAGGGTCAAAAGATTTGGGCTTACATTATAAAGTATCATCCTCATTTTTATGCAAATGCAGGTTACATGTCTGATCCCTATACTGAGAAATCACAGACTGGGTACCCACAGTTGGGTGGCCATCTACTGCAGATCTGTAAAGAGAATTATGAAGGCAACATCATCCTATCATTCCAAGATCCTCACTATTCTAGAAACACACCAATGGTCTATTTGAGGGCACCTGGTGGTACATCACATCCCAGTAACGACTCGGATAGAGGATGGTAATGTGGAGCTGACCACATAGTCTGAAGACCACATCAGAGGTGCCAAAACTTAGCACACCTCTCCAGAGTTTTTGGATTCAGCAGCTGCTTAATGGTGATAATATTTGTAATCGGTGTATATCTTCGGAATGTTGTAAATAGGAATGATGAGATAAGCCTAAGAGATCTGAAAGCCTAAGGACTTTTATAGATCAGGGGAGTTGAGGGAATTTGTACTCTTTTCCCTTAGCTACGGGTTTTCCCACAAGGTTTTCCATAGCACAAGGTTTTAACGAGACAAATCACATCAACTCTGGATCCTAAAGTATCCACCCCTTTGTGACGCTCAGAATCTCAAAGTGTTCATGAGCAGAGTCGCCTGTAAAAATCAGGGGGAGTTAGACAGCGTTTGTACTCTTTTTTCTTAACTATGGTTTCTCCCATAGGGGTTTCCATAGCTAAATGTTTTAAGGTGGCAAACCTCACCAACTCATGATCCTGAAGTATCCACCCCATGTAAGACTCCTACTACGCTCAGAATCCTGAAGTATTCATGAGCAGAGTCCACACCTATGGCTGGATAAGGGAGAGTGTTGTGAATGGATAATACCGAGTTGGTTATTCGGTTGGGATCACGACTTATCTTATAGACCATATCTATTATATCTTATCTGTATACGCTCCTCTATATGCTATAAATAAAGAGCTGGGGGTTCCTCCCCAGATGTTGATTCAAAACATTGTCAAGATTTTTTTGGTTGATGCTTTAGTTTACCAATTTTTTTTATCATTTTAGGCATTTTTGATATGCTGCCTAGTAATATAACAACCAGATTAAGTAAATAATGAAAAGGAAGCCATATATCATTTACTGGCCACAAGTACTATTATGTGAAGTGGAAGGTCAAACAATCCAAATTCAAACCACTTGAATATGACTTATGAAATCTATGTAGACATTATGACTTTATGATATTTTACCCATGGCGAACATCTCAATTTTTTTCTAAAATAGCATATTGAATAATCTACTGTCTGAAGCATGATGAATAATACTTCAAACTGCACATCTTGAATCGATGTAGTTTGAAACCCGCACATACCAATTGTTGAAGCACTCAGAATAATCTACATATTTTTGAAGCACTAAATACTCTGCACCATATATCCTGCCTATTTGCCCATAAAACTGATCATTTAGGGTCTTATGATACATAATGATCTCAAAAAGTTCCTTGCGTCAAATGACAATAAAATTAAGACAGAAAAGAACAAAAATCAAGATTATTCGAAAAAGAATAAAAACGTAAACAAACAATATGATGGAGTAATTTTATATGCATAATGGAAGGACGAAACATTGGGTCATGTCCTTCCAAATATCCTATTTAATTAATTAAATTATTTTACTCTATGGTTAAAAGAAATATTCCAAGTATCGGTTCTAACTATAATTCAGCCAAGCAAGTCTTGAAAATAGGTTCCGATTCATTTTCAAAAGTAATCCAAAAGTTTACATCAGAAATGTTCTTTATCTGAACATGAAAAAACAATAATAAATAAACATATGTGATTTAATGAAAGGGGATTGAAAGGTACTGACAGTGAGAGATTTGATCATGTCGACCCTCGCCCCCCTGAAATCCTTAAATACTACCTTGGAAGAGTATGCATGGCAGACACTCTCATCATTCCCTTCTATTTCTGCGATAGACGGATATATGGCTTTTATACAAAGTTCCAAGACAAATGGCACATGTGATTAATTTACCACTTCGAACCTAAAAAAGAAAGCAAACAAATGGAGATTGAAAGGTACCGACGGTGAAAGCTTTGATCATGACGGCCATCCAACCCTTGAAATCCTTGAACATGGCCTTGGTGGAGTGCCCATGATAGGCACTCTCATCATCCCCTTCCATTTCTATGTTAGACGAATTTTGCAATAAAATTCATAAACTTATTAACCCTCGCCAAAATTTTCAACACCTAGAAATCTTTGCAATAGAATTCATCTCATTATAACATCAGATATGCATCACATTTTCTTCATAAGTCATGTCCACCACCGCAAAAAATTTTAAAAAAGAAAAAGAAAATAAAAAAACCACCAACATCATGCAAACAGTGAAATATGCACACCTGATTCATTACAAAGGTGTGATGAAACAAAATACAAAATTGCATGAATGGGATCACCATTTCTACAACAAAATACAAAATCACAATCGCATAATTACTTTTTTCATTTTATTCTCTGTGTCAGTCATATAGATGATTTTAATTGTTCATGATTCATATTTTCCCCCATTTTAACCAACTCATCGTCACTTGCCAATGGTGCATAGTAGTTTGTATCTTGCTAGGAAAAACATTTGATAGTTGCATTACATGCCATCAATATTCATTACATTTATCAATTTATGATCTCCCACCCTCCTGTGATCGTCTCCTGGATGCGTGAAGAGTGAAAAAGAAACAACAGGAAATTGTCAATGAAAAATAGGGCCAATCAAAGTACCAAACAGAATCAAGTTTCCCAAACGTATATACATGAGCTTGAAAGCCCACTTATTTTCCAGTCATCTTGCAATTGAAAGTGAAATTGAATGGGTCTACTTCCTTTCATTAATCAATTCCAAAAAGTTGTATATTTATAATCCTTAATGCATGTTCTAAAGATGAAAAAATTTAAAATGGATGTATTTTAAACGGCTATGAAATAAAATCCTAATTTCAAATAGTTGATAATTACCAAGCTGATGAAATCGAGCAGTGCAGCTTTAGCTTTGATGTCTCTCGCAGGAGCATCAATATGAACTCCCAACGTCTCATCGTTAATATCTGGAAAATATTGATAGTGTTGAAAATAAAGAAAGGATGGATTAATCATAGAGACATGGGCGAATTTGCACAATCGAATGACACTGTGATTGTGGTGAACGTTCTCACCTGAACCAGCAAGGATCAACGTTCCAAAATAAAGAAACCATTGCTACTTTCTCAAGAAAATATGGTATTGGGCGAAATAAATTATTGGCAGAAAGATAAAGTTCCTGAATTCCTGATAATGCACTCACAAACAATTGGATGGTTAATTCAAAAAAACTACCACCCAACATCAGGCTATCTAATCCAATACATTTGCCCATAGTAGCTGGTATTTCCTTGACAACTTTTTTTCAGATTAGTCCAGCTTCTTGAGACTTTGTATGTTCTGAACTTCATCAAGTATTGGCCCCGTTAGTTGATGCTTAGAGAAGTCTGCAGAAATCGAAATGATGATATTCACAAGATTCCAGAAGGTATTGTGCCATTCAGCTTGTTGTGCAATAGATCCAATACCTCTAAATGCTGGCAGAAGCTAAGACTAAAACAATCCTGAACCAAAAAAACCACCATTTAGACAGACAAAACAACACCAAAAACCCGTTATTTATCACCTAAATTTATTGAAATAAAAATTAAAAGAGCAAAAAACCACAAAAAGAACGAAAAATTTGAACTTTCACCCAATGAAAAATAATTACCAATAGAAACAAACAAAAATAAAGTGAAAACTCATCGTAGCCAGAGCTTTCTAGAACTCAAAATCAGTCTTGGGAGACTCTGCGATCGTTAATGCGCATGATCTCAGCATCATTATCGATCCAGAAGCAATGGACAGTGTCAACGTCAGTCAAGGGAAATGGAAAGCATTGAGCACCTTCTTGTTATAAAAATTGAACACGACATTCAAAGCCCACCACGTAGTGAAGTAGATCCCAATCTTCACCTTCTGTGTCGCCGCTGATCTTGCCTCAGCATCGGAGATTGAGATGCCCTCCGATCGATCAGCCTCGTATGCCTCGTATGCCCTCCGATCGATCAGCCTTGAGCTAGTCATCTCTCTTCTTGGCCCCAGCCTTGAGGGAGCTATCCTGCCTTTTGATTGTACAACAGGTGCTTTTGAATCCCCCAAAATCAAAGAGAGTTCGATTTTTGAGGACATAGGAAATCTCACTTGAAGAATTAAATCGTAGACCTGGACGGGATCGGAATGCGTATCATTACTGCCGAACTCCATCTTCTTCAACTGGATCTCGGACCGGGAGTCCATGGTCATGGAGAGGTCCACATCAGCCAGGACAGGATCTGGGAGTGTTCTGCCAAAATAACAGGTGCTTAGTGGCCTTGATCTGAGGTTTTTGTGAGGGGGAGAGAGGGAGGGGAAAGAGAGAATGGGATGAATGTTTGGGGAGCAACGTTTTTCAGCAAGCAAAATTTGGTTTCACTTGTTTGCTTTCAAAAATTTGGGAAGCAAAGTTTGGTTTTGCCGCCTAAATTTTGTTCCCCACCATAATTTGGTTAACATTTGAGTTTTCAAATTTTGAGTTTGCCAAACAAAATCCCCCCTAAAAATACTAACACTTGTCCGAGTCACCCAAAACCCCCACAAAATTTTGTCCTAGTTACCATGTCATCTTGTCATAGTCACATTGGGTGTCACATAGGACAAAATTAAAAACCTCCTTTACATGTATAATAGATAATAACAATATAAATTAAAACTCATACTGTAATAAGTTAATATAAATAATAACCCACCCCCTTTTATCACCTTCTCACTAGTTCTTCTTCCTTCTTTCTTTTCGTTCTTTTCTTTTCCCCTTTTTTATTGCAGGTGAGAGGGGATGAGGGGGGCACAACGATAGGCAGTTAGGAGGCACACGGGCGGCAGATCCGATGAGGGGATGTGCCCTGGGCGGTAGGCGGAGCGCACGGGCGGTGACCAGGTGGCGGTGCGAGCTGGCAAGGCGTGCGCGTGGCTTCTGGGCGCAGGGCGGAGGTCTGGATGACGGGTAGTGGATTTGTGGGCTGGCGGCACGTGCGGTTGTGTGGGGGCAGTGGCTAGGCAGGCAACAGCGTGCGCTGGTGTAGGGGGGCAGCGGCTAGGCAGGCGGAGGCTCACGTGGGAGGGGGTTGTGGATCTGGTGGCGACGATCTGAAGTCAGGGAGGGAAGAACGGAAGCGGGGGAGGGGAATTAATGGTTTCAGATTATTTTTCTATGCTTCCCACTTTCAATTCTGATTTTTGGTGTTTGATTTTTGGGTTGATTGATTGATGAAGGGGGAGGAGGATGAGGTCGATGATTAACGAAGGGGGGAGGAGGAAATCGACGGTCGTTGCTAAAGGAGGTGGGAGTGGATTCGTCTACATGAAAGATGGAGATAAATAGAGTGATATGCAATAAGTTTGAGATCCGAATAATTCGGATCTCATCTGCCAAAGGAGGTGTTAAAGGGTGTGGGGTTGGTTAATTAAGTAGGTGTTCAGGTACTTAGTTAAGGTTAAAGATAATTATTTACGCTATGGAAAAAATCCAAAAATATAGGCACGCTCACGTTGACGCGTAGAATCAAGAACACTCGGACGAAAAACACTCGAACTACTGAAGTAACATACAGTCACATATGCAATCAAACATGCCTAAAAAATAGGCCGTTATTTCCTACCCTCCTTAGAATAATTCCGTCCTCGAAATTCTCTACAGGGCATGGAAAAGGTAGGTGTAACGTCCTCGCATCTCATCCTCTCACTCCCAGGTAGACTCTTCTGGAGAGTCGCGATGCCACATCACCCTGATTAGATCAATAGTCCTATTCCTAAAGACTTTCTGGCGTTGATCTAGGATCTCCATTGGTTGCTGCTCGTATGCCAAGTTCGGACTAACTGCGATCTCCGAGTAGTCCACGACATGACTAGGGTTGCTCACATAGTGCCGCAACTGCAAGATGTTGAACATATTGTGCACTCCCTCAAAGGCAGGGGCAGTGCAAGCTTGTAGGCCACCTCTCCTACTCTATCCAGAATATTGAAAGGCCCAATGAATCGAGGACTAAGCTTTCCTATTCGACCAAAACGAATCAATCCTCGACCAAAACGAATCAATCCTCAGTTGGGCGAGATCTTCAGAAAAACATGATCACCGGGTTGAAACTCCAGGTGTCGTTGTCTCGCATTTGCCCAATGCTTGTGTCCTGAGCCATCTGCAGCTTCTCTCTGATGGTCCGAACCACATCCACAGCTTCTGTGATTAGCTCAGGACCAACCAACTCTCGATCTCCTACATCCTCCCAGCTCAAGGGAATCGACACTTCCTCCCATACAGTGCCTCAAAAGGCGCCATGCCAATGCTAGACTGGTAGCTATTATTGTATACAAAATCCACCAAAGGGAGATGGTCTTCCCATGATCCTTTGAAGTCCAGCATACATGCCCGCATCATTACTTCAAGTATCTGTATTGTACGCTCTGACTAACCATCTGCCTATGGATGTTAAGCTGTACTAAAGCTTAAGTGGCTCCCCAAGCTCTCTTGAAGGCTCATCCAGAAACGAGATGTGAACCTGGTGTCTCTGTCTGAGACAATGCTGATAGGAACTCCATGTGGCTTCATAATCTCATCCATGTACTTCTTGACCAACACTTCTGTAGACTGGCCTACTCTGAAAGGAATGAAGTGCGCTGTCTTGGTTAATCGATCTACGATCACCCAGACAACATCATTCTGTTTCGTACTCTTGGGTAGTACAGTCACGAAGTCCATCATAATGTGCTACCACTTCCATCCGGAATGGGCAAGGGCTGTAATAAGTTGGCAGTTCTCTGATGTTCAGCCTTCACCTATTGGCACACAATACACTTTGTCACTCTCAGTGCAATGCTTCTCTGTAGGCCATGCCACCAGTAATGCTATCGTAGATTTTGATACAGTTTGGTACCTTCAGGATGTGTAGAGTATAGAGAACTGTGAGCTTCCTCCAACAGCTCCTCTCTAATGACGACAAACGGTAATAGATCTTGTACTCAAACCTCAGGGATCCATCTGTATGAATCTTAAACTCTGGCCTCTGGCCTGCTATAACCAGGTCTTGGATCTTCTGCAGCATTTCATCGTCTATCTGAGCAGTCTTGATCCTTTCTACCAATGTTGACTGGATATGCATGCCCATCAAATATGCAGACATCCCTGGTAGAATGACCGATGCCCCGTTTACAGTTTGGGCATGGTGTCATTTTACCGCAAGTGCATGGTTAGTGTAGGGTGCAGGTATATCGAACTCAGGGAGGTGGATGGCTTGAATGGCTGCTAGCCTCACCTAGGTTGTGTGAGAGCTACGCAGATTATATGAGTGGAAGTGTAGAAATAAAAGAAAGAAATGAAAAAGACAAGAAATGAATCCCTGCTAACATGGGCTAGAACACTCATGACAATTGGCATTCGACTTGACCCAGGGTGAGACATTGCCCCAAAAGGTGGTACATAGTGCCCCATGGGCCCGATATTTCGGTCGATGCACAGGATGATACGCCAGGTCTACCCGGTTTCGGATGGTGGGCATTCCCATGTCCATTAACACCGACCGCAATCGGGAGCATTAAGGCCACAATGATAACTCCCAACATTTCGTCCAAGCCGTTTCCACGCGCGAGGACTCGATGTCAATGCTAGGGGTGTGAGCTGTGGCTAGGGGGATTAAACGCCAGTTTTATTTTCCCTTGGCCCGATGGTCAAAGGCGGTCTTTCTCCCGCCAGAGACAATAAAACACCCCCGCATAACCCTAATGGCCAAATAGGTCGAATGTTATTTTTAGCATCACAACAAAGCAGATCTTGACCGAACAAGCATCCACCCCAACACCCAACACATCTAGTGTGTTGCCATAACGAATTGGACTCAGATTGCTAGAAATCCTCATTGACACATTTCATCAAACACTTGCCATGGAATCAAGTCAAATGTAAAATCCCAAGCATCAATCCTACTCTAACCCATATTAGGGTTCATCAAGAACTACTCAATGATGAAGAACGTGATAGCAAGTAATACATCCAAACAAACATTCATCATCAAGCTAAATGAAAATAACACAAAGCAATGGAAAATAAGAAAAAAGATTCTTATCTTGCATTTGAATCCTTCAATCCATTACAAGAATTATTGGAAGATAAACCCTAATCTAAACTAATCTAAAGCTCCCTAGAAAGGGGCTGAAAAACATGGGATAAATAGGGTGAACCCTCTTCAAGTCGTCCAACATCTTATATTTATAAGCCCCCACCAAACCCTAACAGTTCGGGTCCATAAACCCACTAAAACTGCTGCAAAAGGGGCCACCTGATCGGTTGGAAGTTCAACCGATCGGGTGGAAACAAACAGAAACTCAGAACTTCTGAAATTGAGTAGAACCGATCGGTTGGACTTCCAACAGATCGGTTGAAGTTCAAATTCCAGACAGCTCCCAATTTCAGCACCCAGCTGCGCTCAGAAAATTCCAGAAAAATGTAGAAAAATCGGATTTGGGCTTGTGACCAATCGTTAGAAAGCTGACGACGATGCCGACGTTAGAAAATTAAGAGATAACTCCCACTGGAATGATAGCAGATCTTCAATGAATGAGCAGCAGTACACAAAAGGGGAAGAAAAGACCACCCGATCGGTTGAAATGTCAATCGGTCGGGTGAGTTCTTCCCCAAGATGACCCGAGGGGATGAACCGATCGGTTGGGAGGCTC
The DNA here is from genome assembly GCA_030789695.1 of Scilla litardierei. Classification (NCBI taxonomy): domain Eukaryota; kingdom Viridiplantae; phylum Streptophyta; class Magnoliopsida; order Asparagales; family Asparagaceae; genus Scilla; species Scilla litardierei. The sequence continues at coordinate 143,151,058 of CM061140.1, read as the reverse complement.
TCTCAAAGATAGAGAGCACTGCGGCTCCACCCGATCGCTGAACCGATCGGGTCGACTGACCGGTTGGGAAGCAGCTCTAAAAATAGAGAGGACTGCGGCTACACCCGATCACTGAACTGATCGGGTGGGCTCTTCTTCCCTACTGCTTTTGTCCGGGTCGGATACGCATGCACGAATCGATCGGGTGGGTCTGTCCACCCGATCGATTGAAGATCCAAATCATCAAATCCTCGTCTTTGGCCATCGGATCTTCGTCGTATAAGCGCGCCTGGGTCCCGACATGGAAGGTTGATCCCAGAAGACATCGAAATGCTGACATTTGCCTGAAATACAAACAATACATCCAATAGTCAATATGAACCAAAAAAGTGATATATAAAACATGGAATGAGATGAAATGCATATGAAAACAAGATAAAGAGCATGTGCAAAAGGTGAAATATGAACACGCGTTAAGCCCCCAAGCTAAACGCTTCCTCGTCCTGAGGAAGACGAGTTGGAATGAAGATCGGGTGCGAGAGCAAGAAAGGAAAGCGAAGAATCCTTGATCACCCTCTCCATACCACAAATGTAATCACCAACACAATTAAGCGCAAGGGAAAAGCATATCACAATCTAAATCAAGAATTCAATCTCATAGTATAGCATCATGGGTTTATATCAATAGAGCACAAAAGAGATAGTGGCATGACATTGGCAAAGGCATAGCTATCATAGCACGTTATAGTAGATAATATGCCCGAATATGAGGAAGCTCAAAATTCATATCAAATCTTCTAAACGGTGAATACGAGATACCAATAAATGCATGAAGAAGAAAGAATAGATATGAATCATGGGAATAACTATCAATCTCTAGGATGAAAGAAATCACCACACACACTTATCGTTTTTTGATTTTTGAAACACTTTCTTGCCTTGCTTGTATTTTCAAAAGGAGATGGAGAAGATGTGGAAAGATCACTTTGTACAAACTCTCGCCTTCCCTATATACATTGGTTTGCTTTTTTTCTATTTTTGTTTTTATTGTTTTTTGTTTTGATTTTAATATTTTTGTATTGCAAACTTGCGGGATCACAATGGAATGTAAGGGCAGCCTACGCATCCCAAGCCAGATAGCTTTAGGGCATCGGGTTACGAAGAACCCCGAAGGACATTATTCAGAAATATGTACAAAAGTGTGCACTCCCCCAAATGGGGAAACGATGCATGACGAGGGGGAATGTACAAAGTAAAACAAAAGAGAATTTTTGAGAAATCCAAGCATGGCAAGAAAATCCTCTACGAATAAAGGCACGAAACAAAGGTGTGGTTATCCTAATCCCGTTGAAAGGTAGCTAACACATGCGATAAGAGTACACATATAGTATTTCATGCGAGAGTTAGAAGCACGGGGGTAGGATGGTAAAATATCCGTTTCTTGGAAATGAAGCATGAAAATCTAGGAACTTCAAATAGAGGGGCATATTAAAATACGATATATAGCTAGAAGTATGCCTTAAACACAATCACAAAAAAAATCTCGGAATATAGAAAAAAACCCATAAGATGGCAAAACACACATATGAGTATTGAATAATCAAAAAAATAGCGCGATGGAAAAAGGTGCTCAAATACGAAAAGTGAAGCATGAGTGACAAAATATCATTGAGGGTTCATCTTTAGAAAGAGGCAAGAATGAAATGGAGAAAGAAAAATGCATGATGGGAATGATGCATAAAAATGAAAAGAAATTTTTTTGATGTATGAAAAAGGTGAAAAATGGAAGAAAATGAAGGAAACATGCATGAAATGCAACTCCCCTAAGCTAAAGCTTGCATTGCCCTCAATGCAATAAGATCACTCATGAGAGGGCAAAGATAAAATGGGAGGGGAATTGCATCAAAAATAACAAAAATGACTATGGATGGTAGTCTCCCCCAAGCTAATATAAGCTATCCCCAAAAGATATGAAAATCCGATACGGGGCATAAAAGATAAAGGGGAGAGTGAACAATAGGCAAAACATGCATCACCACCCTTTGGAGGTGGTAAGGGACTCATGGAGAAAAATGTTAACGGGGCCAAGAAAAGTGCCAAAAGAATAAGGATAGGGTGATGGGGGTGAAATGATAGAAGGGCACAACATGTTGGGTTATTATGATGCAAAAGCAAACCCTAGATACGCTCCCCTCGCTAATGAGAGGAGACGAGATTATTCTAATCTAAACTAGAAAGCGTTAAATATTTACACTACTAGATTAGGATACACCTGAGCATTGGCGGATCCAAAATCTGGAGTGGGCAGGTAGCTGCTCTAACTGCTCCTTCTGCGGCTCCGCCAGAAGCGCTGTGCCACGTGTGCCAATGGACCCAAGCAATGCACCTTCCAGCATCCCTCATAGGTCTCCACCTGTAACCTGCAAAGAATGAGGTGCATTAGCCCATGACAAGAAATCATTTCCCAAAATAAATGTATCCCAGAGATAGTCGTCAACATAAGATGGAAAATTAATAAAGGGGTGACGAATACTCCCTGAGAATGGGTCGATATCCTCTGTACTAGTGACGACCAAATCCTCGCTCTCCAAGAGAAGTGGCTCTCCAGGTGGTGACACACCGTAGCATACCTTAGGGGAAGTTGATCCTGTGTCATGCGAGAGATATGTTGTATCAAAAACATATAAGTCTAAAGAAATAGGACGGAAAAAGTGAGACTTAAATGTGGAGTGAGAGTGAGTATGAAAATCTCCCTGAATAGGGGCAATATGCTCAAGAAGGAGTGGAGAGTGACGATATAGGTAGATGTGACTCGGGCTCCATGGAGTATACCATCGTATCCAAGGCCTCATGCACATTCTCCTCGACGATATGCTCTTGCTCCACCATCTACCCGATGTCCTGCATGACATCATCGTGGTTAACCACAGACCAAGGAAGAAACAGCGATAGAGATGGCTGTGGAGGTGGATGTAGTGCATACCACTCGTATGTGTTCGTGGTGTCCTCGTCCTCACGCACATCCTTATCGCCGGTATGCATAAGCTCGGTAGCCTCCTCGGTGCTCTCGTAGGACTCATATGGGGTATCCAAATCAAGATGAGAAGTCTCTTCCGCAGATCCTAGAGAAATCACCCCATCCTCCCAATCATCATCAAAAAATGCATTGTCATCCAAGTGGTAGTGTTGGAAAAATAAGACGTCGGCATGAGATGTGTCTATGGTGACCGATGGAATGGTGGTCTCAACCATGAAAGTGGGAATATCGTCTCCTCCATCCTCTCTCCTCGGTGTAGGCTCGGTGATTGGTACCATAAATTTTTGCAATATTTGCCCTTGGTTAAACATGGCACATTCAAGGAGAGACTCAAGGCTTGATTTTTCTTATGTTGGTGGTGGGATATAAGGTTGATGAAATGGATGGGAGGTGTTTGGGCTAAGGTTGTGGAAAAATGTTTGGCCTTGGTTTAGAATGAGGCTCTCAGGCGTAAATGAGCAATTATTATGCACGTGCCCTGCCATCCCACAAATCTCACAAACCACAAATGAATAAGGATCATAGCCTCTCATCCGAGCATCGAAATTTGGTCTTCACATAGTAATAGCAAAGATACATGGACAACAAAAATAAGAAAACTAGAGAGGAGCGTCAATAGTAGAAGAGAATAACAAAAAGATAATGTAATGGTGGGGGCAAAATTTCTTGGTTATTGTATTTGTTTTTTTATGCGTAGTCTAACGAACCCAAGCTAATCTAGTATCAAACCGAACGCCTCCCCGACACCGGCACCAAAAACTTGACCGGCGCCCCGTTTACGGTTTGGGCGCGGTGTCGTTTTACCGCAAGTGCACGGTTAGTGTAGGGTGCGGGTATATCGAACTCAGGGAGGTGAATGGCTTGAATGGCTACTTGCCTCGCCTAGGTTGTGTGAGAGCTACGCAGATTATATGAGTGAAAGTGTAGAAATACAAGAAAGAAATGAAAAGGACAAGAAATGAATCCCCGCTAACACGGGCTAGAGCACTCATGACACTTGGCATTCGACTTGACCCAGGGTGAGACATTGCCCCAAAAGGTGGTACCTAGTGCCCCATGTGCCCGATATTCCGGTCGATGCACAGGATGATACGCCATGTCTACCCGGTTTCAGACGGTGGGCATTTCCATCCATTAACACCGACCGTAATCGGGAGCATTAAGGCCACAATGATAAATCCCAACATTTTGTCTAAGCCGTTCCCACGTACGAGGACTCGATGTCAACGCTAGGGGTGTGAGCTGTGGCTAGGGGATCAAACGCCAGTTTTATTTTCCTTTGGCCCGATGGTCAAATGCGGTCTTTCTCCCGCCAAAGACAATAAAATGCCCCCGCGTAACCTTAATGGCCACATAGGTCGAATGTGATTTCTAGCAATACATCAAAGCAGATCTTGACAGGACAAGCATCCGGACCCCAACCCACAACACATCTAGTGTGTTGCCATACGAATTGGACTCAGATTGCTAGAAATCCACATTGACACATTTCATCAAACACTTGCCATGCAATCAAGTCAAATGTAAAATCCCAAGCATCAATCCTACTCTAACCCATATAGGGTTCATCAAGAACTACTCAATGATGAAGAACAAGATAGCAAGCAATAAATCCAAACAAACATTCATCATCAAGCTTAATGAAAATATCACAAAGCAATGGAAAATCAGAAAAAAGATTCTTATCTTGCATTTGAATCCTTCAATCCATTACAAAAATTATTGGAAGATAAACCCTAATCTAAACTAATATAAAGCTCCCAAGAAAGGGGATGAAAAACACTGGAAAAATGGGGGAGAACTCTCTTCAAGTTGTCCAACATCTTATATTTATAAGCCCCCCACCAAACCCTAACAGTTCGGGTCCAAAAAAACCCACTAAAACTGCTGCAAAAGGGGCCACCCTATCGGTTGGAAGTTCAACCGATCGGGTGGAAACAAACAAAAACTCAGAACTTCTTAAATTGAGCAGAACCGATCGGTTGGACTTCCAACCGATCGGTTGAAGTTCAAATTCCAGACAACTCCCAATTTCAGCACCCAGCTGCGCTCAGAAAATTCTAAAAAATTGTAGAAAAATTGGATTTGGGCATGCGACCTATCATTGGAAAGCTAACGACGATGCCGACGCTACAAAAATAAGAGATCACCCAAACTCCCACTGGAATGATAGCAGATCTTCAATGAATGAGCAGCAGTACACGAAAGGGGAAGAAAAGACCACCCGATCGGTTGAAATGTCAACCGGTCGAGTGAGTTCTTCTCCAAGATGACCCGAGGGGATGAACCGATCGGTTGGGAGGCTCTCTCAAAGAAAGAAAGCACTGCGGCTCCACCTGATCGCTGAACCGATCGGGTCAACTGACCGGTTGGGAAGCAGCTCCAAAAATAGAGAGGACTACGGCTCCACCCGATCACTGAACCGATCGGGTGGGCTCTTCTTCACTGCTGCTTTTGTCTGGGTCGGATACGAGTGCACAAATCGATCGGGTGGGTCTGTCCACCCGATCGGTTGAAGCTCCAAGTCGTCAAATCCTCGTCTTTGGCCATCGGATCTTCGCCGTATAAGCGCGCCTGGGTCCCGACATGGAAGGTTGATCCCAGAAGACACCAAAATGCTGATATTTGTTTGAAATACAAACAATACACCCAATAGTCAATATGAACCAAAAAAGTGATATATACAACATGGATTGAGATGAAATGCATATGAAAACACGATAAAGAGCATATGCAAAAGGTGAAATATGAACACGCGTCATAGAATCACTTTTATACCCATATTTCGGATCTCTTGCTGCAACCTCCACTAAGTCGTAAGGGTCATTACCACATGTAAACGACTCAACGGATCAGGTACGACATTGACTTTTCTAGGATGGTACTGAAGGTCAATGTCATAATCTGCCATGAGCTTGATCCATCGTCTCTGATGCATGTTGAGATCCTTCTGAGTGAAGAGATATTTCAGACCCTTATGATCCGAGAACACCTTCACGTGCTCCCCTAATAGGAAGTTCCTCCAAATCTTCAATGCAAAATCACTTCTGCCAACTCAAGATCAAAAGCGGGATAGTTCTTTTAATGGATCTTGAACTGCCAAGATGCATATGCTATGACTCGACTGTGCTGATGTAGGACGCATCCAAATCCTTTGCCAGATGTATTATAGAAGAACTCAAATCCTCCTGATTGGTCTGGAATGATCAAAATGGTCGCATTCGTCAACCTCTTCTTCAGTTCCTGGAAAAAAGCATTCTCACATGCTTTCAACCAAACAAACACCACATCCTTTCTTGTCAATCGCGTCATGACTCCTGCGATCTTCGAGAAGTATTTGATAAACCTCTGGTAGTAACCAGGAGTCCTAAGAAACTCCGAATCTCGGTCACCATTCGGGGAACTGGCCAGTTTTGAACAGCTGCTACTTTGTTAGGATCAACAACAATCCCTTTTCCTGATACCACGTGGCTTAGAAAAGCCACCTTGTTAAGCCAGAACTCACACTTACTAAGTTTGTCATAAAGCTGGTGTCTTCTCAGGGTCTCGAGAACCTTCCTCAGATGTTGTTCTTTCGCATTCTTCGAGTAGATGAGAATGTCGTCAATGTAGAGTACTACGAACTTGTCCAAGTATTCATACAAAACTTGGTTCATGAGACTCATAAATACCACGGGTGCATTGGTTACACCAAAAGGCATTACTAAGTACTTATAATGTCTGTATCTGGTTCTGAATGTAGTCTTGGAAACATCTTTGTCTTTCACCTTCACTTGATGGTACCATGTCCTCAGATCCAGCTTCGAATAAATGCTTAACCCCCCGAGTTGGTCAAAAAGATCGTCGATGCACGGTAGAGGGTATTTGTTCTTCACGGTGACTTTGTTCAGCTCGCGGCAGTCAATGCACATACGTAGAGATCCGTCTTTCTTCTTCACCAGCAATAAAAGAGATCCACAGGGAGATACACTGGGTCGTATCCATCTCCTCTGCAGTAGTTCATCAAGTTGGGCCCGCAATTCTTCTAGCTCAGATGGTGCTAAACAATTTGGTCCCTTGGACATCGGTTGGGTTCCTGGCATTAGTTCGATGGAAAATTTGAGGGTGTGATCCATAGGTAAACCTGTAAGGTCATCTGGAAACACATCCATGAACTCTCGAACCACCTTTGGTATATCGGGCTCAGCTTCCATTGCAACTGCTACTGCTTCGGCTGACCTGGCTCTGTACTTCACCGGACCTACAGATCTGCTTCCACTAATGAACTCAAACTTTGGATGATCAGGAATATCGAAGGCTACCCTCCTTCGACAACAGTCAATGGTGACATGGAAAGTTCCCAACGAATCCATCCCGAATACAGAATCAAAGTTCGAGATATCTATCATCATAACGTCAGCGAATAAAGTCGCCCACAAATCACCATAGGGCATTGAGGATACTTACGGGTCGTCTTTATCACTCCACCACCCGTATTGACATTCCAACCGGAAGTTAAATGTTTGACAGGAACGGCGTGGGTGCGTACGAATCGACTCGTCAGACAGCAGTGTGATGCTCCCGAGTCGAACAAGGAGAGGGCGGATTTACCAGCTACTAGTACGACACCTAGGTGACAAACACTAATCTAAACAACCAATGCTAATGAAAGAAATGATTCACTAACTATGCTAGAAATATACATGTGATCACTTGATCGGTAGCGTCAGCCTTTTCGCCGGTCATGGTGTAAGCCTGGCGTTTCGGTTGTGACTGCTGCCTTTCTTGTTGAAACACTCTCTGCTGTAGAGGTAGAGGTGGACGCTATGGAGCATTTTCAGTTGGGCAGCACAGGGAGCTGTGGCTGGAGCACGTGACTTATAATGCGGGCAATCCCTAGCCATGTGTCCTGACACCCCCATAAACCAGACAAAGGCCTAAAAGACTTCGACACTTAGACTTGATGTGTCCAGGCTTCCCACAAAAGTGGCAGATCGGGTGGGCATACTGTTGTTGCCCTGGTTTCTTAAACTGAGTCTGCTGAATAGGATGGTGCATCTATGGCCGTCTGCTTGGCCCAGAATGGATCGACGGGGGCCTCACAGAAGTTGCCAGTCTAAGCTCTTCCTCCGCTTCCTTCTCGACCATCTCATGGTTACTGGCAATGGTCAGAACTGCAGCATGTGTAGTTGGACTAGCAGTAACTAACTTCCTTTGAATCTCAATGTTAAGCCCTTACTGAAAATGCTGGGCTCGAGTGAATGCATCGGCAACCATCTCCAGGGCAAACTTGCTGATCCTGGAAAACTCAGCGCCATACTGGTTTACAGTCATCGAGCCCTGCTTCTGGTTGATGAACTTCTTCCTCATCATGATCTTTTCATGTGGCAAAAAATACTGGGAGTTGAAGGCATTGGTGAAGACATACCAGTAATCGGTAATTCCAAGTGGTCTTCTACCACTTGCCACCAGTCTCGAGCACCATCAGTCAGTTGCCTCTTGGCGGTAGCAACCCATGCTTCTTCTCGAATCTGAGATGCTTTCAGATTATCAGTGATGCTCCTGAGCCATTCCTTCGCTTGGAGATGGTTCTCAGTCCCAGCGAAGGTCTTCAGGCTCATAGCTCGAAAGTGATAAGCACTCGGGTAAGCTTTCGGCTCTCAAAGAAACGCCTGTCCCAGCTGCTGCTGAAGGGCAAAAATACACCGCATGAAATCTTCTGTAGTCAATGGTACAGTCCGGAGTGGTTTCGTGTCTGGACGGTTGTTGGCTCAATTGCCAGCATCATTCTAGTTGGGACCCCTATTCAGGTTATTAGTCCTGGATCTAAAAGCACTATCCTTGCTTCCTGAAGTGTTCCTTTCCATTGCTTACATGCGTTTCATAAGGTTTGATCAATTCCATTGAGTATTTTATACTGCACATTCTGAACTTTCGGTACTGTTCATGCGGTATTTAGCACAGACCTGCATGGGCCACCAAACTTGCAACGACCCACACCCAAGGCCCGTTACTGTTCGATACGTGTACAAGTCATGCTAGGCACCAATGAATTCAATACAGGCTCCGTTGCAGAAATATGCCAAATACTCATACATGAAAATAAAATACAACCTTTTTACAAACCAGCAGCGTACAAAAAAAGAAATATAGCCCGAATACAAATACACACCAAGCCACACTCTAGAAAAGAAAAACATAACATAACACTCTCACACTCACTCTCAGTAACCCGCATCCTCCAGGTCAAACTCAACTACGAGCTCGGCATCTGCTAATTTAGGTGTCACCTCTTCCACCTGTGAGGTATCTGGCGAGTTCACCACAAAAAGAAGGGTCGCTAGGATCAGACGTAACTCAAAGTATCTCTACCATGAAAATTAAAACAATATGCAAGTATAGAAATCTAGCAGAGACTAAAAGTAAAAGAGCATACACTAATGGTATGAAAATAGAACATAAACATAGCCTTCCAGATTTACGACTTTCACAATTTATCAGCAATTTAAATAGAACATTATTAAAGATGACAAGGTTACGAGAGTATAACTGTGCCAAACCTAGATCGTGACTTATAATATGGAGTACATTGAGCAACCAAGAGTCCATCTCATACCACGGGTGCATGTACCCGGGTTAAACCAAAACTATGCCAAGCATGCAATACTGTTCAAGAATCTATTATCAAGTTTAAGAATTTGTCACCGGTGAATTTTGAAGGGGTTGCTAGAACCTGCACAGTGACAACAAAACCTAGACTGGTCGCTCCCGCTCACTCGCTATTATAAGTTACCCCAAAATCCCAAGTGTATGTGATGTACCATATTTGCAATGTAGGAGACATTTTCTAGATGGACACCATTTACAATCAAGTACGACACGTAGGCCGATCGAGTCTTTTACGATACTGTACAGTTTATCAAGCTTATCTAACTGTTCAAATGAGACACTTTGCTAATAATGAAACTAGTTTGGCATGCATCTTTATAGTTTTCAAAACCCATAGTTAGGGTACAATGAGTTACCGATACACCGTGTTGTGAAAAGCGCGATTTGATCAGCGGTAGTGATACTTGGGTTTACATGTGTGAGTTAGCTACATAAATAAAAACATAATACTTCATAACTAGCATACTAGTATATTATTAACTGAAAATAATTTATAATGGATTTATCATAAAACTAACTTTATGTACTAATAACTTAAACTAATTTATAACTATAAACATATAAGCTAATAACTCATTTAGCTTAAAACTTAATAATATACATATTATAACTAATATTACATTATAACTTATAACTTTATAATAACTATATAACTTAACACTCTTACTATAATAAGTTAATATAAATAATAACCCACCACCCTTTCGCACATTCTCACTGGTTCTTCTTCCTTCTTTCTTTTCCCCATTTTTTTATTGTAGGTGAGAGGGGATGAGGGGGGCACGGCGATAGGCAGCTAGGAGGCGAACGAGCGACAGCTTCGGTGGAAGCGACGTCCAGAGCAGCGACGGCGCACACGGGTGGCGACCAGGCAACGACACGAGCTGGTGGGGCACGTGCGCTGCTTCTGGGAAGAGGGCAGAGGTCTGGGCGACAGACAGCGGATCTGTGGGCTGGCGGCATGCGTGGTTGTGTGGGGACGGTGGCCAGGTGGGCGGAGGCGTGCGCTGGTGTGTGGGGTGGCAGCCAGGCAAGCAGAGGCACGCGTGGGAGGGGGGTTGCAGATCTAGTGGTGGCGATCTGAAGTGGTGGAGGGAAGAACGTAAGAGGGGGGATGGGGATTGAAGGTTTCAGATTGTTTATTCTATGTTTCCCATTTTTAATTCTGATTTTTGATGTTTGATTTTTGGGTTGATTGATTGATGAGGGGGGAGGAGGATGAGGTTGATGATTGACGAAGGAGGAGGCGGAAATCAACGATCGTTGCCAAAGGATGTGGGCGTGGCTTTGTCTGCATGCAAGATGGAGATAAATAGAGTGATATGCAATAAGTTTGAGATCTGAATGATTCGGATCTCATCTGCCAAAGGAGGTGTTAAAGGGTGTGTGGTTGGTTAATTAAGTAGGGGTTAGGGTAATTAGTTAGGGTTAAAGATAATTATTTATGCTATGACGAAAAATCCAAAAATAGAGGCGCGCTCGCGTTGAGCGTAGAATCAAGAGCACTCGGACGAAAAACACACGGACTATTGAAGTAACATACAGTCACACACGCAATCAAACATGCCTAAAATACAGACCGTTACAAAAGTGGAGCTGGATATGGTATTGCTCGCACTTCACTGTAAACTGGGTGTTGTTGAACTGTTTCCCATTGTCGGTGACATGGACTGTGGGTCTCTAAAGCGACATATAATCCCCTTCCAGATGAAGAAGGTGGTCTTGGCCTCGGTAAGGGAGGAGAGGGGAGCCGTTTCAACCCATTTGGTGTATTTATTGATGGCGATGATGGCATGCGTGGCTCCTTCCCTTTCACAAGGTAGAAGCCCGATATGGCATATTCCCCATTTCGCAAAGGGCTAGACAAGGGTGAGTGAGGTTAACTGACTCCTGGGCATTGACAGGGGTAAGTAATCGATGGCGATGATGGATCACCAGGGGCCAAGGGATGCTTGCAACGTGTAAAGCTACCAACTCCTGAGTATAACAGACTTTACACGCAGGAGGCCATTAACAATGTCGACGGATTAGATAGGTATTGAATGCGAATTAAACTTGGAGAAAGAACGTTGGTTTTTTTCCTGAGATCGTGCCATGTTGACTACGTGGGTCATAGAAAGCTACTGGGGCAGGTCTCGAGCATCGAAGTCATTCGATGGATGTAGGGGAGACAGACCGTAGACACTGGGGTTGGGTTGTTCCTACTGGGCTATGTCGAGGTTGGATCTGGCTGACCTTTTGAGCTAGGTCAGGAGGTTTCTGTTGATAAGTCCCATCCAACGTGTCGAGAGGTCCCTACTAAATGGTCCCATCTGACGTGTTGGGCCATGCTCTGCTGCTAATGGGTTGAACCAACTGCTAAAATCGGTATCTAAAGTGGCGTCGATTATGTGCTTCACCTAGAAGATTGGGAGGGTTGCTATGACCAGAGCCACCACGTCGAGTCTGAAGGCAAAAACGAAAGGCATTTCATTTATGTCGATTTTTGTTGTGGTGTGGTAGGCCCAAAGCACATAAGGAAGTTGTTAGAACCATGCTCCTTTCTTGTCATCAAGTCCCTTCTTCAGCATTTTCTTTATGTCCTTATTAATATAATCGACCTGGCCGTTTGCTGGAGGATGTGTGCGAGAAGAAAAGTGGAGCTAGATGTGGTATTGCTCGCACTTCACTGAAAAATGGGTGTTGTCGAACTGTTTTCCATTGTTGGTGACATGGACTGTGGGACTCTGAAGTGACATATAATCCCCTTCCAGATGAAGATGATGGTCCTGGCCTATGTCAGGGAGGAGAGGGGAGCCGTTTCAACCCATTTGGTGTAGTTATTGATGGCGACGATGGCCTGTGTGACTCCTTCCCTATCCCCAAGCAGAGGCCTGATATGACCTATACCCCATTTTGCAAAGCGCCAGACAAGGGTGAGTGAGGTTAGTTGACTCATGGGCATAGACGGGGGTAAGACATCAATGACGATGATGGATCACCACAGACCAATGGATGCTTGTCATATGTAAAGCTACCAAATCCTGGGCATAGCCAATGTTGCTTACAAGAGGCTACTGACAATGTCAATGGATTAGACAGGTATTGAATGCGAGTTGGACTTGGAGAGAGAATGTTGGTTATTTGCTAGAGATCATGTCACATGGACTACTTGGGCCAGGCTAAGCTGCTGGGGCTAGCCTAGAGCATCGAAGTCACCCTATGGATGTGGGAGAGGTAGACCGCAGATCCTTGAGGTCGAGCTGTCCCTATGGGGCTATGTTGAGGTCGGGTTTGGCCGACCCATCGAGCCAGGTCAGGATGTCCCTACTGATAGGTCACATCGACATGTCGCGAGGTCTCCATTGATGGGTCTCATCTGACATGTTAGGCCGGGCTTCGCTGTTAATGGGTTGAACCCAACTACTGAATCAGTATCTATAGTACCATGTTGAAGTGCTTCACCTGAAAGGTTTGGAGGGCCACTTCAACCAAAGCCACAACGTCGAGTCCAAAGGCCAAAGATAAAGGTGTTTCACCTATGTCGGTTCTTGTTGTGGTGTGGTAGGCCCAAAGCACATAAGAGAGTTTTTCGACCCATGCTCCTTTCTTATCACCGAACCCCCTCTGAAACCCTTGCCTTAGGCTGGTTGAGGGCTTTGCTGTGGATGTGGCATGACCTTCAGTCAAATGCCAGAGTGCTGTGCCTCAGGCTGGTTGAGGGATTTGATGCAGACGTGGCATGACCTTGAGTCGAATGCCAGAGATCTATGCCTCAGGCTGGTAGGTGGAAGAAAATCAAAAGCATACTAGGGCTTTGAGGCCTTGCCTAGTGGAGTAAGAGAACAATATACATAACTGGGGTCTTGGGGCCGAGTCAATGGAAGAAGACCACATTGGGGCCCGGAGGTCTGAGCTAGTGGAAGAACACCAATATGGCCTAGATGCTTGAGCCAATGGAAGAATGAGATCGAAAAGCCAAAAAGCCTCACTGGGACCCTGAGGCCTCGCCAATGGATTGGCCCCAGCCAAAACTAGGGGGTCTTGAATCAACCATGTGGTGACATCGAGTCCACTGCCCAAAGTCCGAGCTGGCACACTTATTGGAGGAAACAATGCTTAGGAAATAGAAACTGTGGTGCCTACTGATGTGATTGAATGCTCCATAAGCTGTGACATCCTAGCCTAAAGACACGATTTGAAGGGACTGGGCAATTTCTCAAGGCAGAGCTTAATTGGCAGTGAGTCATTTTCAAGGATAGCGCTCTATCGTTGGATCTAAAAGGCCGTGATCCATTGATTTATTCCTGAAGTGGCTATAAAAGAAGGGATAAATAGGCTGTTGGAGAGCCACCTTTGCCCTCGTTAAGATGTTTCTTCTCTCCCTTGCTTATGTATCTCCTTCTGTGGAGAAGGTGTGTACATATTCTTTAAAAAGAGTAGGAGAGGTTGCTATGGCATCAAATACCATGGCTAAAAAGATTATTCTGGGCTGAGGTCTGCTTTTTGTGAGCTGATGGTGATTGGGAGGTCCAGACGCCCTTCATTGGTATGGCTATCTGCTTGGCGTCAAAGATGGCCGACCTACATGCATGGTTTCGTCCGAGCTGATGGTAATCAGGGGGTTGAGGCACCCTGCACCATTTGCAACCGTCAGAGTAGGACGCTGGGAAGAAGAATCATTGAGATCCAGTGTCTGTCCAAACCTATGCTTCCTCTCATGCATTACTGTCATACCCGTTGTGGGTGTCTAGTTTATGGTGGGAGTGACTGGCCCTGTCCGAGCTGATGGTAAACCGGAGACTTGGAACTCCGTCTCCACCTCAGTTGTCTGGAGTGGGTTGGGCACATGACTGTTGCAGACTCAACTCGTAATGGTGCTCCTACAGCCATTGGTTTAAGATTGCCAAACCAAGATGCTTTGTTGTAGGCCTAGATTTCACGTGGGATGGAAGATTTGTTCTGTGTGCGGCACCTCAATGGGACCTGCTGAAGAGCATGCTTCAGCATGCTTGCATCTAGGATGTAGTCATGCTTCTCTGCTGAAAGGCTTGATCTTCATAAAAGAAGTCGAAGGGCTTGATCTTTGTAAAAGAATGAGGCTGCTTGTAGTTGCCAAACTACAATAATAGAACCTGGTCAAACCACTGTAACACTACTAGAAAACGTACCTAAAAGGACGGATTAAATTTCCGTCCTGTAGCCGTCCTTTAATTTTTTTAACAATAGGATGGAAATAGGACGGAAATAAGACATCATTTTTAAAAAGGACGGATATAGGATGGAATGCTCATTATTTTCCTTTTACTTTTTTAAAATGAAAAACAACAATTTTGGGATACAGTAAGGACGGATATAGGACGGTTAAAGAACGGACTAATATTTTTTTAAATTATTAATTATTTAAAAGATTTTTAAAAAAATTATTCTAGCATAAAGGACGGTCATAGGACGGACCATTATTAATTCTTATTTCTTATTTATGTAAAATAAAAAATAATTTTTATTATACACCTAAATGGACGGAAAGCGGACGAATATAGGACGGATTTCTTAATAAAAAAAGATTAAGTGGTCCGTCCTAAATCCGTCCCTTATGTAAATTATAAACGGATGGTTCTTTTTATAAGAGGACGAATAAAGGACGGATTTATCCTATTAAAACACAACAAGAAAACTAACGCCAGGTCACGAAATCTCCTCGCCCACCCCAAAATAATTTACCGCGAAAAACCCAGAGGCTTCATAGGTCACTAAACCCCCAAATATTTTGCCGCCGTCTTCCCTCTCATCCCTCGCTGCTTCCTTGGCGATCCGAACAGCATCTTGGGTGAAAGCGCCCACATCGGTGACGTCGGCCTCCTCGTCTCCCTCGTCGGCGTCGCGAACCCCTTCACCGTATTTGTCCAGCATCAGCTCCTCATCCCCGACCACCGTAGGCATCCTTCCCTTCACATTCATAGTCCCACACATCACAACCCTCCTGAAAAACGACTTCTTCATCCTCTCTTGCCTATTCATCCGCGCGCTCAAGAATTTTTCCAAAAATTTCAGCCCCCCTCTCTCGCGCCTCTTCCCAAGTAACCGACAACCCCAACAACGATCCGTTTTTAGATCAGGGTGGCCGCGGATCGCCTCTGCCCAATCAGGTAAACCCCACCCATAGATTCGTTTGCTGTTTGATTGAGATTTGATCGGACTCGGGTTTGATGGAATCTGATGCGTATCTATTTGATGTCAGGGTTATGGTTAGGTATAGAAAAATTGGGGTTTTTCTTCGCGGTAATCATCTTGCAGTTTGATTGATGAGTGCATCTGCAGTAGCTTCATGTACATACACTAAAGAAAAAAGGAAGCTATTTTGTGCAGTAGAAAATCATCAAATCTACTTGTTTTTATACCCTTTTCTTCGTTTGGAACCCAACACACAAACCCTTTTCTTTATGTTTCTTTGGCAAAACCTTGAAAATAGGGAAATGCATGAAGCATACAATCAGTTGTGGTTGCCTTATGCTGTTATCCAATTTTATAATAGTTTAGGCATCAACTTGTCAAAGCCTTATATTTTCTGATTTTTGTGTGTACACTAATAAAGTTATTCCGTATTAAGAGTGATGTGTTTTTTGGTGGCGTGATAGAACACTAAAGTTGGAGATGCGCCGGTTCGATGGTTTTTGAGAAAGTTACGACTATAATTATTTCAATCGGCAGTTTATTCCACGGGATATAGGACGGATTTAGGACGGACCTCTTCCGTCGTTCTTTTCTAAAAGAAATTTGTCCTATCCGTTCATATTCCGTCCTATTTCCGTCGTACATTTTAAGATTTAAAGGTGGGACTAAAATTTGTTAGCGGGAATTAAAATTTGTTAGCGGGAATTAAAATTTGTTAGCGGGAAATCGAAAATTCAAATTTTTTGGATGACTATAGGAGGATATAGGACGGATATAGGACGGAGTAAAGGACGGATAATGAAATTTTTTGGCGGGATAATGAAATTTTTTTGGCGGTATACGAAAATATCAATCCTATGAAACCGTCCTTTATCCTTAATTTCCGTCCTAAATCCGTCCTTTACTACTACGCGACTTTTCTTTCCCAGAATCCAATCTTCTATAAATACTACGACTTTCTTATCTCGACTGTTCTTATCTCTGTCTTTCCAGAATCCAATTTGTCATGAGTAAGTTTTTTGCTCTTTGTTCCTTATAAATTTATTTTATTTGTTTTATAAATACTAACAATCAATTCTTGTTTGGTTTTTGTTTAGGAAAACTTGATATGACTAAAAGAGGTATGGTTACAATTCTTTTTCAGATTCTTTGTTTATATTTTCATATTGATTTGTCTTTTTGTTTATATTTTGATGAATGAGTGTAATTTTATTTGTGTTTGGGGATTTTTTGTTTCTTGTAATTTTGTTGATTTCATTTTTATTTGGTATGTGTGTTAAATTTTGTGTTTAATGAATTGAATCTTATTTGTGTTTGTGTTTGGGTATGAATTTTTGATTTTTAGGTATGAATTTTGATGAATTTTATATGTTTGGGTATGATTTTTGATGTTTGGATATGAATATTGATGAATTTTTGATGTTTGGGGATGAACGCGGTCGAACAACGGCGGTGGCGACACCGCAGCCGGCTATTACCGGCTGTGGATTTTTTAATTAATTTATTACGTTATAGGACGGATATAGGACGGAATAATGGACGGAGAATTAAGAAGATATAGGACGGCTTCAGGACGGAGAAGTGAAAATTTTTTGTAATCAGTAGGACGGATATAGGATGGATTAAGGACGGAAATCTTAATTAATTTGTCGCTTTAAAGGACGTATATAGGACGGAATAGTTAATTAATTAAGACTAATTACTTAGTTACTTAGAGGTAATTAATTAAGATGTAGGGCGGAATAAGGACGGAAATTGTCCGAATATAGTTTTTTTGCGACGGTTTTCATCTGTCCTATATCCGTCCTTAAGTTAAAAATATAGGACGGAAATAGGACGGCCGGTAATATAGGACGTCGCTGAATGGACGGAAAATTTCCGTCCTATATCCGTCCTTTTGCGATCTAAAAGGACGGAATTTGGGCAAAAAGGACGGATATTTGCCGTCCTTTTTGCTCTGTTTTCCTGTAGTGTAATAGATCTTTTATGGAATGAAAAGGACAATTCAGAAAAAATTTAAACCAAACTCCTTCCTTCTTCTGCTTTTATTACTCACCCTTCTTACTTATACTGCTTTGATGTACGATCCTCAGGTCCTTACTCAATAAATACATTATCGAAATCACAGCGTAACATAAGATAACGCTTACCGAGCGTAAGTTGTTGAGTACATACTGTCCCCTCAGACTTTTGAGTGAGGATGAGTCTGGTGCTCTTAGTTTGTACATCTGCGAGTTCCTGCTTAGAATCATTAGGTCGATTTGGCTCGTTCCCCAGATAGCTCGTGGTGCTGAAGGCGGGGTGGGATGGAAATCCATAGCCATAGCAGCTGGTTACCACTTGGATGCATGCCCCATTGGGTCGCTGATGTGGGACCAACAGGGGCACCAGCCCGAGCTGAGGACTTTCGTTGAAGCAGAGAAAGGATGCTGTTGGAACTCACCCTGTTGGACCGCTGAGGTTGAGTCAGCGAGGGCCCAATATTTCAGGAGGTAACATTGTTGGGGGCTGACCCCAACCCGTGTCGCTTGGGAATAGGCCATTGAGGCTGGCTTGTCTACATTCAGAGTTCGACTGAGCACGCATGCTGATCCAAACAGAAAGCTGGCCCAGAACGCTGGGCTACGTCAGGAGCCTAGTTGTGGTGATCCCCAAGGCTGTTCCTTGGTGCCTATAGCTGAGGCTGTCTTTGCGAAACGTAGCTACCGAGGAGCTGACCTTTGGGCATGATCGCTAGGTCCATCCTTTAGAGAAGGGCATGCTAGAGAGCCGACCATGTGTGTAACCACATAGGCCATCCTCATGAAGCATAGCTGTAAGGAGCCGATCGTGGGTGTAACCGCACAGGCCGTCCTCTTCGGGTGTGACTCGTGAAGGAGCAAACCATGGGGGGAACTGCTGAGATCATCCTACAGAGCATGGTTCGTGTAAAGGTAGAACCTAGGGTAGTTTCCAGGAACCTAGAACTATGAGATCTAGGGTTTTATCCACCGAAAGGCTGGGTGAAGAGACATGTAGATCTGTGATGTTGAAGAGTGTCGAGATCTGAGGTGAAAGAATAGCCCCAGCCAGAGCTGAGGGCCTCGTAGATCTGGGATGAGATCTGAAGGAGGTCAACACTGAGATGCTAGTTTGAGAGCCTACATGACAGATCACAAAGTCATTCCTATAGCGCCAACTGTTGATACAGATAATCTCGCGAGCCTATATCCAACCACGACAGTAAGTATTCCACAATAGGTTGAGCATGGACATGTTTGTTTTGCCGGCCTAGGGATGGGGTTCCTTCGTCGCCGTCTGAAAAAGATAGTACACACGTCAGAGGAACCGGAGGGGTGGCCCACCGATTCGTCTCCGATGCTTAAGTTACGATCAAGCGAGGGACGGGGGAGCGTGGCTAGTGGTAGCCGATGCTAGGGTTTTGAATGGTGTGTAATGCTATGGTTTGAAAGATAAAAAATAGCGTATGATATTGGGTGTGGTTGTGCCCATGATAGTTAGGGTTTGAGAGAGGGAGATGTCTTGCTAGGGCTTGAGGACCCAAAAAGAAAATACCTTGTAGAGGGGATGCCCCCATGCGTACATAGAGGGCAAGTGCAAATGGATGCTTGCCTCATATTAAGCTGCCAACTCCTGGATATCGCCGACTTTACATGCAGGAGGCCATCGACAGTGTCAACGGATAACATATGTATTGAATGTGAGTTGGACTTGGAGAGAGAACGTTGGACATTTGCTTGATATCATGTCACGTGGACTACGTGAGCCAGGCTGAGCTACTGGGGGCTGACCTTGAGCAGCGAAGTCATCACATGGATGTTTGGGTGGGGTTGGGGGAGAGCAGACTGCAGATCGTGAGATCGGGTAGTCCCTGCGGGCTATGATGAGGTCGGGTCTGGCCAACCCCACAAGCCAGGTCGGAAGGTCCCTGCTGATAGGTCCCATCTGACGTGTCAAAAGATCCCCACTGATGGGTCTCATCCGACATGTTGGGCCAGGCTCTGCTGCTAGTGGGTTGACCCCAACTACCGACATCATTATCTACAGCTACAAAATTCCAATGGACTTTTCGTCTGAAATCTGAATTGCTCTCTCCGATGAAGCTCTGTTGAATTCATCTCAAGTACATCAATAACTAAGAATGTCTCATTTGCATGGAGTGTCATGGTTGTGTATTGTACCTTTTGCCATTGTTTCGCGCTTCCGATCAGTTTGCATTTTCCGGCAGGGGTGAAGAAATTCGTCAGCCTCTACCAAGAGAGGTGCATACTCCATCCACAAAGATTAATCCCTACGTGGCTGTTGCACATAAGTTTTACCATGCTCTTCATACATTTGCAGATACTACCAGCCATGAAACCAGCTTGCCAGCATTGATGTGCTTGTTATCATCACCGACCTTGTGAAAGAGGCCCCTATTGTCATATCACACACTATTCTCTGCCGTGTCTCGGATGAAGGGGCGGCAATGTTGACCATTGGAACTCTAGTGACTTGTGAGAGACCTGCCAGCTAGCTAGAAAATGGATGCCATTCTGTAGGAAATTCAACATCGAGCCCAGATCTCCTGAATCTTATTTCTCACAGGAAGTAGATTTTTCAAGGAACAACACAGCTCCAGCATTTGCAAAAGAGACATGGGCAATGAAGTAAGTTGAAAATTCTAGCCATTCCAACTGTTGCACGCTTTCACTAGCGTTCCATATTATTAGACGTGCGAATTTTTTTAATAAAAAAATTCTTTTCATTTGTTGGTTGTGATTTGTGAAGTATGGAAGCTGTTTATCAGCATTTCTCCCCATATGATCGCCAAGTCTCGTACATAGTTGGTATTGTAGTTGGTCTATTTAATGAATTTGATAACTGAACTCAAATGCGCTGCTTGAACTTCCGCTGCTTTTGCACGATGAGGTCGAACTACCTTTGCTAGATCTTACCGGTGATTGATGCAGATGTGTCCCTATGGGCATGCATAGTATATACTTACGGCTTATCTAAAGATTTCTTATGCATGGACATTCTTCTTTAAAATGGAACTGCTGAGCACTGTGAAGGCACAATGGATACCTTTGTCTAAGGTGGGTAGTTTTCTTGGTAACTCCATGGATTGTTTCCAGAGGCAACGCGGGGAGTTTGAAGTCCAAATTAATAGCCTTGTTGGTCAAATTTCAGAAAATCCCTTCTGATGTCTGGATCAAGAGTGACGGTACTCTATGGCCTGGAAATAACACTCGGAGTCTCCCGGCGATGATACATGTTCTATGCATTTGTGCTATGTTGGTTGGCATATATAATTACTATTGCCGAGCTCTGATATCCTTTGGGTTTATCAAGGGAGTAGGTAATATCGGCCACGAATGGACCCTTGAAGGGAGAGGATTAAGAACTCCCACAATCCCGTGAGAATAATCCTAGTTATCAACACTAGGGCGTGGCGTGAGCTATATGAATTCTTTGGTCAATTAATTGACGCGAAGGATATTGTGGCCCATATGTGCACTACATTTTTGTAAACATCTCTAAAAGTTGCCTAACCCAAAATGCATGAAAAATGATCGCCCTAACAACTATAAGCTATTGCAGTAGAATTTCCAGAACAAGTACTTAACTATCTTCTGCAGCCCTTTTAGAAAGGACCACCCACCATCAACCTGGATGCTGCCTTTGAGGAGGTCAGCCTAGGTGGGTAGATGGCACGCGACATTAACCAAAGAGAGGCCACGAATTAGTGACTGTGAAGCATGAATACCGGTACGGTACATGGGTACAATACGATATGGGTGTGGCGATACGACAAATTTCAAAAAGCAAGATACGCGTACATTACGATATGGGTGTACAAAAAGACATTTCTAATCTCCACTCCTCATTATTTCACCATCGCCGCCGTTGCCGCCTCCTTGTCTCATGCCTCCCTTGGCTATGTTGCCGCTTTTTTTTTATCATCTTGCCGCTCCAACCTAAGAAAGTGAAAGAAATAGATTCGAGATAAGAAAATAGTAAACAGCGAGGGAGTTGCATACGCAGGTAAAGCCCTAACATTGTTGTGTTGTGGAAGCGTAGAGCTTACTTCACTAGACTACTCAACAAGTAGGTTGCATCTATGTTTTGGATTTCTATTAATCTGTAAAATTGTCGCTCTTGTTTGTTGGTTGGTTGGATATATGGATCTCTGGTTTCTAACATCTTATGGGTCT
This sequence comes from Scilla litardierei, assembly GCA_030789695.1. Lineage (NCBI taxonomy): Eukaryota > Viridiplantae > Streptophyta > Magnoliopsida > Asparagales > Asparagaceae > Scilla > Scilla litardierei. The sequence goes on along the minus strand of CM061140.1, from coordinate 143,129,044 downwards.
TAAGATGCATGATAGAGGAGGAGATCCATATATTGCGGATGCCCTCATATCCAACATTCAATATGACTGCACCATCCAACCAGTTTGACCATTTTCAGGTTCTCCAGTGACCAACAAGTGGGAATTCATAGATTACCAAAACTATATATAATAATTAACTATACAAAAATATTACTCATATTCATGCCAAACAAGAGAGTAAATATGAACATACATCTCTTTGATGATATATATATGAAGAAAACCATTCAATGTCATTGTTATTCTGGTCTAAAACATTCACGTTATGGTTTCCTTTATGGGAGAAATAATTAGTCTGCAAATAGGCATTAATTCAAGATAATTCACACTTCACTATTCTTCACTGTGCATTATAACTCCTTCCATCGAGAAGTTATAATAACTAAATATGTTGTTATGATAACTATAAAAACATTTATATAGTTATAATATATGTGACAAATAACATATCAATAAGTGCTTACTTATATGCATATAAAAATATATCTCATGCCACAATTAATAGGATTGATGAATTACATAAGTGTAAATTTCTTACATTCTCACACTTGACTTGAATAATCCTATTAATATCTTTATAGCATAATAATATTGCAACTATACTTCATGACCAAAATTTAATAGTCGCACTTTAACGAGTAACATAAATGTTTCTTTAAGAACCTTCAAAACATTTTACACTTTGTAAATTATTTTCTAGAAAAAACCTTATGCAAATAACTTTATGAATAGATATGTACTATTCCGAATCCAACATTTATTTTCTTCAAAAATAATTATCACATGACTTGGATATAATGTGCACATTTTATAAGTCATGCCTGAAATACTAACAAAACTAAAAAAATAAACATTATGTATAAAATCCTTACGATGATAAACAAAAATTTGCCACTGCATAGTCCCTGTTTCGGTATCATATGTATGTGGTTAACTCAATGGCATGAGTATTGTCGGGACCACCTTGACTGTATCCGTGATGAATACCGCAGTTTTAGTCCCCTCGTCAAAACTATGTTGCCTAGTTAAGCCTAGGATACGGTCAAACTATCAAACCTAATAGTTTGAACTTGGTTAGTCTCCATCGGTCTTTAGTCAAATAATGTTGGACTTCTTCCAACATCCTTTGGCCAAAGTTTTTCACTAAAGACCGAACCAACACGTGCGACACTGACTCTCTATAACAGGGGAGACGAATCCTTTCTTGGTCATTACTTTCCTTGCACGCTTCAAGTGTCACCCAACCAAAGACCTTTTGATAGACCTTGCCTCGAAGCTAGGTCAGAGATCTAAGTGACACCGTTCACGTACAGGTTTGTACAATGTCCTCAAGTCTAAGGACCAACTAGCCTATCATTATTGGGATTTTTTCACTGACAGATTTGTTATGTTAACCATGTGATAATTCTCGTTGAGTCATTCAGTGAACTCATTCTCCAATGAGCACCTGTGTCTCGTCTCCGATTCGCCAAGTCGAACGACCATGAGATCATCGTCACCACTCCATGGTGAAGACAAAGACACAATGGTATATCCGATGTTTCGATATCCTTTTCTCGAAACATCTACAACCATGAACGAATTTAGACTTATGATACTAACGATCAAACAATTTCCAATGATCGAGATCATCCTTTCGATACTCCTTTAACCTCACATTATGTCTCAGGACTTTACCTAAGTTCTAATGTCGACTACAATATTATTAACTTAGGTAAATTAATTCTTACCAAACAGCTTACTGTTATTTTGAACAAGACATTTTTACACGTACACAGAGATAAATTACCTCGAGGGCATACCCATCTCCCAACATCTCTCACTTGCACTCAGGCCCATTTATCCTGGTATCTCATATCACATTTACATATAAGTCTCTATAGACTTTATGTGACAGAGCCTTCGTGAGTGAATCTCTTTATTATAGACCTATGGAATTTCTATGTTCATGTTAGACCACACATTTGAATCTCATCCAAATAATTAACTTGGTTTCTTAGAATCCATAATATTTAGTTTTCCTAGATCTCATCTAGCTCATCGTACCTTACGAGAATAATCCAAAATAGCTATCGGTCAACTGCATGGTTCATAATCATTTCTGATGAAGTGTCAAACTCTTTGACCACCTTGTCAAAACATATGTTCCGGCTCTTTGATGCCTCACATGCTTTTTATTCGCTCGCACTGACAATGAAAACTCTCTGGATGATTCATATAATTTTGTTCTTCTAAATCATATCTAGAAAACATATTTTATATGTATACTCCAGTTTTCATAGTCATTATGAGTATTAACATTGAGTTTGATTCGAATAAATCTGTACACAGCTGTTGGGAACAAAGTTTCATCACAATCCATTTATAGGAGTTCTGATGATAACTATTCTCAACCAGCATAACGTATACTTCACTCTTTTCCATATGCACTAATTTTCTGTCTCGAAGATTCACTTGCAGCCAAAGGAAACACTTTCCTTGGGCACATCAACAAAGGTTTATACATTTGTTTACGTGCAAGGACCTTTTCGGATTGCATCAAGCCATTTCTTAGAGTCACTACTCCGAATGGCATCTTGGAAGTTGTCTAGGCCATCATCAACTATGATGTCTTGCTCGACTTTTCGTCTTACGAGACTCGAGTAATCCTTTGACTTCCTAAATTTGAGGAATGTCATATTGATAAGCCCCTCACAGAGCCTTATCAAGAACCTAGGCATTACTATCGGGGACTTAACCAAGATGAAAGATTGTAACTCAAAGTCACTTACCATGCATCGTAACATTTCTAATAAAGTGTGATTCATGCTCTCCAACACATCGATGTATTAAGAGACTTGTCCTGATAGAAAATCACATTTTCTTTTAATTACATAAGAATTATATAGCTAAGTATTCGACTCTTTGATCTGATCAAAGCAGTTCAAATGCCTCTGTTACTGTGTACTCTATTTTATCAGACTTATGTTTCATCAAGAACACGTGTCGTAATAAAATATGTATAACATATCTAGGCTAATTTAGACTTGGGTCTGTATACATCCGTATATATAAGACCGTGAGTTCTTCAACTCATTCTTCCACTGTCTTACAGAAGGAGTTTGGCCATCATACCTTTGAGACAAGACTTGCAAGTGTCTTTCGACTCATTATATACGAGAGATCAAAAACGCTCTTTATGTGACTTGTTAAGTCTGTTCTCATCGGTACGACCTAGTCTATTTTGACATAGATAAGTTTTCTATAACTTGTGCATCATATATTACCCTTAATACAATATCGTTAGACAAATTACTCACAGAACTTTGCTTCCGAAGCAAGGCGACGACATTCGCCAAAATGTGGTAGACATCCTCTATGGTCCAAGAAACAACAATTGCTTCTTTTTCCAACACGTAGACAATCTATTCCTTTTGTATAACGATTATCCTGAAATCGTGACATCAAATATGTCACATTTTCATTTCCTCCTATTATTATCTTTACTAATGATAGAAAAAATTATTTCTCAATTGACTTTCCTGAATGCCTTCTTCTTTTCTAAATCTCATTTAGATATTATACGTCTCAACACAAATAATAGCTGTGCAAGCATCTCATGTATCCAAATGCTTGAGCTTTACAACCTTGAGTGTGCTTAACAAGTTGCTCGTCTCAAGATCTGGTTGGGATACTTAGTCTTGCACCGCTCATGCATTCATCTTCGAGCCAAATAGTTTGCACAAAGTTCCACACATTGTAGATTGAATTGTGTTGGGTCTAGGGCTTCAAGGAAGTCATTGTCCTTGAGCCAGTTTAAGAAGGACACTTTAATGTCAGTGAGAACATAGTTTAGTCTATCAATTAGAATTTAAGCTGATATTTCTTTAACCAACCTTTTGACCAGTTAACTTATTCTCTTAGGATATTTTGTTTTGGATTCCATCGATAAACATAGAACTACCTTAGTTTAGCATATGTTCAATTTTAAATATAGATAGAATGGCTTTTATCTAACTATATCCTCCCACTATTTTGACGATCATTTTTAGCCATAATAATGAACGATTTAAATTAATTTAATTTAGTGGGAAAGGGATCGAACCACCCTGAGCCTTACAACCTTAAGTGTGCTCAATAAATTGCTTGACTCTGTGATTGGTAGAGGACTCTTCATCAATCATATCATATATGATTCCCTTATTGGGTTTTACCCCTAGCCACTTATGATCATAAGTGTGCTCATCCAAATCACAATGACTAGTCTAGTCTGACCCTTGTTTTCGTGTCTAGCCTAACTTGCACCGGCGGACGGTGTATGTGCATGACGCGACTGTTTGGTTTAAGTCTAGACTACATCTCATGTAATGAGAAGTTGGTTTCCATAAAGTAGCTATGACATAGCTTGAGTGTGCTCAACAACTATAACATAGAACCTGTAGTTGCCAACCTCTAAAACAAGGAGGGTTAATGATAATCTTGAAGAAGATTTTAAACGTAATTTACTAGATGTAATCGATAGTTTCACATAATCATAACTCGAATCCTTGCGGTTCAGCAGAACACGACCAGTGATTTGGCTAGGCCAGGATAATGATCCACAGTCGAGCTAGGTGATCCACACCACTAGTCAAAAAATGCTAGACCGGATCATAATCCATTGAAGGATACTAATTATTCATATGGGTGACATTGACTTGAAATGTCTTCATTAAAACAGTTAATCTTATCTGATGGGAATTGAATTCCACCCCAAGTGATTTTGATGATGAGCACACCAAATGGAGCTTAGTGTACTAACTACACTACAATTAAGTGTGCAGAATATGCGAAGCTTTACTCATACTCAAAGAAGTGCAAATCTACGCTCAAAGACAAGGACGAACGTGGCTAAGATCAAATGATGAAGCTCAAAGCTCAAATAGAACAAGAAGCTCAAGTGAAGCTCACATCTACTTCATAACACTGATCAAGCTTCCGAAGACGTGTCATAGTCTATAGTGAGTGTGTTGTGTATTTTTTAGGGTATTGTTAAAGCCAAATCATATAGACAAACACACACAGACACACACACACACACACACACAAACGATTTGAAAATGTTTTTGAATATCTTTTAAATCATCTTCAAAAATATTTTTGAGAGCTTTCTCTATTCGTCTTATAAATTCCGTAGTGAAACTCCACACACCCTGGAGTTAGCTACTTGTCTGACTAGCTGTGTTGCAGGAAAAACTCCTCTGGGAGTCGACTACCAGCTGAGAATCAAGATTTCCTGAAACACACTGGGAGTCGACTACCACTCCTAGGGAGTCGACTACCAGCTGTCAAAGTTTGACGTTTTGACTTGAATTTTGAAATATCGTTGAGCGATTTTCTCCATGATTTTTGGGACAAAAGTCAAAGTATTTTGAATTTCGAATTCTCAGATTTGTCCTATAAATAGAAGAACATTTTCATTGAGAAAAACACAACAACTATTGAATTCAAAATCTCTCGTGCAAACGCTATAAAATTCTAAGCTCTCATTCTTTCTTTAGCCAATTCTATTTTATTTGTGATCTTGCAAATTTTGTTATTATTTTTAAAGATCATACTCTCGTTTTATTGGCTAACTGTTTTTCAAATCCATATTAATTTTCTCTTGATTTTTTATTTAAAGGATTGTTGAAAAACATTAGATCTAGATCACAAAGAATTCATTCGTATCTTTGTGTGATCTAAAATCTCATTCTATCAAGCCACTACACACAATTTTGTCTATCATTCTTTGGCTATAGAATCTGGGTGTAAAACCAATCTCCACCAATTTATTGTGGTGAATTGGATATCTATTTTATTGTGTTGTTGTTGGAACACTAGACAAATCTAAGTGTTGCCAGTTGGAAATCCTGGTCAAGACTAGGTCGTTGGAAATCCTAACGAGTGGAGTTAGGTACTTGTATTTGCCAAGGCAGATAGTGGAAAATCTCGTACCGGATTGGTCGGGGACTGGACGTACCCAAAAGTTGTGGGAAACCAGGATAAAAATCCCTGTGTCTGTGATTGCTTATCTGTGTTTGTTTATCTTTGCTCTTACTTTATTATTTGCTAATTGATTTTCATCTATTGCAAAGATCAACTTACTTTTATCCGCTGTGAATATAATATTTGTATTACTTGCAATCTTATCTGTGCTTATAAATACTATGGGAGTCGACTACTGTTCATAGGGAGTTGACTACCTGCTGTGAAATTACTCTGTGTATTTTAAGATTATTTTGTTGATTAAGAACCAAGCGTAGATCGCTCAACTTGGTTTCTTAGGTAACATTAGAAGGACGTTTATTAACAATCGAAAAAGTTCACTATTTGCACAACACTATTCAACCCCCCCTTCTAGTGTTGTTTACCATCCACATGATCCAACACTTGATATCAGAGCAAGGCTACAAAGGTGATGGCGTCAACATCTTTTCACTCTGAAGGACTGAATACCATGCGACCACCACTGTTCAACGGAACCAACTACGCTAGCTAGAAGATCCGAATGAAGACTCACCTAGAGTCATTAGACATTGAAGCTTGGACCGTTACCAAAATCCCGTACATCGCACCTACCGACGTTGAGTTTGGGAAATGGTCTGTCGACAACAAGAAGAGAGCTAATCTCAATGCAAAAGCAATGAATGCACTATTTTGCGCCGCTACAGGAAATGAGTTCAATCGAGTCTCCCAATGTGAGACAGCACACCAAATATGGCATACTCTTCAGGTAAGTCACGAAGGAACCGAAAAGGTAAAAGAATCCCGCATAAATGTTTTACATTCAAAATTCGAATCTTTTAAAATGGAAGAAGGAGAGAGTATCACCGATGTGAATACTCGTTTTACTAATATTACAAATGAGCTCGCAAGATTAGGAAAGAAACTTTTCGAATATGAGCAGGTAATGAAGATACTAAGATCCCTCCGACCCGAGTGGAAGGGAAAGACAACTGCCATTCGGGAAGCTCACAATGTAAAAGACCTCACCATCGAAGAACTAATGGAAAATCTCATGACATATGAGATTGAGCTTGAAGAAGACAAGAAGATCGAAGAAAAACCAAAGGAGAAGAATCTCGCGTTCAAAGCCCAAGAAGAAGATTCCGATTACACGGACAAAGAAGACCATATCGCATTCATCTCAAATAACTTCAAAGAATTCATCACAAGTAAGTATGGAAAACGATTTTTTAGACCCACTAACTGTAGTGCCCTGTGAAGCTACTGCACATGTACTAGAGGGGGGTGAATAGTACTTTAAAATAATTAAGAACGTTAATCCTAACTATTGTACAAAACACAAACGACAATGCGGAATAAACAACAATCGACAAGAATTAACAAACGCAAACAAAGCATGTAACGGGTTCGGATCCACCCAAGTCTCCCCGACTTGTTCCCGGTGATCCTACGTCCCAACCACACGGATCCCCTCCGGATACTTGAGTTAGAAACCACTAACCCAAGATTTTGCACTATGAAATTCTTGTGAAAAACCTTCACAAGACCAAATCATACACAATGTAAATGTGACTTTTACAACCCGGGATCACACTCTCTCTCACAACCGAGAGACACAATTGCAATATCAATTGAAATGAAATAATGAAACACTTACCACAAAATCCTATGCCTTGAGTATACTTACCAAATTAGGGCAAAGAGGGATTTTGAGGAAGAAGATGTCACCAAACCCTAGCTCCAAGAAGTTGATCAGCAATGGAAGCCTAGGGTGGAGTATGGTGACTAGAGTCAAGCTCTTGGCTTGAAAGGCTCACAATGGAGAGAATCTCTCTTGAGGAATTTGGCTCAAAGAGTGAAGGAGAGATTCTTGTGAGGAAGAGAGAGCTTGGAAATAGCTTGAGAAAACTCTTCTCTTAGGTCTGAAATAAATTTGATAATGGACCTCTAACCTTGCCTCAAACAAAGTAGGTTTGTATTTATAGAGGCAAGAAAAATCGTGCTCAAAAGATTCCCAACGGTCATATTTCTGAAGCAGTTAGTCGGTCTCAGAATGATCACTGACCGACTAGATTGGCAACTAGTCGGTCGGTGATTCTTCATAAACCGACTAACAGGCACACAGCCAAACGAGAAAGTTCCAGGCAACATGAACTAATCGGTCTAAGAAGACTTGCCAACCGACTAGTTTCACAACTAGTCGGTCGGTGAGTGTTCTTTGACCGACTAAGAGATGAAATCAAAGTAGCTGAATACAAGTTACACTAGTCGGTCTAAGAACAAATTCCAACCGATTAGTTTCACAACTAGTCGGTCGATGAATGTTCTTGGACCGACTAACTGTAAACAGTAACTCAGGCTGTACAGAGGCAATGATAACTAGTCGGTCTGAGAAGGATTCTTAACCGACTAGATCGTCATCTAGTCTGTCAGTGAACCTTCTTTGACCGACTAATTGATCAACAGTGCCAGGCTGAAATGAGCAAGGGCATCTAGTCGGTTCATGAAGAGTTGTCGACCGATTAGATCGTCATCTAGTCGGTTGGTACTCCTTCTTGAACCAACTAAGATGCACTAGAAGCCGAGGGAAGAAGCGATAGTCTTCGGGAAATTTTCTAATAGCTTCTATGATAATCCTAACTCTAAGATATGAGCGAAATGAAGATTATAATGTAAGTCCTACTTAAGGCTTAACATTCTAATCTATGAAGCTAGACGACAATAAATAATACATGACGAACCGTCTTCAAAGCTTCAATCTTCACTCTTGACTTCAATAAAACTCCTTGAGCTTCAACGAAGCTGCAAGGCTCACGATCACACGTTTGAGAAGTCTCGAGACGTCGCTTTTGATGTACGTATTCTTTTGGCGACGATCTCCATAACTGCGCTCACAAACAGTTAGTACACGATATTTATGTTTGCTCATCATCCAAAACCAAATCCGGGGAATCAATACTCAACACTAACGATATTATTTGTTTTGGTTGCAATAAACCAGGGCACGTCAAGAGAGACTGTCCATTGGAGAGAAACAATCGTGATTCCAGAGATCGTGGGAAGAACAAAGACAATAATGAAAAGAGAAACAATGGAAGAAACAAATTCCGACGACCAAAGAAGGAAGCTTACACAGCCTTCGACCAGAGCGACGATTCCTCATCCGATGAATCCTCAGCAGAAGATAACGATGAAAGAAGAGAAAGAGCACACATGTGCTTCATGGCATCCACATCCTCCAAGGTAAGCTCGCATCATGATTCATCTAGTGACAATGATTCGTCATCAAGTGATGCTGAAGACATGGATTATAGGGGGAGCATATAAGGAGCTATGCAAAATGCATGAAAAGCTCATAAAAGAACATAGAAGAACACTCAGAAATATTAAAAAGGACACTAAAGAAAAAGAAGAAATCATTAAAGAAAATAGTCTCCTTAAAGAAAAGAATGATTTCCTGCAAAAAGATATTTCATTGGTAAATGAAAAAGTTGAGAATCTGAATAATCTTCTCGTATCTGTCAAAGATAAATACGCCGCTACGATGAAAATTATTGAGAATTTTAACAAAGGAAAAGGGAAGCTAGATAGTATAATAAAAGATCAAAAAGCCTCATCTAGCAAAACCGGACTCGGTTATGATTCACATCATACCAAGAAACGGGTTAATCATACTAGGATGCATCATTCTAACGATAATTTTTTGAGCATCTGGATACCAAAGAAATTATCTGATCAACAAAGGAAAAGGTACGCTACCGACTTTGTTCAACAAATTCATTTAAACAAAAATTATAAATATGTTGTTCATGAAGAAACTAAACCATACTGGGTTTGGCTTCCTAAAGACTAACTCCTCGGACTCAAAAGAAAAAGAGTACCATAAACGTTTATTTTTTTCAGGTACTCCAAAGAAACAAAGAGGAGAAATCAAGATCCAAACGACTGATAACTGGATCAGAACAAAAGCGCTCTTTTACAAATTAATCATTTTTTTGCAAAATATACATGCGTAAATTTATTTAAATAAGTTAATGACTTTTATATGTTTACATTATACTCTTAAAAACTTTTCTTGTTCAGAAAACGCACTCAAACTTGGATCAAAACCCCATCGGGATGAGAAAACGACTCAACCCAGTAGGGAGTCGACTACCTACATGAGGGAGTCGACTACCAGCGTGTATGCGGATTTCTGGGTTTGTTTTTTGACTAACTCCTATTGGGTTCTATAGAGTTAATGGGTTCATATCCACAAAGGCAACTTATACCCAATAAGCTAAAACTCTATCCTAACCATCCAATACTTGATCCTAAGGCCATCATTCTTCACCATCTTTCATCCTATGTTAAAACCCCCCAAGAGAAACCCTAGGGTAGCCGATTACCCCCTTTCCTCTCTCTCTCTCTCTCTCTCTCTCTCTCTCTCTCTCTCTCTCTCTCTCTCTCTCTCTCTCTCTCACAATTTCATCTTGGTGCTTGGGTTGCTTGGAGCTCTTTCAACTTCATCTCCTTCTCAAATTACTCAAGGTAAAAACTTTTTTACTTCATGATTTTTACTTCATCATTTATTCTTTCTTGCTTATCTAGTATTGTAAAAATCTTGTTTTTACTCTATCTAGATGCCTCTCAAGGGAATATTTTCCAAGAAGAGAAAAACCTCATCTGAAATTGACTCTGAGAAAGAAACCATTTTACCCTATCTGTTCAAGAACACTACATATAAACACTTCATTAAAATCTCTAAGAAACCCATCCTCCATGAACGTTTTGTTAAGCTTGATGATGTTGTAAACTATGGCATTGATAGCTTACTAGATTTTCAGAACTTGGCCAACCTATTTTCCTCGGAAAACACTTATCTTTGCTATCCCAGACTTGTGCACTTGTTCTATGCTAATATGGATTACGATCTTGCTAAAAGCCGCTTTATAACCAAAGTTCTTGATACAAAACTTGCCATTACTATTAAATCTCTTGGATAAGCCCTAGGAATTCCATATTCTGGCATGTTGCTTGATAAAATAGAAATGACTGAAGGAAGTATTCTAGAGATAATGTATTTGCCAGGAAGACATTTTCAGACTAAACTTCCATGTAGCGATCTTCGCTATCCGGCAAGAATTCTGGCAAATATTTTATCCTATAATATTACTCAAAAATCTGGAAGTCATTCTATCCTATCTGAGAAGCAGGCCAAATGTATCTATGTTATACTAGGTAACATCCGCATCAATTGGGCCAAAGTTATCATGGATTTTATTCTTGCTTCAGCTTCTTCTGATAGACCCGCATCCACCTTAGCTCATGGGCACTATCTCACAATCTTGTTTATTAGCTATAATGTGCCTTTGGATCATGAAACCTCAATTCTAGAACCGGCTCGAGTTTTTGATGTTCATGCACTTGGAAGAATGAATCTACACCATGATCTTGATGAGAACATTCCCGAAGAAAAACTTGCAGCTGAAGGAGGATCATCATCCTCCAAGGGAGGTAAGAAAATTGTTGTTTCAGATTCTGAGGAGGAAGAACAAGGAGAAGAAGGAAAAGGAAGCGAAGAAGAAGAAGAAGAAGAAGAAGCACCGGCGTATATTCTTGAACTTCAAGAGATGCTTCTAAAGAAAATTGGGAAATTGAAGATATCACAAGAGAAAGGCTTTGAAGACCTTAACCGAAAGGTGGACGACCTTAAGGAGCTCGTCGTGAAAAGCAAAAAAATGACGGAGGACACGCTTGTCAGGATCCTTGATGAGATCAAGGAACTGAAGAAGAACGGCGGTCATCCTTAGCTTTTCTTAAAAACAATGGTTTTTCAAAACAATGGTTTTCAAAAACTATGTCTTTAAAACTTATGGTTTGTAATAACTCTTTAATTGTGTGATGCTTGCTACTATGAACTTATCCATCATGCAATATATTAGTTGCTCTTATAACTAACATCTCTCTTGCAGGAATAGGAAATTGAATTCCCCTCCTAATCATATTATGATTCATATGTTATAGTACTTTGTCATTGAAATATTTTTTTGTTGATGACAAGGGGGAGAAAAATATGAAATGCAAAAATGAAATCATATGTATTGTATTGTTTTGCTAAACGACTTCGATGCAGGGGGAGAACAGCATCAAAGCAGGGGGAGTAAGTATACTTTCATGTATTTTCAAATTTCAACTTACTTCATTTTTTTTCATTTGGGTGTCATCATCAAAAATGGGGAGAGTGATGGGAATTGAATTCCACCCTAAGTGATTTTGATGATGAGCACACCAAATGAAGCTTAGTGTACTAACTACACTACAATTAAGTGTGCAGAATATGTGAAGCTTTACTCATACTCAAAGAAGCGCAAATCTACGCTCAAAGACAAGGACGAACGTGGCTAAGATCAAATGATGAAGCTCAAAGCTCAAATTGAACAAGAAGCTCAAGTGAAGCTCACATCTACTTCATCAAACTGATCAAGCTTCCGAAGACGTGTCCTAGTCTATAGTGAGTGTGTTGTGTCTTTTTTAGGGTATTGTTAAAGCCAAATCATATAGACAAACACACACACACACACAAACGATTTGAAAATACTTTTGAATATCTTTTAAATCATCTTCAAAAATGTTTTTGAGAGCTTTCTCTAGTCGTCTTATAAATTCCGTAGTGAAACTCCACACACCTTGGAGTTAGCTACTTGTTTGACTAGCTGTGTCGCAGGAAAAACTCCTCTGGGAGTCGACTACCAAAGGTAGGGAGTCGACTACCAGCTAAGAATCAAGATTTTCTGAAACACACTGGGAGTCGACTACCACTCCTAGGGAGTCGACTACCAGCTGTCAAAGTTTGACATTTTTGACTTGAATTTTGAAATATCGTTGAGCGATTTTCTCCATGATTTTTGGGACAAAAGTCAAAGTATTTTGAATTTCGAATTCTCAGATTTGTCCTATAAATAGAAGACAATTTTCATTGAGAAAAACACAACAACTATTGAATTCAAAATCTCTCGTGCAAACGCTCTAAAATTCTAAGCTCTCATTCTTTCTTTAGCCAATTCTATTTTATTTGTGATCTTGCAAATTCTGTTATTATTTTTAAAGATCATACTCTCGTTTTATTGGCTAACTATTTTTCAAATCCGTATTACTTTTCTCTTGATTTTTTGTTTAAAGGATTTTTGAAAAACATTAGATCTAGATCACAAAGAATTCATTCGTATCTTTGTGTGATCTAGAATCTCATTCTATCAAGCCACTACACACAATTTTGTCTATCATTGTTTGGCTATAGAATCTGGGTGTAAAACCAATCTCCACCAATTTATTGTGGTGAATTGGATATCTATTTTATTGTGTTGTTGTTGGAACACTAGACAAGTCTTAGTGTTGCCAGTTGGAAATCCTGGTCAAGACTAGGTCGTTGGAAATCCTAACGAGTGGAGTTAGGTACTTGTATTTGCCAAGGCAGATAGTGGAAAATCTCGTACCTGATTGGTCGGGGACTGGACGTACCCAAAAGTTGTGGGGAACCAGGATAAAAATTCTTGTGTCTGCGATTGCTTATCTGTGTTCGTTTATCTTTGCTCTTACTTTATTATTTGCTAATTGCTATTCATCTATTGCAAATATCAACTTACTTTTATCCGCTGTGAATATAATATTTGTATTACTTGCAATCTTATCTGTGCTTATAAATACTCTGGGAGTCGACTACTATTCATAGGGAGTCGACTACCTGCTGTGAAATTACTCTGTGTATTTTAAGATTATTTTGTTGATTAAGAACCAAGCGTAGATCGCTCTACTTGGTTTCTTAGGCAACATTAGAAGGGCGTTTATTAACAATCGAAAAAGTTCACTATTTGCACAACACTATTCAACCCACCTTCTAGTGTTGTTTGCCATCCACAGGATCCAACATTATCAACTTGTTGAATCCTAAAATTCAAAATTATTAGGATTGGTTAATAATGTTATGAAGGGAAAAGCGTAGGGTAAAAGGTGTAGACGGTTAGGAGCCCCCGCTCTTATATATATAGCATTCAATGATGGGTGGATACCCAATGGGCCCAATGGGCCTATTTACAACACTTTCCCTAATCCAACCAATCATGAAATAAGAGGTGGATTCTTCAAGATCCAAGTTAGGATAACTGCCTTGTTAAATAAAGAACAGTTTCTCCATAACTTTCCATGTTTTACGGATGTGTCGAGGGGTGGATACTTTAGGATCCAGAGTCAACGTAGGTTGCCTCGTCAAACCCTTGACTATGGAAAACTCTGTGGGAAAAATCAATAGCCAAGGGAAAAGAATACAACACTACTGTTGATTCCCCATCATCTGACCAAGCTTCAGGCTTGCAGATTTCCTATGTATCTATACATTCATAGTTCTCTCATCCTGACACAATTTACATTTTCTCACTCTCCTCATCCCAATCCGACTTACTAGTTTCTTAAAGATACTAGTAGGAAGGGATTTGGTAAGTAAATCCGCCAAGTTATTACAATATTGGATCTTCTGTACCTCAATATGCTTTTGCATCTGAAGGTCATGCGTCCAGAAGAACTTGGGAGAGATATGATTCGTCTTGTCGCCTTTGATGTAGCTGTCCTGTAGTTGGGCTATACATGCTACATTATCTTCATAGATTGTAGTAGGCTCAAGAGCACCGGGCTTCAGGCCGATAGATGTGAGAATGTGCTGGATCACAAAACGTAGCCAGAAGCTCTCTTTACTTGTTTCATGGATTGCTAGAAGTTCTGAATGTGTGGATGAGACGGTCGTTATGGTCTGCTTCACAGATCTCCATGATATGGCAGTGCCGCCATAAATGAACAGGTATCCGGTCTGAGACTTCTCTGTATGAGAATCAAATCTGTAACCTGCATCAGCGTAACCAACTAAACCTGTTGTTGCCCCTTTCCTGTAGAATAGACATAAGTCTATGGACCCTTGGAGGTAGCGTAGAAGATGCTTAACTTTGGCCCAGTGCCGCGTGTAGGTGCAACACTATATCTGGCTAGTAAGTTGACTGCAAATTTTATGTCAGGACGAGTGCAGTTAGCCAGGTAAAGGAGTGCACCAATAGCACTTAAATAAGGCACATCAGGGCCTAGTACTTCCTCCCCCTTTTCCAGCGGTCGAAAGGGGTCTTCATGTACATCCAATGATCTCATGACCATAGGGGTACTGATGGGGTGGCACTTATCCATTTGGAACTTTTTCAGTAAGTTCGATGTATAAGTTAACTGATGTAACATGATCTCATCGTTAAGTTGCTCTATTTGAAGACCTAAACAAAATTTTGACTTTGTGAGGTCTTTCCTCGAAAGTTTCTGTTAAGCTTCTAGAAATATCAGTGATCTCTCCAGGAGATCCGATGAGGTTCAATTCGTCCACATAGACGGCTATAATGACAAATCATGTTGCCTTTGCTCTAATAAATATGCAAGGACAGACTGGGTCATCTGCAAATCCTTGACTTGCAAGGAATTCGCTCAGTCTGCTATACCACATCCTTCCAGATTGTTTCAGACCATATAATGATCTTTGCAGTTTCACTGAGTAGACGTCACGTTGTCTCTCTTTTAGTGCTGCAGGCAAAGAATAACCGTCAGGCAATCTCATAAGATGTCTCGGTCTAAATTGCCATATAGGTATGCAGTCACGACGTCTATAAGCTACATATCCAAACCTTTTTGAGCTGTTAAGCCAATAAGGAATCGAAAGGTGATCGCGTCCATGACCGGGGAGTATGTGGCGTCAAAATCCAGCCCTGGACGTTGGGTAAAACCCTGTGCTACAAGCCTTACTTTGTAGCGAAGATCTCATTCTGTTCAGTTCTTTTTCTAACAAATACCCATTTATAACCCACAGGTTTTACACCTTTTGGTGGTTGGACAATTGGTCCGAAGACCTTGCGTTTAGTGAGTGAATCCAACTCCACTTCTATTGCCGCTTTCCACTTTGGCCAATCATCTCTGTTTTGACATTCTGTCAAAGAGTGTGGTTCAATATCATCGTCGCAGTACATGACGTTGATGGCAATATTACATGCAAATGTGTCATCTATAATGGTGCTCTTTCTGTTCCAATACTCCCCGGTTCGTACATAATATATTGAAACTTCATTTTCTCCCGGGTTTTCCTCTTTTTGAGAGTTTGGAAGAGATGTGGGAGCAGGGCTTATAGAAGCATCCTGTGGTGGTATTGTTTGACCATTGCCAAGGGTCCTACTCTTTCGAGGGACTTGATCCTTGGATCCTGGTGGTCGTCCTCTCTTTTTAAGAGGTCCAACCATCTCTGCTACAGGCGGATTGCATCCATTTTGCGGTATGTCAATCCTAGCTGGAGTGTTAACAGTAGGGACATGTGATCTGACAATCTTCTGCTTGTCAGTAAATTTGTCCGGCAAGAGATGGACAGTGTTTTGGATATGGAGAATCTTCAGGACCTCATCCTCACACTGGCTTGTAGGCGGATCAAAGTGACTTAATTTCTGTGTATCCCAAGAGATACTCTTTGAAGCTTCAGGCTTCTTGGTTTGTAAGCCTAGTCTTGAAAATGATGTTTCATCAAATTCAGAGTCTTCTAGATGTGCCTTGAAAACGTCTATCGTAAGGGGGTCTAGGAATCTTATTATGGAGGGTGTGTCAAACCTAACATAAATGCCTAGACGACGTTGTGGACCTATCTTTGTCCTTTGTGGCGATGCTATGGAGACGTATATTGCATAACCAAATATTCTCAAATGTGAGACAATTGGTGGTACTCCAAGTGCTAATTGCATAGGAGAAGATGACTGACCTTCAGAAGGTCTGTATTTTATTAAAGATGCAGCATGCAATATTGCATGACCCCATGCATTCACCGGCAACGGGGATTGAAGTAGTAATGGACGAGCAATTCATTGCAGTCTCTTTATTAGAGATTCTGCTAACCCATTTTGGGTGTGAACATGCGCTACAGGATGTTCAACTTCAATGCCCGATGCTTGGCAATAGTCTAGAAAAACAAACTCCCCCATATTATCCAGACGAAGTTTCTTTATCTGGTTATTGGGGAAGTGTGCTCGCAACTTGATTATCTGAGCTAAAAGCTTAGAAAATGCCAAGTTACGGGTGGACAGTAGACACACATGTGACCACTTAGTAGATGCATCTATCATGACCATAAAGTACCTGAAGGGACCACTTAATGGGTGTATAGGCCTACAAATGTCCCCATGGATTCTCTCCAGAAAGCTAGGAGACTCCAAGTCCACTTTAAGTGGAGAGGGTCTCGTTATTAGTTTACCTTTGTAACAGGGTGGACATGGGAAATTACCTTTTTGAAGAATCTTCAGGTTCTTTAAATTTATACCCGTTGAGCTATTTATGATGCGGTACATCATAACAGATCCAGGGTGTCCCAGTTGACTATGTCAGAGTTGGAATTCTGGTATTTGAGGGCACTGCAGGTGCTCCGTCATGTACACTTCTGGAGAGTGAATACTTGTCTAGTAGAGACCCGTGAGGAGTCCCTCGATACGTTCCACAATAGTTTTTTTACCATTTGTAAGAGACGTTAGGTGCAAGTATTCTTTTTTATTATCCTCGACCGTCTCTAAGTGATACCCGTTTAAACGGATATCTTTAAAACTAAGAAGATTTCGGATCGATTTAGGTGTGTATAGCGCATCTCTAAGTTTAATGTGTGTGTTATTGGGGAGCAAAATGATTGCTTCCCCTTATCCTTCTATTATGTCAGCTGGTCTTGCGATTGTTCTCAATGGACCAGAGTAACTACCAATGCTCATAAAGTAGTCTATACACTGAAGAATAGAGTACGTTGACGGACTGTCTACTAGGCATATAGATTCCATATCTAAAAATGAAAAGCATTCAATAAATAATACGAAAAGAGAATACTTTCATTAATATTTAAAATCTGACAAACAATGTAGCTAACTTGTAATAGAAAGACATAAACTACGATACAGTGCTAGAAAGTAAGATACAGATGGTCCATGACTACAAAGTGTTGTCATTCATGAAATCTTCTGGATTCCATGCAGTAGCTGGTAACACTGCCCCATCTATCAAGTTTGTCTTCTTGAGACTTGCCTGGTAGAGGTCCTGTAGGTGTCTGGATGTGCGACAGTTTCTGGACCCATGGCCAGTCACTCTGCATCTAGAGCATTTATCCTTCCAGTCTTTCTTCGAAGGACCACCTTTATTAGGCGTCCGATGTTGCTTCTTTGCCACGAACTTCTGGTTCTGTGGAGGAGCCTGAGGAGTAGCATGTTTCCGCTGCTTCAGTTCTTTCCATTTCTGGAACTTTGCCTTTTTATACATCTTCTTCTTCTGGAAAGACTGGAAAAGTGCCTCTGCAGGAGGTAGAAGTGGAGTGGAGCCAGGAGGGCGTAGATTGTAAGTGGTAATCAATAACTCTCTGTTCTGTACAGCCATTAGTAGGCATAAGAGCAGATCGGAATACTTTTGTGAAATTTCGTTCACGGTACTGTTGCATGAGGATCATGTAATTCTCATGAAAAGATGTAAACGTCTTCTCTAGCAACATCCTCTCAGGCACATTCTCACCACACAACTTCAGGCGTGAGGTGATTCGGAATAATGCTGAGTTATACTCAGCTACAGATTTGTAATCCTGTATGCGGAGGTGAGTCCACTCGTAGTGTGCAAGAGGGAGTATGGCATCCCTTTGATGTCTGTACCTCTCCTCAAGTGTAGTCCACAGCTCATAGGGATCCTCTACAGTAAGATACTCTTCCTTCAGGGTCGAGTCTAAGTGTTTCCTGATATAAATAATGGCTTTCGCCTTAATTATATCAGAAACTTCTTCTGCAGTAGGGGCTTCTTTAGAAGCATCCTTTTCAGCTGTGGCAGTACTTATTGTTACCTTTGTTGTGGGTGTTAGATTCAACCCATGAGAGTGCCGGTGAAACTTCAGGTCCAGCTGCCAACTCAAGTAGTTCGACACATCAGCCTTCAGGACCAAGAAATCAACATTAGCATGTCTGGCCATCTGTGCAATCTATCAACATAAAAATAACATGAATTATTTGACTATTAAAGTTAAACATCCACGCATTTAATATAAGTAAAGAATTAATTTAGAACTATGGGGATCAGCCAGCCGAGCATTAAAAAGAAAAAGAAAAGGTCCGAAGATATATCACATAAATAAAAAAAGTGCATAAAATAAAGACAAATTGGGAACTTTAAGAAAATCCGCTTTCTCTTTATGCTAGCATCTTCATCTCCATGGGGTGGTCCTTCAGCTTTGACTTTTACATTTATAACCTCACATACAAGTTCTCTCAAAAAGAAAAAAATTGCAGAAAAAGGGAAAAGTGTCGGAAACCTAGCTGATCCCCAAAAACTGTTGGAATTTCATAATTCCATATTTTTATTCTCATATGGTTTTGATATGATGACAAACACATTCAGTGCTACTAACTCTATGTATGTAGATACAAATAAATGCTGAGTTCCACACATTCAGATATCTTCATGCATATTCAAACTGATATATCATAGTTCATGAAGCTGGAAAGGCAAAGACACCTACATCCACGACTTGGATATATAATCACTTGAAAAGGATCCCCTGCAAAGAAGCTTCTCAGATTCAGTTACAGATGTAGTCCTATCTACGGCTTTATGTAATCAATGTAAAATTTACTTTATTAGAGTTACAAAGCCTTGTGATAATATGTCTTAGTCACTTAGGTTCCATTACTCAGAGATCTACACTTCCCAATTTCGAAAATTCGTAACTTTGAAAATTGACAATCAATAACCCCATTTGGTCGACCAATTTTAAATCTTCGAATTTGACTATGGGATTACATATGCAAACTCTCCTAACCATGCAGATTCTGGATCTGTCTTCCAATGGTCAAAATTCCCTCTCTAAATTTTGGTCGACCAATTTGGTCTTTTTAGTCGACCAATTTCAAAACTAGCCGTTTTGGCCCCAAATTTTCAGGGACGGTTCATGACCATTTTCCAACGTTACTTGCACTCTCCAACCGTCCCTAAACACTATAAATAAAGGGGTAGACCCTCTCTTTCACTTCACACAACTTTCCTCTTTCTTTCTTTTCTAGAATTGTTGATTCTAAGCAATCTTGCCTTAGTTGTTCTCATTCTCATTTGCAAGAATAAATCCATAAATTTCTCTCTTCTTATGAGAACGGAAGAACTTCAAGATTCTTAATCATAAGTCTTTTGAGAATTGAAGTTTTCTTCCTTAAAGCAATTTTGCCCTTTTCAACATCAGCTTGGAAAGCTGTTTATGTTCATAATTGCAAGAAGAAATCGATTGATCTCTCTCTTCTTTTATGAACCAGAGAACTTCAAGTATTGTTCTTCATTACATATCATATACATCTTGAAGTCTCTCTCTAAACACCATCCTTGAATTTCATTCTAAATTCATAACAAGGCTATAGGTGTTTTTCTATTTTCATTATTTAACAGGTTTGAATCTCTGTCTAGAGATTATACAAAGTTTGGGACACTGGGAGTGTTTCCATTTCTGTAAGTTTGTGCTTGCGGGGCAAGTGATTATAGTGGATTAAAATCTCTACTGGGAGTAGAGGACTGGAGTAGGATCACAAGGATCCGAACCAGGATAAATCTCTGTGTTTGCGATTGATTTATTTTTCAGTACTTGTCATTTTATTTCTGTGCCATCTTTGCAAAATCAGTAACGTTTTATTTGCAACAGTTTTTATTATATACATTATTCACCCCCTCTAGTGTATTGATCCATACAGGCTTCAAATTACATTTGGATAGTCTAATAGTACATCCATGCAGATATTATATACATATACAACCACACAGATATATGACATCACAGGTATAGATTTAAAAATAATCTAACAAGTGAAGTGTGTGCTCAAATTTCTAATAATAGAATTTAAAACATGTAATTATAATCCATTTTGTATCTTTATTTATTTTTTCGACCAACTCTATCACAATTAAATATTTCTTTAATTAGTGGGCTTTAGAGGCCCAAATAATTTAAAAAGATATTTTTTGTGAAAAATAGACTAATTTTCGGGCTTTAGAGCCAAAAAACAACCAAGAAAGAGTTAATGAGCCTCCTCCAAAATAGCCCGTTAAGGGCTAGGGTTTCGAAAAAACCCTTGGGAGAGGGGGGCACGGCGGCCGCCGTGGCGGCTGGCCGTGCCCTGTGGGCACGGTCGGCGGCGACTGCCGGGGCGATCGCCGCGCCCTTTCAGGCACGGCCTGGCCATCCCCATAGGCGCGGCCGACCATGCCCTTTTGGGCATGGCCTGGCCGTGCACGAAGGCACGGCCGCCGCGCCTTCAGGGCGCGGCCATGGAGCATAAAAAGACCAATTTTTTTAATGTTTTTTAGACATGCAGATCTAAAAATATGATTTTTATCGTGTTCATAAACTACGTGATCTAAAACATGCAGATCTACATGAAAAGCAAGTCTAGATCTAAAAGAATTGAGGATTTACCTTTTAGTAATGTCCTGATCAACTATAAGGATTTATTAATATCAACGTGCTATCCTAATCTGGCATTAGCAATTTAAAATTTTTGTTGTAACAATTTAAATCATAGCCTCTTCAAAATTATTATTATAACAATTAAATTAATAATTATTGGAGAGGGCTATTTTAATCAATTATTAGGATTTTAATTTGTTACAATAATTTTAAATCATAGCATGTGGATCAAAATTATCTAATAATTTTCTGAAAGCTTTTAATGGCTATCTAAAAAGTTACTCTTGAATTATCACATAATCAACAAGTACTTAAATAACCATTAAAATTATCAACAAAACAATTTAGCATGATAACAGATCAACTAAAAAATTATCTCATTAAATTTAGCTAAGCATGCAACTTAAAATTATCATATAAAACTAAGTAACATAAAAAATTATCATATAATTATACAGATCTAATTTTTAAAATTATCACATGATTTTAAAATTAGATCTAACTTTCAAAAAAACAATTTTTCGAAAATAAAAATTAACATGAAACGAAAATTTAATAGTTTAATTAAAAACCTTCATCTAATGGAGAAACATGATGTATCATATACATTTTATAATTGCAAAAACTATAGATCAAGTAGACATGGCTCTGATACCACTGTAAGGTTTTCTGGGTCCTTAAGGCTATAAAATCGACGTCTGGCCTAAGTTGGTCGGACAACGAAATCATAAAAGCAGCGGAAAAACAGATCTTAAAACAATTTTAAGTCTAGACCGAAAGAGTTAACGCTAGCCAGAATCTCTACTGTCTCAGGGTTGGGTCCGACCAACCCCTAATGATAGATCTATCAACCTATTTGTAATTATAAATGCATGTTTAATTAAACTACATACCTTCCACTTCGTTTTCACAGAATACGAAGCATCATTTTCAGCAACGTTTCTTTATCTCCGAAGAGATGCCCCGCGTCACTTCTCCCGAGCCGAACCACGTCCCGAGGCAAGCAACACCCTATCACCGAGCCAACAACGTGCCAAAGAAAGTTTCACCTTGAGTGGATCCTTTGTCAAGACTTCGGATCCAATCCGAACTCCTTCGTAGCTTTGCTAGAGCCCGATCAGGAGTCAGGAAGAATTAGGAAGAAGAGGGAATATTTAATTTAAGCCGAGATCCGAGCTTGCTCACGTTTAATGGAGCTACTCAGATCTAGAGCTTGATATGAGTTTTTAAGAAAGGGGTTGGCCCCTATTTATATAGACTGCTGACCCCTCCCCTTCTCATCATATCTGATGTGAGACTAAATGTTTTGGAGGAAAAAATTAATTAAAGTTTGTCTTTCACAAATGCCAATTTTTAGGGAATTTTTCCTCCCTCATCATTGAGCTTCGCAAGTGATACAACCTATCAAATCGAAGAGCATTGAACGTTGAATGCATAGAAACAAATGGGGCTCAATTCCGACTTCGTTTGACCCTGTAAACGGCATCACAAAGTTCAGCAAAACCCCATTTTTGCTGAAAATTCCAGCCGCCAAAGAGAATCTAGGGTATCTCAACCCCGTGGGCCCCATAATGGGGCCCACTCGCATCCTCTTCCAGCTGGGCAGAACCCAGCCAGTCCGGGCTGGGTTCCCAGGCCCAGCGCTTGGGCTTGGGCGCCCTAGGCCGAGGCGGGCGCTGGGCACCAGGGCCCGGTGCCTGGGCCTGGGCACCCTAGGCCCAAGCGTCGGGGCCTGGCACCCAGGTGCCTGGGCCTGGCCTCGGCCCGGGCGCCTGGACCTTGTGCCTAGGCCGAGCCTGGGTGCTCAGGCTTGTGCACCCAGACCTAGTTCGGCATGGGCTGGTCTCATGACCAGTTTGGGCATGTGTATGAGGCTTTTGTCGTTTTGGCCCTTATTTGCTTTCTAGTTTTCTATTTAAAACTCATTTTAAATAGACTTTCTGGGCCCGTATGGACTCTAATTTGAGCACAGTTTTCTCCCCAACTTTCGTGAAAAAATCCTCTTCATTTCTATGCATTTATTATAAAATATAATTGTAAACATTTTACAATATATATATTATTTAATATTAAAATTTATTTGCATCAAATACAAATGAACTGAGGGCATACATCCCTCAACATGTTTTTACTAAGGTGAATAATTCCCCCCCACCCCTCAGTTTTGGGTTTTTTGACTAAAAACTTTCAGTAGCAAAAATCTTAGCTTCGGGTTACTAAGGTGATTGATTTTTTCCTTCCGCTTCGGTTTTTGAATCACAAAAATTGAATAGCTATCAATATGTTTTTATCGAGTATCAATTTAAGCAGAAATCCAATCGGTTTCTGGATCACAAAAATCTCACCTTATGTTTTTCTCTCATCATCACAAAAATCGAACTAAGGCTCTGTTCTTTTGCAAGCACTATTCCGCAAGTTTAGCACTATTCATGTGCAATCCCGATTCAATTTTGTGTGGCCTGTTCTTTTGAGGATTGGGGTTTTTGGGAATCTTGTCCGACGTGGCGCTCGAACGAGGATTCCTAACTTCGATTTCATTCTCTCTGCAATTTGTGCAGATTACAGATGATTCCCAAGCAAAGGTGGGCCCCTATCTCTCCATTTGACCAATTGGAGCAGCGTTTTTGTTTTTTCTTCTTTTTTGCATTTACTGCAGCGCAGCGCATGAGAAGGTGGGTCCCCTGCTATAAACACATATGATTAGATATTTCGTACTCATTTAATTATTTTAATTATTAATTAGTGTTATGAATAGGTCCATGAGGTCCATTGGGTATCCGGCTCACATTGAAAGCTATATATATGAGGGTAAGGGGCTCTTAACCCTTTACACATATTACTCTACTTTTCCCTTCACACCACGTTATCAGTACGATCACGCTCGTAGGAAAAGGTGACGACGCTCAAGGAAGGAGATCCATCAAACGCTTAGTTTTAAGAAGATCGTATTCTTCTCAACGGGGAGCGAAAAGGGCATCCTTCATTAACTGTCGTCTAGATTTCCTTGTCGAATCTAGAGGTAAATCCTCAAAATTTTTAGATCTAAACTTGCTTTTCCGGTAGATCTGCATGTTTTAAGATCAAATAGTTTGAAAACACGATAAAAATCGCATTTTTATTTAGATATGCATGTCTATAAACAATAAAAATCGTCCTTTTAAAGTTCTGAATGTCTGAAAAATCCGTTTTATCCCCCCCTTGATCCATATACCGCATGCCCAAAGGGCACGACAGCGACGGGTTTCCAGCGCCGCCGGCGGCCGCGCCCCTTGCCACGGCCAGCCGCCGCAGCGGCCGTCGCGGGCCCCCTAGGGTTTTTCGAAACCCAGTCCTTAACTGGCCAAATTTTTAGGGGAGGCCCAATTAACCCTATTGGGTTGTTTTCATGGCCCAAAAGCCTGAAAATTAGCCCATTTACACATAATTTCTATTTTCTTATTTTGGCCTGAAAAGCCCAATTATCAAAGAAATTTTAATTTTGTGATAGGGTTAATCGGAAAGATAAATATAAATAAAATGGATCAAGATTAAAAGTTTTCAAAATTATTTTAGCACTTTCTTTTTAGATTATTTATTAATCTTTATATGCCTGTGATATAATTTTAGTTGTCTTTATTTTTATGCCCTTTTGATTAATGGGATGTAATTTCAGACTTTCTTTTTCTGTTTGTGTCGGTTGGCTGATCCCCATAGTTCTAAATTTATTGTCATTGCCTATACATTAAATGCGTGGATGTTTACTTTAAATAGTTAAATAACTCATGCTATTTTAATGTTAAAATGAAAATGCATGCGTGGATGTTCATTTTTAAATAATTCATGCTATGTAAATGTTAATGAAAATGCATGCGTGGATGTTTATTTTTAAATAATTCATGCTAAGTAAATGTTAATAAAAATGCATGCGTGGATGTTTATTTTTAAATAATTCATGCTATTTAAAATGTTGCAAGATCGCATGCGTGGATGTTTACTTTAAATAGTTAAATAATTCATGCTACCTTCTGTTTATGATTGCTCGATTGTTTAAATGGCCAAATTTGCGAATGTCGATTTTTCGGTCCTGAAGGCCGATGTGTCGAACTACTTGAGTTGGCAGCTGGACCTGAAGTTCCACCTGCATTCTCACGGGTTCAGTCTAACACCCACTGAAAAGGCAACAACAAGTACTTCCGCAGCTGAAAAGGATGATTCTAATGAAGCCCTTAATGCAAAAGAAGTTTCCAATATACTTAAGGCAAAAGCCATTATTTATAAGAAGGCTAAGGCGCCCTCCTGGCTCCGCTCCACCTACACCTCCTGCAGAGGCGCATTTCCAGTCTTTCCAGAAGAAGAAGATGGATAAGAAGGCTAAGTTCCAGAAATAGAAAGAACAGAAGCAACAGAAAAAGGCCACTCCTCAAGCTCCTTCCCAGAACCAGAAGTTCGCGACAAAGAAGCAAAAGTGGACGCCCAACAAAGGTGGTACTCCCAAGAAAGACTGGGAGGATAAGTGCTCTAAATGTGGAATGACTGGACATTGGTCCAGAATCTGCCGCACTCCCAAACACCTAGAGGACCTCTACCAGGCAAGTCTCAAGCCTCACGCTGAGACAAACCTGATAGAAAGCGCAGCGTTACCAGAGACCACATGGAATCCAGAAGATTTCATGGGAGACGACACTCTTTAGTCATGGACTATAAACAAGTTTATTTTCTAGCAATGTATCTTCCTTTCCTGTAACGTATCATGCTTTATGTCTTTCCAAATTCCATGTCAAACTATTCAGCATCTTAATCTAAATGGAAGTAGTTTCTTTTCGTATTATTTATTGCTTGAATGTTTTTGATATAGATATGGAACACATATGCCTAGTGGACAATGCATCAACGCACTCAATCATTTAAAATACAGACTACTTTATGAGCATTAGTAGCTATTCTGGTCCATTGAGAACAATCTCAGGACCAGCTGATATAATAAAAGGATCATGGGAAGCAATCATATTGCTCCCCAATAATACACTCATCAAAATTAGAGATGCGTTATACTCACCAAAATTAATCCGAAACCTCCTAAGCTTTAAAGATATCCATTTAAACGGGTATCACTTAGAGACGGTCGAGGATAATAAAAAGGAATACTTGAACGTAACGTATCTTACAAATGGTACAAAAACCATTGTGGAACGTTTCAAGGGACTCCCCACGGGACTCTACCAAACAAGTATTTACTCACCAGAAGCATTATTAACAGAGCACCTGCAGTGCTCCCAAACACCATAATTCCAACTCTGGCATAGTAGACTGGGACATACTGGATCTGTTATGATGTACCGCATCATAAAAAGCTCAATGTGTATAAATTTGAAGAACTTGAAGATTCTTCAAAAAGGTAAATTCCCTTGTCCACCCTGTTACAAGGGTAAACTTATTACGAGACCCTCTCCACTTAAAGTGGATTTGGAGTCTCCAAGCTTTCTGGAAAGAATCCATGGAGATATTTATGAGCTTATACACCCATCAAGTGGTCCCTTCAGGTACTTTATGGTCCTGATAGACGCATCTACTAAGTGGTCATATGTGTGTCTACTGTCGACCCGTAACTTAGCACTGTCTAAGCTTTTAGCTCAGATAATCGGGTTGCGGGCCCACTTCCCCAACTACCAGATAAAGAAACTTCGTCTGGACAATACGGGAGGGTTTACATCACAAGTCTTTCTAGACTATTGCTAAGCACAGGGCATTGAAGTCGAACATCATGTAGCACATGTTCACACCCAAAACGGGTTAGCAGAATCTCTAATTAAGAGACTGCTATGGATTGCTCGTCCATTATTACTTCAATCCCAGTTGCCTGTGAATGCATGGGGACATGCAATATTGCATACTGCATCCTTAATAAAATTAAGACCTTATGGAGGTCTGTCATCTTATCCTATGCAATTAGTGCTTGGAGCTCCACCAATTGGCTCACACTTGAGAATAGTTGGTTGTGTAGTATACGTCCCCATAGCACCACCACAAAGGACAAAGATGGGTCCACAACGTCGTCTAGGCATTTATGTTGGGTTTGACACGCCCTCCATAATAAGATTCCTAGAACCCCTTACGGGAGACGTTTTCAAGGCACATCTAGAAGACTGTGAATTTGATAAAACATCATTTCCAAAACTAGGCTTACAAATCAAGAAGCTTGAAGCTTCAGAGTGTTTCACTTGGAATACAAAGACACTAAGTCACTTTGATCCGCCAACAAGCCAGTGTGAGGAGGAGGTCCTGAAGATTCTTTATATCCAAAACACTATCCATCTCTTGCCAGACAAATTCATTGACAACCAGAAGATTGTCAGATCACACGTCCTTGCTGCTAACACTCCATCTAGGATTGACATACCGCAAAATGGATGCAATCCGCCTGTAGCAAAGATGGTTGGACCTCTTAAAAATAGAGGACGACCACCGGGATCCAAGGACCAAGTCCCTCGAAAGAGTAGGACCCTTGGCAATGGTAAAACAATACCACCACATGATGCTACTATAAGCTCTACTCCTCCCTCTCTTCCAAACTCTCAAACAGAGGAAAAACCAGGAGAAAATGAAGTTTCGATACATTATGTATGAATTGGGGAGTACTGTGACAGAAAAAGCACAATTATAGATGACACATTTGCGTGTAATATTACCATCAACGTCGCGTACTGCGACGCTGATATTGAACCACGCTCTCTGATAGAATGTCAAAGCAGAGATAATTGGCCAAAGTGGAAAGCGGCAATAGGAGTGGAGTTGGATTCACTCACAAAACGCAAGGTCTTCGGACCTATTGTTCAGACACCAAAAGGTGTAAAACCTGTGGGTTATAAATGGGTATTTGTTAGAAAAAGAAATAAACAAAATGAGATCGTTCGCTACAAAGCAAGACTTGTAGCGCAGGGTTTTACCCAACGTCCAGGGGTGGACTTTGAGGCCATATACTCCCCGGTCATGGTCGCGATTACCTTTCGATTCCTCATTGGCTTGACAGCTCAAGAGGGTTTAGATATGCAGCTTATGGAAATCGTGACTGCATACCTATATGGCAATTTAGACCGAGACATCTATATGAGATTGCCTGAAGGTTATTCTTTGCCTGCAGCACTAAAACAGAGACAACGTGAAATCTACTCAGTGATACTGCAAAGATCATTATATGGTCTAAAACAATTTGGAAGGATGTGGTATAATAGATTGAGCGATTTCCTTGCAAAACAAGGATTTACAAATGACACAGTCTGTCCTTGCATCTTTATAAGAGCAAAGGCAATAGGATTTGTCATTATAACCGTCTATGTGTACGACTTGAATCTCATCGGATATCCTGAAGAGATCACCGAGATTTTTAGAAGCTTGACAGAAATCTTCGAGATGAAAGACTTCTAAAAGTCAAAATTCTATTTAGGTCTTCAAATAGAGCATCTGAACGATGGGATCCTGTTACATCGGTCAACTTACACATCGAACTTGTTGAAAAGTTTCAAATGGATAAGTGTCACCCTCTCAGTACCCCAATGGTCGTCAGATCATTGGATGTGCATAAAGACCCCTTCCGGCTGCTGGAAGAGGGAGAAAAAGTACTAGGCCCTGAAGTGCCTTATCTAAGTGCTATCGGTGCACTCCTTTACCTGGCCAAATGCACTGCACTGACATAGCATTTGCAGTCAATCTACTAGCCAGATATAGTGCTGCACCTACATAGCGCCACTAGGCCGGAGTTAAGCATCTTCTGCGCTACCTCCAAGGGTTCGTAGACTTAGGTCTATTCTACATGAAAGGGGCAACAACAGGTTTAGTTGGTTATGCTGATCCAGGCTACAAGTCCGATCCTCATACGGGAAGTATCAGGCCAGATACACGTTTACCTATGGTGGCACTGCCATATCCTGGAGATTTGTGAAGCAGACCATGACGACCGTCTCATCCACTCACTCAAAACTTCTTGCGATCCATGAAGCAAGTAAAGAGAGCTTCTGGCTACGTTCTGTGATCCAGTACATTCTCACCTCCACCGACCTGATGACCGACGTTCTTGTGCCTACACCACTCCATGAAGACAATGCAGCATGTATAGCCCAGCTACAGGACGGCTACATTAAAGGCGACAAGACGAAGCATATCTCTCCCAAGTTCTTCTGGACGCATGACCTTCAGAAGCAAATGTAGATTGAGGTACAGAAGATCCAATCATGTAATAACTTGGCGGATTTTCTTACCAAATCCCTGCCTACTGTATCTTTGAGAAACTTGTATATGTGATTGGGATGAGGAGAGTGAGAAAATGTAAACTGGGTCAGGATGAGAGGACTATAAATATATAGATATATATGAGACTGATGTATAGATTCATAGGAAATCTGCTAGCCTGAAGCTTGGTCAGATGACGGGCAGTCAACTGCAGAGTTGTACTCTTTTCCTTTGGCTATTGGTTTTTTCCCACAGGGTTTTCCATAGTCAATGTTTTGACGAGGCAACCTCGTTGACTCTTGATTCTATACACCCCTAGACACATCCCTAAAACAGGGAAAGTTATGGATAAACTGTTCTTTATTTAATAAGGCAGCTATCCTAACTCGGATCCTGATGAATCCAACTCTTATTCAATGTTGGTTGGATAAGGGGAAGTGTTATGAATAGGCCCATGAGGCCCATTGGGTATCCGGCCCACATTGAAAGCTATATATATATATATATGAGGATAAGGAGGCTTTTAACCGTTTACACCTATTACTCTACTTTTCCCTTCACAAAAATTAGATATTATATTATATTAATTATTTTATTTTTAAGTATTTAGTTTAGGTATAAATAGCACAAATTAAATTTGAGTGGACCCGACACCACTTTCTTCATCCAACTTTCTTTATCCAAAAGAACACACTACACGGAGTGGGACCCACCTCAACTTTTCAACTCCACAATCCAACCCCACATTCCAACAAAGAACACACTACATACAAATTTCTCTCTCATCAAATTCCTAACTTCTCAACTTCCCCAATTATACTTTCCTACAAAAGAACAGGCCCTAAATCAAATATTTTTGGATCACAAAAAAGAGAACATATGGCCAGAGGAGAGAAAAGAAAGAAGCCCTAGGTCGCAGCCATGGTCAGTCAAAATCGAATATTTATCATTAATTTCTTTAATTGATTCCAATTTTTCGATCTGTTTTTGTTGATTTGTTTTTCCTCTAAATTTTGCATATGCTTTGATCGCGAACGAAGGTTTTCAGCACTTTTTTCGGTTTACATTGCATTCTTCTGTTTTTGTTGATTTGTTTTCCATCTGTTTTTGTTGATGGGAAGCAGAAAATCATGTTCGCCCTGACCTTGATCAAGCGTATTGACCACAGATTTGCCAAATCGTCTACTAGAAGGCTGACGTCGACATGAACAAGAGGTACTTGCCTTCAATTTTACTGAGAAGTAGGAGTTGAATGCGTCAGGGCACATTTGTGTTTCTAGATCAATTTTGAGAATCATATATACTCATAATAACTGGAGGTTTCTGCAAAGTCCAAATTTTTGTTTGAATGGACAGTGATTGGATTGGCTTTATAGATTGTAATTGTCATTGAGATCAATCTTGGGGAAACAAATCATAGAAAATCCTTTTGCAGAACTAACCTTTAAGGAGAAAATGTCTTCGTTTGGTTTTACTAAGATGCATGATTTTTCCCCTTCCACGTTCATTTTTTGATTAAAAATTTTAAGGAGCAAAAATCTCAACGTCGGTGTACTAAGGTGATTGATTTTTTTTCCATCAGCTTTGGTGTTTTGTTCACAAAAACTTTAATCAATTATCCCTTGTGATTTTTTTTCCTCTCGATTGAAACCCATATCTTTAGTATTCTGCTCCAATGTGTGTGTCTGATGTAAAGGTGAGTGATCAGATCTTTCTGTTAATTTCATGTTTAAAATCATAAAATTGCAACTATTTTCTGCTCTAATTTTCTACACTATATGTTCTTTGATGTAAAGGCGAGTGATTTTCTTCTTCTCGATCAAAAACCTCAGATTCATCTTCCTGCTCTTAACTGTGTGCTGTGATGTAAAGATGAGTGATCTGATCTGACACATTTTTCTGTTAATTTCCTAATAAAATTATAAAATTGCAAGCACTAAATATACATCTGTACCTATCGTCGTCAGAATCATCCCTAAAGCCGAAGTCTTCCTCTTCCGTGATGTAGGCGACCTAAATCGCATCAATTAGAATTGTTTATAACAAAAGGCAATTTCTTAAAGTTTTTCTGATCCAGAATCCCTTAAATTTTTTCTGATCGGTTTCAGAAAAAGCAATTTTTTCCTACTCTAATGTAAATGTGAGGTTTTTTACTTTGATCTGATCCGATGAATTTTCTGTTAAACTATTAATTTTTTGTTTGCTTGAAGTCTTCCTCTTCCACCTTAAATTTCTTTCCCGCTCTAATGTAAAAGGTGAGTTTTTCTGCTCTAATCTAATCTGATGAATTTTTCTAATACAATTCATTGGGTTGTGATTTGGTTAGCTGGGTTGTTTTATGAATACTTTAGGCTATGAACAATTTTTCAACATCAGATTAGAGAAGAAAGGTAAGCTGGGTTGTTCTATAAACAATTTTGACTAATGAATTTTTCTAATACAGATTAGTACAGAAAGGTTAGCTAGGTTGTTCTATAAACACATTAGACAAAATTTTAGTCAAAACAGTTAGTCATAATTTTGTAAAAAATCCCTTTCATGACCAATGAATAATATTTGTACATCAAATTAGAGCAGAAAGGTGAGTTGGATTATTTTATAAACAATTTTGACTAATAAATTTTTTTAATACAGTTCTCTGGGTTGTTCATCATGAACTGATCAGAAAAACTCATGAGTTCCTTGGGTTGTTCATAGGTTTGCTTCAATATCAATTTCGACTAATGTTTGGCTAAACTATTTAGTTACACCTTTTTTATAAATAAAACCTCCGGCCAGAGAAATCATGAGGGTGCTTTTGGCGTATTGCTTGCAAGAAAAAGTATTCACCAAGTATTACAAAGTTTTTACTTCTAAGCTGTGTAGCCATGACAAGAATTACAAGTTCACCTTGCAAATGTGTAGCCTAAATTTTTCATCAAGGTATATTAATTTATTTTAACTTTCAAATTTCTCACGTCTTGCATCAACAAATATGGTTGTCATAGCTGATACTTGATTTCTTATATTTGCTTATGTTTACAGACCCCTCAATTGTTTTCTCGTGGCTTTGGACCTCAACTTAAGTTGCATTAATATTGGTGAAAGCCTACTAAGCTATGGGCACAAATTCGTCATGTGCAGATGCAAGCTGTGAAAGAAGCACCATATGTAGCCACATCACCAACCAATATCTCGTGTCATGAATGAGTAGAGAAATTTTCTTAAGTTACTGCTGATTACAAAGCCATAACGTGCGACGGGAGGAACGTCTCGGAGGTCGAGCAGGGGAGCGTAGAGAAGCGGATCGAGTCGAGTTGTATTCTTCTTTTTGGTTGAAATTGTGAAGTGGATTACTAAACAAAAATTGTATGTGTTTAAATGTTAATTTTTTCTTTAAATTATCTGAAATTGTAATGTGTTGGATCTATGTTGAGTTGAGGCTAAGTTTGGTTTGGTTTTGTAATGATTCATTTTGTGTAGCTGTGAGCTGTATATTTCATATATTTTTCCCAAAGTTTATAATATGGACGACAAATGATGCTTTATTTACTGGTATGCCTTAATTTTTAAAAAAGTAAACCTAATCAAGAAAATAAGAAATTAGCCCTACTCTTTCTTGTAAAGGGCCTAACACACATCATAATATTGGAGCGGATCATTTATCTCGTATGAGTACCATGCATTTTTTAATGTCTTATTTTTTGCTTCAATATGTTATCATGTGTTTATTAAGGCATGTCATGAGTGAATTATAGAATGATCTGGTGGATTTTGTATGTGCATATAAGCTTCCATGTACTTTAGACAACACATCGAACATGGTGTAAGGGTAAAGTTGCAAAAGATTATTCTTAAAAACCCGTTAACAAGTTATGGAGCAATGTGAATATTCGATCGCCTTTTGTTTTTTTAGTCTATTTCATATTTTGTAGGAAGTGAAATACCAAATCATTACAATATCTTATGTGTTATTGTAAAAATTATTAGTTGATTGCCACAACAAGAAATTCAAAAAGAAAAAATCTTGCTCGTCTCAATACAATTACACAGCTCTCAAGTGACACTAATAGTAAACCACATTTTTAGAGGGTTGTAGGGACATATAAAATCAAATACACACAAGACAAGCTGAAAAGATTTATGTTGAGCTCATCAAGTTCAAAGACTCAAAATATTTCAAAATAAAAAGAAAAATAATTTCGATAAAATGTGTGACGGATTTTGAAATAGAATCTCCTCTATTTTTTTGTCAGTGCAGTTGAAGTGTGATAAGAAGCTTAGAAATCCAGGCCAAATGTCATGGTTGTTGAATTAAGCTGCAAACAAGATAGTATACTGACAGTGTTCTTCAAGTCCATAGGTATAGAGTTAGGTTACACAATTAATTATTATCTTCAATATAGAAAATTTGTCAAAACAATGGGAGGAAGCGTAACTAAATTTGTCCAAATTTTTTGATGGGAACAAAATATTAAGGGGGCTAAAATTTTTTGTGTGGAACCATATAAACAAGGAGTGGAAAAAAAATTTCGGGGAGAAACTAAATTTTGATGGGACCTAAAATTTTTAAATGTTTGATGGAAACAAAATTCTCTGTGGAGAACTAAATTTTATGGGAATTAAGATTTTGAGGGGGACATAATAATTATTGCACTTTAATAATTGTTCGTTTGTTATGAACGAGAAACAGATTTGGAGAAGGGTTGAGGCTAGGAAACCCCTAGCCTCCTTTATATAGTATTCATAATGGGTACTCATGTGGGTGGATACCCAATAGGCCCAATGGGTCCTATTCATAACACTTCCCCTTATCCAACCAACGTGGTATACTCGACTTTATGAATACTGAATGATTCATTAGTACTACTGAGTATCTTAAGGGGTGGATACTTCTGGATCCAAGTTAAGGGTAACTGCCTCGTTAAAAACCCTTAGCTATGGAAAACCCTGTGGGAAAAACCAATAGCGAAGGGAAAAGAGTACAGCACTCCATAACTTCCCCTGATTTGGGGATGTGTCAAGGGGTGGATACTTCTGGATCCAGAGTCAATGTGGTTGCCTCATTAAAACCTTGACTATGGAAAACCCTGTGGGAAAAACCACTAGCCAAGGAAAAAGAGTACAACTCTACAGTTGACTCCCTCTAATCTGATCAAGCTTCAGGCTTGCAGATCTCCTATATATCTATACATTTATCTCCTATGTGTCTATACATCCATCTCATCTACAACATTCCGAAAGCAAAAGTAAAGTACAAGCATCACTCATCTATACAAGTTTCACTCATATAAGGCATTAGCTGAAACTAAAGGAGCGCTAGCAAACTTGGTAGACAGCTCCACGTCTCAATCGTCATTGTCTACGAGGTACTTCAGGACCTGGCATTGTATGTTCTTGAACTGCTCCTTGGGTGATGGGCTTCTCGGAATGGTGGAAGGATGTAGACTTGGAAGGATTCTGTGTAGATCTTCAAGAGGTGGACGTCCCTTTT
Source organism: Scilla litardierei (assembly GCA_030789695.1). NCBI lineage: Eukaryota > Viridiplantae > Streptophyta > Magnoliopsida > Asparagales > Asparagaceae > Scilla > Scilla litardierei. The sequence goes on along the minus strand of CM061140.1, from coordinate 143,093,891 downwards.
ATTCCATTCATCGCGATGATCTGTAACCTGCATATGCAAATACATTTAACATAGAGGATTTTTCCTCGACCCTTGGAGATAGCGCAGAAGCTACATATCTCTGGTCCAGTGGTGCGCTGGGGGCACTGCACTGTACCTGGCTAATAGCTATACTGCTAACGCTCAAAAGAGACGCATGCAGTTGGCCAGGTAAAAGAGTGTTTCAAAGACACTTAAGGTACTTCCGGACCATATATATTCTTCCCCTCTTCCAGCTAACGGAAAGGGGTCTTTTAATGTATATCCATACAACCAAATAGGTGTATTTGGTGGAGAATGAAATTAATGTTTCTTTATCAATCATCATTGTATGAAGTTTACATCTTCGGGATGATTTATTAACGTCATCTTCAGGATGATAGTTCATTTCCAGGATAATAGTTCATCTTCAGGATGATGGTTCATCTTCAGGATGATTAAAGTTCTGTAAGCCTAGAATTTATGCCTAGCTAGGGCTTTCATATCATATCATATCTGATAGATAGGCTTTAACAGATATTTCGGTAATTTCTCTTCAGGAGATCCGATAATATTTTTGAGTTATTAAAATAATCTCGAATCTTTTAATTTGCTCTCTTAAGAACAATACTGTTTTTAAGAGGTGCAAACAACAACCTTTTAGTATGAGTCCTTTAAGGATCTTTGTCTAGGTTGTCTTTCCTTTAATCATATTATTAATATGTGTCCCAAAAAGAAAGGAAAGTAAAGAAATTTGTACATGCAGTTGAAGAAATTTTATATCGGTGATGTTGTCACATCCAATAGCAACATCAACCAAAAATTCCCTCTTTTGCCATTCGTTGGGTTACGCCTTGACATAAAACAGTCGATGCATCAGATTCATCTTGTAAGTGAGTTCAGCTCATCTTACTTGATTACTTCCTGGTTTGAGCGATTTATACCTCTAAAACTATAGCAAATTAAAATGCTTATAGCTAACGATTTTATTTTAATTCTCCTTCAATACTCAGTTATCCCACAGGATTTGATATCATTTTTGATACCAGGACTTCAGGTCCAACACCTCATATTTCATAAGTGAGTCCAGCTCACCTTATTATTGCCTCATTCCACATTATTATAATTTGGCCAAATCTCTATCTTTGCTTCAGGCAAAGCAGAGTTGTGGAAACGATATTTTATATTTAACTGGCAAAATGAAATATGAGAGAATTTGTCGACAAAATGTGTTCTTTCTTGTCCAAAACTCACCCCGTACGTACTATAATCATTTGATTTCTCCCAGAGGTGTCTCCTTCACGACGCGTTAAAGAAGTGAAGGTTCTGGGACGGGTAAAGAATATGGACAGATCCAGAATTGGTCCTTAGCAACCAAGTTGCAATAAGGTTCTGGATTTGAGCTCACTTTCCTGTGGTGGTATTGTTTTTTCGATCTCCAGGAGTAGATCTCTCTTTTTGGAGCCTAGTGGTATGTCCTCTCATCCATTGAGGATATCCACTTCTGCTACTGGTGGATTGCATCCAATATATTCGGTATGTCAATCCTAGCTGGATTTTTAGTAGCAGGGATGTGAAAGTTTTGACAATATCTATATTGTCAGTAACTATGTCTGATAACTGTTTTAACAGTTTCATAAGTGTGGATCTTCAGGATCTCATCACAATTCATGATAACCAGATCATAGGTATTAATGATTTAAATGGTCATTTGAGCTTTAGGCTCATGGATGATTGTAGTATTTCTGTTGAAACTGATTCTGGGACATTAAAGTTGTGAGGGATCTTCAGGATCTCATCAAAGCTTTAAAATAGGATCATCAATGCACGTCTTTGGAGAAGTGAATTTAAATGCTTCCCCTGTTCAGAGTGCTCAGACTCTATTTATCTGGGATATTTACTTCCGATAAATAGTTCTGCATTTTGATGGTCTATAGTGGTGATATGGGGGGTGTCTACTCATCATGGCACAATCTATAAGATGTGCTCTAAACGCTTCCCCTGTCAGGGGTTTTCGGAAACTGTTTATATGAGGTGATCAGACTCATATAAATAGGTTCTAAGGATGCGTTTTGATGGTTTGCAATGTAATTGCATGTTCCCATGTGGTCACCTACAGCTGGATTTTTAATGGATAAGAAATCCATTTAAATCATTTTAATGATTTATCTTACCCATATTTGGGTGTGAACACAAGCTTCAGGGTGTTCGTTATTTTTCCAGTTGTAAAACATTTAAATTTCCCAGTGTTATCCAAAGTTACCACCATTTTATGAAAGAATGTGGTTGGATAATGACCATTTATTTAGAGGATATATTGATGAGTACACCAAAGATACATCATCAGTCCGGTTAAGGGAGTGGACGAAGCCTATTTATATCCCTTAAATACTCTCAAGAGACCTAAAGGTCTTCATTATCTTTAATGATGATGGTATATCATCTTAAATTCATTTGAGGAAGTGGGGAGAGTCAAGGTCCATGTGAATGGAGATGATCTCATTATTATTTTTCCTTTTTGAATAGGACAATGAAAGTTTCACCCTTTTTGAAGAATCTTCGGGTTCGTCTGGTTGGTGATGTCTTGCATCATCAATCCAGGGTGATATCGATCCAAAATTTGGTCGATTTTGGACACTTCTGGTGTTCCAAAATAATTCCTCTTTTGAATTTATGTGGCACTTTTGAAAAGTCCATTAAAATGCTCAAGTTAATTTTTGTCCGGTAATAGTTGAACTGTGTTCAAAGTGTGAAGGATTACATCTTCACTTTGACTATTGTGCGGATCATTTTGGGACAAAGCTTCATGCTTCATTTATTTCTTGAGTCATTAGGGATTTCGTTTTGACGAATATCCTTTTTGAAACTGTGTAAGTTTCAGAGAGTATATGGCATCCTCGTTTTATTTTTGGGGTATTCAAGATAGCAAAACATACGCAGTAAAATAAAATGTATTAAGACTACAAGAGAATAATACTGATGATAAGTCAACAAGTGACATAGTGTGATGTGTGCTCTTGAAAACATACAACAATAATTATGCTCATTTAAGACTTATGTTATGACAATAGACTTGATTTCAAGGTTTATATGTCCTCGGGGGAGTAGTAAAATATACATAAGGTCAATTAGACTTTCGTCGTTTGACTAGATATGTATGTATTTTTATATGGCATAAGTTAATGCACTTTCATGTTTGCAAAAACATTATGGCTCTTATCAGAACTTCCGGTCTGATTTTGGCTTGCCATTGCTTACTCCATGTCGAGGTATATCGTATCTTCACTTTCCCATTTAATCCAAGACTTCCCCTGTTTTGAGTTTTCCTTATTTTTATTTCAGGTCATGTTTGATCCTGAACTTCCCCTGATTTCAATATTCCTTATTTATAAAGGACAATGAAAATTAGTCTTGCCAAGGAGACATAAGCAGGGGTTTGAGCAAATTATTTATACTTCCAATTTAATAAGGGACTTTTTAAAAAGTCTATTTGAATGCTCGAGTATAGCTTCAGGCCTTTTACTAGAGTCGTTCAAATTTTATGTGGATAGTTTACCATGCTCAGAGGGGAACAAATATGTGGGTGCGTAATATATTTCTCACTTATTCATTAAGCCACGACTTCAGGCGTATGCTTATATTCAAGGCTAGAAAAAAAATCTTTCCTTGTAAAAATAAAGGAGAGTACTCTTTTAAAGAGTTTAGCGGTATTATGGAAAACTTCTGGTGTCCATATTGGATTATATAGATCATAGATCGTATATATCTGTTTACCGCAAAGTATGCATCTTTTATAAAGATAGCAATTTTAATTTTCGCATAAACCATCGTATTTATTTTATTAGGGAGAGAGAGTGTTGACTTTTGAACTTCAGGTTCATTTTGTCAAAGTGGATATGATATTAATCCTTTTGAAATCATGATTGTCTTATTGTCATAAATATCGTCATATCATGAGCCCATCATACATATAGTGTAAAGTTTGTAAACTAAAGATTATGTACATTTGAATGAAACAAGTATGATGTACACATGCTATTTATATGCTGCAGGCATTTTTAAAGAAAACTTATCGCATGTATATAGTCTAGCAATAGGCGTTGAACTATATTAAAGTGATTTTAGCATGCTTTTTTCTTTTTTCTTTTTTTTTCAGATAATGTGAATAATTAATTACTAAAAATTAACAATCACGCATGCTGTTTGATGGTTTTCATTGTGACATTAAAACATGGTACTAAAGCTAATTAATCAACCACGTAGTTTAATGCAAAAACAATGAAAAACAGAAATAATGACCTTAGGCTATGGGGATCAGCCAGCCGACACCGAAAAATAAATAAAAAGTCCAGTCCGAAGTTACATCAAAAATAAAAAGCATGAAAATAAATTACAACTCGGGAACTTCAGAGAGAAGCCCCTATCTTCATTGAGCGAAACGCCTTCAGCTTCTTTTTGGTGTCCTTCGGTCTTCTTTTTACATTTTCATCCTCACATACAAAGTTTCTCTCAAAAGAAAAGGAAAATTGCGGGAATTTAAAACGGTGTCGGAAACCTGGCTGATCCCTAAAAACATAGCCTAATATTTGCACATCCGCGCAGATAATATTTTTGCAACATACAACCACGCAGATAATCGAAACACATGCATTTAAAATAATTTAAAATTGTGTGCGACGTGCAAGAACATTTGTTTTTTTTTTTGAAAAAACTTTTTGCCTTTTTGATCCATAATATAATGTTTTATTTTACCGCTTTCAACCCTTTTTAAAAATATCTTTTAACTATTTTGGGCTTTTTAGGGCCAAAAATAAATAAAATAATTTCTGTGGATGGGCTAATTTTCTGGCCTTTTGGGCCATGAAAACAACCCATTAGGGTTAATATTGGGCCTCCCTCGAAAAATAGCCCGTTAGGGTTAGGGTTTCTGGAAACCCTAGGGGGGCCCGCGGCGTGTCGCCGCGACGGCTGGCCGCGTAGGGCGCGGCCGTCGTGGCGGCGACAGGCCGCGGCGGCGGGCCGCGGCGGCGGGCCGCGGCCTGCAGGCCGCGGCCGCCGCGGCCTGCAGGCCGCGGCGACTGGCCGCGGCCTAAGGCCGCGGCGCTGGGCCGCGGCCTGTAGGCCGCGGCGACTGGCCGCGGCCTAAGGCCGCGGCACAGTGCCGCGGCTTCAGGCCGCGGCTGCCGCGGCCTGAGGCCGCGGCGGCAGTCCGCGGCCTGAGGCCGCGGCGGCTGTCCGCGGCTTCAGGCGGCGGCCGCCGCGGCCTGAGGCCGCGGCGATTGTTCTCCGACGGCGGCGCAAAGGGCGCGCCGCCGTACCGCCCTACGGGCGTGCGGATTTTTATTTTTGGATCAAAAGGCGGGGGAGGTAAAAAAAATCGGATTTTTCAACAAATTTGATCGATAAAAAACAAGTTTTTATTGTTTTAAACATGCAGATCTTATTAAAAATGTTGAATTTAACCGAGTTTGTAAACTTTTTGATCCTAAAACATGCAGATCTAATGAGAAAAGCAAGTTTAGATCTAAAAAGTTTGGATTTTTACCTCTAGATTCGACGAGGAATCTAGGCGACGGTTGGTGAAGGATGCCCTTTTCGCTCCCCGTTGAGAAGATTACGGTCTTCTTTTTCTGAGCGATTTGTGGATCTCCTTCCCCGCGAGCCGCCGTCTCCTCCAACGAGCGTGATCGTGCTGATAACGTGTTATGAACGAGAAACAGATTTGGAGAAGGGTTGAGGCTAGGAAACCCCTAGCCTCCTTTATATAGTATTCATAATGGGTACTCATGTGGGTGGATACCCAATAGGCCCAATGGGTCCTATTCATAACATCGTTTAAAATTTGGGGTCCATGATTTCAAGGGGAGAAATTTTATGTGAACCGTGCCCTTGGGGCACGGGTTATGACTAGTATTAATTATTATCCAGAAACTTTAATAGCAAAATATAGTATACTTAAATCATGCTTAAAACTTATGATTATAATAATTACTACTTGATTAAAGATAGTTGAAATAAAAATTTATGTAAATCATAAAATTAATAAGACATGGATTGTCAAAATAAGAACCATAACGAAGCTGCTCTAATACCATTGTGAGAATCGATGGATTTCGAAAACTACATGTCATGTCATGATTAATTATACACAAATGCAACTCATTATATGCCAAATAAGAGAGTAAGTATAATCTTATCTTCCTTTGCTGATATACATAAAGGAAACCACTCAATTTCATTGTTATTCTTGCCTACATTATTCACTTTATGATTTCCTTGATAGGAAGAATAATTAAAACGAAAATATTCAGTAATTAATGATAATTCACATTTCATTATTCCTCACCGTGCATGTGTAGACAAGAACTCCTTTTTTTATAACTCCTTCGATCACGGAGTTATAATACTTACATATGTCATTATGATATGTAGTAACATCTTATAATTAAAATACCCCAAATGACACATCGATATTTGCTTATACTTATATACATAGATAAATATATCGCATGCTACAATTAATATATAAGATTGAAGAGATATATAAGTGTAAATTTCTTACACCATTGGCTCCATCAAGTTACTTTTTTTAGCAGGCAACGCCCACTCTGTGATGGCAGCAGGCTTCTGCTGGTACAAAGGATGGCTTATGCTAATGCTACCATTTAACCTTTCATGTACATTCTATTGGTTGCATACCAGCCATGTTCCTTGTTACGGGAAAAATTATTATTCCACAACGTCAACATGAGTAAGAACCCCAACTGGAAACTTGTATCGGGAGTGGAGGCGGCACCTACAGTTAAATTAGGGTGATTGGAGGAGCATCGTTTTGATCTTGCCCAACTACGGCGATCCTCATCAACGTGTGGGCTGTGATTGCTACCGTTGCTATCATTTGGTCGTTTCTTCTTGCATCCTTGATTTCTTTTCTTTGGGCTTGGGTATGGTTCAGGGACATCATGTTCAGAACTGTGGCATTTTCTTTTAATTGCGGATTCTTTTTGCCCAGTATTGATGTGTGGTGTTTAATGTATTTTATTCTTTTTGCCGAAAAGAGATGTATTATAAGCTTCCCCTTATGATCCTCTAGTTGAGCATTCTATTTTTTCCCCCCTTAATGTTCAAATAATAGTAGGTACATTGCAATTATGTACATGCTGCATTTATAGATTTATTTGAAGCATTTGGCTGAAAAAAGAAGTTACACATCAAGCTTAGATTCAGTGTTCAGGGCTTCCTAGAATTATTGTAGAGTATCCTATTTCCTTCAGTTCTTGTATGACCACCTGTTTTGTCTCTGTGTTGGGTTTTTCCTATCAAGTGTTCATTTTCTTCTGTCCTATAACGATGTTTCTTTCAACTTGATATCACTTATGTTTAGCTTGATGTATATCTTAAGGATACGTACAAATCTGTGCACATGCGGTGTACTCTTGTAATACTTGTTGGTTCATGAACCTAAACTCTTTTGGATTATTGGAGTCAAATCCATCTTTTTCCATCCCAAGCTTTTCATCTCTCTCTGTCTTTCTTCCTTGAGATGATATGTACATGTCCTTGGACCGAATGAAAACATTTCAATGAAACAGTTCACATGCACTCTATAGACAGCAAACATGACCAGCATAAAGACTGATTATGGTACCAAATCTGTCTTATAAGTGTGTCCCACCCTCTCACTATCATGGTTGCTTGGTGTTTAATTATGTTCATTTTCACCCTCTAATCTTCTCTAATTTTTGCAACACTTTCTACTTTTTCCTATCACTTTCATCAAAAGCATCAGCATCTACAGGAAAAGGGACTCCATGCTCACTATATCAGTGTTCTAGATGATGGACTAGTGACCCCTCTAATCACAATCCGAATCTTTGATGTGCACCACAAGATAATCCTCAACACAAATCGCATCCTTCCCCTTGCTTTGCAAGTCTATAATATTTTTTTTTGGCACTAATGTGGGTCAAGAGATAATGCCTATAGTTAGAAAGGATGCTTCCTTAAGTTGCATATTAGGTGGGTGATGAATATGAGATTGAGGGCATCTTCCTTTCTACTAGTAGGGGAATGGATGGTCCTATTGTTTCTTTTTTGTATATTGTGTTTCCTCGCTAATTTGATTGTTTGTTGATCGTGTTTGTTTCTATTTTTCCATCTTTTTCTCTGTGCATGCAGAATCAGATTATCTACCCAAGTAGCTGTCAGATTGAATACCAAGAATATAGACAGGTACAGAGATACCTCGAAAGTGTATATAGCCAGTATGAAGTAGCCTTCGATGAAATGAAATGCTGACTACCTACTGAAAAAAGTTCTTTAAAAACATTGCCAATCTTCAAGAATGATGATATTTACAGTCACATTTTAGGATTTGAGAAGTAGAGCCTTTGATTTTTTTTTTTTTTTGCAATACAGGATATTGGCAAATCTGTGAAAAGTTTTTCCAAAGCAATGAGAAGTTGAGAACAAAAATAAAGATGAAACGAAAAAGGAAAAAGAAATAAAAACTTTATTCTGCAGTCTGCACCAATTTCCACCAACTCAAAAGAATTATGGTATGAAGCTTGTAACTCTGTACAAACTAAGGAGATACAGACATAGACCAACAAACCGAGTTTTTTCGTATCACGAGATCACCTATTCACAAATGAAAGAAAAATCTATGGACAAAACATACAGACACGCACAAACCTTCAAGAAATCATTAGAATCGTCTTTCTTACTCCCCGAGATTATTTTTCCGAAATTTGAAAAAAATGTATCCATCTCTTTCTCCCATTCTATGAATCAATCAGATGTTTCTTTCTTATACTGTTTTATGTAAATATTTCCTTCGATAATCTAAATCTGTTCAAGCGCTGCAGAGACCCTCGGGAAGTGCTCACCACCGTATAGCTCTGAACCGTGCAGCTGCTGGTGCACTTGCTGCTGCTGTGGCTGCTGATTCTGGTGCCAAGAACCGAACCCTTCGGTTGCAATCTGGCGCTCAGCTTTGATATCGCCACCGTACATGAGCTGAGAGTGATTCTGAAATGCTGCAGATATCGGATATGCGCCTTGCAGGTATTCTGACCATTTGAGGTCCTCAGACTCCCCATCAGGCGGCAATGGATCTTTATCATGCATCAAGTCTGTCCATGAGAAGAGACCGCTATCGATGAAAGACGCGTTGCTTTGCAGCTCGATTTCGCCGCTGCTGTTGCCACTGCTCCGGCTGCTGTTGCTTGGATTGCCAACACCCCAATACTGGATACCATTACATTCATTTGTAGCAGCAGCAGCAGCAGCAGCAGGACAAGGATTATCCGGTGGCATATTGACTGCAGGCTGCAAGCCCATAGAAGTCGATAGAATTGAGCTTGAAACCGATGGAATTACTGTCGACATCGTGCTGAAATTGAATTCATGGTTCATATCGAAGAGCCTCGAGTTCTGGCTGAGCCAGGGGGGTTGGTTAGGTGTGACAGAGCCCGAATCCAATTGCGGAAGAGGGCAGAAGCCCATTGAATTGAATTGGCCTAAAAAGAAGTCTTTGGTTGATGAAACTGCAAGATTGGTGGTAGTAGGATTCGAGCTGGAGGTCGCATTGCTATTTGTTGGGACTGTTGCCGGTTTCTCTACTGCGGCCTCGGCCTCCGAGAGAGGCTTGTGAGTGTTGGGGTCAATGCCTCTCTGCCTCAGCCTCTTCTTGATGCAAGAATTCCACAGGTTCTTGATCTCGTTGTCGGTTCTCCCGGGCAACTGTGCTGCAATCTGAGCCCATCTACAAGAGTAGTTATCCGCTTACTGTCAGGACTATGGCACACAAAGGCCAAGTATGGGAAATTTTAGAAAGAGGGAAACGGACCGTCACCTGTTGCCTAACACTGCATGCAGCTCAATTATGAGGTTCTCTTCCTGCTGTGAGAATGTACCTCTCTTGAGGTCAGGCCTCAGGTAATTTATCCACCTCAGCCTGCAGCTCTTACCACACCTCTGCAAGCCTGGAAAAAGGATATTTTTAATTTAAAAAATGGGGTTTTATTTGTTTTTCTTCTTCATGATTACAGATAATTCAAGAAACTTAAAAAGCATTGTGTTGTGTGTAATCTTTTGTTGGTTACCTGCTTGTTTAGGAACAGAGCTCCAGCATCCATGGCCGTAGTTGGTGATGTGCCTCAATAGCCTCTCATCTTCCTCAGGAGACCAGAGGCCTTTCCTCAGCTTCTGCTTGTAGCAGCAGGAGTGCCTTCCCATTTCCAGCAATGCAGCAGGGGCTTTTCCAACTGTGGATAAATTTTCAGGAGAAATCAACAAATGGGTATATTGATTGAATCATGGGACTCATGGGAGGGTTGGAGTGAAGAGGGAGAAGATAGAAATGGGGATGAGAGCTAAATAGAGAGAGAGAGAGGTGTGTCACAATCAAGTGGGTGTGATTTTGAGCTGAGGTATTATCTCCCTTTTGTTTTCATCTCTTAACCTGGCTTAACGTTAAGCAATGCTAGTAAAAGTAATAACCTCTTGCAGATGCTGAATGTGAGAGGGCATCTTTCTATATTCTGGAAGCACCTTGATCTCTCTGTCTGAATTTGGATGGCCCCATCTTTGGGAAGATAATTAAGATGTTAACAACTGTTAATTAATTGCACATGGCTTAGCATATAAAAAGATCTTAAGAATTTAAATTAGTATGTGGGGTTGAGAATTTTTGTATTTTTTTTTGAGACACCAGCATCTCCAAAAATCAAGTATGGACATCACGGGGGATTTATTAATGGGAGACAATACAGCATCTTAGTAATTTATGGGGTTTATATCCCATCAATCATTAGAAATGCACAGTTGGATGATTGGGTGCATGTGATCCTGAGTAATTAATGAGTAAACAAAATGGATGTGAATTAATTATAATTACAGCATACATATATTTTTTAGTAATTGATTTTCGGACATGTTTTATCGTGTGGATCATGATTTACAGGAAATAAAAAAGGAAAAAAACATATATATAATTTTTAGCATTATGCACTTTAAATCCACTCTGTTTCCAGCTTGGGTGGGGGTCCGAATTTGTTGTACATAAACCACGACAAGATTCTGGAATTAAATCGAGGAAAAGGGGAAAAAATTACTTGTGTTATAAACGGGCTTTTGTAGGCCCATTTGTGTATTGGGTATCCACCGATTATGTAACCCTATTACTATAAATACAGGGCTACGGGTTCCGTAGCCATCAAGCTTACAACACGTTATCAGCACGCTCGAAGCTAAGCCGAACCTCTGTCGACGGACGAACGAGACACAAACGGGCTTACTTCACCGAACGTCGCTAGATCCGGCGGGTAAGATCTACAGGTAATTTTTTTACCTAGATATAAATTTTTATGCGCATATGAGTAGATCTAAATGTTTGGATTGATGTTTTGATTAGTATAGATTGGATTTTTTTATCTCATATCTGCATGCTAAATCAACCTGTAAATGAAAAATCGACGTTTTTATCAATAAAAATCAACTTTTTACGATAAAAACACCGTTTTGAAGACTAAAAATAGTTTTTTCTGATAAAAATCATGTTTTTATCATCTCTTCCCCAAAAATTTTCAAACCATAGAGGGATTTCTTTATCGCCACACGGCCAGAAGCGGCGCACGCGAAAACCCCCCTTGATCACCGTGCCATTGCCGCTGCTTACAGCGGCGGCCGCTGTCGCCGCCCGCAACGGCGGCCAACGATGCCGCCCCTGCAGCGGCGGCCCCTACCGCCGCCTGCAGCGGCGGGCGGCCTCCTCTGCCTGCAGCGGCACCCCCCGTCGCCGCCGTACCGCTAGAAGCGGTGGCGGTGACAAACCCCCAAGTGCGCCGCGCATCCGAAACCCTAACCGCCAGAAGCGGCATCACATGCAACTGAAACCCTAACCGGTTGCACGAGATCGCACAGCAGATCGAATCTAAAAACCCTAATTACGGTTTGTCCACAAAAATTTTGTTTTTCCAAATTCTTTTCCAGATTTAATTTAGATTTTTGTTCTTCTTCGTTAAATTCTGGATTATTACACGCTTTTTAATTCATCGCATTTTTTGGATTATCTGATTATTATACGTTTAATAATTAGGAAGATCCTGCGATCGCTTTGCCGTTAGTTAACTAACCTAACAGTGTATGACGTTGCCTAGTAGTCTAATAATTATTAAACGAAAAATTTTCATTTCCGTCATAAAATGCCTGTGATGATTAATTGCCTGTGATGATTAATTGTCTGCAATGAAATAAAATGCCTGCTGCATTTTTCTGCGACGTATGTTTATATTTGTTGTGGTTTTGGATCGGCTAGCTATCACCATTATTTCCCTCATATTTTTTTCTATTTTTTGAGATAAATTGTAGTGAGGATATATTGTATAAATTCCAAAATCGGCGGACGTCCCACGAAGATGAAGATCCATTCCAGAAGAATAGGGGCCCCGCGTGGGTTCCCGAGTTGTATTTTCAATTTTATGGGACTGTATGGACTTTATTTAAAATGGTGATTAGCCAATCCACACACAAATATCTGTGTCTGAAATGCATAATTATTTGTTTTACTTTAAAATATCTAATTACTGCTCATTTTTAACATGCTAGAGATAATGACTAAAATTGTGAGCGTCGACTTTGACGTATTGGATGCTACAGGCAAAAATTATCTGAGCTGGCAGTTGGATATAAAATTCCACCTGCGCTCACAGGGACTGAGCCATGCCATCGCTGCAGACGATAAGGTTTCTGACATAGATAAAGAGAAAGCAATTATCTATATCATACGCCATATCGATCGGACCCTGAAGGCCGAGTACCCCACAGTAGAAGACTCTTATGAGTTATGGACCGCCCTCGAGGATAGATAAAAACATCAAAGAGATGTTATCCTTCCCCGAGCATGATATGAATGGGAGAACCTCCGTCTCCAAGATTTTAAGTCTATCGCCGAGTACAACTCAGCACTTTTCAGTATCACCTCACGCCTGAAGTTGTGTGGTGAGAAAGTGACGGAGGAGCGCATGTTAGAGAAGACGTATACATCCTTCCACGAGAAGGACGTTATACTTATGCAGCAGTATCATGAACGAAAGTTCACGAAATACTCGGAGCTTCTCTCATGCCTTTTGATGGCAGAACAGAATAGAGACCTCCTTTTGGCCACCCATAACTCGCGTCCTGCTGGCACTGCTCCTGGCCCTGAAGCGCACCACAGCTCCTTCCAGAAGAAGAGTACCAACTTCAAAGGAAAACCCCAGAAGGGCAAGGCGATGAAGAAGCAGGCTAGAGGACACCCTCCAAAGTCAAACAATGAGGGAAAGAAGAAAAATGTGTGGAAGAGAAAAGACAACGGCCAGACATCTGCCCCCAGAAAAGACTGGGAAGATAAATGCCACATGTGTGGCATGACTGGACACTGATCTAGGAATTTTCGGACTCCACGCCACTTCCATGACTTGTACAAAGCTAGCCAGAAGCTAGCCGAGACAAACCTGGTGGAACACAAAGACCTGGCACCAATCTGGTTCATCGCTGAGGACTTCTCAAATGATGACCTGCTCGACTAAAGCATTATCTACTTTCTGCTATGCATTGTAATTTGAAAAACAATTTACTCTCTGGTTGTTTGATTTCTAGCATGTTGGATGATTTTTCAGATGTTGATTGAAATTTCGTAATCTTTTTGTGCCTTATATTGCTATGTTTTCTCTCTCTTAATTTAGATGGATAATAAATGCCTAGTTGACAGTGCCTCTAAGCAAACGATCCTCCAAGACAGTTGCTTTTTTCAAAGCTTACAAAATACGATGGAACCGTGAATACAATCTTCAGTCCATCAGGAATTATTGAAGGATCAGGGGAAGCACATTTTATGCTCCCCAACAAAACACAACTACTAATAAAAGATGCAATTTTCTCCCTAGCTCTCATAGAAATATGTTAAGTTTTAAAGATATCCGTTTAAACGGATACCACCTAGAGACGGTGAACAAACAAAACAGAGAATTCTTGTATGTAACGACTCATAAACACAGTACTAAAACCACCGTCGAGCGTTTTGAGTGACTCCCATCGGGTGTCTACCATACAAAGATAAGAGCAATGGAAGAAAACACACTTGAGCACCAGAAGTGCGATAATCAACCAGAATTCCAACTCTGGCACAATAGACTCGGACACCCTGGAAGGAACATGATGTGTCACATCATTTCCCAATCCCGTGGAATTAACTCGAAAAGCCTGAAGCTACTTCGAAAGGGTGCATCTCCTTGCGCCCTTGTCACAAAGGGAAATTGATTACGAGACCATCCCACCCTGAAGGTGGACTCAGAGTCTCTGAGCTTCCTAGAGAGAATACATGGAGAAATTTGCGGGCCTATTCACCCTGCAAGTGGCCCATTTCGGTACTACATGGTACTGATTGATGCATCTTCCAAATGGTCGTATGTGTGCCTCCTGTCCACCTGCAACGTAGCCTTTGCAAAGCTACCGGCTCAAATCATAAAGGTGCGGGCACATTTCCCAGACAACCAGATCAAGAAATTGCGTTTGGACAATGCTGGGGAATTCACATCACAAGTCTTTCTAGACTACTGCCAAGATACTGGCATAGAAGTTGAACATCCTGTAGCTCATGTTCACACCCAGAACGGGTTAGCCGAATCTCTTATAAAGAGACTACAATGGATTGCTCGTCTATTGTTGATGCAATGCCAGTTGCCGGTGAACGCATGGGGACCTGCCATCTTGCATGCTGCATCACTGATAAGATTATGAACGTAAGGAAGTCAATCTTATTCTCCGATGCAACTTGCATATGGAAACCCACCGGATATCTCTCACCTGAGGATATTCGGATGCGCTGTCTATGTCTCCATTGCACCACCGCAGAAGACCAAGATGGGTCCTCAACGTCGATTGGGTATCTACACACCATCGATCTTTAGATACCTGGAACCCCAAATGGGGGACGCCTTTAAGGCACGTCTAGCAGATTGTGAGTTTGACGAAAGCACTTTTTCCAAACTAGGCATTAACACAGAGAAGCCAGAAGCTTCAAAGGCCATTTCATCGGATACCAAAACTTTATCCTATTTTGATCCGCGTACAAACCAATATGAAGACGAGATCCTGAATATACTCCAAATACAGAGTACATCTCACATTTTACAGGACAAATTTACTGACAACCAGAAGATTGTCAGATCACACGTCCCTGCTGCAAACACGCCAGCTAGGATTGACATACCCAAAGATGGATGCAATCCACCTACAGCAGAAGCGGCCATACCTCAATAAAAGAGAGGACGACCCACAGACTCCAAAGATAAAAACCCTCGGAAGAGGAAAAATCCTGGAGCAATGATAACGATACCACCACAGGATGCTGAGCTCAGCCCAGATACCTCTCCCCTCCTAAAAACACCTGAAGAGAAAAATATAGGAGAAATATCATTAAACTATGTACGTACTAGGGAGGTACTGGACAGAAAAAGCACAATCATCGATGATAACCTCGCGCTCATTATTGCCAATCACGTCACTGAATACAATGATGAGACCGATCCACGCTCTCTAGCAGAATGTAAACGCAGAGAGGATTGGCCAAAGTGGAACAAGGAAATAGGAGTAGAGCCGGGCTCACTCTCGAAGCGCAAAGTTTTTGGACCTGTAGTCCTAACACCAAAAGGGTGTTAAACATGTGGGATATAAATGGGTATTCGTAAGAAAAAGAAACGAAAATAATGAGATCGTATGCTACAAAGCGCGCCTTGTTGCACAATGCTTTTTCCAATGACAAGGAATAGACTATGATGATACATATTCTCCGGTCATGGATACGATCACTTTCCGTTTCATTATTGGCCTAACTACTCAGGAAGGCCTGGATATGCAGCTCATGGACGTTGTGACTGCATACCTATATGGAAATATAGATAAGGATTTCTATATGCGACTCCCGGACGGATATAAACTACCGAAGAGAATGACAGAAAGACCTCGGGACGTCTATTCTGTCAAACTCCAAGGATCACTATACGGTCTAAAACAGTCGGGAAGAATGTGGTATAACAGACTTAGTGAATTCCTAGTGCAACAAGGATTCACAACTAATGAAGTCTGCCCTTGCATCTTTATAAGAGCAAAGGGAACATGATTCGTAATTATTGCCGTCTATGTAGACGACCTAAACATCATCGGATCTCCTGAAGAGATAGATGCGATATCCAAGAGTCTCACACAGACTTTTGAGATGAAAGACCTTGGCAAAACGAAGTTCTGCCTATGCTTACAAATTGAACACCTAAGCGGAGGAATCATGTTACACTAATCCACATACACAAATAAGTTGCTAAAAAACTTCCTTATGGACAAATGTCATCCGCTTAGTATACCAATGGTTGTCAGATCATGGGATGTTAATACAGACCCTTCCAGCTGCTGGAAGAGGGGGAGGAAGCACTGTGTCTCGAAGTACCCTACCTAAGTGCAATTGGAGCACTCCTATACCTGACAAACTGCACGCGTCCCGATATAGCGTTTGCAGTTAACCTACTAGCAAGATACAGTTCAACGCCCTCAAAGCGCCACTAGAACGGAGTGAAGCACCTTCTGCGATATCTCCAAGGGTCTGTGGACCTGGGACTATACTTCAAAAAAGACATATCCTCCAACTTAGTTGGTTATGCAGATGCAGGATACAGGTCTGATCCACACACCGCAAAGTCCCAGACCGGTTTCATATTCACATACAGTGGGACAGCCATCTCAGGGAGATCTGTGAAGCAGACTTCAACATCGACCTCATCCAACCACTTCGAGCTCAATGTGATCCCCGAAGCTAGCAGAGAATGCTCTTGGCTTCGATCAGTCATCCACCACATCCTCGTGACTACCGTCCTGAAGACGGAAGATCTTGGACTAACCACCATGTACGAAGACAATGCTGCTTGCATAGCTCAACTACGAGGTGGCTACATCAAAGGTGACAGGACGAAGCACATTTCCTCCAAGCTCTTCTGGACGCATGAACAACAAGTAGACAACCAGATCGACATCCAGCAGATCCAGTCTTGCAACAACCTGGCAGATCTATTTACTAAATATTTACCTCGCCGTACCTTTAGAAAACATGTATTGGGGATTGGGATGAGACAGTTGAAAGATCTACAAGCCTGAAGCTTGTACACTTCATGGGGAGTTAATGTTGAGTTGTACTCTTTTTCCCTTAGCTATTGGTTTTTCCTACTTGGTTTTCCATAGCCAAAGGTTTTAACGAGGCAACCACATCAACTCTGGATCCAGAAGTATCCACCTTTGATGATATCCATCGATCATGGGAAGTTATAGAGACTTGTACTCTTTTTCCTTAGCCACTGGTTTTTCCCACTGGGTTTTCCATGGCAAAGGTTTTAACGAGCCAAGAACTATTAACTTAGGATCCAGAAGTATCCTTACCCCCATGGTCAGGTAAGCTCTATGAACCCTGAAGCGCACATATACGGCTTACAACAATGGATGTATAAGGGGAAGTGTTATAAACAGGCTTTTATAGGCCCATCTGTGTATTGGGTATCCACCCATTATGTAACCCTATTACTATAAATATAGGGCTACGGGTTCCGTACCCACTAATTTTACAACAACATGAGCAATTTGCAACAAAAATATTATAGCAGGGTATTTTAATAAGGGTAAATAGTGGTATATATATGTAATATAACAATATGTGCTTTTAGATATCGGTCCGTTTATTTATGTCTAATTCAAGTAGTCCCCCAAATCATGTTACATATGATTTGATCCTTCAAATTTTGGATGAAAAAGAGACACCTTGACGCTTTTGGGTTTAGATTGGAAAATTTAAATTTGTGTTGATAATAACTGGATGCAGTTACATCCGTGTTAACAGATGTCATTTTAGATTTCATGTTTAAAATAATAGCTTTTTGGATTTATATTGGAAAATTTATTGGGTTCATGTTGCATAAAGAGTGGATAGTGATTGAAGATGAGAGGAGAATGAGAGGATAAAGAGGAGGAGGAGGAGGGCGACAGTTTATGAAGGAGAATGAAGAGGATGAGAGTAGGAGGGGTCTAGGGAAGAAGGGTGTGGATTAAAAAGAAGTATAGAGGATGATGAGGAAATGAAGAGAAGATGAAGAGAGGGAAGGCTGAGAGACAGTTTTAGGACAGAGGGAGGGAAGGGCTGGTAGTTTGAAGAGGAGGAGAGTTGAGGAGGAGAATGAAGGCAACGATTTAGGTGGTGTGAAGGGAGGAGAGATCATTTTGAAGATGAGAGGAGAGGAGGAGGTGAAGGAAGAGAGAACAAGGGTTGTGTTAAGGTCAAAAATGACCGAAACAATTATGTTGCTGACATGGATGCTTCGTGCTGAGTCGGAGCCTCGTCAACAGGTTGAAAGGGACCCTAAGTTGGAAGAACCAGAGCCGGTTGATGAATGATGATTGGCTTGCGATGCTCGATCGACCCTCGAGCGGCCTGTAGGTCGATAGATCGATGCTGGGAAGCTCTGAGGCGACCCTCACAGGGGATCGAGACTTGACGATCTACACTACAAAGAAACGTCAGGGGGGGTCGGATCTGGGTCCAGACCCAAAATCCCCTCCGATGCTTAAGTTAGATTGGGAACTTAAGGAAGAGCGTGAGCTTGGAGCAGCTGAGATCGACCCAAGAGGTTCGTCTCAGATCTGGCATCACAAGCTCTTTCGTGGAAGAAATGTAAGAAGTAGTAGAGTCTATGTCTTAGATCTCGTACCTTGGGAATTGGAACTTTTTGGTATTTATAGGCCTCTTGGGTCCTTTCAGTGAAGTTGGGAAGATAACGGTCACCGTGCCATGATCTTCCCCCTTTAATAGGAATAAACATCACCCACATTCCCGCTATTTATAAGCCCGCCTTCAATCCCACGTTCGATTGGTGGGAATGCAACGGGCGACTGGCTGGTGGGTTTTGACTGTGTCGATATCAGGCTTCCCTCGTGGGCATTAGTCACCCATCGGTCGAGTCACCTCGAGTGTCGACCCAATGATTCAACAATGGCCCCCCGTCGCACGACCTCCAGGAGTCTGCTTGTTGGGATCAAGCAACGTTACATCGCATTAATGAGGCACGACCATCGAGGAATTAATACTCAAGTTCTAGGCGCCAAAACGTCCGCCTTGGCGGTTCGAAATCCAAGATGCTTAAAGCCTCAAATCTTCGACGCGTGTTTCATCATACCGTTGTCGTCTTATCGGTATAAGATGGTTCCAGTGTGGGAATTTGAAGATATCATCTTCGTCATTCCTGATTTAGCTTTTCCCCTTTGAAAAATAGCTTCATCCTCCATTCCTGTTTCAGAGAGGAGTCTGGTTACAGTTATGTAGAAGAACAAAGATGGTGCTATGGAGCCTGGTCTGATCGCAAATCTGAGATCTAAAGTTGGATCTGATCAGATCCCCGAGTTTCAGAGAAATTACGTCTGTCTCGACTATCAGATTCGGGTGCCAGGGAAGGACGAGAGGGTCCATCGTCCTGTCGATGGGGAAGTTGGGGTTTACGTTAAAGCCTTCCAACGAGGGTTCAATTCCCCATGCACCCATTCATGCGCTACTTTCTATGCACCCTGAACATTTCTCTCTACCAGCTGATGCCCAATGCCATAGGTGCACTGATGGGCTTTATTGCTCTGTGTGTGATGAAAGGAATTGAACTGTCGCTAAGATTGTTCTTCTCGATTCCTCCTCTCAAGACTCCGGTCTGGTATATGATAACGGCCCATCGAGGCAGGAAGCTATTCGATGACCTCCCAACTTCTAATTCCAAATGGAAAGAGGAGTTCGTGTTTGTAATCTTTCAAGGAGAGGTGAGCTTTTGCACCGGATGGGGTGTCCCTTCCTTAGGCCCTGCTGAGGATAAGCCCTTGTTCGGAGCAGAGAAGAAAGCTGTCGACACATTGATGAATTTGTCGGAGAATGTGAGGAAGACGAAGTGGCTGTGGTTTGACTTAGTGTAGCACCAGACCGTGTGGACAAAAGGTCGATTCGGTCATGTCTATCAGCTATTTGATCTTCATTCTCTGACTCAACATGTTTTTCTTCTGCAGGCATGGTCGGTCTAGAGTACCAGGTGGACCCTGCGCTGAGGGAGGGAGTCAAGGCTTCTATCAAAGAAGCTGAGGAGAGCATGTTATCTCCTCGGGTGCTATCTACGGGAGAAAGGATGGCTCAATCGTCGGAGGAACGACCCGTTGTCGCTGAGGGGCTACTCAGGTGGCCCGTCCCCAATGGAAGAAAAAGGAGAAGCCCCCACTGAGTTTGAGGTGGTGGTAATTGAGGGAAGCAGGAGGCGGCAGTGGCTTTGCCTTAGTGATTCAGAGCCATCTGGATCGGCTGAAGCGGTGGATCATATTCCACAACTGGAGTGGGGAACTCTTCTAGAGGAAGACTCGGGGGAGAGCCGGGTTCCTCCTGCACGAGGATTCCTGGCCTGGGGGATGTCTGTTCCCTCCAGTGCCTCTGTCTAAAGAATTCCTGATGAATTCAGACCAATTTTGCTAGAGAATCGATCTCCTCAGGCTCCATTTGACTGTCCCATAGAGGAACTCATTCAAATGGAGTTTTCGATGAGGAGAGATGACTCTGCTCTTCTGGAGTGTGGGACCGCCTTTCGGATTGCTGAAAATACGACCCTACCACGGGATAAGGCCATTGTGGAGAGGGTTGATTATGAGAGGCTAGCGTCGAAGGTAGTCCACTCTAACGTCCAGGTAACTATAGCTCCAGCCTCCGCAAGAATTGATGTTGACTATCGTGCCTTGTTTGCAGGCTCGTGTGGCCACTGCTGCATTGTGTCAACGCGCTTCGATGGTGGCTAACCTCGAGGTCACCCTGGGGGCCGTTAAGAGGGCTGTGGTGAAGTCTCGGCTGAGTTGGACAGAATAGGGCTTCTATGCAGAATGAGACTAAACCAAATTCAGCAGCTCGAGCATGACCTACGCGAGTTTCACAAGAGAGAAGCCGACCAATTTGCAATGAGAGAGCGGGCAGAGAAGGCTTTGTTGGAGGAGAAGGCCAACGCCAAGGCGATAGCGGAGAGGGCGGTCCATGAATTCAAGGATTCGTTTCCTGATTTCGACCAGCTGTACTCACAAGGCTATAAACTGTGTCGATCGGAGGTGAAGGATCGATTTCCTGACCTCTCTGCTGAGATCGACCGGATCCCGGTGCTATTCCTGGATATTGATGACGATGATCTGAGTCAGGGCACGGGGGAGGCCGCTCCCCCTGGTGAGGTTGTCACCACGATGGTTGATGATGCATGTGCTGATGCTTCGGAAGATCAAGAGGCTGCGGCCGCGTGTGGTGGAGATCAACGGCCTAGCTAGCCATTGTAGAATCTTGATGATCCTCCTACACTGCTATAATTTTCAAATGTATAGGGGGGTAATTGAGATGGAAATGAAAACAATTTTGCAGTGTAAGCTCCAGCAATTTTGGCTTGTATCACTTTGTTTGTCTTTGTATTTATTTGTTTTTCGTCGCTCATACCGTGTGGTCATAATGCATGATGGCACATTTTGATGTCTTAGACCCTTGCTCAAGATAATCGGGTTTAATTTGTTGAACCATGTTAGAAATAGACCACTCCATTCGCTGGTGAGGGAGTGATTCCCTTGACTCATGGCTGACAATACGACATAGTCGTTCAATGGCGAAGGGGTGTCCCCTTCAAATTACAGATGATGACACATTAGGATCGTTCAGTGGCAAATGGGTGGCCCTTCAATTTACGGCTGACGACGACATGTTAGGGTCGTTCAGTGGTGAAAGGGTGGACCTTCGACTCACGGTTGACGACACGGGAGAGTCGTTCAGTGGTGAAGAAGCGATTCCCTTCGACTCGCGGCTGACGATGTAAGAGAGTCGTTCAGTGGCAAAGGGGTGGCCCTTTGACTTATGGCTGGCAACATGTTAGGGGCGTTCAGTGGCGAAAGGGTAGCATTTTGACTTACGTCTGACGACACGTTAGGATCATTCAGTGGAAAAAGGATGGCCCTTCGACTTACGTCTGACGACATGAGAGAATCGTTCAGTGGAGAAGCGGTGCCCCTTTGACTTATGGATGCCAATACAAGAGAGTCATTTAGTGGCGAGGGGGTGGCCCTTTCGGCTTACGGCTGACGACTCAAGAGAGTCGTTCAGTGGCGAGGGGTGGCATCTTTGGCTTACGGTTGACAACATGTTAGGGTCGTTCAGGGGGAAAGGGGTGTCCCTTCGACTTACAGATGACAACACGTTAGGGTCGTTCAGTGGCGAAGGGGGGGTCGTTCGACTTACGGCTGATGACACGTTACGGTCGTTCAGTGGCGAAAGGGTGGCCATTCGACTTATGGCTGACAACACGAGAGAGTTGTTCAGTATCGAGGGAGTGGCTCCTTTGTCTTACGGCTGACGACTCAAGAGAGTCGTTCAGTGGCAAGGGGTGGCCCTTTCAGCTTACGGCTGACGACACGAGAGAATCATTCAGTGGCGAAGGGGTGGCCCTTCGACTTTTGGCTGATGATATGAGAGAGTTGTTCTGTGGCAAGGGGGTGGTCCCTTCGGCTTATGGCTGACGACTCCATAGAGTCATTCAGTGGTGAGGGGGTGGCCCCTTCGGCTTATGGATGATGACATATTAAGGTCGTTCAGTGGCGAAGGGATGGCCATTTGACTTACGACTGACGACATGTTAGGGTTTACATGGGTTTCAACAATATGAGTTTGGCTCATCTAGGTTTCCCCAACGATAAGATCCTTTTTGTGGGGAGTCTGATGGGACTCTTTTCGTAGAATTCATAAATGATCTATCGAAGAAAGTTGTTTCGAAGAGGAAGCAGAATTTATTTGACGAAAAAAATGCTTTATTGAAGTAAGTAAAAAGCATACAAGTATTTCCGAGTTTCTTCAGGAGTCGCTTTTGTCCCACATTTTTTATTTGACCTTGAGCTTTAGAAAGCTCGTTAATCCACCACCTTAGTGAAAGGTGACCCTGTCATCTTGTCCTTCTGCTTTGAGGGCCCCTCTTTGCTGGATTGATCGACGACCAGGTTCTTGGGATGTCCGCGCTTGACCAGTGCATCGATCTCCTTTTTGAGTGTCCAGCAGTCGTTGGTATCATACCCATAGTCGTTGTGGTATTTGAAAAATTTGAGGTCGTCTCTTTTCTCATACTTGCCTTTGGCTGATTCTTGGGCCAGTTCTTCACTTGGGACGTAAGCAAGGACATCCGTCTTGGGCACGTTTGGCCTTGTATAAGTTGGGCGCTCCTTGCTCCGAGGGCTTCTCTCTCTCAGCCTCTTACCCCGAGATTCTTGGCGAGGGGTTCCACGAGTTGGTCTTTACTGCTTGGTGTCGCCACGGCGGGCGGGAGTGCCTTTCCCAGTAGCTTTTATCAGTTTCTCATGCCTCTTCGGAGATGATGAACCGATCTGCTATATTGAACATCTCCGTGAGGCTGTTAGGCGGGAACTGGTGGAGTGCCCTCTGTAGGTGTTTGTCCCGCACCATTTGAGTGAAAGCCACGATGATGGTTACATCCGGCATCTCCTCTATTTCGAGCCTTTCATCATTGAATCGCTGGATGAAGGCTCGGATTGATTCCTTATCCTTTTGCTTGAACATAAAGAGGTGGGAGGACTTCCTTTTAGGCCGTCGACATGTGATGAATTGTTTGTAGAACAAATCGGCCAATAAGTCGAACGACCCAATACAGCTGTCGGGAAACCCATCGTACCAGCCTTTTGCCCTCTTGAAAAAGGTAGCGTGAAAGCTCGGCAGAGGTATGGCTCATCAGCCCCATGAAGCAGCATCACATTTAGATATTTGCGGATGTGCGACCATGTGTATCTCTTCTATCATAAGCTGGCAAGGCAGGGAGTTTAAACTTCGGAAGAGAAGGAGCGGAGGTGATAGTCTCCTTCAGTGGGGTTTGCCGAAGTGTGGACTGGATAAGTAGACATTGCCCTTCCCTGCCTTGCGTGTACGTGGCTCCTGAGGACCTGTTTGGGATTTCCTCTCTCCTCCCGTATCCACCTTCAAGATTGATAGAGTTGTAACCTGGGGGACCCCGTATATTACCTGATCCAGGATGTTGCCGGTCGCCTCCTTGTAGTTGGAGGGGGTGGGTCCTCCCAGGAAACCGAAAGAACGATGCTCATTCTCCCCTTCACCTTATTGGTGAGATGTGGGGGTTGTACTGTGTGGAGTGTGTTGGATCTGGATCTAAGCCTAGGGGGTGAATATGCTAATAAAAAATTCTAGTGAAACCCACGAGAAATCACACGCATTTATAATCACATGCAGGATAAATAATAATCAAACACAAACGCACAACAGATTTACCCTAGTTCGGTCGTCACCACGACCTACGTCCAGCCCCCAAAGCAGATACTAGATTAATAAGGTAATAGGTACAACCCTAATAGCTAGAGCACCAACGCTCTACACTCACCAATCTCTCAGTACCCCATTCACTGTGTTCAACAAAATTAATCCCAGTATAAGCTTTCTATTGGCTAGTCCAGACTAGCCAAGTCCCTCTTATCTAGCACCCACTAGACAAGACCCCAAAACATCACAATGGTAAGTTTCCCCTACAGAGATCTATATTACTTCACAAATATAATGATAAAGAGTTTAGAGAATCTCAGTTTGTGTAGCTGCAGTCGTCTTTGTCAATCAGCTCAGGTTAGAGAATCTCAGTTTGTGTAGCAGCAGTCCTCTCTATCAATCAGCTCAGGTCAGATCATATCTGACAGGATGTAGTCGCCAACATCACGTCCTCGCCTTTGGAACTTGCAGCCTATGTGCTCTTGTCTTGATGTAGATTGCACAATGAATGCATGGCTTCCCCTTTGAAGTTGCACAAGGTAGTAGATGGCTTCCGTTTGAAGTTACGCAAGGTAGAAGATGGCTTCCCTTTTGAAGAATTGTGCAATGTAGTAGATGGGAAGACCCTTGATGAAACTTGCGGCCTTGAAGCTTGGCTTGGAGAGATATGTTGTGGCCTTGTCAATGAAGTATGGCAAGTTGTGCAAGGAGCTCTTGGAGATGTTTAGTTGCTTAGCTTTGTTGGTTGCGCAATATATAAGGGAGGTTGGCTTTGAAACTTTCGCAAGGGAGCTTGGCAATGGAGAAGATGAAGATGTCTTGTGCAAGGAGAGGAAGGAGATGCCCCTTGATGTAGTTCAGCAATGGAGAGCTTGAGTGGTTGGAAGTTACGACCAAGGAGGGGTTTTTGGCTTTTGTTTTGGTGATAGGAAGATGAAGCTTGAAGAACTCACTCTTGCAACTTGCGCACCATATAGGGTTTCAATGTTTGCCGAAATTTTTCCCCTTGATTTTGGGTTTTCTCTCTCTCTCAAAATCTCTCTCTTTGAATATGGGGTTATATAGGAGAGGATGAGATATGATAGAATCAATTAGAATCCCATAATTGATGGAGATTGGAAGGAATCCTAAATTGATTAGGATTTGAATGAATCTCTTTGGATATGGAGTTTGAATATGGATGACTATGAAATTGAATTTGAGTAGATATAGGATTTGAATTGGATCTCATTTAATCACCTTTGATTTGCATGCGATTCTCTTTATCTCTCCATCTTTGACCAAGTCTCCAATTTGCATGGCATTATGATTTGAATGTTGCACCAATTGATTTGAATCAATTCAAATGTGGATTTGAATTGATTTCCTCCTTATCTTCTCCTCTTTGACTTAGTCTAATTTTTGTAGCCATTATCTCCATCTTTGACTTAGTCCACTTGGCTTATGCATGGCACATTCTCCATCACTTTTACTTAGTCTTTCTTTGAGTATTTGCAAGAGTGACATCCCTGAAAAACACTTAGCATACACATTAAATCATTCACACATGTTCGTTATCTTCAAACACGAATTCATCGATCGTTGTATCCTACAATCTCCCCCTTTTGATGATTACAAACTAAAATAAGATTTGCAATAACGATTCATATAATATCATCGTGACATGTGTGTGTGATGTGTGACAATGGATGATGTATGCAATATATAACAAGTGCAACAATGATGTGCAATATACACGCATGCAAACAATGATGTTCAAGCATTCAAACATGTATGCATGCTCCCCCTTTATTCATGCTCACACTCGAACAAATATTCATATTAAGCACATTCTTCATTCATTATTCATTAATGCTCCCCCTTAAACCAATATTCATATGCAACATATAAGCATTAATGCATGCAAAAATCTTCTCAATACTTTCCCCCATTTGTTATCATTAAAAGTATAAATATGAAGTCAAATTTCATATCAGATGCAAACTAAAGAGTATTATAAATTACGACAAGGACTTGCACATAGACATTCATAGAATAAGCATTTCAAGTTCAATAAAAATTATAACAACGACTTCAACACCTTCGTGTAAGTGTGATGATTAAACATTGAAGCACATAAGGAGAACTTTTACAAAATTCAACCGAAACAAATCCACATTTTTTTCATTAAATATGAAATCGCCTAGGATTGATTTTCACCATCTCATTAAAATTGAGTTCAAGGTACCACACCCCAAAAACATAGCCTATAAGGACTCTTAGATGTGGGGGTGACATTGCTTGACGAGTATAACACCAATATTAAAGATTTCCAATAAAGCATATGTTGGATACTCGTGGGTAGTGTTCTTGCCAAGGATTGTATCCATTTTTCATACGGAGCTATTTTAATTCTTTTTCAATTTTTTCATATCCAATTCTTTTGTGCTTAATTTTTATCCGTGGTAAGACACATCATATTCCTTAGATTTTCAGTTATTTACATCCTACATTCACTTTCCAATATTTCATAAAATATTTTTCCAAATGTTCACCAATATTTAATATTCGTGGAAGTAAAATTGTAGGTGTAGAAATCAAATTATTCTAATCATTGAACATGTCATAGCTATTTAGAAAATCAAGTATACACATGTAGCCATAACTATAATACATCAATTTCTACATGGATATGATTATCATTCATTAATATCACTTGAATGATTCAAAAGAAAGATATACAGTAAGCACAATTTTTTTAATTTTTGTCTTTTTCATTTTTTGATTTTTCATTTATAATGAACTAAACAAGCTAGAAAGCAACCAAACTAGCACACAAAATAAAAGTAAGTCAAGCATACAAAACAAAAAAAATGCTATGAAGGTATGCACTCAGTGCAAAGTAGAAAAATATACATTCGCATCGTCGTTTGGCTAAGAAACTAAATAATGAAATGTTCATGCCATAGTACCTCGCCAAATCTCCATCTTACCTACACAGAAGATGTTATGTGTGACCTTGGAAGCCAACAAGGTCCACCCACATTAGTCATTAAATTTTTAGGAACCCATATTTGCTTGAATTTAATGGTCTTGTTCCTATATTTGCAATAATAAAAGGTATGACCAATGCAACCACATGTAAAGCACTTTGCATGAAAATTTCCAACATTTGTTGTTTCAGTGTGAACTTATCTATATTTTGATTTTTCAAAATTTTTAAAACCATATCCTAGTCCTCACCTATTATTGCCATAAAGTTGATTTCCAAGAATAATGTCCAAATTTTGTTTTCCAATAGAAAATTTCTTTAATGACAATTCTAGACTAGCGACTTTGGCTTTCAAAAGGGAATTTTCGTTCACATGCAAAGTGCATTTACTAATGAAAGCTTTCTTATTGTCCTCTTCGGCAATTATTTCTCTTTTAAGTTCATTATTTAGCATGCAGATCTTTTCAATAAGCAGTTCAATTTCAGTTTCAAGCTTAATCACTATTTGCTTATACATGCTAATATCATTCAACAGAGTAGGACAAATAAGACATTCAGCTTTTTCATGCAACCTAGAATTCTCTTTTTCCTACAAAGCAATGGTAGAATCACATGCAACAATTTTTCCTTTTAGTTCCTTAATTTCTAATGACATGTTGTAAGTGTCTTGTTGCATTTCATCGTTGGAATTTCTATACTCTTCTAATGTGGATTCTAGCTCTACAATTTCATCTTGCATGGCTTTACAAATAATTAGAAGTTCATCTTTACTACTAGATTTTACCTCACCATCTTTTGCCATCAAGCAGAGGAAAGAGTCGGCTTCATACTCCACATTCTCATCTTCGATGTCCATGTCCCATGTTCGCACCACAGCTTCTTCTTTCTTCTCCGCAACATTAGTAGTTTATTGTGGGCACTCCTTTATAATGTGTCCCTGCTTTTTACATTTAAAACATTTAACCTTATTAATAGCAGTCTGTTCAGATGAATTTCTAGAAGGATTATATTGGTTAGAACGATTATACCTTTGTTGCATGTCAGCTCTTCCTTGAGGAGTCTTGATGTATCTTCTGAAGCCTCTGACCATCAATACTATCTCCTCCTCCTCCTCATCACCTTCGCTAGCTTGAAGAGCTAGTGGTTTTGGAGCTTTTTCCTTCGCCTCTGGTTTCTCTCTAGCCTCATTATTCTGCAGCTCAAGCTCGTAGGACATTAAGTTGCCTATCAAGTCCTCCACTCTCATCTATGATAGATCTTTCGCTTCTTGAATGACAGTGACCTTAGGCCTGAATGAGCTTGGTAGCGCCCTTAAGATTTTCCTCACCTGCTCAAGGCTAGAGTATGGCTTACCAGGGGAGCTAGACTTGTAAATGATGTCCGTGAACCTCTCAAACATCTTTGATATGGATTTTGATAGAAGCACGCGAAAGCTCTCGTACTGTGTGCTCAGCAACGCAAGTATAGACTCCTTCAATTGTGACGTTCCTTCATGCATCACCTCCTGCGTGTGCCATATTTCCTGCGCAGTTGTACAAAGTAAGATATGATTAAATTCAGACTTATCTAAAGAGCATATCAGAGCATTCATAGCTTTTCCATTTAAAGAATAAAGTCTCCAATCGGCATCATCCCACTTATCTTTAGGTTTAATTATTTCAGTGTCTTCAATTTTAATCACATGTGGTTTATATCCATTTTCAACAATTTTCCACACTTTATAATCAACAAACACTAAATAAGTTTTCATTCTGGATTTCTAATACGCATAATCAGCACCATTAAATTTAGGGGGTCGTGATATAGACTGACCTTCAGCAAAAGCAAAATCAATAGAATTCATGGTCAATCTAGCCTAGATCCTCTAACCTGCTTTGATACCACTTGTTGGATCTGGATCTAAGCCTAGAGGGGGGTGAATAGGCTAATAAAAAATTCTCGTGCAACCACGAGAAATCACACGCAGTTACATGCATGATAAATAATAATCAAACACAAATGCACAGTAAATTTACCCTGGTTCGGTCGTCACCACGACCTACATCCAGTCCCCAAAGCAGATACTAGATTAATAAGGTAACAGGTACACCTTAATAGCTAGAGCACCAACGTCTTTACACTCACCAAGCTCTCAGTACCCCACTCACCGTGTTCAACAAAATTAATCCCAGTATAAGCTTTCTATTGGCTAGTCCCAACTAGCCCAGTCCCTCTTGTCTAGCACCCATTAGACAAGACCCCAAAACATCACAATGGTAAAGTTTTCCCTACAGAGAGCTATTCTACTACACAAATATAATGATAAAGAGTTTAGAGACTCTCAGTTTGTGTAGTTGCAGTCGTCTCTGTCAATCAGCCCAGGTCAAATCGTATCTGATAGGATGTAGTCGCCAACGTCACGTCCTCGCCTTTGGAACTTGCGGCCTAGGTGCTCTTTCCTTGATGTAGCTTGCACAATGAATGGATGGCTTCCCCTTTGAAGTTGCGCAAGGTAGTAGATGGCTTCCCTTTGAAGTTGCACAAGGTAGTACATGGCTTCTCTTTTGAAGAGTTGTGCAATGTAGTAGATGGAAAGACCCTTGATGAAACTTGCGGCCTTGAAGCTTGTCTTGGAGAGATATGTTGCGGCCGTGGTAATGAAGTATGGCAAGTTGTGCAATGAGCTCTTGGAGATGGTTGGTTGATTGGCTTTGTTGGTTGCGCAATATATGAGGGAGGTTGGCTTAGAAACTTTGGCAAGGGAGCTTGGAAATTGAGAAGATGAAGATGTCTTTTGCAAGGAGAGGAAGGAGATGCCCCTTGATGTAGTTTGGCAATGGAGAGCTTGGGTGGTTGGAAGTTGCGGCCATGGAGGGGTTTTTGGCTTTTGCTTTGGTGATGGGAAGATAAAGCTTGAAGAACTCACCCTTGCAACTTGTGCACCATATGGGGTTTCAATGTTAGCCGAATTTTTCCCCTTGATTTTGGTTTTCCTCTCTCTCAAAATCTCTCTCTTTGAATATGGTTTTATATAGGGGAGGATGTGATATGATAGCATCAATTAGAATCCCATAATTGATGGCGATTGGAAGGAATCCAAAATGGGATTAGGATTTGAATGAATCTATTTGAATATGGAGTTTAAATATGAATGGATATGGAATTGAATTTGAGTAGATATAGGATTCGAATTGGATCTCATTTAATCACCTTTGATTTGCATGAGATTCTCCATATCTCTCCATCTTTGATCAAGTCTCCAATTTGCATGGCATTAGGATTTGAATGTTGCACCAATTGATTTGAATCAATTCAAATGTGGATTTGAATTGATTTCCTCCTAATCTTTTCATCTTTGACTTAGTCCAATTTTTGTAGCCATTATATCCATCTTTGACTTAGTCCACTAGGCTAATGCTTGGCACATTCTCCATCACTTTTACTTAGTCTCTCTTTGAGTATTTACGAGAGTGCCATTCCTGAAAAGTACTTAGCACACACATTAAATCATTCACACATGTTTGTTATCATAAAACACAAATTCATCGATCGTTGTATCCAATAGGGCATTTTCTTGTCGATCCATTCTTGGATCTCTCGAATCCCCGAGCACGGCCGTGCCTCTTGTTGGTGTTAGGGTCAGGTTTGGAGGAGGTAGTTGCTGATTTGTGAGCGGAGGATCTCCCATGCTTTGGCATATCAGTTTTTCCAAAACGTCGAGGCTCTTGTCGACCTGCTCTGCAAACTGGTCGAATTGCTTCTGAGTCACCTTAGGTTCTTTGGCGTCCTTTGCAGGTCGCTTTGATGGGGATGTAGAGTCCGAGGCATCCTCCACCAGGACGTTGTTTACTTTTTGTTTCTCATTTGGACCTTGGCTCGGTCTGATGTTGCTGGGTCCAGCCGACTTAGCTTTTTGATTGCTTTGGAATGTCGAGCTGGTTAACTATTTTCAACCGACGGCGCCAAACTATTAAGTCCAAAAATGACCGAAACAATTATGTTGCTGACATGGATGCTTCGTATTGAGTCAGAGCCTCTTCAGCAGGTTGAAATGGACCATAGTTGGAAGTACGAGGGCCGGTTGATGAATGATGATTGGCTTACGATGCTCGATCGACACACGAGCGGCCTGTAGGTTGATAGATCGAGGCTGGGAAGCTCTGTGGCAACCCTCACAGGGGATCGAGACTCGACGATCTACACCACAAGAAAACGTCAGGGGGGGGGGGGGGGGGTTAGATCTGGGTCCCAACCCAAATCCCCTCTGATGCTTAAGTTAGATAGGTAACTTAAGGAAGAGAGTGAGCTTACAGTAGCTAAGATCGACCCACGTAGGTTTGTCTCAGATCTAGCGACGCAAGCTCTTTTGTGAAAGAAACTTAAGAAGTATGTAGAGTCTATGTCTTAGATCTCGTACCTTGGGAATTGGAACCTTTTGGTATTTATAGGTCTCCTGGGTCCTTTCAGGGACATTGGGAAGATAACGGTCACCCATTATGGTGCCATCATCTTCACCATTTAATAGTAGTAAACATCGCCCATGTTCCCGCTATTTATGAGCTCGCCTTCAATCCCACGTTTGACTGGTGGGAATGCAACGGATGATTGGCTAGTGGGTTTTGACTGAGTAGATATCGGGCTTTCCTCGTGTGCCTTAGTCACCCATCGGTCGAGTCACCTCGAGTGCTGGCCCAATGATTCAACATGTGGTTATTTGGGGTTTTTTGGGGTGGGGGATGTAGTGGATGAGGGGGCATTTGAAGAGTAGAAGAGGAGAGAGGAGGAGATGGGAGTAGAAAAAGAGAGGAGGAGACGAGGAGTATAGGAGAACATGTGATTCATAGTTAAGTCCTTGGCCAAGGCAGACAAATAAACTTGTAAGAGTAACAAATTGTATCTTAAACTCTAACTCTAGGGATTACATTTCACTCTGGCTATAAGGTGTAGTATGGTTTGACATGAAGCCGTATCCTAAACACATTAGCAACATAGTGATGACAAAGGGACCGAATTGAATGGAATCAGTCAATGTAATGCCCATGATTTGGTTCCAAGATATTATAGTCTTTACGCTAACCAGATAACGACGATTCCTTAACGAGTGTGATGATATTTGTGGCAAGCACCTCTATCTTACCTAGGAGACGATATGGTCATGTTCGTTGGAATCAGGTTATTAGAGTCACACACAGGTGACGACCTCTCACCTCCATCGAAAAAACCTAAGGGAGTATGGAAATTCTAAGGTCCCTCCATTGAAACAATATGTCCATGGTCTCATGAAGCAGCTACATCAGCAACGTCACTTGTCACGATGACGACCTCATTGACCAAAAGGGCAGCCTCCATGGTCGTAACCTGACCAACTTCATCCAATGGACTATCCGGCTCATAATCATCTAGAGGAATGAGAACTTGGTTGATCTCAGCTGCTAGAGTGGGAAATAGATTCTTCATCTCATGACGACACCACTCAAAGCCGATCGTATATAACTCATCCAAATCGTACGAACTGTTCTTATATTCTTGGACAGCTTTCTCTGCGATCTCCTTCGCATTAAATTCTTGGGAGCTGATTGGAGGTCGAGTTTGAAGCTCGCTTTCTTTAACCTCCCACCTTTTCTCTCCTCGAGCAGCTGTTTCTACGCTCGCTCCCTCAGAGCAATATCATCTTGGATCCGTGCGTTGGATTCCAATATAATGGCAGCCTCCATCGTATGAGATTCGCCCAATTTTTTCTCGAGTCACTTCACCCGAGACTTGAGCATGTTCTTGCGAAGCTTCTATCGCTTCAGCTTTGTCTTTGCCTGATCGACTGCCCTTTTGGCTGAATCTGCCCACTTCATTTCCTTGGTCAGGGTGGCTTCGTAATTAGCCACCACCAACGAGCGACAAAGTAGCTCCGTGGTAGACAAAAGGGCCTGTAGGAAAGCAAGAGCGTCAACTCTAATGTTTGTATTCAAGTAAAAAGTGGAAAGGGATAATTTTTACCTGGAGATTTCGGTGGATTGCGATTGTGATTAATATCTCATAATCGACCATCTCCAGGACATCCATGTCTCGAGGAAAGATCAAATTCTTGACTAGTCGAGAAGCAGTCCCACAATTCAAAAGCCGATTCGTTTTCCCGACTAGGTAAACCAGTCGAAAAAGCTCTTCTTCGGAGACTTCGACTGGGGCTTGAAGCGATTTATCCTCCAACAGAATCGACCTAAACTCAGAGGGAATGTCCTCAGCCAGTAACTCCTGAAGAAATAACCCCCAGGGCCAGTAATCCTCACGAAGAAGTGGTCCTTGAGAGGAGGACGATTCCCCCAAAGTTTTCCCTGGAGGGAGAGTCTGATCTTGTCCATCAGTCATTGTCAGAATAATGGCATCATTTGACTCAGACGAATCTGAGTCAGTAATGATAAGGTTTCTCATCTGTTTCTGTTGTTCTGTAAGGATCCACACCTCCAAAAAGGCATGCACACCCTCACCCCTAAGTGCAAGGGTGTCAGAGCAATATATTCCCGATGAGTTTGGGGTCAAATCCACAGGGAGGTGTTACTTATACTACCTATCGATTTTTATGTTGATTAGACTTCGATTTTTATTGGTGGAGATGGATTACGAAAGGGGTCATAATGGCGATGGAAGTGGAATGTGAGGGTGTTACGACCATCAAGCACATCCAAAGACTCCACACAAAAGAAAACAAATAAAACAAATAAAATGAATGGGAGAAAGAACGCTAGGGTGTCGTGATCCCCGCTAGGACCTTCAGGTTTGGATATCAGGTTAAGGACACTTACGTCGAACTATAAATGAGGGTAGGAGTGTCACATCCAACGATGGAAACGAGTACTTAACTTTCGTTGTCCTACTCGTCTAACGTATACATATACTCAACCGCTTTCGGTATGATCTTTACATATGGATACGTGCATTACGCTTAACACTGGTTTCCATATCATAGAGAAGTATCCACTCTCATGGTCTATGGATTGGGATACTACAACATGGTTGGTTCTAGCAGTCGGGCTACTCTCGTAGTCATCGACTAGCAGATTGGGGGTTAGTAATCACCCCTAGCGCACGAGTCACTCTCATGATCACAAGCACTAGAAAACGGCCCCCTAAGCACTAATTAGATTCGTGGGGATATTCCATAGAATATGGAGCTACTTTTGCAATCCTCTAATTCTGAGGCTAATCCCCCAACCCCTTGTTGAAACTACCACGGAGCAACCCTAGATTCATCCAACTAAAGTTAACCTAACATCCAATCCATAGGATTCTAGGTTTCATCCCTAAACCCTAGCAATAGATCTACTCAAACAAAGCGAAAGATATGAAATCAATAGCAAACATCACACACATATAAGAAAAGAAATAGAAAGGATTTAACGAAAGAAATACTTATCTTCGTACACGATCCGATACAAAATCACCATGGAAGGGGCCTAGGGTGTGGCCTAGCCTCTGAAAAATAGTCTCCTAGCACAAAAACGAGCTCACCCATGATGGCTGCCCCTTTTCTCACACACACACACACACACACACACACATACATTGAAAGGTAAGCGTGGATCTTTATTGACTAAACTATACAGAACAATACAGGAACAGTTAGGTAATAGGGATTAATGGAGAGAGGAGAGGGCACAAGCGCCGTAACTCTCAACCAGAAATTCCACACCCTCCCAAATAATAAATCTATACATTTTGTCAACACTCATTAACCATTATCACGGAACACCCAGTTTGTAAGAACATCGGGTGCTTCTTCCCCAGAGCCTTCATAGTCCTTAAGTGCAATTTTGACATCCGCCACAATATCCTCAAACAACAGTGTCTTTGACCTTTTAATGTTTTCAAAAATTCTTCGGTTCCTTTCTTTCCAAATGTGCCAGACCATTGCTGCTAGGGCCGTATTCACAATCTGGTTGTTGGTCTTTTTAGTGCCGCAGATATCCAAGAAATGCTCCCCGACCCCCTGGAGGGAAGTCACAGACAGGTTCATCACGCCTAGCTTCAAAATACCCCTTCGTAGTAAATAGAGGCTGTACTCACAACCAAAAATAGGTGGCTGTAATTTTCGGCTGCATTTGTGTTGCACAAAACGCATTCAGTTGGCAAAATTAAACCCCATTTTGCTAGCCAATCCCTTGTTAGCAGCTTGTCGTGCATAGCTCTAAGTAATGTCAGGGCCATTTTCGGTACACAGTGCAGGAACCATATAATTTTGTGTTGAGGGAAATGTGCACCAGGTTGCCTGACACCCTCCCACGCTCGCCTGAATGAGAAGGATGAATTGCCTGCATTCCAGACCCATAAGTCCGGCCCCATTCTTAGAGAATTCGGCAGTAAATGCTTAACAGGCATGATTCCAGGATCGGCCAACCAGCCTATCCCTCCCCAGTGGTCAATGACTCTTTTGTTTCTTGTATTTGCAGGAATTTCATATAGATTTTTGAGAGGCCCACATGGTAGCCAATTATCATGCTAGAATATGGTTGAGGCACTGTCTCTAACCTTTTTAGTAATTAATTTCTGAGAGATGTTACTGCAGTGAAGCATGAATTTCCATGTTCCCGAATGAGTTGGAGCTCAAATTGCACCGAAAACCCCCATGGGTCACCATAATGATCCTTCATGAATGTTGTCCACAGCCCCGATGTGGAGAGATACCTCCATGTAAATTTGATACCTGCTGCCAAGTTCATATCAGAGAGTAATCTTAGTCCGACCCCCCGTCTTCCTTTGGGGGTGTAGACATCTTTCATGCCCAGGTGCGAGATTTTCCCCATATGAATTTCCGGCACAAGGAAGTGATGGTGCGAATGACAGAACGGTGTATGCGAAATGCCTGGATCCAAAAATGCACAATTTCGTAAATGATAGAATGGACCAATTCAATGCGGCCAGAGATGGAGAGCATAGAAGAGGACCATCCCATTAGTCTCTTTTTGCACATGTCAATTAATCTACCATACATAGGGGTCTTGGGGTATTTCAAAGAGAGTGGAAGGCCAAGGTAGGTGGTGATAGTGGTGGCCAGTTTAATCCCCACGAAATTAGCTAAATCAACAGGACACTTTGTACCTTTGCTGAAAATGGCCGCACTGTTATCCTAGTTGACGTGGAGACCTGTGAAATTAGTAAACTCCTCTAGCAAGGACTTGAGGCCCTGTAATGAATGTCGATTGGCACGGCAGAAGATAAGGAGATCGTCAGCAAATAAAAGATGGGAGATAGAGCCTGACCTTCTCATTGCGTGGACAGAGCACGAAGCAATGGCTTTATAAATGAGCAAGGAGAATGCTTCCATGGCAATCACAAAAAGGTAGGGAGAAAGAGGGTCTCCTTGCCTGAGGCCCCTGTTCCCCCCAAAATGCCCCACTGGAGACCCATTTATCATGACTGAGAAGTTAGGGGTCGAGATACATTCTGTAATCCAGCTGATGAAGGTACTGCCAAAATCGAATTGATGCAAGATGTAGTATAAGAATTCCCTGTTGACACTATCGAACGCCTTCTACAAGTCGAGCTTGAGGCAGGCTCTTGCTCCCTTAGGATTGCCTAAATCACAGATTTGTTCATGGGCCAGAAGGGTGCATTCAGAGAGAAGTCTACCTTGGAGGAAAGCCGCTTGGTTGGGGGAAATGAGCTCATGTATTACCACCTTTAATCTGTTGCAGATTACTTTGCTGATGATTTTGTATATGACATTGCAGCATGCAATGGGCCTGTAGTCCACAAGCCCTGTTGCGTTTGAATTCTTAGGCACGAGTGTTAGGAAAGTGTGGTTTAGTTTTCGAAGGAGAGTGCCAGATATGAAGAAAGATTGTACCGCTGCAGTTACATCATCACCAACCACATCCCAATTATTATGATAAAAGAAACCATTATAACCATCTGGGCCTGGGGCTTTATCAACCCCAATTTGGAAGACCGCTTCCTTAATTTCCTCCTTAGAGACCCTTCTTTCAGTCCAGGCTACTGCATGATTTGGGTTGAATATTGCATATTTAACGCCCCATTTAGCCCTTTTTGTGCTCATATGATGCTTAATTGGTCTCTAATACGTTCGTATTTTGTATATCATTATTTATTAAAGCAAACCATTGATTTGTGCACAAAGTATGAATTTTATTGAGTATTTCTGCCTTTTTATATTTTTCATAGCTTGGTCTCAATCTCACGATTCCAATAACTATTTATTTGTATTTTTCTGAGATCTGTGCTAATTACTGTGAATTTTTGAATGCAAATTAAATGAGAAATACGCAAGAAATACTCTACAAATACGAAAATACGGCTGAAAATATGCGCTCCGAACCGACCTTAGAGACCACGTGGCAGCCATCCTGTGTTTCCCGCTCCATCAGATGGTGCTCAGCAAGCGAAGACGCGGCAAAACTTCCACCGTTTGATTTCGATCGAACGGCCCATAACTCTCCCGCTCGAACTCGAAGAGCAGATCAGCTGTTGGCGACGTGGCTGATTACCGTCCAGACGATCTCGATCCAACGGTTGGAAGACGGGCTGCACGAATTCAAAAGAGCCGGTGACGTGGTCGATTTGACACCATCCGATCATGATCCGACGGCCCGATGTAATTCGAATCAAATTCCAGCGGATGCGGCACAGCAGCGAACGAAGAGCCGTTGGATGATGATCCAACGGCAGAGATTTTTCCCTGATGCGATCTCGGAGAGGAAGCGGATGCGGGCTTTGCACGGTTTCTAAAGCACACGTGGCTCCTCCTTGTTTAATCCCGCTTTGATGGACGTCCGTTATTTGCGCCGGCTGATGGGTATGGATTTGGGCGTAATTTGAAGCGGGTTTCACCCGTTAAGCCAATAAAACCCGCAATGTTTCTATTTAAGCGTATTCTAGGGTTTTTGGCCGTATTCGTGGCGTATTTGGGTGATTTTGGTGGCGATTTTTGCAGAATTTTCCTGAGATTCCAGAGAGCAACCTGGGGTATTTTTCAGAGAGTGTTTAGAGGAAGAAGAAGGGCTTTCTTCGCTAAAAAGAGGGTGTATTTGGTGATATCTTTTGAACTCAATTGTGTATTTTGAATTCTACTTACTTATATTGATTAGAACCATGTTTAATATGATGAAATCCTTTATTATTTTCAGTATGTGTGGCTAAATTTTGATTGTGCATGGTATGGTGTAGTTAGGAGACATGATGCGTATTTATTTGGTTGAATCTTCACGCTAAAATTGTTAACGTTGATAAAGTAATAGTCTTTAGTTTAAAATCTCCTCTTCATCTTCCAAAAGAACATGATTGAGTTGATGATCGCCTCACGAGGGTGAGTTTTGATCTCCCCAAAAGGGAGTTTCATCTCTTTTATTTAAAAGATTGTAGCCTTAGCAACGACTTTATTCAGTATTGTGCTTTAATCCCCATAAGGGTATTTTCAGATGAATTTCTCTCAAAAAGAGAATTCATTAAGTTATCTTCAATCAACCGAATTAATATAAATCATGGACCCTAATGAACCCATATCATGTGCATACTTTTCATAGATATTTTTATATACGAAACTTTCTTTTGCTCGTATTGTTCACAAATTAAAAACCACGATCAAATCCATTCTAACCATCATCATCAAAAGTGGTTGGTCTCTTTACGTTGAATTTCTATTTGATGTAAGCTTTGTGGTTGCAACAGATCTTCTTCCGAGGATTTGACATTTGGGACTCCCAGATCTACATTACTTGCACGGACTCTTATGCTTGAGAGAAGCACATTTTTGAGTTAAGCAAGTTTTTGGCGCAGTTGCCAGGGAGAATGGTTTGTTACCATAGTTTATTTCATTCAGAGGACCTTCAGTGAGATCTTTCCACTTTAATATACATAAATTTTTGTTTATTATTAAAAAAATTTGTGCATAAATTGTTGTTTATTATGGAGTATATGAATTTCTATTGCACAAACGATTGGTATGATGCAGAGTATAATGCTGCACACAAACATAGGATGGAGAAGCTCAAGATCGTTAGTTTTAATCAGACTAATTGTGAAACTTTCTTTCAGGCCTGAAGGAGGTTCACAGACATAATATCGAGTTATCCGCAGCATGGGTACACAAAGAAAGAGCTTATGGAGTCCTTCCTAGATGGACTACGACCACAGCTGCAGGAATTTTTGGGAGTCATGACGCCGACAGAGGCGTGGAAATACATGGAGTCTTTACAAGAGAATGAAGAAATCATGAAAGAGACTTCAGAGTGCGATTCAACGGAGCCTTCATGCCTTGATCAAGGGGAGCAAAGCGTAGACGTACCTTTGCAATCCTTGAAAGAGGAAGTTTATTTACTCATTCAGACACAGGAGGCCACATCCCATCAATTCCAAGAGAACTTCCTTGCTCGGAGTCGACAGATTCCGAAATCCATTGAAAATCTTAATTTGATTGCCACTTGCTTAGAAGAAAATAATTCTTTTGAAATTCAACTTCAAGAATCTGATATGAGTTCATCTTCCATTGCAGGTACATCGAGCGAGCCATGTCACGATGAAGGTACAAATCAGAACATTAACATGGCTGGAAGCGTGTGCAAAAGAGAGGACGAGCTAGCAATTTTGGATGAACCGGAGGAGAAAATAGCGAGGGAAATGTGTTGAGAGATTATCGCTATGGAGCCCGAACCATTCACTCCCCCAATTTTTTCCCAAAATCATTTACCCCTCTCCCTAATGACTGAGCATCATACCGAGAGTAGTGCATATCTTTCAGGGAGTAGTCGTCAACTTGCTTTAATTTATTTCAACTATTTTGATGACTACATTTGGAAAATTTTTGTTGGAAGGAATTTTAAACTAATTTGGACTGACATAACTCATCTCTTGCAGGACATTAAATAAGTTATAGAGATGCTTGGAGTTGTGTTGCTGGGGTCCAATTTAGCTAATGGAGTTAGATTACTCGCCGAGGAGCGCAAGGAGCAAATTGAACAACTTCCTCCACCATTAAAGATTCGTGATCCGCCATTTGACCACGGTGTGTTCTTTCCATTAGTGCAGATTTTTATATGCTTTCTAGGATGCTTGCTTGAATAAACTCGTACCCCTTTCGACATTGAGGACAATGTCCATCTTTAGTTGGGGGGTGTGTATGAGACCTTAGGATTTTTTTGGA
This sequence comes from Scilla litardierei, assembly GCA_030789695.1. Lineage (NCBI taxonomy): Eukaryota > Viridiplantae > Streptophyta > Magnoliopsida > Asparagales > Asparagaceae > Scilla > Scilla litardierei. The sequence continues at coordinate 143,053,421 of CM061140.1, read as the reverse complement.
TCTTTTTTTTCAAAAAAAAGGCAAAGAAAAGATTAAATCACCATTCTCATCTTTTAAAACTCCTTCGTATACCACAAATGCGGATGATTATGCGTCATTTGAGCTCTAAAAATTGTTTATGGCTTGAGTTAATTATTTTTCCTTCATGGAATTACTCGTTAATATACTATTCATGAAAACTTTCAATTGCCATGATTAATATCTCGAAATAGTTTGAATTTATTTCATGCATGCTAATGTGATGAAAAAGCTTAAGTATACACGATTTATTAGAATAGTCTTCAAGTTGAAGAGGAATTTGGCCATTGTTACTAATGTTTATGTTCATATTTATGGGTGTTGAGTTGCTTACAAAAAAAGAGAAAAAGATGAAGAAACAACAAAAAAATGATGAATAAGTGTGTCACGAAATAAATAACTTGGTTGGCTCGAGTAGTACAGTCCGAGGGGTCCTTTTTGGCCTAATGCCCTATTATCGTCTGATTTGGGAGCCATTGACAGGAAACTCACTTATTTGATGGAGCGATCCAAGTTATACATTTTTTCGCAAATGTTGCTTTATGCGCGTTACCCGAAACTAATAAAAGAAAAGAAAAAGAAAAAAATGGTGAATAAACTATGCAACTTCAATACCCATGACTTGAACGGTCTTTTTGAGATGCCAATTCCTTGGAAATGAGAAAACTAGAATATAACGACGTGCTATACTTTCGCTTGCGCAAAACGATGCTTGCATGTTCTTTATTCGAATTAAATTAGAGAAAATTTCATGTGATTGATCTTATTCATGGATTGTGTATATTGATAGTCTAGATCATGTTGGAAAGCGTGTTATTGAGCCACGCCATAAGCAATTGATAGAATTTATTGTTTTATTAATCATCCGAATTAATCGCTCTTTTTGCTAGGGGCTTGCAAATCGCTAGTTGGGGGTGTGATTCGGGTTGAATATTGCATATTTAACCCCCCATTTAGCCCTATTTTGTGCTCATATGATGCTTAATTGGTCTCTAATACGTTCGTATTTTGTATGTCAATATTTATTAGAGCAAACCATTGATTTGTGCACAAAGTATGAATTTTATTTACTATTTCTGCCTTTTTATATTTTTCATAGCTTGGTCTCGATCTCACAATTCCAACGACTATTTATTTGTATTTTTCTGAGATCTGTGCTAATTACTGTGAATTTTTGAATGCAGGAGACAAATTAAATGAGAAATACGCAAGAAATACTCTACAAATACGAAAATACGGCTGAAAATACGTGCTCCGCACCAATCTTGGAGACCACATGGCAGCCATCCTGTGTTTCCAGCTCCATCGGACGGCGCTCAGCAAGCGGAGACGCAGCAAAACTTCCACCGTTCGATTTCGATGGAGCGTCCCATAACTCTCCCGCTCGAACTCGAAGAGCAGATCAGCTGTTGGCGACGTGGCTGATTACCGCCCAGACGATCTCGATCCAACGGTTGGAAGACGGGCCGCACGAATTCAAAAGAGCCGGAGACGTGGCCAATTTTACACCATCCGATCATGATCCGTCGGCCCGATGTAATCCGAATCAAATTCGAGCAGATGCGGCATAGCAGCAAACGAAGAGCCATTGGATGATGATCCAACGGCGGAGATTTTTCCCCGATGTGATCTCGGAGACGAAGTGGATGCGGCTTTGCACGGTTTCTAAAGCACACGTGGCTCCTCCTCGTTTAATCCCACTTTGATGGTCGGCCGTTATTTGCGCCGGCTGATGGTATGGATTTGGGCGTAATTTGAAGCGGGTTTCGACCCGTTAAGCCAATAAAACCTGCAATGTTTCTATTTAAGCGTATTCTAGGGTTTTTTGGCCGTATTCGTGGCATATTTGGGTGATTTTTGCAGAATTTTCCTGAGATTCCAGAGAGTAACCTGGGGTATTTTTCAGTGTTTAGAGGAAGAAGAAGGGCTTTCTTAGGAAAAAAGAGGGTGTATTTGGTATATCTTTTGAACTCAATTGTGTATTTTCAATTCTATTTACTTTCATTGATTAAAACCATGTTTAATATGATGAAATCCTTTATTATTTTCAGTATGTGTGGCTAAATTTTGATTGTGCATGGTATGGTGTAGTTAGGAGACATGATGCGTATTTATTTGGTTGAATCTTCACGCTAAAATTGTTAACGTTGATAAAGTAATAATCTTTAGTTTAAAATCTCCTCTTCATCTTCCAAAAGAACATGATTGAGTTGATGATCACCTCACGAGGGTAAGTTTTGATCTCCCCAAAAGGGAGTTTCATCTCTTTTATTTAAAAGATTGTAGCCTTAGCAATGACTTTATTCAATATTGTGCTTTAATCCCCATAAGGGTATTTTCCGATGAATTTTTCTCAAAAAGAGAATTCATTGAGTTATCTTTAATCAACCGAATTAATATAAATCATGAACCCTAATGAACCCATATCATGTGCATACTTTTCATAGATATTTTTATATACGAAACTTTCTTTTGCTCGTATTGTTCACAAATTAAAAACCATGATCAAACCCATTCAAACCATCATCATCAAAAGTGGTTGGTCTCTTTACGTTGAATTTCTATTTGATTTAAGCTTTGTGATTGCAATAGATTTTCTCCAGAGGATTCGACATCTGGACACCCAGATCTATATTACTTGCACTGACTCTTACGCTTGAGAGAAGCACATTTTTTGGGCTAAGCACTGCACATGGCGTAATTTTTCGCTTCGGGGTAAACTTTGGAAAGACTCTCTAGTAGTCAGTCTGATAATAAAGATTCTTATAGAACTTTGGTGCTTCTACTTTTTGTTGATCATAGGTATTGTTTTGGTGCCCATTTGCGTCAACAAGGTGGTTCAGGTTGTTGTGCCCCTGCCTTGATTTCATAGCGTTGTAAAAGAATTTAGTGTTCGTATCCCCAAGAGTCATCCAATTTTGACGGCTCCTTTGGCGGAACATTTCCTCTTCAAGGTACATCAGCCTAGCAAGCTCAACCGATAGCAGTCTTTCTTCTCGTTGCAGTTGGGGGTTAGCATTAATATTGGGAGAGGATCTGATATCTTCCAGGTGTTTTCGACAAGATGAAAGGTCATTTCTAGAGGCCGCATCACATGCCCAGGAGCGTAATAGAGGTTTAAGAAGCTGAAGCATTGAGAGAGTCGGAACATAGGAGTGCCAGCAATGCGATGCTTCCAGTTTACCTCTAGTAGCTCTCTAAAGCCTGGCAATTTGGTCCAATGATTAAAGAACTTAAAGGGTTTATAATCTGAGGGTACATGATCGCGCCCGGATATACACCCGAAAAATGACTTGTAGTCTTGCAGCAAGCGCACGGTGTAGTGGCGAGCGGGTATTGAACTCAGGGAGGACAAATGACAGTAAACTACTTCGATTACCTAGCTATCAAGAGAATAAGAATAGTTTCGATGTTGTTGTCACAATCGTTCAAATAGCAAGAAAATATCAATATAATAAAAGCGTCTAGGGATAGGAAATCCCCACTACGGACCGTCTCTTATCCTTGTGAATCATGAATTTCAATGTTGCTAAGCTTGAATATAGGTGAACTAGTCGTAACTTAATGTAGAATCAAGCTCACGCTCTCGCGCTATTGCTAGTCTATAGCAAACCAGAATAGAACCCACTCTCGTACAAACTCTACCCTAAACCGCTAGCGTGAAGATCGACATCATTGTCCAATCGCATCTCGGGCCCACTCTCGTGCAAACTCGAGCTACGATCTAGGTTATGATAGTTCGTATTCGTCCAATCTCTTGCAAACGAATATTAGTATATAAGCATAATAAAAATCCTAGCTTGGGTCCAATCTCTTGCAAACCAAATCTAGAGAATTTCAATTATTAATCTAAATCGAATATAGGCCTTCCTATCAATTGGGATCCAATCTCTTGCAAATCCCAATCGATATGAATTCCTAGCTACTCGTAATAAATCAATCACAACCTAACCATTATCAATTCTAGCAACAAATCTATAAATTCATCACAATTCAAAGATCGGGTCCATAGGGTTCATCCCCATGGCCTAGAACGACGGAACTACTCACTAATCATCATGAAAATCTCAGAAATAATAGATGGAATCATAGCACAATTCATTGAAAAGAAAAAATAATTCATAAAAAAGAGTTTTTTAACAAGAAAGAACAAACCAATGTCGTCGCCTATGATCTCCAGCTGAGATTTCACAAAAGAATAACCGTCAAAAACCTAATAGAAGTCTCTAAAAAGTAATTCAAGTCTCTCCTAAACTCGGGTAAAAACTAGGTTTAAATACAAGCTAAAAACGTCCAAAAATTCGTGACAAAACTGCCCCTGTGCAGCCCAAAAATTCAAATCCGCGTAGCAGTTGGAATGGGTCATTCGGCGAGTGGCTCATGTCACTCGGCTGAGTGACAGGCCTGACAAAAAACAGAGAGTTCGTGATCTTCAGGGGTCTGTCTCTCTGGGTGGCTCGGCCGAGTGGGTTTCTTCACTCAGCCGAGTGAGCAATCATGCTTGGCCGAGTGGGCTTCCTCAGAAATTCCAGTAACTTGGGCCTTTCTCTGGACGAATTCCCGGTACCACTCGGGCGAGTGAGCTTTCTCACTCGACCGAGTGGACATCCTTACTAGGCCAAGTGAACGCTAAAAATCTGCAGTGCATATCCATTTCACTCGACCGAGTACAGCTTCTGACTCGGCCGAGTGAGTAGTCTACTCGGCCGAGTGGGCTGTATCTTGGCTCCTTTCTTCTCCTCCTCGCCTCCTCGTCGCTCCTGTGGAATTCCTTCTTCTTCTGCTCATCCTCTATCACTGATAACAAATAAGCCGTGGGCGACATTCCGAAGTGCGTGAAAATCTTTTGATCTCATTTTCGCTCCAAATCGCTCCATATCTCTTGAAATACAACAAAAACAAGGAATAATGAAAAGCAACGCGATATCGTCGAATAATCATGGAAAATGCAATATGGGCGATCAAAACGTCATGAAAACATGCAAAAAAAGGTGTAAAAATAAGGAGTGATCAAAATCCCCCAAGCCTACCTCTTACTCGTCCTCGAGGAAGATGAGTAAAAGGCAAAACCGATGGGTAAAAATAGGGAAATGGAAAAAGAGGACAGAAAATAGATAAGAAAACAAAGAGAGAGGTGCTAGATCATTTGCTCAGGACGTGGACCTGCTTACTCAAATAGCATATGGCGAGTATAACACATGCTAAAGATTTTTATCTCGATATCATAGTCATATAGGGATGCATTAAGAATAGAGACCCAAGAATGTCAAAATAGCATGAAACATGGAATCATTCTAGGGTTAGCATCGTCTGAAGCATCTAAAGCAATATACATAATCATAGACCACACACTTTTGAATTGATCGTTTTCTATTTGGAGTATGAGAAGTATCACACAATATGAAGCAATAAGAATAGAAAGGAGTGGTTTTCATGAGATGCACGCTAAGTTTCAATTCATGGACTTCATAAAACTTTTAGTAATCTCGCCGAGTATAGAAAATTACCTAGCTTAGGTTGTCATGCACAGTCAGGTAGTCACTCACACACACATCATTGGATCCTCTCCCCTAAGCTTATCTGTAAACTTGGTGGCATAAGATAAATCAATAAGCTTATTCCCCATTTTTGAAGCTCCAAAAAAAATTAAAAACAAAAGAGGGAAGAAAGAGAGAAAGATAAAATGGGATCATGTATAAACTTCATTTTTTTCTCATTTTTTCATAATCATATATATACAACTGTGATCCTAAATCAAAAGATAGAGAGATATACATTGATTTTGGGGCGTTGGAGCATGTATTTTTATAGCGGGGGAATATGCCAATATAGGATTCGCTAAAGGGAGATTCACCAATGATTCTAAGTATAGAAATAATGCTCAAGATATGTGGAGAAAGAAAAATTTGTAACACTCGGTTCACTCTATCGAATGTGCACGACAACTTTCAGCAGAGTAATGTAATCTACTCAGTTTAATCACAGAAAGTAAACTAATCCAGTTATATCAACATAGCAACAGCCAATCAACCTGAAAGTGAAGCGTACAATTTTCATGCAATAAGAAGTGATATAAGACAAGAAAGCAGTACTCCAGATATAAGCAATCAATGCGTGAAGCTTGGTGTGTTTTCTTTGAAGAGTATACAGTAAAAATCATCAAACTCAGCTAATAAAAGAATTTCATCCATATTCATACATGAAAAGACGGGTTACTATCTCGAATGCATAGTAAGCATGGCATATGATATCTGAAATAAAAACTATGGCATGACAAGATAATATGCATATAGAGATAAGCTAATACCACGTCATCATCATCACAGAAAATTCATCTCTAGCAAAAAGGATAAAAGAAATAAGGATAAAAGAAAATAAAAACTATTGTACAGATGCAGCATACTCAAAAAGTAAGAAAAACGTGATGCATGAGAAAAATAAAAAAGATGAAAAAGTGGGTGAAAATAAGTGTAAAAACAAAGAAAAGTGAGAAAATGAAAATAAAAGGCGACAAAAATAAAAAGTGCGAGAGAACTCACTCCCCCAAGCTAAAATGCACAGTGTCCTCAATGTGCAAAGTGTGGCACACCGAGAGACAATATATGGGAGGAGTGGGTGAGGATGTATGCATGATAGGGATGCGAATAAAAGAAAATGATATGGGCATGCAAATGATGAATGCAGAGATGCAAGTGGTGCATGCAAAGATCAAAATGGTGCAATATAAGTGTCCCCAAAAGTACCTCCTCTATCCAGAATGATATAAACAGATATGAGCAAAATGTGACCAAAACGTGTGTGGAGGAGGGGTGCAAAATCAGCCGGCAGAAAATATCCAGAACAGCAGCAGCAAAAGTATGAGAGGCATCCAGTGTGTGCCTAGGTGGGTGAGTGTTTACCAGCACCGATCTGTGGTAGATGTGGTGGTCGTGGAGGCTGCTGGGTGGGGATAGGTGGCTGAGGCAGTCGTGCAAGAATTGGGTTCAGGCAAGCTGAATACCAGGAAGTAAAGCGACGCGAGACTGGACAGCGCTGACGGTAGCGGAGAGAGCCTGAAAATCTCCTCTAAGCCCACTAGCTGCCCCTTCTAGAGCATGGATGTGATGAACTAGGGTGTCGGGGGGAGGTGGACCAGAGGGTCGTACTGGTGAAGAACGTGGCTGTCTTGCACGGCTACCGTAAAGGATAGGTGCAACTGTGGGGTGGTGCTGAGGTGCTGTGCTCACTAAGTGACGCTTAACCTCTGTGGGAGGCTAAGACACATGTAAGGTCGAAGAAGATGGAGCAGTAGCAGAAGTAGAAGTGGTGGCCTGCGGCGAGGAGGGTAGAGAGGTCCGTGACACAGACGTGGGGACAGACGTCACGGCACTCTCAGAGAAAACAACGGCAGTGGAGACAGTAAGGTGGACGACTGGGGAGGTCGTGAAGTGCGAAGGAAATGACTCTCCAGGGGTCCAGAACAAGAAAGAGGAAAGGGTCTCCAATGCGGAGGCAAAAGAGGGCTCGCCGCTCTCAATAATGGCGGGGGGACGCTCGGCTCACAACAGAATTAGGATATATGGACATGGGTACGGTGGTGGTGGTGGACTCAGCTAAAGTGCTCCCGACACTGACAGACGTGTGGACAGAGGTGTCGGGAGGTGCAGACAGATCTGGTGCAGGATGAGGTATCACGGGGTCAAGGGGTGGAAGGAGGGGCTCCTGCCGAGCACCCTAAGGCTCAAGCACATACGTGGCGGGGATGAGGAGATCCATCGTTGGAATCCACTCCCTGCCCACGGGTCCAATATGCGTCCGAGCAGGGCTCGAAAGAATCATATAATCAACACTATGGGGACCGTTCAGCCACACCCAGTGGTGTTGACCATGAGGACGAAGCATCCTCATCCGGGCCATAACATCTATGGAAAGAGAAGTGGGGCCTGGGGGTCTCAGCAAGCCAGCAGGGAGGTCAACTCCGCACAAAAGGGCCAAGAGGGTAATCAGACCGCCGCAACAGATAGGCGTCCTAGCGGCGACAGAAATAATGATGCGGTCGATGTACCAACTGGCGATATCAATCTCGACGGCGGGGACCAAAACGTCTCCTCCTCGCTCGTAGGCCCGTGATCGTGTCATCGCGTAGAGCATGTAGAGCTCTGGCGTCGACAACGTCCCCACCTCATACCTCGCTAAGAAAGTGGTCGCCATAAGGCGCTGTGCAATGCAGAGGCATGGTTGGAGGATGGCAGAGGCCTTGGCCCGACTAGGGTCAAAGGCGAGGGGAAAACCTGTGATACGTGTCCAAAAAGCATGCGTGTTGAATGACGGTGATGTGATGTGTGTGGGACTGCAGGCTCGGTATGGGCCTGGGACAGGGGGCCACTAGAAGAATGCTCTAAGCATGTCGAGAGTGACCTCACACTCTCAATCCATCCGATGAAATGAGCATCCTCCAGGTATCTGAGCAATAGAACTGAGGACCTCTAGAGTCAGGCGGATATAAGTGTCCACCGACACCGACAAGAAATCACGCCACCCCACGTTGTCATACAACTAGAGTAGCCCCTCTACTACGCCTAGGCGCTCTAAATCAGCTAGGTTTGCAAACCTAGAGGGTACGATCGAGCGATGGGAGATACGCTCAAATCTGGTGCGGTGTGCTTCATCTCTGAACGTAATCCCCATCGCATCGATAGCGGGGGCAGGCGGTGCCTGTGTTGGAATGGGTGCGGTAGGAGGCGGCTGTGTGGTGGTGGCGGGCTAGGTGGAGGGGACTCTGCTCTAGTGGAAGAGGAGCCAGGATCGTCTAACCTCTTCTGCATGGAAGCGGGCTCCCGTGTGCGTGGCCTAAGACGTGGGGGCATGAAACCCGTGAAGCATGTCCACCCAAGTAATATGTGAAGTGCTAAAAATAGGGAACGAGTGTACCCGAGCACGACGCGAGAGCAAAAAAAAGGTGTAGTGTGCGAAGAATCGCCTCCTCCACGAAGATCCAAGGCGTTCCGAATCCCCCCAAGATCCCCCAAGCTAGCAGATTGGAGAAATGGAGGGAAAATAGGATTTTTGGGCGAAATAGGGGATGCACGGCGAAAGGGGTAACGACGACAGCGCCGGCATCAGCAGGAGGCGGTGGGTAGTCAGCGACAGACGTGGGTGGTCGACGTCCGGCGAGGGGGCGGCTCTGGTGAGGAAAGAGGGGACGTTGATTCGGGCGAGGCGCTGGGAGACGAAACAGCTCGGGCGAGGAATTTGGGGATTTTTGTGTGCTTGGGATTCTAGCCGAGTAGCTTTTCCCACTCGGCCAAATGGACAAGTTCCACTCGGCCGAGTGGCAAGGCCACTCAGTGATTATGAAGCGGGGAGGGTATCAGTTTCACTCGGCCGAGTGGCAAATAAATACTGTAATTTACAGAAAATAACAGAGAGTGGTCTGTAAGATCTTCCCTGATCAGTACTCTACTCGGCCGAGTAGAGTCTTCACTCGGCCGAGTGATAAGTTCACTCGGTCGAGTGGCTTCCTGTTTTCACATGCTCTCTGTTTTTGTGCCACTTTCTGTTTTTCGTCTCCCTGTCAGTTTATTCATCCTCCTGAGGCCTGAGCGCATTCCTAGAGCGCTCTCCCTTACCATGGTCATCCTCCATTTAAATGGTTCTTCGTTCTCCATCTCCTGTCATGAAAAATAGAGCCCGTTGTCACGATTTTTATTGACTCTAGACACTAAACACTAAGAAAGATTTAAAACAAAAATATAATTCAACTAAAAATTACGTAAAACCGTCGGGTTGCCTCCCGACAAGCATTCGTTTAAGGTCTTAAGCTCGACCCCTTAAGATACTCGTTTAATTCTCGATATTCGGCGCATGTGAGATGCGCCCGTCAAACTTGCCGTGAAGGCCACTTGGATTTAGTTGTTGTTGTTCGTGGGCATTCCTCGGCTCTCCTTCATCATGGGTAGTATTTGGGGATAATTCCCCCAAGCTTGAGCTTTTACCACTCTTTTCCTTCATCGGTGATGATACTTTCTTATCCGGCGGAGCTTTCTTCAAATTGTTGGCCATGGAGAGCTTGCATAGCTCTCTAATTCTTGCGACATCAGTGTCGTCTTTGTCATCAACCATAGAATGATCCGGCGGGTCCTCCAACTTTTCTCCATTGCTAGAAGATTGACATTCTTCGAAGCCATCATCGTGTAGGGCTCCGATAGCATACGGCATAGCATCATCGATGACCTCATCAAGGAGGTCCACGTAGTCGACTTCCTTCGTCCAAGGCATGTGCTTCATTGCTTTAGGAATATGGAGCTCCACCTCGATGTTTCCGACATTTAGAGATAAGGTGCCCTCTCTCACGTCAACTATCACGTCGGCGGTGGCTAAGAAGGGGCGTCCAAGAATTAGCGATGTATCACCCTCCTCCTTGATGTCCATAATTACGAAGTCGCACAGCAAGCAAATTCCTCCTGGTACTTGGATCGGTATGTTCTCCGCGATTCCCACCGGCCTAGTGACCCGACCGTCCGCTAGTTGTATTCTCATATCCGTCATCTTCAAGTCGGTCCATGTATTCAATTTCTTAAACATAGTTAGAGGCATTAGGCTCACGCTTGCTCCCAAATCTACCAAAGCCTTTTGTAGCGGGACTCCTCCATGTGTGCATGGAAAGTGAATTCCGGGATCCTTGAATTTTGTGGGCTCCTTCTCCTTTCGGATGAACCATGTACCTTGCTCGGCGAGCATTATCTTCTCCTTTCTCTTCTTTCATGAAATTAAGTCTTTTAAGAACTTGGCATATGACAGGATATCTACAATAGCATCTAAGAAAGGGATATTGAGACTCACTCCTCGCAAGTACTCAAGAAACTTGGCTAGCCGCTTCTCAATCTTTGCTCTTGCCAACCTTTGTGGGAAGGGCACCAGTGGCATATAGGTGCGCTCCTCGCGTGGCTTCACAATTTCAGAATTTTCAACTTCTTGTGGCTCTTTTGGGCACTCCTCCTCAATAGCCGGCTCCTTTTCATCCAAAATTTCTTCCACGGGCTCCTTGGTTTGAACCATGGCGGGAGTACTGTCATTCCCGCCCCTAATAGTTACCACCACTACTGCATTGATGTGGCTGGTATTGCTCCATGGGTTTGGCTCCGGTTGAGCCGACAATTGTTGAGTATTTTTGTTAAGCAACGCAAGTTGCTCCGCTAATTATGCCATGACGGTATTGAGAGAGTCTTGTTGAGCCGTCAATCTAGAATTTATCTTCTTTTGCTCCACCATGAATTCCTCCACCCTCGCTTCATGATCCGATCTCGGTGGCACTTGTGGTGGGTTGGGAGCTTTCAACCCTTGATTATAACCCGGAGGCCTATATGGTCCCGCCTGTTGCCTAGGTGGGAAGCTTTGTTGTGGTTGCCCCCTTGGTTGATATTGCGGTTGTGGTGGAGGCCGAGCTTGAGTTTGTTGCGGTGGTGGTGGGTTCAAAGCTCCATCATTATTAGCATATGAAAAGCCCGGCTGATTTCTCGTGGCCGAGTTTCCCCAATAACCGGTGTTCCCCGCAACATATTGGACTTGCTCTATAGCACCCTCTCCTTGCTCTCCTCCAACGAACATAACTTGTGCTTGGTCTTGCCACTCGCTCATATTGCCTCCCGGTGTAGATGTGGCGGGAGTTCCATGCGGCTCGGTAATCAACTTCTCCAATCTCTCCACGTACTTGTGGAGAGAGTCAAACTTTGTAGAAAGCTCTGCTATGGCCTTGGCCTCATAAATGCTAGTTGGCTTCAAGGAGGATGAAGAATGTCCTCTCTCGTCGCCCCATTGTTGGTTCTTAGAGGCCATCTCCTTAAGTAGGGCCGTAGCTTCATCCGGTGTCTTAGATAACATGGCTCCATTAGCGGCTGCATCGATGATTTGCTTGGTGCCCGGTTGGAGTCCATTGTAAAAGCTATGTACTAGCTCCCATGCTTCAATTCAATGATGGGGGCATTGGTATTGGAGATCTTTAAAGCGCTCCCATGCCTCAAATAGAGTCCCATGTGGTCCTTGCTTGAAGGACATGAGCGCGCTCCTTATCTTGATTGTCTTAGATGGCGGGTAGAATTTACTAACAAAGGCACTTGCCAACTCATCCCATGCAGTAAAGATCACCTCCGCTTGCATCCTCAACCAATACAAAGCATTGTCCCTAAGGGTGAATGGAAAGAGGCACAGTCGGATGGCGTCGGCCGGTACACCGGGCATCTGAAAGGTGGGGCACTTGGACAAGAATAACTGAAGGTGGTAGTGTGGATTCTCGTGGGAGTTCCCATGAAATGGGTCTTGTTGTATTAGAACCACAAGTCCCATTTTAAGCTCGAAGTTCTTATCCACCGCCAACTCCGGCATCACAATGGATGAAGTGGTAGAAGTAGTCTTAGGCCATAACCTATCTCTGATAGAAACTAGTCTAGCCATGCGTGCCGCTAATTCTTCCGATATCTCCGGTCGGTTCATATGACCTTCCTCTATAGCAAGTCTCTTTTCGGCTCTAAGCTTCCTTGTCGTCCGCTCGATCTCTGGATCAAATAATAGATCTTCTTGATGCTCCGTCGATCTCGTGTACATGCACAGAAAATAGAGTCTCGAGGGAATCGTTAGCACGATAGAGGAATATAAAAAGATAAAAATAATAAAACAAAAAGAAACAACTAAGTAAGAAAGTAAAATACCGTCGCCTCCCCAGCAACGGCGCCAAAAACTTGATCGCGCCCAGATATACACCCGGAAAACGACTTGTAGTCTTACCGCAAGCGCACGGTGTAGTGGCGAGCGGGTATCGAACTCAGAGAGGAAAAATGATAGTATCCTACTTCGATTACCTAGCTATCAAGAGAATAATAATAGTTTCGATGTTGTTGTCACAATCGTTCAAATAGCAAGAAAATATCAATATAATAAAAGCATCTAGGGATAGGAATCCCCACTACGGACCGTCTCTTATCCTTGTGAATGATGAATTTCAATGTTGCTAAGCTTGAATATAGGTGAACTAGTCGCAACTTAATGTAGAACCAAGCTCATGCTCTCACGCTATTACCGGTCTATAGCAAACCTAGAATAGAGCCCACTCTCGTGCAAACTCTACCCTAAGCCGCTAGCGTGAAGATCGACATCATTGTCCAATCACATCTCTGGCCCACTCTCGTGCAAACTCAAGCTACGATCTCGGTTATGATAGTTCGTATTCGTTCAATCTCTTGCAAACGAATATTAGTATAGATTCATAATAAAGATCCTAGCTTTGGTCCAATCTCTTGCAAACCAAATCTAGAGAATTTCAATTATAAATCTAAATCAAATATCTAGGCCTTCCTATGAATTAGGATCCAATCTCTTGCAAATCCCAATCGATATGAATTCCTAGCTATTCGTTATAAATCAATCACAACCTAACCATTAACAATTCTAGCAACAAATCTATAAATTCATCACAATTCAAAGATCGGGTCCATAGGGTTCATCCACATGCCCTAGAACGACAGAATTACTCACTAATCATCATGAAAATCTCAAAAATAATAGATGGAATCATAACACGATTCATTGCAAAGAAAAAACAATTCATAAAAAAGAGTTTTTTAACAAGAAAGAACAAACCAATGTCGTCACCTATGATCTCCAGCTGAGATTTCACAAAAGAATAGCCGTCAAAAACCTAATAGAAGTCTCTAAAAAATAATTCAAGTCTCTCCTAAAACTAGGGTAAAAACTATGTTTAAATACAAGCTAAAAAGGTCCAAAAATTCGGGACAAAACTGCCCCTGCGCAGCCCAGAAATTCAAATCCGCGTAGCAGTCGGAATGGGTCATTCGGCCGAGTGGCTCATGTCACTCGGCCGAGTGACAGGCCTGACCAAAAACAGAGAGTTCTTGATCTTCAAGGGTCTGTCTCTCTGGGTGGCTCGACCGAGTGGGCTTCTTCACTCGGCTGAGTGAGCAATCATGCTCGGCCGAGTGGGCTTCCTCAGAAATTCCAGTAACTTGGGCCTTTCTCTGGACGAATTCCAGGTACCACTTTGGCGAGTGTGCTTTCTCACTCGGCCGAGTGGACATCCTTACTCGGCCGAGTGAACGCTAAAAATCTGCAGTGCGTATCCATTTCACTCGGCCGAGTACAGCTTCTGACTCGGCTGATTGAGTAGTCTTTCGGCCGAGTGGGCTGTATCTTGGCTCCTTTCTTCGCCTCCTTGCCTCCTCGTCGCTCCTATGGAATTCCTTCTTCTTCCGCTCATCCTCTATCGCTGATAACTCCTCAAATAAGCCTTGGGCGGCACTTCGAAGTGCGTGAAATTCTTTGATCTCAGTTTCGCTCCAAATCGCTCCATATCTCCCGAAATACGACAAAAACAAGAAATAGTGAAAAGCAACGCGATATCGTCGAATAATCGTGGAAAATGCAATATGGGCGATCAAAACGCCATGAAAACATGCGGAAAAAAGGTGTAAAATAAGGAGTGATCAGTACCTAAGTATGCAGTTTGACCAACATTGGGGCATGATCACTCGTATGGGGGTCAAGATATTCGAAAAAGTTTTCAGATAGAACCCTGATCCAGCTGGTGTTGCAGAATACTCTATCTTTGCTGAGCAGAAATATACCAGACACCAATTCGTTTATTGCACCAGCTTTGCTTATTACCAATACTTTTTATTTCATGGAGTGTGCAATCAGTGATACACTCGTCTAAATCCTCTACCATTTTGGCATTCAATCTCCGCCTGCCCACTTTGTCTTTAGTGAATATATATACCCATGAAAACCCTAAAAAACAACTCTAAGTCGACCTGGGCCTGCGCTTCCTGCCCAATTAGCTTGGCCAAGCTGTGCAGGGGTGCTCGGTCGAGCACACTTTCCAGCCTACTCGAGCACAATTTCCAACACAGATTCACCAACTTACAGAAATTTCTTAGGACACATCCGACCTCTGTTTGGCACGTTCTTGGCGGTGTTGGAATCTTCATGAAGTCTCCTATATGGAACAAATATGAGAAAAATACTGTAAAATCCAGGGAAATAGCATATCTTCCAAGAGTAAAGGACTGTCCAGGATTCTGTGCTTTCTACTCCGCTCGGCCGAGCAGCCTTGGTCACTCATCGAGCGTGCCCTAGCACTCGGTCGAGCACCTCTTAGATGCTTCATATTTAAGTCTGGGTGGAAGGAGGCCGCTCGATCGAGCGGGGAATCCGCTCAATCGAGCAAATTAGGCAGAGAGTTTTTAGGCCAATTTGGGGATCGTTTGCAAAGGGTCGCTCGGTTGAGCGAGGTGGGTCGCTTGGCCGAGCAGCACCTTGCAACCTTTTCCTTTCTTTATGAGAGATTAGCTCGGTCGAGCATGTGGAACGCTCGACCGAGCTACCTGGAAACTCGACTTGGGTCTATTATTCTCTTCCTCTCTTCTTTCTTTCCTTTGCTCTCTTCTTTATTTGCTTTCTTTGCTCCTCCCTTTCTTTGCTCCATTGAGTCGTCAAATGCGGCGGTGTGAGCTCCAGCATCGGTATCAATGTTCATCGTCCATCATTGCTCCGAATCGCGCCAAAGTTCCTGAAAATCCACAATACACTACAAGAATCAAATATATCATGAAAAGCACGATAAAATATAAATGTGAACTTTGGGCAATCATACTACTATAAAAATGTGCGATAAAAACATGAAAAATATGGACACATCAAAATCCCCAAGCTTAACTCTTACTCGTCCTCGAGGAAGACTGGTAAGAAACAAACTCGAAGGAAAAAAAGAACGAAAAATAAAGAAAGATGCTAGATCATCAACTTATATCATCCTCGTCATTCATAAACACACATGATGAGAAATAATCAACAACCACTCGTTTCACTTGACATTTTAACCTCGCATCATAACGTACATGTAATGGATTTGAATTGAAGCATAATGAACCAATCAATCAATTATAACAGAAGTTAAAGTATTCATCCTATCATAGATTAGCATGTAATATGTTGACTCATGATAATAACTCAAAATTTATGAAGGATTCTCTAACCGGCATAATTGTATCATGATCAAATCAATAAGTATGCATAGCATATTATTATTTGTTGTTCATGAAATAGAATAGAAAACTAACCAACCAAGTCTTCACCACACTAATACCTGTTTCTTGAATCCTAGGAACCCATCAACCTTGTCCATATCTTTATTTTAAATAGAAAAGGATGTAGAGATATAGAATTTTGTATTTATATATTTTCTGGCCTTTTGTCTTGCAAACTTGAGTAAACGCAATGGAGTGTAATGAGCGTCTATGCATCTCAGATCAGGCGATCTTAGGGCATCTGGTTACAAGGAAACCCAAGGACCTTTTATTTAGGATATTTTTTTATTTTTTTATTTTTGGGATCTTTGCAAACTCGCGTAAATGCGATGGAATGCAAATCATGATCAATGATCATTTATTTGGCTATATACAAAAGAAAAGGAAAAAACATAGAATTTAGATATGGACTCAGTATCAGAAATATCCTACTCATCAATACTTAGAGCGTCATGGGGTTATTCTATCTCAATGGGATTACTACTCACACATGAAACATATTTAATTTCCAACACAAATCATGCAATATAGTTAAAATTCAGATTTAATACATTTCCTGTTCATTTAGGCCATTTCAAGAATATGAATCATGGAAATATGAGCACTATTATGAAAAGCATATTAAAAATGCTATCTTACTCAAGGAATATACTCTAAAACTATCACTTTCAATTAAGAGTTTGGAAAGATAATCCATTCATTTACATTTCATAATTGAAGCACAAGAAATTTCAAATATCAAATGAAAACTTGTGGTTATACAAAGGGGTAATGTGTGTAGGTGTCAAACAAGAATAACAATCATAGAAGGTAAATCATTTCTAGCAAAGATAAATAAAGATAAAAATGACTCACAAGCACACATTATGATGCATGAAACACACAAAAAGAGAAAACAAAGATGAAAAGAAAAATGAAAATTTTTGAAAATTTTGAAAATTCCAAAAATCCTACAACTAAAGTAAAAAATGCAACCTAATGTAACTAAATGGCATGGAAATGCACTACCCTAAGCTTAAATGACACACTGTCCTCAATGTGATCATACAAAAATAATGAGGAATAATGATAAAATATATAAGGGAGGGGTGAGTGAAATATAATGACATGAATCCCTAATGCAAATAAATGCAGCATGGCGCCTTCCCCCAAACTAAACCAAACAGTCCCTTTCATTTGATTCAATCAATAATGTCAGCTTCGGAAAGCGTGATCAAGTCAAATGAATAGGAAAGTAGGATTTAGTATGAAAGAAGTGCTCGATGATGAGCAAAAGGATGGGACACATCAAAATATGGAGAAGATAGCAATCAATATATGATCTAAAGGGTTGGGTGCAGAAGATTATTATGTTGCCGTCATATGAGGTGATATTTATTCTAACTAGGAAAGCATAAAAAACCTTATATGGTCCTCTCACTATCGAGAGGATTCGAGTTTATTTAAAGCATAAAAATCTACACAACTGGATCGAGTTCACCTGACTCAAAAGGCAGATCTAGTATCTTCAGCAGTGCATCCAGCTGTCATATTAGCACCTTTTGTAGTTCCACCAACTCCACGTAGCCACTAATACCAATGAAATCCAGTAATGCAGCCTCTAGCATCTCCCCAGTATTCCACCTGTACCCTGTAGGAGACGAGCCACATCAGTTCGTCTCTGAAATTTTTCCCCCGTGATATATGAATCCCAAAGGAAATCATCGACAGAAGTAATGGAAATTAAATCTGGTTGATGATACTTCCCTGAGATTGTATCTCTAGTCTCGTGCACTAAGACGGATCTTTCCTCGGTGTCATATACAAGAGTCTCAGGTAACCTCTCATGATCCTCCTCAGGCGACTCCTCACTATGCTCCTCGGCAGGTTCGTCAAGCAGTGACACGTCCAAGCATACCTCCAATCCATAATCGTATGTGTACTGCAAAAAGTACGACGTGTCAAAAATATTTGAATTAAAATAAATATAAAATGGAATACAAGATTCAGAAATGGAATGTGTCAGAATATCTCCCTGAGTGGGAGCAGTAAGCTCTGGTGGGTGGTCCTCTGCCGTAGTACAAGGTGGGGGTGGTTGCGGAAGCTCAACTGAAGGTGGGAAATACTCGGGCTGTATGTAAATATCCGTATCCTCATCCCGAATAGCATCCTCCTCAACGGTTTTCTCTGGCTCTGCTAGTACGGCCTCTTCAATGTTAGGCTTTGGTGGTGTAGGCTACTCCGTATCTTCAACCTGTGGAGACGGGTCAAGAGCGAGAGATGGCTCAGGCACGACATCATAAACAATGCCATCGTTGCCTTCAAGGGTCTCGTCCTTGGTGGCAATGTAGAAATGCAGGGTGTCTCCCCCAAAATGAATGTGAATATCATCCACAATAGTACCTGCAGCAGACACATGATTCATAATAAAATTAACGAGCCATCATTCAGATGGATCATCACTTACCATGACGGCTAATGAGACAGTAGATCAAACGTCATTTAGCATGCGTCCCAAAGCTGCTACTGAATATAGGTCGTCGACGGTAATCACTTGCATTCTGTTCTTGAATTCCACTAAAGGTCCCTACAACCCATTGGTGAAGAAGTGGAGTAGCTTTTAGTCATCAAACCCTTGTTCTAACTCATCTTTCACTAAATCTTCAAATCTATCCAAGACTCGCCAGAAGGATTCTCCATCAGCCTGCCTGAAATAGGTGATCCTCCCGTGGTCTATAAAATATTTGAACGTGTACATCGTTGCTCCGAACGGGGATGCCATCGTTGCACAAAATGCACCTGATCAAACAAAGATAAATAGCGAATAGCGTGGAAAAGAACATCAGTGGTACAAGAGAGATAACGATAATAATAATACTGGTGGTGGGGTAAAAATCTTTTTCTATTTCTTTTTATTGATTTTATTGATTTATGATTTTTTATATTCGTAATCTAGCAACTTAAATGTGATAAATAGGTAATATAGAGAAACGCCTCCCCGGTAATGGCACCATTTTGTTGTTCTGCAAGGATGCGCACCCCCCAAAAAGGCATGCACACTCAAGTGCAAGGGTGTCAGAGCAATATATTCCCTATGAGTTCGGGGTCGAATCCACAAGGAGGTGACGCACTCCGGATTTAACTTCGAAAACTTACTGCAAGTGCACGGTGTCAATGCTTTATAGTATAGAAAAATGTCGAACCCACAGGGAGCAAATGCTTATATAGTCTTGGGTCTATTCAAAGTCTCAAAGCGATGCTAGTTTGGCATACTCAAAAAGATTGTCATGAATGGTTACATTTTAATTAATAATAGAATAAAAACTAGGGCAATAGGAGTCACCACTAGGATCATCGGATATCAGTGGTAGGTTGCAATTTCTACGTTGAATTGGCATTATTAGGGCGAGATTATCGCATCTAATATGTAGAACTTATGGCCAACTATTGTTGTGCCACTCGTCTAACGTATCCCATGCTTAGCCCCACCATCGTGGATGGCCTTACACGCGATCGGTACATTACGAACGACAATTATTCTCAATCTCTCCCACGCCACCATCGTGGGTTAGAGCTTCGATCTGTAATTTGATGGCTCTCATTGATGCTATTATCATAGATCATCAATTAGTAATTTATGACGCCGGTGGAAACCATTAAAGTGTGTGCCAATATCGTGGATCACGAACTGTAATTGAATTCACTAAAATGCCCTAATTAAGTTCATAGGATATTTGTCCAAGATGTGTGCCACTATCGTAGATCACAAACCCTATATGAGATCTCCTACAAATTTGGCTGGATTAACCAAAACACATCCATTTTATACCAAAATAACATAAAAATCCTAAATTTGCATCTAAATCCTAAAATCCTAGGGCTAATCCATTAGTCCTAGAAAAGACTACTCATAATTCGTAGCGATATCAACAAAAGCGTTTAGAATAACAATATAAATCATGATCGCAATGAAAGACATCGAAATAAGCATATAGAGATCAGAGATCGTTACAAAGTGCTGAAGAAGAACAAACAATCATAGAGAATTAAGATCAAGAGATTCCAAGAAAATTGCAATAATAAAAATATCAACTTTGTCTTCAAAACAATAGAGACGGCTCAAGAACTCTCTAAGAAAACTAAGAACTAGAAAAAAATCCGAATAGCCTCCTATAAAACTAGGGTAAAAAGAGTGCTTAAATACAATGGGGATGGACCCCACAAAAATCTGGAGAAAGGGCTTCTTGTGCCCACAATTAGTTGGGCTGCGGTGCCCTACTTGGTCGAGTAGCAGCGCCGCTCGATCAAGTGATGATACGGGATGCCGCTTCTCCTTTCTTGGTTCAACTTCAGATATGAGCAGCTCAGTCTAGTGAACGCAGTGCTAAGGAAAAGAAAGTAAGAAAAATAAAATCAAGCATGCAGGCATGTCAAAAAAGTGGAAAACGTGATGCTGTATGCGGGAAAAAACGAAATGGTGGAAAAATGGGTGGAAAATGAAAGGAAAATATAAAAAGTGAAAATAAAAGCGATAGCGCTCATCCCCCAAGCTAAACACATCAATGTCCTCACTGCTAAGAACACACTGGCATGTTGGAAATGAGGCTAGGGTGGATGGGCTGATAGAAGAAACGGAAAATAAAAAGTTAAAAAGAAGAAAATGTGCAGATGAAAATGTAAAATAAAAAGATGCAGATGCATGGCCTAATGCAAAAGATGCAAATATATATATATATATGTGTGTGTGTGTGTGAAAGCGTATGATGATATGGTGCAGTATGCAGATGGAGATATATACTGGTGCAAAAGATGCGGAAATATAAACAAGCGTGCAGAATACGATATGAAGCAGATACTATATGGACCTATGCAAAAAGAGTATATATAGGCGTATGATGATGTAGATATGCAAAATGGTATATATATATGGATGATAAGCAAAATGAGTCATCCCCCCAAGCTGAGCAAGACCAGGGCCCCGTACTGACAGATGGGCACATAATAAATATGGGGGATAGACTGGGGCAAAAATAGGGATATCAGCCAGTAGAGGCACCACCCTCTGTAGGTGGTGAGGGATCCCGCTGCTGGGGACCAGAAGTTTGGTCAGGGGCTCGAAAACTGTGTCGGTCGAGAGGTCAGCAGAGGTGGAGGCAGGCTCAGCCGAAAAATGGACGACGATAGTCTCAACGGGTGTGTCAGTGGGTGTGTCGACGACTGGGGTGTCCACTATTGGGGCAACCGACTCAGGTGTAGATGAGGCAGGCTCTGTAGAAGCCTGGGAGTGTGGAGCACTGAGTGGTGCGACTGTGGTGATAGGGGCTGGCCTGGGAGGGGGTGCATAGGCTAGGATCACGGGAGGTGGTCCATGTGCCCTCAATAGCTCTATAATCATGGCAATGGATGCCTCGACTCTCTGCTGATAGGCAGCGGTTGAGCGGACGTGGTCGTCGAAATCTCGCCTAAAGTGAGAAGTCTCGGCCTCCACTGCTATAAGACGCGTGTTGGTGGTAGGAAAGTCGAGGGGAGGTCGGGAGCTGTGAGACACCACTCTCGTGAGATGGCCCCGTGGAGAGGATCCATGGTGCCTGGGCTGAAGGGTCGGAGAGGGTGAACTCGAAGGGATCTCGGCAGAGGTAGTGTGCAGTGTAGTGTGGCCGAGATCTGGGGTAGCCGTGGAAGCAACAGCAACACCGGTAGTAGAAAAAGGAGCGGTCATCGACATAGACGTGTGGTCAGAAGTCGAGACGCTCTCGGTGAGTATGGCTGCTGTTGGTGTGGTGGTGGCGCCAGTAAGAGGTGCAGGTGTCACGCCCCGCTTCCCTAAAATGGAGGCGGGACGTGAAAAGGTCCGCACGAGAGGGGAGCTGTGAAGCCCCAAACCCGATAAGCGTCAATAAAACATAAGCAGGTCCCTGTAACCACAAACGGAACAACAATAATAACACAAGGAGAGACAGAAATAAAATCTCAAACCTCAGAATTTGCCAACATGAAAATTAAGTTCAACATCCAGAAAAGCCACCAGGCTAAAAGAAAGAGTCTAAAGGCCCAGAACAAGGCCAACAAAAGGGACAACAAAACAAAGTATAGGTGCTACGCACCGACAACTAAACATCAGTCTAAAACAAAAGGGGGGGAGCTCAACGAAGACACTAGGACTGGTCCCCAGTGTCCACGTACTCCTCGCCAAACACATGCTCGGGCTCGGCGTCTGCAAACACCTCGTCCTCAACAATGAACTCAGGCTCAGGATCTAACATGTGTCACCCAAAAGAGTAAAGGGGCACATGTCAGCAAGTCTAAAAGACTTGGGTAAGGAAACTGAAAGTAATGCAAACTAACAACCTAGCAGTTATAGTATGCATGACATGGCAGTTATGGTATGAGTGCACAAGTAAGACATGGTGAAACAATAAGTACAAGAGAACAATTTATCAGGGCATGTCAAGAGTAGCCAAGCTACTAACAATCCCAATCTTTTCACTAGTCACGTTTCAAGTTGTTTGTAGATGTTTACGCCTTACAGCTGAACTGTTGGACATTCACACTGATTGGCCGCTTAACACTACCCCAGAACCCAGAGTTTACGCCTTACAACTGCAGTTGCTGATCGGGCAGACTCCCAGTTGAATGGCCGCTTAACTCTTACCCCAAAACCCACATGTAAACGAGCCAAGGTCCCTGCACATGAGCTCAGTAAATGAGCCAGGGTTTCCCGCACAAGAGCTCGTTTCCTGGATCACAAACCAGGAGCGTATTTCATTTGTCATAGGGGTGCACCTAGCCTCAATCATTTTACAAGGTGTAGCGGAGCTACGCAATCACGGGAACACTTAAAGAATGCAATGACATGACAATTAATTCGCGTACCGTTAATGGAAATTAAACATGACATGGTAGTTGTGCAACATGATGAATGTCGGATCTAGCTTCGTTGTCAAGCTAGTTCCTAAAATTGCGCCTAGGCGAGTATCATTTCGTCGCCTAGTCTCTTTTATGCCTACAACAAGCAAATGGCCTAAGACATGGCCCAAAACCCTAAGTGGCAAGTTTCACTTGCCTAGCACCGAGGATGATGATCAACGAGGCCGTCACACAAATGCTAAATATGGAGATGAGATCGCTGCCATGGCAAAACAATATTAGAACAACATCCAACCTAGTTTTATTAGGGTTTCACAAAAACACAAATGGGCTATGAGGATATTAAGAGATCGAGTTATTACCGTATCGGAAGCGGAAGAACGATGCCGAGCAAGCACGGCAACGGAAGAAACGATACGGGGAACCTAGGGTTCAGATCTGGAATGGATGGGGAAAATCTGGAGAAATGGGGTTTTGGGGGGTTTTGGGGGGTTTTTCGGTGACCTAGAGGTGGTGGCCGACCAAAATGGAGAGGGGGAGAGGCTCTTGATGAAGGAGGAGGGCTAGGGTTAGATGGATGATGATTTGGGGAAGAAGGAGGCTCAGGAGAAAGGAAAGAAGAAAAGAAAAACGTTTGGGGGTTTAAATAGGAAGTGCTGGCGGCTGCCCAGAAATTAGGGTTTCGACACTGATTAGTCGGTCAAAGAAGGTTGGCTGACCGACTAGTTTGAGAACTAGTCGGTCGGTCGGCTAACTGTGACCGACTAAATCCAAACAGCGAAAGTAGGGAAAAATCTGGGTAAAGAATTAGTCGGTCTGTGCAGGCCCGTCGACCGACTAGTTTGCAACCTAGTCGGTCGGTGAGTGTTCATAGACCGACTAACGATAAACAGTAACTTAGGTGAAATTTACTGACAGAAACTAGTCGGTCTGAGAGCAAGTTCTGACCGACTAGTTGCGCATCTAGTCGGTCGGTGGTTGTTCTTAGACCGACTAAAAGTAAACAGTAACTCCTGAATAATTTACAAAGCCCACTAGTCGGTCCATGAAGGTTTGCCGACAGACTAAATCGTCATCTAGTCGGTCGGTCCCCCTTCTTGTACCAGCTAACGTGCACAAAAGTTTCGAAATGGAGCGCGAAGCTCCGGCATCGATTCTTAAGACTCCTAGGCTTGATCTAACAATAAGATATGACCGATATGAAGCCCGTCACGAGTGACTCACTCCAAAATCGACGATTCTAAGGAAGAAGCTAGAAATCACGACGAAACGAACGAAAATGAAAGCTACGGAGACGAAAACCACACATAAGGAGAAAACCCACCAATATATATATATAATATAATTAATCCAGATACATGAAAACCAGTCGTTACATCCTCCCCAACTTAAGAAAAATTCCGTTCTCGGAATTTCCCAACACTCACGTGTCCGGGAACAAAAGTGGGAAATGCTCTCGCATCTCATCCTCATTCTCCCAAGTAGACTCTCCTGGCGAGCCGTGTCGCCACATCACCCTCACAAGATTGACAACCTTGTTCCGAAATGACTTCTGACGCCTGTCCAGAATCTGCACTGGCTGCTGGTCATACGTCATATCAGGGCGAACGGTAATCTCCGAGAAATCCACAGCATGAGATGGATCGCTAGTCTATCGACGAAGCTGCGACACATGGAAAACATTGTGAACTCCCTCCAAAGATGGCGGCAAGGCTAAGCGGTAGGCTACCTCGCCAACTTTCTCCAGAATGTCAAACGGTCCAATGTATCGCGGGCTCAACTTCCCTCGCTTCCCAAAGAGAATCACTCCATGATTCGGGGAAATATTCAAGAACACATGGTCACCCGGCTGAAACTCCAAAGGACGGCGTTTAGCATCCGCCCAATGCTTAAAAGGTCCTGAGCAATCCTCAACCTCTCCCGAATGTTCCTGACAACATCCACGGCCTCCACAATCATCTCAGGTCCCAACAGCTCCCGATCACCAACGTCATCCCAACTCAATGGCGATCGACATTTCCTCCCATAAAGAGCGACGAAAGGCGCCATGCCAATACTCGCCTGGAAGCTGTTGTTGTAAGAGAACTCTACCAGATGTAGATGGTCCTCCCACGAACCCTTGAAATCCAACATGCACGCCCTCAGCATGTCCTCTAAGATCTGAATCGTCCTCTCGGACTGGCCATCCGTCTGCTGGTGGTACGCCGTGCTGAAACTCAGACGCGTACCCAAACTCTTCTGCAAACTCTGCCAGAACTGAGATGTGAACCTCATGTCTCTGTCCGACACGATACTCACGGGGACTCTGTGAAGTCGTACGACCTCCTGTACGATTCACGTTACATCACTATCTAAACTAGGAAAAGGAAATAAAAACAGAGAGTAAAAGAATTTACCTCCATATATCTCCTCGCTAGCGCCTCAGTGGACTATTCTACTCGGAATGAAATAAAGTGCGCGGATTTGGTCAACCGATCTACGATCACCCAAATCACGTCATTCTGCTTCGGACTCCGAGGTAGTCCAGTCACAAACTCCATAGTGATGTGTTGCCATTTCCACTCCGGAATTGGAAGCGGTTGTAGCAACCCTGCCGTACGCTAATGCTCCGCCTTTACCTGCTGGCAAACCAAGCACTTGTCTACACTCTGAGCCACGCTCCTCTTCATGCCATGCCACCAATAGTTCAGACGAAGATCCTGGTACATCTTGGTGCCACCAGGATGCACAGAATACGACGAACTGTGTGCCTCCACCATCAACTCCTCTCTAATATCCCCAGCTGGCACACACAACCTGGCTCCAAACCTCAGCGAGCCATCCTCATGAATCAAAAAGTCAGTCCGCAGACCGGCTTCCACCTGCTCCCGAATCTTGACCAGCTTCGGATCCTCAGCCTGGCCAGCCTTGACACGATCCACGATCATCGACTGTATCTGCATACACATCAACGAAGAAGCCTCCCCAGGAAGAACAATCTCCACACCAGACTCGCAAAAATCCTGCTGCAATCTACACTGCGAAGTCAAAATCATCACCGCTGGAAGCCTACTCAGCACATCAGGAACCACATTCACCTTGCCAGGGTGATACTGCAAATCAATCTCATAATCCGCCATGAGCTCCAACCATCGACGCTGTCGCTTGTTGAGCTCCTTCTGAGTAAAAATATACTTCAAGCTTTTGTGATCGGTGAAGATCTTCACTTTCTCACTTAGCAAGAAGTGCCTCCAAATCTTAAGAGCAAACACAACGGCAGCCAACTCCAAATCATGCGTCGGGTAATTCTTCTCATGAACCTTGAGCTGACGAGATACATACGCCACAACATGCCCGTGCTGATGCGACACACAACCGAGACCCTTGCCAGAAGCATCGCAAAAGATCTCAAATCCACCACTGCGATCAGGCACAACAAGAATGGGGGCAGTCGTCAATCTCTTCCTCAAAACACCAAAGGCATTCTCACAATCACCCGACCAAACAAAAGGTACATCCTTCCGCGTCAATCTGGTCATCGGCTTAGCAATACGGGAAAAGTCCTTAATGAAGCGCCGATAATAACCAGCAAGCCCCAGGAAATTCCTGATCTCAGACGCTGACTGCGGAACAGGCCACTCTCTGATGGCCCTGATCTTCTCGGGATCCACTGAAATACCATCTCCGGTCACCACATGCCCGAGAAAAGCAACTCTGTCCAGCTAAAACTCGCACTTCGAAAACTTAGCATACAACCGATGCTTCCTCAAAATCTCCAACACCGTCCTCAAGTGCGATGCATGCTCCTCCTCCGAATTTGAATAGATCAGAATGTCGTCAATAAAGATAACGACAAACTTATCCAAAAAGTTGTAGAAAATCAGGTTCATCAGATTCATGAAAACTGCGGGTGCATTGGTTACACCGAAAGGCATAACCACAAACTCGTAGTGTCCATACTTCGTCCTGAACGCTGTCTTCGGAACATCATCCATCTTCACCTTCAGCTGATGATAACCACTCCTCAGATCCAACTTCGAAAACACCCTCGAACCTCCAAGCTGATCAAAAATATCATCGATACGAGGCAACGGGTATTTATTCTTGATGGTTACCGCATTCAACTCCCGATAGTCCACGCACATGCGACGCAAACCATCCTTCTTCCTCACCAGCAGCTCCGGTGCTCCCCACGGAGACACACTAGGGTTGATATAACCCTTCTGCAAAACCTCATCCAGCTGCTTCCGCAATTCCTCCAACTCAGCGGGTGCCATATGATAAGGCGCCTTCGAAATCGGCTGCGCTCCCGGAACAAGATCAATAGAAAATTCTAGAGCTCGATCAGGTGGCAATCCATACATCTTCTCAGGGAAGACGTCATCAAAGTCCCGCACAACCGCTGGCCTCTCCAGCTCCATCTGCATAGCCACAATCTCCACTGGCCTGGCCCGAAACCTGACAGGACCAAGCGAGCTGCTACCCCGGCTGAACTCAAACACTGGGTGTCCGGGAATCTCGAACACCACCTTCTTCCTCCGACAGTCGATCGTAGCATAGAAGCTCGCAAGCCAGTCCATCCTAAGAACTGCATCATAGTTGATGATGTCGTGGACAATGAAATCAGCGTAAAGCTCATGTCCACAGACCACCAACGGGCAAGAATTGCAACCAGGATGCACCGAGACCACGCCATTCCCTGTAACGATATTCCAACTCTTGGAAAGAGGGGACGTCGACAAGGAATGCTTCTCCACGAAGCTCCAAGAAATAGTGCACATCGATGCACCAGAGTCAAAGAGAACTCATGCATGAAATGTGCACACCAAAATCACACCTACAAACAGTCTAACAATCAAGCCCTAGTCTAACAACAATCATGTTCAAGCAAACAACATAATCTAACAAACAAAGCCAAATAAGAAAGGAACAGCTAGAAGGAGAGTTACCTGCGATAACCCATCCACAGCCTCGCTCTCCACAGCGGTCATCAGAAAAGCCTGCCTCCTCGGCGGAAAAGCCTGCTGAAAGGCCTGCCTCTGCGGGACAAGAGCTGCTCCATGACCGGCAGGAACATGCACTCTATGCTGCAACGGCTGTGCTGCAACAGGTGCCCTCCGCAACTGATTCGCATGCCGACAATCCTTCGCGACATGAGAAGCATCACCACAGACCAAACACTGGCCCAGAAACTTCCTACACTGATCCTTGATGTGGCCAGGCTTGCCGCAGAAATGGCAAGTCTTCTAATTAGGCCCTCCTGGCCTCTTGAACTGCACCGGATGATTAGGCTTGAAACCAGGCCTAACCACCGCCCTGGCCTGCTCCATAGGCCTCTTCCCAGCACCAGAAACATGTCCTCTCCTCTGACTCAGGTTCAGCTCCTGCCTCCTCGCAGCGATCAGAACCTTCTGATAAGAGTCCAGATCAGAGGAAGACACAAAACTCTGAAGCTCCAAAGCAAGTCCCTGCAGGAACCTCTGAGCCCTCTCATCAGCATCCTGCACCATCTTCGGTGCGAACCGACTCAGCCTAGTGAACTCCTGGTGGTACAGGTCCACCGTCAAGCTCCCTTGCTTCAGATCAATAAAGCGCTGCAACATCTCCTTCCTAGCAGCCTTCGGAAAGAACTCCTCATCAAACCTGGACTTAAAGGTAGCCCAAGCTATCGGCTCCACCAGCATCTTCTCTTCCGCATCCCACCAGTTCCGAGCATTATCCTTGAGTTGCCTCTTCGCCAAATCAACCCATCGAGCCGGGGTGATCTTGGCCATCTTCAAGTTATCCTCAATGTTCCGAACCCACTCATCGGCAGCCAGAGGACCCTCAGACCCATCAAAATTTGCGGGACCCATCTCCCGAAATTGCTTCGCTCCAGGCTCGGAATGAGGGGCATCCTGGATTGCCCGACCAGCTCGAACAACTGGAGCATTCTGGACTTGCAGGAGCACTCCCTGCTGTACTTGCATCATCTGAAGCATCATCCGCATCATCTCTCCATTGGTGGGTTCCCGCTCAGGCTCCTCGTCATGAGGGGGCACACCACTACCTCCACCACGGGTGAATCGCCTTCCTGCCATCTAATGACACAGAAAACGAAGCAGATTAGACTCATAGCTTATGACTCGGATGTCGAACTTAGTTTATTGGACATTCTAATATTATTATCGTTATTCCGATAATCGAAGTTACAGAAAAGGACCTGCATGGGCCACCAACAAAACCTGTCACGCCCCGCTTCCCTAAAATGGAGGCGAGACGTGAAAAGGTCCGCACGAGAGTGGAGCTGTGAAGCCCCAAACTCGAGAAGCGTCAATAAAATATAAGCAGGTCACTGTAACCACAACGGAACAATAATAATAACACAAGGAGAGACAGAAATAAAATCTCAAATCTCAGAATTGTCCAACATTAAAATTTAGTTCAACATCCAGAAAAGCCACCAGGCTAAAAGAAAGAGTCTAAAGGCCCAGAACAAGGCCAACAAAAGGGACACCATAACAAAGTATAGGTGCTACGCAACGACAACAAAACAGTCTAAAACAAAAGGGGAAAGCTCAACGAAGACACTAGGACTGGTCCCCAGTGTCCATGTACTCCTCGCCAAACACAGGCTCGGGCTCGGCGTCCGCAAACACCTCGTCCTCAACAATGAACTCGGGCTCAGGATCTAACATGTGTCACCCAAAAGAGTAAAGGGGCACATGTCAGCAAGTCTAAAAGACTTGGGCAAGGAATTTGAAAGTAAGGCAAACTAACAACCTAGCAGTTATAGTATGCATGACATGTCAGTTATGGTATGAGTGCACAAGTAAGACATGGTGAAACAATAAGTACAAGAGAACAATTTATCAGGGTATGTCAAGAGTAGCCAAGCTACTAACAATCCCAATCTTTTCACTAGTTACGTTTCAAGTTGTTTGTAGATGTTTACGCCTTACAACTGAACTGTTGGACATTCACACTGATTGGCCGCTTAACACTACCCCAGAACCCAGAGTTTACGCCTTACAACTGCAGTTGCTGATCGGGCAGACTCCCAGTTGAATGGGCTCTTAACTCTTACCCCCAAACCCCACATGTAAACGCGCCAAGGTCCCTGTACATGAGCTCAGTAAATGAGCCAGGGTTTCCCCGCACAAGAGCTCGTTCCTGGATCACAAACCAGGAGCGTATTTCATTTGGCATAGGGGTGCACCTAGCCTCAATCATTTCACAAGGTGTAGCGGAGCTACGCAATCACGGGAACACATAAAGAATGCAATGACATGACAATTAATTCGCGTACCGTTAATGGAAATTAAACATGACATGGTAGTTGTGCAACATGATGAATGTCAGATCTAGCTTCGTTGTCAAGCTAGTTCCTAAAATTGCGCCTAGGCGAGTATCATTTCGTCGCCTAGTCTCTTTTACGCCTACAACAAGCAAATGGCCTAAGACATGGCCCAAAACCCTAAGTGGCAAGTTTCACTTACCTAGCACCGAGGATGACGATCAACGAGGCCGTCACACAAATGCTAACTACGGAGATGAGATCGCTGCCATTGCAAAACAATATTAAAACAACATCCAACCTAGTTTTATTAGGGTTTCACAAAAACACAAATGGGCTATGAGGATATTAAGAGATCGAGTTATTACCGTATCGGAAGCGGAAGAACGATGCCGAGCAAGCACGGCAACGGAAGAAACGATCCGGGGAACCTAGGGTTCAGATCTGGAATGGATGGGGAAAATCTGGAGAAATGGGGTTTTGGGGGTTTTGGGGGTTTTCCGGCGACCTAGAGGTGGTGGCCGGCCAAAATGGAGAGGGGGAGAGGCTCTTGATGAAGGAGGAGGGCTAGGGTTAGATGGATGATGATTTGGGGAAGAAGGAGGCTCAGGAGAAAGGAAAGAAGAAAAGAAAAACGTTTGGGGGTTTAAATAGGAAGTGCTGGCGGCTGCCCAGAAATTAGGGTTTCGACACTGATTAGTCGGTCAAAGAAGGTTGGCTGACCGACTAGTTTGAGAACTAGTCGGTCGGTCGGCTAACTGTGACCGACTAAATCCAAACAGCGAAAGTAGGGAAAAATCTGGGTAAAGAATTAGTCGGTCTGTGCAGGCCCGTCGACCGACTAGTTTGCAACCTAGTCAGTCGGTAAGTGTTCATGGACCGACTAACGATAAACAGTAACTTAGGTGAAATTTACTGACAGAAACTAGTCGGTCTGAGTGCAAGTTCTGACCGACTAGTTGCGCATCTAGTCGGTCGGTGATTGTTCTTAGACCGACTAAAAGTAAACAGTAACTTCTGTATAATTGATTCAATGAACTAGTCGGTTCCAGTAGAGTTCCTGACCGACTAGATCTCAATCTAGTCGGTTGGTCCCCCTTCTTGAACCAACTAAAGTGCACTAAAAGTGCCGAATCGAAGCGCGAAGCTTCGGGAAGATTCCTACGGCTTCTAGGATCAACCTATCACTAAGATATGAGTGATATGAAGCTCGTCACGAATGACTTACTCCAAAACTCGACGATCTAAGGAAGAAGCTAGAAAATCACGACGAAACAAACGA
The DNA here is from genome assembly GCA_030789695.1 of Scilla litardierei. Classification (NCBI taxonomy): domain Eukaryota; kingdom Viridiplantae; phylum Streptophyta; class Magnoliopsida; order Asparagales; family Asparagaceae; genus Scilla; species Scilla litardierei. The sequence continues at coordinate 143,021,947 of CM061140.1, read as the reverse complement.
AACCACAAACGACGAAAACGGAAGCTACGGAGATGGAAAACCACACATAAGGAGAAAATCCACCATAATATATATATATATAATATAATAACAATAACCCAGATACATGAAAACCAGTCGTTACAGCAGGGGACCGTAAGGAGGTGGGCAGTGAAGCTAGAAGGTCTGCAAGCGGTGGTAGGGTACTGGCGAGGTCCGGCTCTAAAAAGTATAAAGCGGTGGGCTCGGGAGCGAATGAGGCTGTCATGCCCTTAGGGGCGGGCACGGTGGAGATAGTAGTAGGGGCCTCGGGGCAGAGGGGGGCCACAGTCTCCGTATTCCCTATGGTGGTGGTGGTGGCAGCGACAGGGGTGGAGACGGCTGTGCCTCCGGGTGACGGTGGGTGCGTAGGCTGTGCTGGCTGGGCTGCCATTAGGGTAGCCATGTTCGGCTCCTCTTCCTCGAACTCACTGAGCACCCAGTCCTCTGCTCAACGTCGACGGGTGCTCCGAGGGGCTCGAGGACGTGGAGAGAAGGAAGTGGGTAGACCCGGTCAATCATCCAGCTCTGCTGAACTGGCACTATGGTGGTGAGGTGAGGGGTAGGCGGACCAAGTGGGGCGTGTGGTAGGTGCGTAAAAGATAGACCCAGTGACATTCCCCATATGGCATGGCGATGTGCATGTGCTCAAGCACACCTAAAGATAGGTGCATCGGGCCGGGGGGTCACCAGACCATCAAGGCCAAGCATCCGTGCAAAAAATAGTGAAAAATCCGCCACAGCAGATATCTGTGGCGAAGCAGGTGTGGGCGGTCTGGAGGAGGCGGTAACACAGCCAGTGGGCTGTCGGAAAGGATGAAGGGACAGATGGAGCCGTCAAGGTTGTGGCGCATCAGTCGGGTCATTTCCATGAGATGGGAAAGCTTGGGTAGGGACATGGTCTCGACTTCTGGCCGATAGAATATGGTGGTGGCAAGGTGTCGCTGGGCATAGCGAAGGCAAGGGTGCACTATGCATGATGGATTCACCCTACTGGGGCATAGCGGTCCAGTCCGGTAATGCGATGCCAAAAATGAGTGGCATCAAACGAGGCAAGCTCGTAGTCTGGTGAGAAGGTGGTGCGGGGGTCGGGGATGGCTGGGAAGTGGAAGTAGGTGCAGATCTGGGCATGCGTGACCATGACGTCATGGTCCAACAGCCGAAAGCTAATTCCATCTTCATCTGGTGTGCAGGCAATGGAACTCAATGCCTCTAGGGTGAGGCGGGTGTTAGTGGGGCGTGTGCAATGAGGAATCGATCGAAACCGATCGTCGTGTACAGCCTAAGGACCCCCTGCATGCCCTGCAGGAGTCCTATGCGCTGGAGGGTGTGGGGTGGATGAATCGTGTGGGTACGATCGTCCGGTGAGACATCGCGATGAAGCGATTGTGATGCGTCGAACATCCGTACCTGTGGTGGCAGAGCTGCAGGAGGGGCGGGTGGTGCGGTAGTGGGGATGGGTGTGGAAGTGGTAGGAATGTGTGGGAGCTGTGGTGGGTGATCGTAGGTGGGGAGTATGACTAGTGGAAGGGGGGAAGTAGAGCCTGAGGACGACGAATCGCCCATGTACTCCTCCTCGGTGGTGGGTGTCTGTGGGGCACGTCGTTGGCGGCGTGCAGGCCGAGAAGAGGAGGCACATGTGGCCTTCCACTTTGCCGGCCGTGTAGTGGGTGGCTTCCTCGGCCTAGTACAGCGAGGAGGCATCGTGTGACAAGCATGCGACAGACGTCGGCAAAAAGTAAAGAGAGGGTAGAGTGTATCGACAAGAGAGTCGCTGCGAAAGAAATATGTTCGTGCACATGCCTGGCCGCGAATCCAAGATATCCCCCAAGCTGCTCCTGTTTGTGTCTTCCTCGGTAAGCGCAATGCACCTGAAATAGGAAGATAAAATAATATCAGCAAGTGCAAAAGTAGCGGGTATGGGGATACTGATATTGGGCGATGCGGATGTAAGGAGGATAGATGCCGCCCGAGCAGCGACCGTGCTCGGGCGGGAGGTGCGACAGGTGGGGTGGTCTTACTTGGCCCGAGCACTAAGTATGTTCAGGCGAGTAGGTTGGGCTACCCTAGGGCAGCTAGAGGGGCAGCGGGGAAAAGGGGTGGCGGTGGCGATATGAGGAATGGGAAGAGTGGGGGGTATGAGGAATGTGGGGGTTTATGAGCGGCGGCGCCGGTGCTGGGTGGCACCGGTGACGCAGCTCCAGCGGTTGCCGGAGCTGGGGGAGAGAGAGATTGAGAGGGGAGAGAGAGAGAGAGAGAGAGAGAGAGAGAGAGAGAGATTTTATGTGAGAGGAGGAGATGAGGGGGGAGAGAGGTAGACCGGTGCAACGGAGGTGGGGGCAGAGACGGCGGAGGAGCGGTAGGGTTCCGATCGAGTAGGAGGGAAAAATAGGGGTGCTCGGGGTAATTTCTGGGTGGATAATACGATTATGGTTAGGATAAGGTCGAGTCGAGTTTTTATAAAACTCAACTCGATTTCGATGTGGGCCCCACATTTCTCAATTCAACGCTGCTCGGGCCGAGCAGATAAAGCTGCTCGGGCAAGTCAAAAATTAAAAAAAATATTGGTATTATAAGTTCAAAAAACTCCCTCAGTTGCTCGACTGAGTAGGGTATACTTGGGCCGTGTAGACAGAACGTCGATTTCCTCTACTTTGCTGTGCTTCCCTTAGATCGATCGAGCAGATGGCTACTCGTTCGAGTAGATGGGTACTCGATCGAGTAAGGGCTACTCGGGCCGCGTAGACAGAACGCTGCTTTTGACACCTTTTTCCTGGCCTCTCCGTTACTTGACCGAGTAGGGGTTTACTCGGTCGAGTCATCTAGCTTTTCTCCCCTAAGCCTATTCTTCTCTTGGGTGCTCTTCCCTTGGCTCCCTTGCCTTCATTTCATCGTGTTGCGTGCTCCCCTCGACGTTCGACCTGTAAGAAGGAAGAACTTGTCAGATTTTTATAATTTTGTATTTTTATGAAATAGAAAGCGTTTTTATTTGGTTTTTGGATAGATAGATCAAAACAAAAATGAAAAAGAAAATCTAAGATATAGAAAGTCGGATTGCCTCCCGATAAGCGCTCATTTTGAGTCATGAGCTCGACTCCCTTCAGATCTTCAATGAATATTAGGCGTGTAGGAGATATGCACATCATACTTTCCAACGATACCGTGTGGCGGTATTTGGTGCGATTCCTCTCTATGGTTCTCCTCTTGCATGTAGATGGTGGCTTCCGGCTCTTGTTGGTGCGATGAGTCGTCCGGAGGCTCCTCGTCAAGTACACGAAGATAGGCAGCCACCGCCTTGTTGTAGATGGAATTACCATCGTCATCAACGCTTGTCTTCACCGGGTCCTTCATGAACTCTTCAGTAGTGTACTCACATATAACACCATCCTCCAAGAACTCTAGATAGCTCGCTCCTTCTTCTTGGATGTGCTCTTTCATGGATTTTCGTAGCTGAAATTGAGCTTCGATATTGCCCACATTCATGGAGAGAGTACCTTTGCAAACAATTATCAAAACACCGGTCGTCACCATGAATGGACGACCAAGTATGAGTTGGGAACTCTCCTTTTTCAGCATATCCATTATAATGAAATCCACCGGCACACATAATCTGGGCGGTATTTGTAGAATGATATCTCTAGCAATACCTAACAGATATGTAATTGAGTGGTCTGCCAGTTGTAGAGACATGTCGGTAGGCTCCAACTCGCTTCCGGTTTGTAGCCTCTTGAATATGGAGAGCGGCATCAAACTGATGCTCGCTTCCAAGTCGATCAATGCATAGCTAATAGGCGTACCTCTAATAGAACATGGCACTGTAAAGCTTCCCGGATCCGGTAATTTCTTTGGGAGGTGGTTCTTTATAATAGAAGTTGAATCCTCCAAAAGCTTCACTTCTTCATGTTTCCGCTTTCCCGTGATGAGGTCTTTCAAAAACTTCGCATATATAGGAATCTCCGTTATAGCATCCATGAAGGGGATATTAAGTTGGATACCTTTTAGGAGCTCCGTAAATTTAGCGTACTTTTTCTCCATTTTTGCCAAAGCTAGCCTGTGTGGATACGGTGGAGGAGATCGGCTTGCCTTATCCTTGGTGGCATCCTTAGGGGTTGACTTGTTGGAAGTAGTTGTATCATCCTTCGGTACTGGTGTGATGGTGGACAAGGTGGAAGACGAAGCCTCCCTCTCATCATTCATAATAGGCTCATCGGTAGCCTTTTCCTCATCATTGCCAATATGGACATCTTTAGTTGTAGCTTGAATCGTCGGTCCTTGGATTTCCTTTCTTAACCGGAACCATTGCAGTGTCGGTTATCTTACCTTCTTGCGTGGTGACGACGACCACTGCATTTTCTTGAGCTCTTGGATTTGGCTCCGGTTGTGAAGGTAACCTTCCTTGATGCTTCAGTAGTTGGAAAATCTGACCTTTTAGCTCTTCAAGTGATGTGTTGATGTTCTTGAATTGAGCGGTTGTGTCTTGATTGAACTTTATTTGTCCGCTCATAAACGATTCCAAGGTAGCATCCAAGTTAGGACGTGGTGGCACAGGTGCATAATTTTGCTGATGTGGCAATTGAATTGGTAGTCCGGTGGTCTATATGGCCCAGATGGCCTAAATCCATTATGCTGCTGAGGTGGCGACAGTCCTTGTTATTGAGGAGGTGGTGATGGTGGCCTCTAAAACTGTGGAGGTTGCAGCCCTCCATTTGGATTTCCATAGGACAATCTGGGGTGATTTCTCACCGTCGGATGTTGCCACTGATTACGTCCATCTCCTTGTACATATTGTACTTGCTCAGATTGTGATTCGGCTCTGTCATATGGTCCTTTGTTGGGGACGCAACTTTGCTCTACATATTCTTCTTGATGATAATAAGCTGGAGCGATGGTAGTTGTTGGAATATCATCCAACCGTTGTTCGAACCTTGACACCTGTTTGCAAAGAGTTTCAATATGAGTATCAAGGTGGCTAATGAATTTTACCTCTAGAGTCCTGGTAATGATGGTGCGCTCCTCGCTCCATTGTTGGTTGTTTGCCGCCATGTGTTCAAGCAAGGCAATTGCTTCCTCAGGTGATTTGTCTAGAAGGGCGCCTTATGCGGCGGCATCAATAACCATCTTCGTACTTGGCTGCAGCTTGTTTTACAAGCTTTGGACTAGATCCCATGAAGGGATTCCATGGTGTGGGTACTGATGCTGAAGGTCCTTGAACCTTGTCCAGGCTTCGTAGAGTGACTCTAGCGGCATTTGCTTAAAGTTGGAGATAGCTCCTCTGGTCCTCACCGTTTTGGACGGTGGGTAAAATTTGTCCACGAAAGCATGCGCCAGTTGCCCCCAAGTAGTGAAGTAGTTGTATGGGTGGGCCCGCAACCAACATGAAGCTTTATCCCTCAAAGTGAAGGGAAAGAGCCTTAGCTTTATAGCGTCGTCACTCACATCCTTGGTCTTAAACGTATCACACTTTGCTAGAAAATTGTCGATGTGATGGTTCAGGTTCTCGTGCAGATGCCCATGGAAGGGATCCTGCTGCATCAGATTTATAAGCCCGATCTTTATCTCAAAGTTACTTGCCGATAGTTGTGGCCTCAGAAAGGAAGAATTGTTCCGGTAGCTTTGTTTCATGTGGTCCTGGATGGACCTGGTGCGAGGCGGAGTGGGGGTATTTTCTGCCATCGGATCAGAGGGCGTCTGACCCTTAGTCAAAGCTCTGAGAGTTCTTGCAGTCTTCTCTATTTCGGGATCAAATTGTAGTTCTTTATTAATAGTTCCGAAGCGAGTAATCATGCACAAAACAACTCAAAAAATACCGTGAGTAGCAAGGTAATAATAAAAGAGAATAAAAAGGATGGAAAGATATGAAATAATAAGAGTTGCTAGCAAATTCTTCAAAATAAAAATAAACTGAGTAATACAGTAAATATCCCCGGCAACGGCGCCAAAAACTTGACACGCCCAGAACTTATACCTAAAAGCTGCTTGGCGGTGTCACAGTCGTCAGGCACTGTATGGTTCCTAAGTGTCAATTCTGGGTTCTATCCGCAAGCGGACGGTGTCAAATTATATTATAAAAGATTGTCGAATCCCACAGAGACAGTGAAGGTGTATTGGGTCTCAGAATATTTCTAAATCTCAGAAAGAATTAGCAGTTGGTGGGAAGATTGTTGGTTGATGTTATTGGTTCAATATAAGGAAACTAGGGCATTAGGAATCACCGCTAGGACCGTCAGAGGTCGATGTTAGGCTAGGGTTCCTAAGTTGCATTGGTTTATGGGGTTGGTCTCTCAGCTCGTACCACTCTCGTGGATTAGAGCTTCGAGATACTTTGGTGGCTCTCATTGACGCAATGGCAGTAGCCGTACATTTAGTGATATGGTTCATCAGTGGATCCCCTCAAGGCACGAGCTGGGCATGGTCATGAGCTTTGGTTGGATCCACTGACTCCTTAATTAAATCCTTAGGATAATTCTTAAGCAAATCATTTCCACAGACCATGGGCATGATCTCAGTACGAGTTCTCCTAGGGATTTGGCTGGCTCAACCAAAGTACTCCCCTTTTATTCCCAACACAACCTAAAAATCCCAGCTTTACATCTTTTTCCTAAGATCCTCGGGCTAACCCATTAGCCCTAGATGAGACCACTTAGACATAGCAAATAGAATAAAGAAAGATGTGATTTTTAGATAGGAATTCATAATAGCAATAGAGAAAGTAAGAAAGTTGAGATTTTTGCGTGCCGAAAGCAAGTAGCGCAATAGACAATAATAAGAAAGTTAACATCCAAAGATTCCATGCAATAACAAGCAATAAAAATGTCGTCTTTACTTCGTCGGTACAATATCTCCAAAAGCTAGATCTAAAACTCTCAATTAAACTAAAACTAAAACTAAAACTTAACCTAAAACTCGACGTCCTGAAAAAGTCTGGAAAACGTCTTAAATACATAGGAGATGGACCCCACAAGAAAAAATCAAAATCTGGAAGTTTGTGGCCCACTTATCGCTAGCCGTGTCGGCTGCTCGACCGAGTAGGCAGCTGCCCGGTCGAGCAGACAACTTGGCATGGACTCTGCTGCTGTGCTGCTTAGAACAGATACGGGCTACTCGGTCGAGTAGCCCGCCTGCTTGATCGATTAGTCGGTGGATCTGAGCTTCTCCTCAAATTGTCGTTCTGTCTGCTCGGGTCGAGTTGGTCCTGCTCGGTCGAGTCTTCAGGAAGCCTGGATTCTTCATCCAAAACCTTGCTCTACCTGCTCGAGTCGAGTAGGTACTGCTCGATCGAGTCGGATGTCTGATGGTGGAAGCTCGAAGTTGGGTTAACTCGGGTCGAGTCACCTCTCTGCTCGATCGAGTGGCTCGTGCACATCTCCTGGCTGAATCCACATGTCGGCTCGACCAAGCAACAGAATGCTGCTCGGGTCGAGTTGCATGGGACAGTGGCTTGGGCCTTGGCTGTTGCTCCTTTCTCTCGCTCGCTCCTCCTCCTCTCCTCCTACCTTCTTCCAAACCTCGGCGAACTCCTGCAGAGCCTTGCCTATGACATCATGGACGTGCTAGATGTGTCCACATCCCAAATCAGCTTCAAATCTCTCCAAAATCTCTGCAAGTACAAAAAGCTATATGAGACTCGAATGTGGCGTTAGAAGCACGTATATGTATGAAAATAAGGGATTTGGATGCGAATATGACATGGAATGAGATGAAATGATGCAATAAAAAGATGAAAAATATGGACACATCAGGGTATTCGGACGAGGTCAAGAATTGATGAATTCTCTCACTATGCATTTGTTTCTACCTTGAGCCAATGAACATCCAAGAAGCGTATGAAGATAGCTCTTGGATAGTTGCAATGGAAGAAGAACTCATGCAATTTGAGAGAAATGAAGTTTGGGAGCTCATTCCTCTTCCAAGTGGTCACCAAGTGATTGGGACCAAGTGTATTTTTAAGAACAAGACCGATGAGAACGAGGTCATTACAAGGAATAAAGCAAGGTTAGTAGCTCAAGGCTATCGGCAAGAAGAAGGTATTAATTTCGAAGAATCATTTGCCCCCAGTAGCTAGATTAGAAGCTATTAGATTGCTTTTATCTTTTGCATCCCATAAAAATTTTAAGTTATTTCAAATGGATGTTAAAAGTGCATTTTTAAATGGTATTGTTAACGAAGAATTTAATGTTTTTCAACCACCCGGTTTTATTCATGAAAAATTCCCAAACCATGTTTTCAAACTTAAGAAAGTGTTATATGGTTTGAGACAAGCTCTAAGAGCTTGGTATGATCGACTTAAAACCTTCCTTTTGGATTTAGGTTTTAAAATGGGCGAAGTTGATTCAACTCTTTTCATTAAAGATTATGAAAACGACATACTATTAATTCAAGTTTTTGTAGATGATATAATATTTGGTTCTACTAACTTTAATCTTTGCCAAGAATTTTCTAAGTCTATGAAGGATGAATTCGAAATGAGCCATATGGGTGAGCTCAACTACTTCCTTAGACTACAAATTTGACAAATGAAGGATGTGACTTTCATACATCAAACAAAGTACACTGGGGAGCTTATCAAGAGATTCGGGATGGAATCATCTTTAAGCAAAAGGACTCCCATGAGTATGCCAACCCATCTACATAAGGATGAGAACGAGAAAGATGTTGACATTTATCTATATCAAGGTATGATCGGTAGCTTACTTTACTTAACCACTAGTAGGCCCGATATTATGTTTTCCGTATGTCTTTGTGCTAGATATCAAGATAGACCTAAAGAGTCACACTTCATTGTGGTTAAACGAATTTTTCGTTACGTCAATCATTCACTAGATTATGGGTTACTTACCCCACGTCTAGCACATAAGAGTTAATCTCATATAGTGATGCCGACTTTACCGAATGCAAATCCGATATGAAGAGTACTAGTGGCACCTGCCATTTTCTTGGAAATTCCCTAGTTTCTTGGTTTTCCAAGAAACAGAACTCGTTATCATTGTCCATGACTGAATCGGAGTATATTGCCGTGGGTCTTGCATGTGCACAAATTCTTCGGATGAGACACACAGTTAAAGACTATGGTGTCAATTGTGATACTTGCCCTATCATGGTATATAACCAAAGTGCAATTTGTCTTTCCAAGAATCCGGTACATCACTCCTGTACCAAACACATAGATGTGAGACACCACTTTATTAATGATCATGTAGATAAGAAGGACATCATCGTAGAGTACATTGAAACCCAAAAACAAATCGTCGACATCTTCACTAAACCTCTTAAAGAAGATTTATTTGTGAGGTTGCGTGAAAAATTAGGCATTATGGGTGATCTGAATTGTAGGAGTTCATTCTTTCATGTTATATCATGATTGAACTCATATCATCTTTTTTACTTCTCTTATTTTGATAAGCTATATGTTTCTCACATATTTGTTTTAAGAGATGTATTTGAGATTTTGATGATTTCGATTGTTTGGATTAATTTACGAGTTTTGTATGTTAATCTATAATATTTTGATATTGTTTCCTTGATTAAAATTGTGTTAGAGTATAGGTCCTAGAGTGAGTTGTCCCAATCCTCTGGATTTAAACCTCACTGTGCATTTTTGGACCAACAGATGACTGTTATTCCTTCGACAGTCGCCTGCACAACTCAATTTTTCCTTACAGCAGACTGAATTTTTTACACATGCGACTGATGAACATTTTCCAGTCGTCTTTCTCTGCGACAAGTGACTATAAATTGGTCATCAGGCGCCTGTCCAAATCTTGAGATGTCTCTGTTTTATCATCATATTTTTTGATTCTTTGTCAGACGACTACTGTGTAAGTTACAGTCGACTGTCTCTCCGACAAGCGACTGTGAATTACTCACCAGTCGACTGTTTATCACCCAAGCTGATCTTTATCCTATCGACCAGTCAACTGACGATTGTTCATCAGTCGACTGTCAACTTCTGTGGCAGTTCGTTAACGTGATCTGAGCCGTCGATTTATCAATCCAACGGCCCAGATTCTTTTGACCCCATCATATAATCTCGAGGGCCGTCGATTTCTTCAGTTATATTCTCTCTCATCCGACTCGACTTCCCGCGTCTCCCTCCTTCAAATTCCAACTGTTGCCATCGATTTCTTCGTCGATTCGAAGCTCAAGTCACCGATCTCACTTCTTATCTTCCGATTGAGAGTTTCAGCTGTCTCCTTCGTGGATTAGGTATCTCTTTTGATTGTCGATTTGTTCGTGCTTTATCTTTTATCATCGTTTCGTTTAACTCGTGTGATGGCTCCTAAGACCACAGGGAAGGCCGTTGCTCTTAGACGACCTAGGAACCCTAAGCCTACTACTGCCAAATCCAAGATACCCCATAAATCCAACACCAAGCACCCTGATCCTCCCTCCAACGTTTTGGCTCCCTTCTTCTTCCTCCGAAGAAGAAGCTTACATTGAGCCTCTCCTTAAGCGTCCGTGTAAACCCATTAATGTTAGCATCAATGAGCATATCGCTTAGGCTGAACCTACTCAGGTGGCTGCTGACACCCACCCCAAGTCTATTCACACTTCTACCCAAGACCAAAATCCTCCCGTGCCTCCAGCGGATCATTTAGTTCCCGTTTACCGAGACGATGCTTGTCTGGAAAAATTCCATTATATGCTAGGGATCAAGCTCCTTCATGAGCGGTTCATTGTGTTTCAGGCCTTCACTGCTGAGAGATTTTCAGATATTCTCACGTCGATCCATTTGGGTGATCTTTTTCGATTCTCTCATGCAGACTCCCCTAGTGCATATCCCTTCCTTTTCAAACTAATTTACGTCAACCGCATTTGCGGTGAATATGTTGACACGGGAGAGATTGACACAGTTGTTCAGGGGACCCGTATCAGGCTTGACCCTACTCTCCTAGGAACCATTCTTAGGATTCCATCCACTGGCTCCTTACCTGATGATATCTCCCTCTCTCATGTTGGAGATCTTGATCAGAATATCCTTCAGGATATGTTCACTATGATCCCTTCCGACATTTCTTTTGGCATCAGGGCCTCCATGTTCTCTGCTAGAGGTAGGGCTGCCTAATGGTGAAGTCCAATATCTTGCCGAAATATGGCTCATCTGATCAGCCTTCTCAGGAGATTCTCCTTTGTATGTATGCCATGCTGTCTGGTATGTCTGTGAACTGGGCTGGAGTCCTACTTGATCGGATGGACAAGGGCGAGTTCACTAATGCCTCCTCTCACATTCCTTATGGAGGACTCCTCACCTTAGTCTTTCGGCATTTTGGGATCGATTTGATTCCATATGAGCCTATGCCCCTTGGCCCTTTTCTCGATGCTTTTGCTAAGTCGAAGTCCTCATCGGCTCTGCAGACTGCATCAAAGAAAAGGCAATCTACTTCAGCTCCGTCTTCATCCACCATTCCACAATCTGATCAGCCCTCTTCCTCGGATGAACCCTCTCGTGACTTGTTGGATGAGAAGCTTTCTGGTATCTATGAGTTATATCATCTGTTGTTCCAGCATCAGGGCATTCCTTTTCCTGATCATCTCAGATCTTTTGTGCCATCTCCTCAGTGATCGAGCCGGAATCAACTCCAAAACGATGTCGTTTACTGCAAGCGCACGGTATAGTGGTAAGCGGGTATCTGATCGGTCCATATTTTACACCTTTTTTCTGCATATTTGCATGCCACTTCGGTTGCTCATATTGCGATTTTCACGATTATTCGATGATATTGTGTTACTTTTCACTATTTCTTGTTTTTGTCGGATTTCAGGAAATATGGAGCGATCCGGAGCAAAAATGAGCTTAAGGGACTTGCACCCATTCTGAAGCGTCACCCAAGGCTCTTTTGAGGGCTATTCGGCGATGTGAGATGGGTGGAAGAAGGAGAAACTCCGTAGGAGCGACGAGGAGGAGAAACGGAGAAGATTGAGCATTTTAGCATGCCACTCGGCCGAGTGAAGGATGCACTCGGCCGAGCAAAGAAGCCCGCTCGGCCGGCCAGATCGGACACGCAGCAGATTGAGTATCAGCGTGCACTCGGCCGAGCATCGCCAGACCACTCGGCCAAGCACGGAGACATCACTCGCCCGAGTGGCATCACGACGACGGCAAGCAAAAATCCCAGACTTACTGGAATCCGTCAGGCGATTGAGGGTTCCGACTCGGCCGAGTACCGAATGCCCCGCGGCCGAGTTAGTAAAGCCACTCGGCCGAGCCACCCCCGGAGACAGACCCCTGAGGACCTCGAAGTTACTGGAATTTTACAGGGTCTATCACTCGGCCGAGTAGAGAAGCCCACTCGACCGAGTAGAGAAGTCAACTCGGCCGAGTGACGCCGAGGACACGCAGCGCCCAGATTTTCAGACTGCCTCACACTCTTTTGAAATCTGCTATCATTCCAGCAATCAAAGTATTTTTCTCATATTTTTTATGGATATTAGATTTCATGAATGTTCCAACGCCGCCAAGAACGCGCCAATCGGAGGTCGGATGAAATCTGGAGAATTTCTGCAAGTTGACGCTGCAGTGCAGGAATTTCCACTCGGCCGAGTCACATTTTCCACTCGGCCGAGTGCGGCCTGGGCCCAGATTTTAAGTTGCGGTTTGGGCTGTTTTTGGGCACGAATTTGAGGGGTTTTCTAGGTTTTTTTGCTAGGATTTTGGGGGAGTATTTAAGGGTTTTGTAGCCACCATTAGAGGGGGATCCCCATTATGTTTTCTTAGTTCCATGATATTTTCTTAGAGTTTATTTTAGAGGTTAGGCCATGCCCTAGGCCCCCTCTTGGATCAAAAAGCTTGTATTTGGATTGGAATTCTTCATCTAAGCTAAGTATTTCTATTCTTATTATTTGAATCTTTGATTTTCTATCTTTTTGTATGCAAGCAATGATTTTTATTGATTCATATATCCTTGTTGCTATGCTAGAGTAGATTTGTTGTTCTAGGGTTTGGGGATGAACCCTATGGATCTAATTTCAGATTTGTGATGAATGAATTTCCAAATTGCTAGAATTGCTAGGAGGTTAGGTTGTGATTGATTTACTACGGATAGCTAGGGATTTCCATCGATTTGGGATTTGCAAGAGATTGGGTTCTAATCGATGGGAAGGCCTAGATATTCGATTTAGGTTTACAATTGGGTTTCTCTAGATTTGGTTTGCAAGAGATTGGACCAAAGCTAGGATTTTTAATTGTAAATCTATACCCATATTCGTTTGCAAGAGATTGGACGAATACGAACTATCGCAACCTAGATCGTAACTCGAGTTTGCACGAGAGTGGGCTCGAGGAGCGATTGGACGACGACGTCGATCTTCATGCTAGCGGCTTAGGTTAGGGTTTGCAAGAGATTGGGCCCTAATCTAGGTTGCTATAGACCGGCAATAGCGCGAGAGCGTGAGCTTGGTTCTCTATTCAGTTACGACTAGTTCACCATGCAAGTCTAGTAATATTGAGATTCACTATTTACGATGATGTATGACGATCCGTAGTGGGGATTCCCTAGCCCTAGACGTCTTTATTTGATTTTATATCCCCATACTTTGCCCGACGATTGTGACAGGATCGCCGCAAGGCAAATTTCTCTCTTCTTAAATAGCCAGGATAGATTGGTAGTCAAACCAACCTAGAATAGATTGGAACCAACACCACCTCCTCGTGTTCGATACCCGCTCGCCACTACGCCGTGCGCTTGCGGTAAAACTACAACCGTTCTTTGGGTGTACGTCCCGGAGCGATCAAGTTTTTGGCGCCGTTGCCGGGGAGGTGTTTCCCGTTGGTGCCAATTTGTCACAATTAGGTTGATTAGACTACATTAAAAAAAATCAAAAAAAAACATTGAGAGAGATTTTTTCCCACCACCTGATATTATTATCTTTATCTCTCTTTGTACCACTGACGTCTTTTCCAGGTTGTTTACTTTGATTGATCAGGTACAGTTGTTGCAGCGATGGGGCTTCCAAAGAAAATGCGAGCGGGCTCTATACAATCCTACATATATCTCGCTGCATTCTATCAGGCTGATGGAGAATCCTTCGGGGAAGCCTTGTCTAGGTTTGAAGGAATGTTAGAAATGTTCCAGACGGAGTCAGACCACGAGTGGAATGACTCCACGCTATTTGATATCTTCACTAGAAGGCTAAAGGGACCCTCACGTGAGTTTCTGAAGAGGATGCAAGTGGGAAAGTTCAGTGCTCTACAGTTGGCAGCAGCCTTGGAGCAAATGATAGATGATGCTCGATCTACCGGTTCACTAACCGTTACGGTAAGTATACCATACGACCAAGTATTCATCGATTTTGTTATGGCTAATGTCTCTAGCGCAGGTACTATCATAGATGGAGTGTATGCTTCACTTGAAGGTGATCATATCCACCTTTACACCATCAACACTCCACAAATAGAAACATCTGAACTGTCAAAGGAGGACACATATATGGACCTATTGAGAAACATTGTTGACGTAGTTCGAGATTCCGGTCCATTGACAATAACGGCAGGTGATCCTTTTGAGCTTGAATTTCAAAACTTTATTACTCATTGTATCTCTTCCACAGGCACAATTGATGATGGAGTCTATGCTCTAGTTGAGGGGCACAAGACCCACTTTTATACCGCGGTCAAGATACATGAGCCTATAGAGCCACCTTATGCCGTCGTCGCCTCCCCCTGCCACCCACCTGAGTCAGAGCAGCCTATACCATCAGAGGATATTATTATAGAGGTCATGCCTATAGTAGCGGAGCAGACCATCGAGGAGGACGTGACTTTGGACGATGACATCTGCACACAGATGGAGCCCGAATTGTGCCCCCCTCCTTTCGAGCTACCGCAGCCATCCCCACCCTCTACAGAGGCTGAGCATCCCTCAGAGGACCACGCTTCCACTGATGTTGAGGACAATCCCACAGAGCTTATGGCTCCCCTTCAGGGAGATCTCTTTACTCCCTCATCTCCTACATTTGATTCTCCTCCCGTGTATGATGTTTTTTATGATTCAGATTTTGCCGACTCATCGTGCCTTTTGCAGGATTCATGTACATACGATCAAGAGGTACGATGGGACATATATGAGGAGGAGAGCGAGGAGTTAGCACCCATGGATGCTATTGACTATGATCAGGAGGTGCGATGGGATAAGTCTGACGATGATGAGGAGCTGCCTGATGAAACCCACGCTTATATGCCGAAGCTACCTGAACAACCTGAGGCGAACAATAAGGAGTTGATCGACGTGGTATACGAGAGTAGGGATTTATTTCCAGGGAAGTGTTGTCAACCATTTTTAATTTTAAATACTTATGTTGATTACCCTCTTTGGAATACATTTATTTTGGGGAAGAATTATCCACATCAGATTGATGCGGCTTATCTCTTGCAGGGTACAGGTGGAGTCCTTGGAGAGATGCTGGAAGCCGCATTGCTGGAATCTGATGGAGTCCGTGGACATACGCGTCTAGCGGAGCCACGGAAGGAGCAGTTGGAGCAGTTGCCGGCACCGGCAAAGATACTGGATCCGCCTTTTGCTATAGGTGATATCAATCCAGTAGTGTAGAAATTTTTATGCTTTAAATAAACACGAATCCTCTCGATAGCGAGAGGACCGTATAGATTTGATTGAATAAATATCACCTCTTATGACGGCAACAAAAATTTTTACACCCCAAACCCACTATACATATTAATTGCCCTCTTCATATTTTGATGTGTCACATCCTTTTGCTCACCACCATCGAGCATTTCTTTCAAGTGAATACTCACTTTCTTATTCATTTGACTTGATCGCGCTTTGCAAAGCCATGATATTTTTGATCGAGTCATTTGAATAGGATTGTTTGGTTTAGCTTGGGGGAAGGCGCTCTCATGCATCATTGCATGTGCATGTAGTTGCATTAGGATTTCATGTCATTCATTTCATCATTTTTCATTCACCCCCTTATTATTATCGTTGTTCCTCATATCCTTTCATTATGATCACATTGAGGACAATGTGAAGTTTAAGCTTGGGGGAGTGCATTTTCATGCCATTTAGATGCATTAGTTGCATTTTTACTTTATTTTAGGGTTTTTTTAAATTTTTCAAAATTTTGCATCATCTTTTTGAATTTTCCATCTTATTTTCCTTTTATGTGTGTTCATGCATTATGTTGTGTGCTTGTTTTTCATTTCTTTCCTCTCTTTTATTTTTTCTTATTTCTTTATTTTCCTTTCTCTTCTTTTACTAGATGCGTTCCTTATGATGATATCTCTTATTGCTTTAGTAGCCATCACGATGCTTATTATTCCTTGCCATGCTACTTAGAGTATTCCATAGTCTTGCTATTCACATGTGCTTGCAAATGTGTTTCTTTTGATGATTCATCTACATGAATGCATGATATTAATTGAAACTGAATGTATGGATTAGTGTTTAGTATGCTTTTGTTGGAAATGCACCAAGATTCACGCATCATTAGTATATCTGAAGCATCAGTTTTATTGTCTCATTCACCTTCTGTTGCATGCCTGATATATTTGTAAACTTTACTGCTTGACTTCACTATTTATTGAAATGATTGAGAATATCCATGCTTACATATGATTTTTAGTTGAAGTATTATTTTATTGAACCGTTCATGCACATCTTAGAGTGAACCGAGTGTTACATTATTTCTTTCTCCACATATATCTTTTTATTCTCTACATGTCACTTGAGTTCACCTCCTAAAAGCTACTTATATCGCATCTATTTCCCAAAAATCCCCACAAAAGAAAAAGTTAGCTCCAAAAAGTCCAAAAAGCCAAAAAAGGAGCCAAAATCCAAAAAATACAAACCATATAGCTCCAACAAAAATCCAAAAAGAAAAATGAGAAACAAATTCCAAAAGAAAAAAAAATGTTTCTCTATCTCATTATTGGAGCCACAAAATACTTGACAAAACCAAGGCAAAAATCCCATTTTCCACTATTATATTCCTTTGGATGCGACGCATCAAGCTAAGCTTGGGGGGGTGAATTGATTTGACCATATGAGTGAGTATGACATTAGAGTGTAGGCGTGCATGAATGGGAATATTCGATAATGCTTAGCTATGCAAAATATATTAGATATGGAGATTTTTCATGATTTGAAATAAATATGTGAATGCCATGACTTTTATTCTATTCTCTATTGCATGCTTGGTGTGTATCTTATATGCTTCATTTATAACTCTTAATTGAAAAGTGCATCGCCAACATTTGTACATTAAATTCTATGAAATGCGTGACATGGATATGAATTGATTGTATGAATTTAGAGAATCCCTTTTGTTGTTCTTAAAAGTTTGCAAGTACCATGTTTATGTAAGATATGAAATCCTTATAGCATGCGATTCGTATTTTCCAAGTTATCTGATGTGTAGCTTATGGCTTGAGATCTGAGAGAATAATCTAGCGACCCCTTCCACCTCGTGTTCTTTCTTTTCCATTTCATTTTCTTTGTCTTCATCTCCCGAGTTCGTCTCTCTACTTTTCTTCCTCGAGGACGAGTAAGAGGTAAGCTTGGGGGATTTTGATCGGTCCATATTTTACACCTTTTTTCTGCATATTTGCATGTCACTTCGGTTGCTCATATTGCGATTTTCACGATTATTCGATGATATTGTGTTACTTTTCACTATTTCTTGTTTTTGTCGGATTTCAGGAAATATGGAGCGATCGGGAGCAAAAATGAGCTTAAGGGACTTGCACCCATTCTGAAGCGTCACCCAAGGCTCTTTTGAGGGCTATTCGGCGATGTGAGATGGGTGGAAGAAGGAGGAACTCCGTAGGAGCAACGAGGAGGAGAAACGGAGAAGATTGAGCATTTTAGCATGCCACTCGGCCGAGTGAAGGATGCACTCGGCCGAGCAAAGAAGCCCGCTCGGCCGGCCAGATCAGACACGCAGCAGATTGAGTATCAGCGTGCACTCGGCCGAGCATCGCCAGACCACTCGGCCGAGCACGGAGACACCACTCGCCCGAGTGGCATCACGACGACGGCAAGCAAAAATCCCAGACTTACTGGAATCCGTCAGGCGATTGAGGGTTCCGACTCGGCCGAGTACCGAATGCCCCGCGGCCGAGTTAGTAAAGCCACTCGGCCGAGCCACCCCCGGAGACAGACCCCTGAGGACCTCAAAGTTACTGGAATTTTATAGGGTCTATCACTCGGCCGAGTAGAGAAGCCCACTCGACCGAGTAGAGAAGTCAACTCGGCCGAGTGACGCCGAGGACACGCAGCGCCCAGATTTTCAGACAGCCTCACACTCTTTTGAAATCTGCTATCATTCCAGCAATCAAAGTATTTTTCTCATATTTTTTATGGATATTAGATTTCATGAAGGTTCCAACGCCGCCAAGAACGCGCCAATCGGAGGTCGGATGAAATCTGGAGAATTTCTGCAAGTTGACGCTGCAGTGCAGGAATTTCCACTCGGCCGAGTCACATTTTCCACTCGGCCGAGTGCGGCCTGGGCCCAGATTTTAAGTTGCGGTTTGGGCTGTTTTTGGGCACGAATTTGAGGGTTTTTCTAGGTTTTTTTGCTAGGGTTTTGGGGGAGTATTTAAGGGTTTTGTAGCCACCATTAGAGGGGGATCCCCATTATGTTTTCTTAGTTCCATGATATTTTCTTAGAGTTTATTTTAGAGGTTAGGCCATGCCCTAGGCCCCCCTCTTGGATCAAAAAGCT
Organism: Scilla litardierei; assembly: GCA_030789695.1. Lineage (NCBI taxonomy): Eukaryota > Viridiplantae > Streptophyta > Magnoliopsida > Asparagales > Asparagaceae > Scilla > Scilla litardierei. Next base: position 143,003,251 of record CM061140.1, on the reverse strand, counting down.
TGTATTTGGATTGGAATTCTTCATCTAAGCTAAGTATTTCTATTCGTATTATTTGAATCTTTGATTTTCTATCTTTTTGTATGCAAGCAATGATTTTTATTGATTCATATATCCTTGTTGCTATGCTAGAGTAGATTTGTTGTTCTAGGGTTTGGGGATGAACCCTATGCATCTAATTTCAGATTTGTGATGAATGAATTTCCAAATTGCTAGAATTGCTAGGAGGTTAGGTTGTGATTGATTTACTACGGATAGCTAGGGATTTCCATCGATTTGGGATTTGCAAGAGATTGGGTTCTAATCGATGGGAAGGCCTAGATATTCGATTTAGTTTTACAATTGGGTTTCTCTAGATTTGGTTTGCAAGAGATTGGACCAAAGCTAGGATTTTTAATTGTAAATCTATACCCATATTCGTTTGCAAGAGATTGGACGAATACGAACTATCGCAACCTAGATCGTAACTCGAGTTTGCACGAGAGTGGGCTCGAGGAGCGATTGGACGACGACGTCGATCTTCATGCTAGCGGCTTAGGTTAGGGTTTGCAAGAGATTGGGCCCTAATCTAGGTTGCTATAGACCGGCAATAGCGAGAGAGCGTGAGCTTGGTTCTCTATTCAGTTACGACTAGTTCACCTCAATGCAAGTCTAGTAATATTGAGATTCACTATTTACGATGATGTATGACGATCCGTAGTGGGGATTCCCTAGCCCTAGACGTCTTTATTTGATTTTATATCCCCATACTTTGCCCGACGATTGTGACAGGATCGCCGCAAGGCAAATTTCTCTCTTCTTAAATAGCCAGGATAGATTGGTAGTCAAACCAACCTAGGATAGATTGGAACCAACACCACCTCCTCGTGTTCGATACCCGCTCGCCACTACGTCGTGCGCTTGCGGTAAAACTACAACCGTTCTTTGGGTGTACGTCCCGGAGCGATCAGTATCGAACATAAGGAAGTGATGCTATACTACCTATCTACTCCTAGGTTGAGTTAGAATTGCGGGTTTATTGGTGGATGTGGTGTATGGAGGGTCATAATGGTGATGGATGCAAAGGTTGTGTCACTCAACGTCGCAAATAGGGGGACTAGGGCGTTAGGGATCACTGCCAAGATCTTCGGGGATCGACGTTGGAATAGAATCCTTACGTTGCATTAGGGTTAGGGGTTAATCTCCCATTTGTACCACTCTCGTGGGTTAGAATTGTGAGGTATTTCGGTAGCTCTCGTTGACGCAATGGTGGTAGCCGTCAACGTAGCAGTATAGTTCGTCGATGGATCCCCTCAAGGCACGAGCTGGGCATGGTCACGAGCCTTGGTTGGATCCGCTGATTTCCCTATTCGAATCCCAAAGATACCCCTTAGGCACATCAATTCCACTGACGTGGGCATGATCTCAGTACGGGTTACCTAGGGATTCGGTAGGATCGACCGAAATACTCCCCTAAATTCCTAATTCAATGTAGAGATTCAGATCTACATCTTTCTCCTAGGATCTTATGGCTAACCCATCAACCTTAGAAAGATCTACTCACACATGGAAATATTAGCGGATAAAAACATCATTTTTATGGACAAGAACATCATAGCAATTGGTAAAATAAAGATCAGAAACTTACAGAGCGAATAACAGATCTTAAGAGAAACTCAGATTCCAAGAACGTAAGAAAATAGCCAACAAGCTTCAATAGAATTCGATCCAAATAGTATTCAGAAATTTAATCTAAAACCTAACAATTATTCTCTCTATCTTTCGCTCTCTAAAAAGTATTCAAACCTCAGAATTGAATCCCCCCCAAATCAATGTTGCATCTCCCAGACTTTATTGCCCTCAGATCGCACAGAATTCACTCAGAAAATATGTCCAAAATAGCCTCAGCATTGTCGACCGAGTAAGTGACTCGGTCAAGTATCTTGTTGCTTGGTCAGTCGCGCGGTTCGAGCAGATGTGCAGCTCTATCGGATTGCACAACGAATCGAGCTTCTCTGAAATATGTCGCTCTGCCTATACGAGCCAAGTTGGCACTGCTCAGTCGAGTAGGAGGTTACTCGGACCGAGCAGCAACTGCTCGGTCAAGTAGTGATCGAACAACAGCCATTGACAGATTTCAGTACAAATTTCACCTTGCTCGGTCGAGTAGAGTCCTCTGCTCGGTCGAGTAGGTGTCAAACAGATTTCAGCAGAATTTCAGCACTGCAGCGTCATCTTACAGAAATTCTCCAGGGCTCATCCGGCCTTCGATTGGTGTGTTCTTGGTAGAGTTGGGAACCATCTTGAAGTCTACTATCTGGGAAAAATATCAGAAAAATAGTGAAAAATCCCAGGCGATAACAGATTTGAAAATAGTGCACGACTGTCCTGTTTCCAGCACTTCGGGTCGCTCGATTCCTTCGCTGCATCATAGTTTATCGAGCGATCTTCTCTCTTACCTCTTCCTTGCTCCAGTATTCTTCTTTGACCCCTCAAGCATGTCATCATGAGTCTTATTGGTGCTCTCGCGTCGCCGATCGTCTTATTGACTCCAAATTTCTCCAATATCGCCCCGAATTCCTGAAATGGATATAAACACTCCGAAAGTCATATTATTCCAAATAATAGCATAAAAGCATATGAAATATATAAATGAGCAATCATTTTGATGTGTAATCATTTAGATAAAATGTGGAATATAATGACACATCAAAATCCCCCAAGCTTACCTCTTACTCGTTCTCGGGGAAGACTAGTAAGAAGCGAACATGGGAGATGGATACAATGGAGATGCTAGACGGTGGCGTGTAATGGAGACAAGGGGTTCAATCTTAAATTCAGAAAATATAAGAACCCAAGATGTAAGATCTCGTGAACACATGTCAATATGAAATTAGAACACATATACACAACAAATAATTAAGTCTCGCTCAAATTAAAATAACGCGGATATCAATAAATGTAATGAACTTGATAATCAATAAAAAGAGATTAGAGTTATATCATATCATAGTTTATCATGCAATATACTAAGTTCATAGAAATGAAACCAATGTTCACAACTCATTCTCTAAGCAGTACAATATGTCATGATCAAACTTTTTCAAGCATGCGTGGTATTTTGTTATACTTCATGGAATGAATTTAGTAAATCCGATCAAGGTAAGGCATCACCACACTACGACCATTTCAAGACTCCTAGAACCCATCAACTTTGACATGTCTTAGTTCTATATAGAAATGGGGATAAGGATATGGGATTTTTGTAGTTTTATATTGTTTTTGACTATATGAATATTTCATATGCATTTTTTTATTTATATACACGAGATAACTCAATATATACAAAAAGCGGCCTATGCATCCCAGACCAGACGGTCTTAGGGCATTGGGTTACGAAGAACCCCTAGGGCCTTTTATTCATGATATTTGTTTGATTTTTGCATTTTGGGATTTCTGCAAACTCACGTAAACGCGATGGAATGCAAAATATGATCAAAGATCATTTATTGGCTATTCACAAAGGAAAAAGAAAAAGCATAGAATTTAGACATGGCTCGATTTCAGGAATCCTAATCATCATTATGTTGGTTGTCGTGGGGTTATCCTATCTCTTTTGAATCACTAAACATCCATGAAGCAATAAAATTATCAAGCAAATCACGCAGGAGTCAAATAATTTTCAGATTTGATTCAATCATTTTTAGCTTAACTGTTTCGAGAATATGGTTGTGAAACTATGGATTCTACTATGAAAAAGCATATTAACAAAGATACACTAATCAATGAATCGAACTCTAATCTAACAGATATCAAAGTTCATAAAAAAATAAATCCACGATATTTCATAGGAAATAAAGCATATGAGACATAAATATAGAAGTGGACATGATTCACATGGAGATTTCGAAGTGTGTTTCACAATGAAGCAAAGTGCGTGCACTATGCACTCCCTCAAGCTTAAACATCACATTGTCCTCAATATGTGTATGATATAAATAGAGGACAATGACAACATGGGGGACCACTCAACAAAATAGTTTCTCTCCCCTAAGCTTAAACATCACATAAAAATTGGGGAGAGATGCAAAATAAGCGCCAAAATATAAGGGTGAGCATGGATAATAGATAGTGGGTTGGGTGCAAAACATAATTGAGCCAACAAATGGGGTGGATTTATTAAAGAAAAAAACATATAGAATCCTATACGGTCCTCTTGATGCCGAGAGGATTCGTGATTATTTAAAGCACAAAATACTACACTACTAGATTGGTATCACCTGTAGCAAAAGGCGCGTCCAATATCTTTGCCAGTGCAAGTAGCAGCCCTATCTACACTTTCTGTGGCTCTGCCAGGTGCCTACAGCCTCTAACGCCAACGAACTCCAGCGATGCATCCCCTAGCATTCTTCGTAGGCGTCCACCTATATCCTGCGAAGAGCGGAATGCATCAGTCCGTTGTGAAAGATTGTTCCCCTGAACAAATGTTTCCCAAAGGGGGTCATCAACATAAATATTAAGGCTGGTTGACAACACTTCTCTGAAAATAAATCTCTACTCTCAAGTACCATGTCCTATCTCTCCTCGGTGTCCTCTCCTAGATTCTCAAGTATATCCTGATCAGATGCATATATCACCTCATCAGGTGACTCCTCGTCATGCTCGTCAGGTTCTTCAAGCAAGGATACATTCAAGCATACCTCCGGTCCATAATTGTAAGTGTCCTGCAACAGGCACGGCGTGTCAAAAAGATCTGAATTAGAATAAATTTCAGATGCGATGCATGATTCAGAAATGGAGTGGGTAAAAAGATCTCCCTGAGAGGGAGCAGTAAGCTTTGGAGGGTGGTCCTCGGCGTCAGTGGAAGGATGAGGTGGCTCTATATGCTCAGGCATCTCCTCCACAGGCTCAAGAGATGAAAGATGCTAGTTGATTTTGTCCTTATCTTTCTGCCATCGATCACGTGACTCATTCAGCATAGCACTGACAGCCGTGCTCTCCTCTACCGATGCCATGAATGCATTGAGTGTCAAATTGAGATGGTGGTCAGAACTCAAGAGACAGACGCGGCTTTCGTAGGGCATGTGTCCCTCTATGTCACAAGATTCACAGTAAGCATAGAACTCTGGGTAGTGGTCATATCCTTCAATCTGATAGTACGGGTCCTATGAATGATATTCGTAGTCTTCCATAGGAATCTCATACTGCTCTGAAAAATCATTGCCTGAATAATCCCAAGATTGCTCCATTGTACCTGAATAGTCAAAAACAACAACCTGGAAAAGACATCAGTGGTACAAGAAGGTAGAGATAAAGATAAAGGAGGTGGGGGGAAAATCTCTCTGTTTTATTTTTATTTTTTATTTTATTTTTATTTTTTACGCAATCCAATCAACCTAATTGTGGTAAATAGATAATATGGCAAAACGCCTCCTCGACAACGGCGCTATAAACTTGATCGAGCCGGAATCAACTCCGAAATGATGTCGTTTACCGCAAGCGCACGATATAGTGGCAAGCGGGTATCGAACACGGAAAACGGTGCTATACTACCCACTACTCCTAGGTTGAGTTAGAATTACGGGTTTATTGGTGGATGTGGAGTATGGAGGGTCATAATGGTGATGGATGCGAAGGTTGTGTCACTCAACGTCGCAAATAGGGGGACTAGGGCGTTAGGGATCACTGCCAAGATCTTCGGGGATCGACGTTGGAATAGAATCCTTACGTTGCATTAGGGTTAGGGAGTTAATCTCCCAATTCGTACCACTCTCGTGGGTTAGAATTGTGAGGTATTTCGGTAGCTCTCGTTGACGCAATGGCGGTAGCTGTTAACGTAGCGGTATAGTTCGTCGATGGATCCCCTCAAGGCACGAGCTGGGCATGGTCACGAGCCTTGATTGGATCCGTCGATTTCCCTATTCGAATCCCAAAGATACCCCTTAAGCACATCAATTCCATAGACCGTGTGCATGATCTCCGTACGGGTTACCTAGGGATTTGGTAGGATCAGACGAAATACTCCCATAAATTCCTAATTCAATGTAGAGATTCAGATCTACATCTTTTCCTTAGGATCTTAGGGCTAACCCATCAGCCTTAGAAAGATCTACTCACACATGGCAATATTAGCATATCAAAACATCATTTTATGGAAGAGAACATCATAGCAATTGGTAAAATAAAGATCAGAAACTTACAAAGCGAATAACAGATCTCAAGAGAAACTCAGATTCCAAGAACGTAAGAAAATAGCCAACAAGCTTCAATAAAATTCGATCCAAATAGTATTCAGAAATTTAATCTAAAACCTAACAATTATTCTCTCTATTTTTCGCTCTTTAAAAAGTATTCAAACCTCAGAATTGAATCCCCCCAAATCGACGTTGCAGCTCCCAGCCTTTACTGCCCTCAGATCGCGCTGCAATCGCTCAGAAAATATTTCCAAAAATAGCCTCAGCATTGTCGACCGAGTAGGTGACTCGGTCGAGCATCTTGTTGCTCGGTCGGTCGCTCGGTCTGAGTAGCTGTGCTGCTCGGTCAGATTGCACAGGGAATCGAGCTTCTCCGAAATATGTCGCTCTACCTACACGAGCCGAGTCGGCACTGCTCGGTCGAGTAGGAGGTTGCTCGGACCGAGCAGGCAACTGCTCGATCGAGTAGTGATCGAATAACAGCCGTTGACAAATTTTAGAACAAATTTCACCTTGCTCGATCGAGTAGAGTCCTATGCACGGTCGAGTAGGTGTCAAACAGATTTCAGCAGAATTTCAACACTGCAGCGTCATCTTGCAAAAATTCTCCAGGGCTCATCTGACCTGGCACGGTCTTGGTGGTGTTGGAACCATCTTGAAGTCTACTATCTGGAAAAAATATCAGAAAAATAGTGAAAAATCTCAGGTGATAGCAGATTTGAAAATAGTGCATGGCTGTCCTGTTTCCAGCACTTCGGGTCGCTCGATTCCTTCGCCGCATCATAGTTCGATCGAGCGACCTTCTCTCTTTCCCCTTCCTTGATCCAATATTCTTATTTGGCACCTCGAGCATGTCATCATGAGTCTCATTGGTGCTCTCACGTCACCGATCGTCTTATTGACTCCACATTGCTCCAATATCGCCCCGAATTCCTGAAATGGATATAAACGCTCCGAAAGTCATATTATTCCAAATAATAGCGTAAAAGCGTATGAAATATGTAAATGAGCAATCATTTTTATGTGTAATCATTTAGATAAAATGTGGAATATAATGATACATTACTCAGCCTTCTGAGCCTCCTCCTCCAGTCGTCACTGAGACTTTGGAGCATCCTGTTATCTTTGCTCTTGAGCCGGTAGCTTCTCCGGCTCCTCGAGGTGTTTACTCTTCTGTTGCTGCTGCTCCTCTTCCTGAGGATTCTTCGATTGATCCAGAGGCCCAGGAGTTCCAGGTTGAGTCGGCTACTCATGTTCACTCCTTAGTTGATGATATGGATTGACACTCCACTGAGACTACTCACCCTTTAGCCTAGATTTTTTTTGTTAGGGTTGAGAGTTTGAGTGTCAGTTTGTATTTTTGATGTGTTTTGAGTACTAATGGATGTTGTTTATATGTTGATCACTTTTTGTTGATGTACACGGAGTTGTAGCTATATTTTGTACTTCAAGTATCTAGTGATTATATATATGAAAATGTTTGTACTTCATATGCTGATTCACACTCTGTCTCATTTATTATGTTAATTGTGTGAACATTGTGAAATTGTCTCTCTTTGTATGATATATCATATACATGATGAGATGTGAGACGTTTTTCTTATTTGGTTTCAAATGTTGATATTGGATTCTCGTTTCTTTATTCAACTAAGATTTCTTGTGTTTTATGAGTTTTTGGTATATATATCATGAGATGCACCTTCGTGATTAGTTTTTCTCCGATTATATGTTGGCATCACATTTGATATACATCCTATCTTTACACTCTCATATTTGTTTTAGTGCTTATTTAGTACTATTGTTGTTGTTATTCTACTCACACTTTTTGGATAATGCCATAGGGGGAGAGAAATAAACATATCATAATTATGTGCTAAGTAAATCCTAATTCTAAACTTGAATCTAAGATTGAAGTTGCCTCAGATTCAGGGGAGTAAGATATAATGTGAACTTGGATTATAAAATCCTAGATTTCAAGATTTCAATATTTCAATTTTTCAAGAAAATCATTTCATTCATTCATATCTTACATACTTGCTTCAATTGATCTATAGATGCCCTTATATTCATTGACTAACTTGATTGTCACCTATGTAGGGAGTTAGTTTTCATTAAGCACAATTATTTATCTTTTTGTTTATGTTTGTTTGTCATCATCAAAAAGGGGGAGAATGTGACTTCTTCCTACTTGGTGTTAATGATGAGCAAACATAAATACTTGTGACTAATCCCCTATTTGCAGTTAATCCATTGCCTAATCATATCATGAAGATCAATTAGCAATGGATGTCATTCAAAGATCAATGAAAGCTAGAAAAGTGGATTGGATGATCAAAGATGGTGATTGAAGCTCCTAAAAGACTTCAAGCTCATACTTTGGATAGAAGAGAGACTTCTACAAAATATAATCTTTTTATTCTCTTCTAGTATGTAGCTTAGAAGTAGAACTATGTTGGAGCACATACACATCTTCATTTATGTCCTAGGAAATCATTAGATCACTTTTCCTTAGACTCCAATTCAATTTTATCAAGCATGTGTATGTTGTGATTTCAACAGGTGATGCTGAAACGATTTACAGTCTTCTGTCTCAAAACAGTCGACTGTGATTTGTTCTACAGTCGCATGTTATGCATATACTTAATCAATTGATTTTTGGGCTTTCTAAACTTTAACTACTTTAGGCAACTGTTGTACATTTTACAATCGCCTATGGTTTGTTAAACAGTCGCATGTCTATCTTCAGTGCAAAGATCACTTTCATTTGTATCTGGCCAGTCGACTGATGTTGTATTTACAGTCGCCTGTCCAAGGCACAGTCACCTGTCAATGCTTCAACAGTCGCATGTCCATGATTTCTCTGCAGAATCTGCTCTCTGGAATATTTCTAGTTTTATTGCCAGTCGACTGATGATGTATTTATAGTTGCCTATCTAAAGCACAGTCGACTGTCAATGCTTCAACAGTCATCTGTCTTAAACTTCTCTACAGACTCTGCTCTTTGGAAAGTTTCAGGTCATTGTGATAGTCGACTGATGTTGGTTTCACAGTCGCCTGCCCATGGCACAGGCACATGTGTGTTCCAAATCAGTCGCCTGCCGTGTCTTCCCAAAACTTTCTGAGATTTTCTCAGCTTACCCATATTGCGGCCAGTCACCTGTAGAAGGATTTACAAGTGCATGTTGGATATACAGGCGCCTTTCTTCTCTTCATTGGTCGACTGTCCACATGGTAAGTTACCGTTTGAATTCTCACCTGCCCTTTGATACAGTGCAACAGTCGACTGTGTTTTTTTCAACAATCGACTGTCGACTGTGTAAATTATATCTGTTGGCTTTTTCTCTACGAATTTCAAAGGGGTTTTTGGGGATTCAGTTTGAGGGTTTTAGGAAACCTATAAACGGAGCTCCTACTATTCCATTGAGGGGTTACTCATCATCTCTTGAAAACCCTAAGCTTTCATCTTCAAGATCTCAAATCCTAAAGCCTTAGAATTCCAATCTTTTCCTCTCTTGCTCTCCAACCTAGAATCAAAGAGATATCTTCTAGGCAATTGGTGTTGACAAGAGAAAGGGCTTTTCTCTCTTCCAAAAGAGACCTCAACACACAACACACTTGCTCCTTCAAGTTCTACTTCAAGGCATAAGTGATTGTAAGTGTTGTTATTTCAATATTTCATATATTTCGTAATTAGATTAACTCTTGGTTAGTGAGAGTGGTTTGCTTGCTCCCAAGTTGTGGGAGTCAAGGACATAGATTGTATTTCGATTTCACTTGTAGGGTTGCTACAAGTGGGTTTAAAGGAAACCTCAAGTTAGGGTTCTAACTTGAGTATCCGGTTAGGGTTTTAACTTGAGTATCCGGTGGTATACGGGCGGAAGGGACGTAGGATTACTGGGAACAAGTTGGAAGTTGACTTGGGTAATCCAAACCCTTGAAACATCCTTGTGTTTGCATTGTTTCAATTTAGGGTTTATTTACATTCCGCATTAATTGTTGGTTAGAAATTTAATTGGGTATAACTATCGTTTTAAATTGCATAAACACTATTCAACCCCCTTCTAGTGTTTTCCTCATAGCCAGGTCCTTACACCGACCACTCGACCGAGTGACCAGAAGATACAAAGCGCCGAGTTTTGAAGATTTTCTGCAGAAAGTTCCACTTGACTGAGTGAAACTTGCACTCGACCGAGTGTGCCGTCGGCCTAGATTTGAAAACTACGGTTTGTTTAGGGTGAGGGTATTTTTGTCAACTTTTTCCTTGGATTTTGAGTTAGTATAAATAGGTAGTTTTATAAGCCGTCAAAGGAGAGACAACACGGCTAGTGATCATAGAGAAGACTCAAATTTTATTTGCTATTGTTTTTATTGGAGATCTAGTTCTTAATTATCTTATTAGATTGAAGCCTTGGGATTCATTGGGTTGTCTAAACTCTAGCTCTATTTAGTTTTTATGATTATTTCTTGTTTAATTCTCTTCTCTATAATGATTTCTATTGTCTCCATGAATTCTATTGTTTTGATCATGAATATTTTTGAGTATTCTCTTTGCTCTAGGGCAAAGTATGAATCCTACGGATTTAGAGCTTGATATGTGAAATCTGTTGAAAACCAATGTTGCTAAACTTATTTTAGGGTTAGATTATGATTGATCTACTACAAATAGCTAGGGATTTCTACTTAGATCTTAAGAGCTTGAGAAAGGATCTTGATCTATAGGTGATCGATCCAAAATATAACTCGAGAGTGACCTAGTTATGGCACGAATTACACAGAGATAAATCCCCAGCAAAGGTGCAATAAACGTGATCGATCCGGAACTAACTCCGAAACGATGTCGTCTAACCGCAAGTGCACGATATAGTGGCAAGCAGGTATCGAACATGGAAAAGCGGTGCTATAATACCTATCTACTCCTAGGATGGGTTAGACTTGCGGATTTATTGGTGGATGTGGAATATGGGACGTTGTAATGGTGATGGATGCGAAGGTCGTGTTACTCGATATCACAAACAAGGGATTCCACACAATATAAAAGAATGAAATATAAAAAGACTATGGCCTTAGGACTCACCACTAGAATCATCGGATGTCGACGCTAGGCTAGGACTCTTACGTTGCATTGGTTTAATTGGAGATTGTAGCATTTAGGAAGTGAATTCATGCGTCTAGGCATCATGAATCTAACATATTGTATTCACCCCACTCGTGCGATAGATGCATACAGTACGAGCATTAAGGATCTACAATAATCTCACCACGCTAGTGGTTCGAATGCTCTCAACTCATACCACTCTCACGGGTTAGAGCTTCGCGGTATTTTGGTGGCTCTCATTGACGCAATGGCAGTAGCTGTCAATTAGTGATATAGTTCGTCGGTGGATCCCATCAAGGCACGAGCCGGGCATGGTCACGAGCCTTGGTTGAATCCACTAACTCCCTAATTAAATCTGTAGGATACTCCTTAAGCGAATCGATTCCACTGACCGTGGGCAGGATCTCAGTACGAGTTCTCCTAGGGATTTTGCAAGATCAACCAAAATACCCCCCCCCCTTTATTGTCCAGCGCATCATAAAAATCCCAACTTCACATCTAAACCCTAAAATCCTAGGGCTAATCCATTAGCCCCAGGAAAGACTACTCATGCATCATAGATATAAATATAAGAACGATAGAAAACTTCATTACATGCATCAAAGAGATATTCAATAAACAATCAATAAGAAGAACTAAAATAGAATTAAAGAGAACAAAAATACTTATCTTGATACAATGGAGGGGCCTAGGGCATAGCCTAATTCCCAAAAGATCGTCTCCCGAAACTTCTTAGAACTCTCTAAAAACTATCCCAAAAGTCCCCCTCTAATGACGACTATAATTCATATATATAGCCCCTCAAAACCCTTGCAAATAACCCAAGAAACCCTCTCTAATTCGGCCCAAATCTGTTTCTGGCCGCAACTTATTGGTGGACCACGTCAGCACTGCAGAACCATCTTGCAGAAATTCTCCAGATTTCTATTGACCTCCGATTTATGCGTTCTTGGCATCTTTGGAACCGTCATGAAGTCTACTATCTATAAAAAATATGAGAAAAATACTTTGCTTGCTATAATGATAGCATATTTTAAAAGAGTGAGAGGCTATCTGAAAACCTGGGCGTTCGCCTTACTCGACCGAGTAACCTTCATGCTCGGTCGAGTAGCCCGCCTACTCGGTCGAGTCGTCAGTAGATCGGAACTCCTCTCCAAAATTTCACTCTGCCTACTCGGGTCAAGTAGGCACTGCTCGGTCGAGTCGTCAGAGGATCAAATATTCTTCTCCAAAACGTCACTCTGCCTGCTCGGGTCGAGTATGTCTTGCTCGGTCGAGTAGGATGTGTTGGATCCTGTGGATGGCAAACAACACTAGAAGGGGGGGTTGAATAGTGTTGTATAAAGATAAAACTTTTTCGTTCTTAATAAATCATCACAAAACAAAGCCTTCTAATGTTGCCTAAGAAACCAAGTAGAGTGATCTACGCTTGGTTCTTAATCAACTCAATAAATCTTCAAATCAAATCAGAGATAAAAGTCTTCTGGTAGTCGACTCCCTATGAACAGTAGTCGACTCCCAAAGGGAAATTAAGCACAACTCAGATAGTTAAATACTTAATGGAGATATACATAAAATTTGTACAGAAGTATAAATACAAACTGATCTTTGCAGTATATTATAAAAGAGTTACAGGAATATTAAACAAAGAATAATTAGAAGTTAAATAAGAAATGCTTGCAAAGATAAACAGTCACAGATAAGCAAACGCAGACACAAGAATTTTTATCATGGTTCCCCACAACTTGGGTACGTCCAGTCCCCGACCAATCCGGTACGAGATTTCCACTATCTGTCTTGGCAAATACAAGTACCTAACTTCACTTGTTAAGATTTCCAACAACCTAGTCTTGACTAGGATTTCAACCGCAACACCTAGACTTATCTATGGTTTCCAACAACAACACCCTTACAACAAAGGGTAACCACAAATTAAAATCGATATCCAATTCACCACAATAGATAGGTGGAGATTGGACTTACACCCGAATTCTATAGCTAATAGTAATAGACAATTACGTGTGTAGGGGCTTGATAGAATATGATTCTAGATCACACAAAGATACGAATGAGATCTTTGTGATCTAGATCGAATGTTGTTTCAAAAATCCTTTAAATAAAAATTCGAGAATAAATAATATGGATTTTGAAAAATAGATAGCCAAATAAAATTATGATCTTCAGAAAATAATATCAAAAGAAATTGCAAGATCAAGAGTAAAAACAGATTTGGCTAAGAGAGAATGAGAGCTGAGAATTTTGAGAGCGTTTTGCACAAGAGAATTGTATTTCCATAGTTGTTGTGATTTCTCAATGAAAATTGTCCTCTATTTATAGGAGAAATCTGAGAATTTGAATTTCAAATTCATTTGACTTTTGTCCCGGAAATCATGGGAAAAAATCAATTAAAGATATGTCAAAAATCACGTCAAAACGTCAAACTTCGACAGCTGGTAGTCGACTCCCTAGAAGTGGTAGTCGACTCCCTATGTGTTTCAGGAGAACTTGATTCTCAGCTGGTAGTCGATTCCCTACCTTTGGTAGTCGACTCCCAGAGGAGTTTCTTCTGAACCACAGCTAGTCAATTAAGTAGTTAACTTCAGGGTGAAGTGGAATTTCACTACAGAAATATAAAACGACTAGAAAAAAAGCTCTCAATATCTTTTTGAAAATGATTTAAAAGATATATAAGATGTTTTTGAAATCATTTGTGTGTGTGTGATTTTCTTTACGATTGGCTTTAACATAACCTTAAGAAAGACACAACACACTCACTATAGACTAGGACACGACTTCGGAAGCTTGATCAACTGATGGAGTAGATGTGAGATTCACTTGAGCTTCTTGTTCTATTTGAGCTTTGAGCTTCATCATTGATCTTAGCAACGTTCGTCCTTGTCTTTAAGCGTAGATTGCGCTTCTTGAAGTATGCATAAAGCTTTTCACCTGTCGCACAACCTGTACACTTAGTCGTAGTGTAGTTAGTACACTAAGCCTCATTTGGTGTGCTCATCATCAAAATCACTTGAGGTGGAATTCAATTTCCATCACTCTTCCCCCTTTTGATTATGACACCCAAATGAAAAATGAAGTAAGTTGAAATATGAAAATACACTTACTCCCCCTGCTTTAATGCGGTTCTCCCCCTGCGTCGAAGCCGTTAGCGAAAACAATACATTCATACATTCATTTTTGCATTTCATATTTTTCTCCCCCTTGTCATCAAAAAAAATAGTTACAAATTATAATTAATCATTATTCAATTCTTTTTCTCCAACAATACACAATTATCTACGAAGTCTAGAGAATGTATCTTTTTTCGGGGTTTTGTTAGAATATCTGCAACTTGAAATTCAGAGGAGACAAATTTAAGTTCAACATCCTTTTTGGCACAGTGATCATCTATAAATCTGTGTCTAATATCAATATGCTCTGTTCTAGGATGAAGAACAGAGTTTTTAGTGAGATTAATAGTGCTTTTATTATCACAGTAAATTACACATGTAGATGTGTTAACACCATAATCTACGACGACTTATTTCATCCAAAGTATTTGGGCACAAGCAAGTCCGGCAGCTATATACTCTGCCTCAGTGGTAGATAGTGAAACTGAACTTTGCTTTTTGCTAAACCACGAAACAAGGGAATGTCCAAGAAAATGACATGTTCCACTTGTGCTTTTTCTTGTGGCTTTACAACCAGCATAGTCTGCGTCACTAAATGAAGTTAAATTAAATGTGCCGCCGTTGGGATAAAATAGTCCAAAGTCAGAAGTGGTTTTAAGATATCTAAATATGTATTTTACTGTTTTAAGATGTGATTCTCTAATATCACATTGAAATCTAGCACATGCACAAACACTAAACATAATGTCAGGTCGGTTAGCGGTTAAATAGAGTAAAGAACCGACCATACCTCGATATGTTTTCTGATCGACCTTTTTACCTGCTTCGTCTTTGTCTAAAGAAGTGGATGTTTCCATCGGTATGTTCTTTCCTGATGCGGTTTCCATCCCGAACCTTTTGATCAAGTCTTTGGCATACTTCGTTTGATGAATAAAGGTTCCTTCTTTTCCTTGTTTGATTTGTAATCCGAGAAAATATATGAGCTCCCCATATGGATTATTTCAAATTCTTCCTGCATTAACTTAGCAAACTCTTGACAGATCTTCATTAGTAGATCCCAAAATGATGTCGTCTACGTAAATTTGGATAAGAGTAATTTATCATGAATTTTCTTAACAAATAAAGTGGTATCTATTTTTCCAACAATGTAACCTGAGTCAATTAAGAATTTTATTAATCTTTCATACCAAGCACTTGGAGCTTGTTTTAGGCCATACATGGCTTTATTTAACTTGTAAACATATCCTGTTTTCTTATCATGTTCAAATCCGGGAGGTTGTTCAACGTAGACTTCCTCCTTTATTAATCCATTTAGGAATGCGCTTTTCACATCCATTTGGTATAGTTTAAAGTTTTTGTATGATGCAAATGCAAGTAGCATCCTAATAGATTCTAATCTAGCAACAGGAGCAAAAGTTTTATCGAAATCTATACCTTCCTCTTGTGAGTATCCATGTGCTACTAACCTTGCTTTATTTCTTACCACATTTCCATATTTGTCTAGTTTGTTCCTGTATACCCATTTAGTGCCGATAACTGGACGGTCTTCCGGTCTAGGTACTAACTCCCATACTTGATTGCGTTCAAATTACAGAAGTTCTTCTTGCATAGCTTCAATCCATGCTTCATCTGCAAAAGTTTCTACTACCTTTTTCGGCTCAACATTAGAAACAAATGCAACATGTGTCAAGTGTTCTATTTGAGATCTAGTTCTAATTCCTGCATCAATATCACCTATGACTTATGTGTGTGTGTGATATGTGACTTCAGGGAATGATTTTGGCAAAGAACTAGAAATTTCATTGATGGATTCATTATTAGGAGTAGGTGCAATGATTATGTTATCATCATCATTATGAGCAGTGTTATGAGATAGAGATTCATCAAATGTTACATGTAAAGTTTCAACAATATTTTCGGAACTTTTATTGTAAACTCTATATGCTTTACTACGTAAAGAATAACCGATAAATATGCCTTCATCCGCTTTGGAGTCAAATTTATCTAAGTTATCTTTAGTATTCAGAATATAGCATTTACAACGAAAAACTCTGAAGTAAGATACTTTCAGAATTCGTTGGAGCAGTAATTCAAAAGGTTTCAAAAGGTTTTCTTATTAATACTTTGTTTTGAATATAGCACGCGGTTGCTACAGCTTTCGCCCAAAAACTTTTTGGAAGGTTGCTTTCACACAACATTGTTCGTGCACACTCTTGGAGTGTTCTATTTTTCCTTTCAACTACCCCATTTTGAGGAGCAGCTCTAGGAAAAGCAAAAGTATAAGAAATTCCTCGTTCTTCACAAAACAGTTTAAAATGTTCATTTTCAAATTCACCACCATTATCACTTCTTAAAGAAATAATTTTCAAAGAGTATAAACATTCAATTCTTTTGAAAAATATTTCGAATTCACGGAAGGCATCATTCTTATGAGTTAAGAATAATACGTATTTAGAGCTACATAAAGATGGAGTTCTAGTTGGGCCAAGTAAGTCCATATGAAGTAGTTCAAAGAGCCTATTAGAACTGAGAGCTCCAATATTCTTAAATGAACTCTTATGCATTTTGCCAAATTGACATGAATCACATATTTTATCTAATTTAAAATTTATTTTGGGAAGTCCTTGCACCAACTCTTTCCTAGAAATCTTATCTATGTTTTTGATGTTCACATGACCAAAGCGTCTATGCCAGAGCAAAGGGTCATTTGTTGAAACAATTAAGCAAACATTTGATTCACATTCATTTAAGCTAAGTACATAGATATTCTCTACTCGCTTACCTCTAACAAGAATGTTTTTCATATCCTTGTCGTAAACTAAACAAGAGTCAAGTGTAAAGAGAACCTTCATACCTTTGTCGCATAGTTGGCTTATGCTTAATAAATTATGCTTTAGCCCATTTACCAAGCTTACATCTTTGATGAGTAATTTTGAGGGACTGCTGATGTTTCCTATCCCGACAATTTTACCTTTCTTGTTGTCGCCAAATGTTACGGTTCCACCGTCATACATTCTTAGAGCGCTAAGTAATATTGTGTTCCATGTCATGTGTGCGAAGCATCTGCTATCCATTATCCATATGTCCTGAAAGAAGATAATTTTGACACGTTTGGTACCCACTTATGATTGGGTCCGATTTGTTAGAAAAAAACTCTATTTGTTATGTACAGTCTTAAATGTTGGGTATCAAAAGAATATACATGAAGCATGTGGATACCCTAATGCATGTACAAAAGAGAGAGTTATTTATTAGGAACCCAAATTCGATTTGAATTTGATTTCCTACGCACAAATGAATCATTATAAAATCCATGCATACTTCTAGTCAAATTATGAACATAAACCTTTTTATCATGCAAGCATAAGTGTTTAGGCACCCATATCATATTAGTTCTAGTATTGTGTACATTGTGAGGTTTATGTACAAAATGTGATCTTTGATGTGCATTGTGTATAACATGCGATTCATGTGAAGTATGGGGTGTATTGTGTCTAACATTTCTTCCATACATAAAAGTATACTTTTTAACATTGGTATGCACAACATTTTCAATTGCACAAATCTCACTAGAGGTAGAAGCATGAGCATTTTTATTATGTGTTGTGGAAACATGCTTTTGTGGATGAGTGGCCTTCGCATTTAGATTTGTCTTAAACTTATTAAGCTTAAGAATTAATTCTTCGTGTTTAAGCTTACTCGTGCTCAAAACATTTTCAAGCATCTCAATTTTATCATTTAAGCTAGAAACATAAATAGCATGTTCAGATTTCAGTGCATCGTGATCCCATACTAATTTATGATGTTCCTCATGCAGATACGTGTGCTTTTTGTCTAAAGCTTGTGTTTCTTTGACAAACGTTCATATTCTCTATAAAGATTTTCATATGCGCTTGCAATATCAAATTCATTTTCCTCATCGGAGCTAGAATCACTTACCTCGTTCTTGTCGTTCTGACGAGCCATCATGCATAGTTCTTCATCATTGGCTTGAGGTATCTTTATGGGTATTTGGATCTCATTAGATCTTGATCCGAATCTTTCGTCCAACAAGTTTAAGATTTGATGTGCAGTTTTTGCCTTTTATACAAGATCTAACATTTGATCAGTTAATCCAGTGTAAAGTAAATGCATTACCTTGATGTTGTTGAAGTAGGCTTCCTCTTGATCAGGATTCCATTGAGTTTGCGGTATGGTTGGAATCTTGTATAGTTCTCTGAGAGATCTCATGTATTTCAGATCTTGTGCCTCTGGGAAGATTTCCATTCTCCTTCTCTATTGAGAATAAAGGTTTCTGTTGAAGATCAGAGGAGTGTGAATGTTACACACGTTTGTTGATGCCATCGTTTTGACCTTGCTCGATACCAAGTGTTGGATCCTGTGGATGGCAAATAAAACTAAAAGGGGGGTTGAATAGTGTTGTATAAAGATAAAAATTTTTCGTTCTTAATAAATCATCACAAAACAAAGCCTTCTAATGTTACCTAAGAAACCAAGTAGAGTGATCTACGCTTGGTTCTTAATCAACTCAATAAATCTTCAAATCAAATCAGAGAAAAAATCGGTCCATATTTTACACCTTTTTTCTGCATGTTTGCATGCCATTTTGATCGCCCATATCGCTCGCCACTTGACCGTGCGCTTGCGGTAAAACTACAATCATTCTCCGGGTGTATATCCGGGGCGCGATCAGTCATCTGGTAGTCGACTCCCTATGAACAGTAGTCGACTCACAGAGAGAAATTAAGTACAGCTCAGATAGTTAAATACTTAATGGAGATATATATAAAATTTGCACAGAAGTATAAATACAAAACTGATCTTTGCATTATATTATAAAAGAGTTACAAGAATATTAAACAAAGAATAATTACAAGTTAAATAAGAAATGCTTGCAAAGATAAACAGTCACAGATAAGCAA
Source organism: Scilla litardierei (assembly GCA_030789695.1). Taxonomy (NCBI): domain Eukaryota; kingdom Viridiplantae; phylum Streptophyta; class Magnoliopsida; order Asparagales; family Asparagaceae; genus Scilla; species Scilla litardierei. The sequence goes on along the minus strand of CM061140.1, from coordinate 142,983,939 downwards.
ACGCAGACACAAGGATTTTTATCCTGGTTCCCCACAACTTGGGTACGTCCAATCCCCGACCAATCCGGTACGAGATTTCTACTATCTTCCTTGGTAAATACAAGTACCTTACTTCACTTGTTAGGATTTCCAACAACCTAGTCTTGACTAGGATTTCAACCACAACACCTAGACTTGTCTAGGGTTTCCAACAACAACACGCTTACAACAAAGGGTAACCACAAATTAAAATCGATATCAAATTTACCACAATAGATTGGTGGAGATTGGACTTACACCCAAATTCTATAGCCAATAGTAATAGACAATTACGTGTGTAGTGGCTTGATAGAATGTGATTCTAGATCACACAGAGATACGAATGAGATCTTTGTGATCTAGATCGAATGTTTTTCAAAAATCCTTTAAATAAAAATTCGAGAATAAATAATATGGATTTTGAAAAACAGATAGCCAAATAAAATTATGATCTTCAGAAAATAATATCAAAAGAAATTGCAAGATCAAGAGTAAAAACAGATTTGGCTAAGAGAGAATGAGAGCTGAGAATTTTGAGAGTGTTTTGCACAAGAGAATTTTATTTCAATAGTTGTTGTGATTTCTCAATGAAAATGGTCCTCTATTTATAGGAGAAATCTGAGAATTTGAATTTCAAATTCATTTGACTTTTGTCCCGAAAATCCTGGGAAAAAATTAATTAAAGATATGTCAAAAACCAAGTCAAAACGTCAAACTTCGACAGCTGGTAGTCGACTCCCTAGAAGTGGTAGTCGACTGCCAGTGTGTTTCAGGAGAACTCGATTCTCAGCTGGTAGTCGACTCCCTATCTTTGGTAGTCGACTCCCAGAGGAGTTTTTTCTGAACCACAGCTAGTCAATCAAGTAGTTAACTCCAGGGTGTATTGGAGTTTCACTATGGAAATATAAAACGACTAGAAAAAAAGCTGTCATTATCTTTTTGAAAATGATTTTAAAGATATGTAAAATGTTTTTGAAATCATTTGTGTGTGTGTGTGATTGTCTATACGATTGTCTTTAACATAACCCTAAGAAAGACACAACACATTCACTATAGACTAGGAGACGACTTCGGAAGCTTGATCAACTGATGGAGTAGATGTGAGCTTCACTTGAGCTTCTTGTTTTATTTGAGCTTTGAGCTTCATCATTGATCTTAGTAACGTTCATCCTTGTCTTTAAGCATAGATTGTGCTTCTTGGAGTATGCATAAAGCTTTTCACCTGTCGCACAACCTACTCACTTAGTCGTAGTGTAGTTAGTACACTAAGCTTCAATTGGTGTGCTCATCATCAAAATCACTTGGGGTGGAATTCAATTTTCATTAGGATGCTGGTGGGAGGAAGCTCAAAATTGGATCGACTCGGGTCGAGTCGTCACTCTGCTCGGTCGAGTAGAACATGCATATTTTCCTACAAGATTCGCGTGTCAGCTTGATCGAGCAGCAGAATGCTGCTCGGGTGGTCTAGTTGATTCTTGGCTTCTTCTTTCTCTTTCTCTTCCTCCTTTCTTCCTCTAGTCTTCTTCTTTGGCACCTCAAGCATGTCGTCATGAGTCTCCTTGGTGCTCTCACATCACCGATCGTCTTATTGACTCCAAATTGCTCCAATATCGCTCCAAATCCTTGAAATAGGCATAAACACTCCGAAAGTCATATTGTTCCAAATAATAGCGTAAAAGCGCATAAAATGGGAGTTTGGAGGATGAAATACGTCACGAAAATATGCGATAAATCATGTAAAATAAGAGCATATCAAAATCCCCCAAGCTTACCTCTTACTCGTCCTCGAGGAAGACGAATACGAAGCTCACCGGAAGGTAAAAATAAGAAAATGAAAAAGAATACGAAGTGGAAGGTGTCGCTAGATTATTCTCTTAGACCTCACGACATTCACTATATAACACAACGACTCAGAAAGTAAATCACACACTACCATAGAGATTTCATATCTTATATAAACGAAGTACTTGAGAGTTAAAAATGAATGAAAGTGGTCTCTCTAGTATTCATACATTTAGTCTATATCAACATCCTATGCTTTGTAGCATCGAATATGCATAACATTGGCGACGCACTTTTCAATCAAAAGATATAACTGCATGCAATAAAGAATAGAATAAAAATCAAGACATACGCATCCTCATATCAAATCATAAGAAATCCCCATAACTAAATTGTTTCGTTAAGTTTTAGCATTATCAAACTTTCCCGTTCATGCACAACTTCACTCTAATGTCATGCTCACTCATGTGGTCAAAAGATTTCTCCCCAAGCTTGAATTAAGGCGTCGCATCCAAAGAAGTATTTGTGGATTTGAAACTTTGTTTTGGTTTTTCCAATAGTATATGTATTGCTCCAAGTAATGAAAATTGAGCGCTTCTTTGAATTTTGAGCTTTTTTTTTCTTTTTTTTTCTTTTTGGATTTTTGTAGGAGCAATAGTATTTGTATTTTTGGGGTTTTGGCCCCTTTTTGGCTTTTTGGACTTTTTGGAGCAAGATTTTCTTTTGCAGGGAATTTTTGGGAATGGATGCGATAGAAATAGCTTTGGGGAGTGAAATCGAGTGACATGTAGAGAATATAAGGTATATGTGGAGAAAGAATAGATATAACGCTCGGTTCACTCAAAAGTGTGCACAAACGGTTCTGCAAAATAATACATCAACTAAACTCATATAATAGCATGGGTATCCTTAATCATATCAATGAGTAGTGAAATCAATCAGTAATATTTTCAATTATATCAAGCATGCAATAAGAATGCAAATAAGAGATGAAAGCAAGGCTTCAGATATTCTAGTAATGCTTGAATCTTGGTGTATTTCCAATGAAAGCATACTAAAATACTACTCTACATATCCAGTTTCAATAAGCTTCATGCATTTGCACTAGAGAGATCATCAAAAGAATATTTTCAAGTACTTATAAGGATTAGGATTATGAAATTCTCTAAGTAGCATGACATGAAAAATAAGCATTGTAAGAGAAGTGAAAGCATAAGATAAAACATCACATGGAACATATCTAGAAAAAAAGAAAAGAAAATAGAGAAATAACAATAGAAGAAAGAAATAAAAGAAAAACAAGCACACTATATGATGCATGAACACGCATAAAAGAAAAATAAGATGGAAAAAACAAAAAGATGATGCAAAAATTTGAAAAAAATCCTAAAAATCCTAAAATGAAGAAAAAATGCAACTAAATGGCATGGAAATGCACTCCCCTTAGCTTAAACTTCACATTGTCCTCAATGTGATCATAAAAGGAAAAATGTGAGGAACAACGATAAATATGAGGGTTGGTGAATGAAAAATGATGAAATGAATGACATGAAATCCTAATACAACTACATGCACATGCAATGATGCATGAGAGCGCTTTCCCCCAAGCTTATACCAAACAATCCTATTCAAATGACTAGATCAAAAATGTCACGGCTTCGCTAAGTGAGATTAAGTCAAACGAATAACAAAGTAAGGTTTCACTTGAAAGAAATGCTCGTTGATGGTGAGCAAAATGGTGGGACATATGAAAATGTGAAGAGGGAAATTAATATATATAATGGGTTTAGGGTGTAAAAGTTTATTTTTGTCGTTATATGAGGTGATATTTATTCAAGCAAATCTATACGGTCCTCTCGCTGTCGAGAGGATTCGTATTGATTGAAAGCATAAAATACTACACTACTGGATTGATATCACCTATAGCAAAAGGCAGATTCAGTATCTTTGCTGGTGTAGGCAACTGTTCCAATTGCTCCTTCAGTGGCTCCGCCAGACGTGTGTCCATGGACTCCATCAGATTCCAGTGATGCGGCTTCCAGCATCTCTCCAAGGACTCCACCTGTACCCTGCAAGAGATAAGTCGCATCAATCTAGTGTGGATAATTCTTCCCCAAAATAAATGTATTCCAAAGAGGGTCATCAACATAAGTATTTAGAATTAAATATGGTTGACAACACTTCCCTGGAAATGTATCTCCGCTTTCATGCACCACGACAGGCAACTCCCCGTCGTTTGCCTTAGGCTTTTCAGGTAACTCTGGCATATAATCGTGTGTCCCATTAGGCAACTCCTTATCATCATCAGACTCGTCCCATCGCACCTCTTGATCTTATTCAATAGCACCATAGGTGCTAACTCCTCGCTCTCCTCCTCGTATACGTCCCATCGTACCTTTTGTTCATATGTATGTGTATCCTGCAAAAGGCACGATGAGTCATCAAAATCTGAATCATAAAAAACATCATACACTGGAGGGAAATCAAAAGCAAAGGGCGATGGAGTAAAAGATTCTCCCTGAATGGGAGCAATAAGCTCTGTGGGATTGTCCTCGGTGTCAGTGGAAGGATGAGGTGGCTGCGGAAGCTCTAGGACCATTGTCTCCTCACATGTTGAAGCATCAAGGTCCTCAGCTTGCAGTGCAAGAATCCTATCAAGTAACACATAAAAATATGTGGTCCATATAATCTTAGCCATATCAGCCATAACACGTGATCAACAAATACAAATACCTGGAGGAAAATATCACTGGCAAAAGAAGATAGAAATAATGCTAAAGCGGGTGGGGGGAATGTCTCTCTCTCTGTTTTTTTTTGTTTTTTTTTGTTTTTTGTTTTTGTTTTTTAACGCAATCTAATCAACCTAATTGTGGTAAATAGATAATATGGCAGAATGCCTCCCCGACAATGGCGCCATAAACTTGATCGATCCAAAATGTAACCCTATAGCGACCTAGTTATTGCACGAATTATACAGAGATAAATCTCCGGCAATGGTGCCATAAACTTGATCGATCCAAAATGTAACCGTAGAGCGACCTAGTTATGGCACGAATTACACGGAGATAAATCCCCGACAACAGCGCCCTAAACGTGATCGACCCGGAATTAACTCCGAAACGATGTCTTCTAACCGCAAGCTCATGGTATAGTGGCAAGCGGGTATCAAACACAGGGAAACGGTGCTAAACTACCTATCTACTCCCAGGTTGGGTTAAACTTGCGGATTTATTGGTGGATGTGGAATATGGAATGTTGTAATGGTGATGGATGCGAAGGTTGTGTCACTCGATATCGCAAACAAGGGATTCCACACAATATAAAAGAATAAAATATAAAAAGACTAAGGCTAGGACTCACCACTAGAATCGTCGGATGTCGACGCTAGGCTAGGACTCTTACGTTGCATTGGTTTAATTGAGGATTGTAGCAACTAGGAAGTGAATTCATGCGTCTAGACATCATGAATCTAACATACCGTATTCACCCCGCTTGTGTGATAGATGCATACGGTAAGAGCATTAAGGATCTACTATAATCTCATCACTCTTGTGGTTCGAATGCTCTCAACTCATACCGCTCTCGCAGGTTAGAGCTTCGAGGTATTTTGGTGGCTTTCATTGATGCAATGGCGGTAGCCGTCAATTAGTGATATAGTTCCTCGGTGGACCCCATCAAGGCATGAGCCAGGCAAGGTCACGAGCCTTGGTTGAATCTACTAACTCCCTAATTAAATTCGTAGGATACTCCTTAAGCTAATTGATTCCACCGACCGTGGGCACGATCTCAGTATGAGTTCTCCTAGTGATTTTGCAAGATCAACCAAAATACTCCCCCTTTATTGTCCAAGCATCATAAAAATCCCAACTTCGCATCTAAATCCTAAAATCCTAGGGCTAATCCATTAGCCCCAGAAAAGACTACTCATGCATCATGAATATAAATATAAGAACGATAGAAAACTTCATTGCATGCATCAAAGAGATATTCAATAAGCAATCAATGAGAAGAACTATAATAGAATTAAAGAGAACAAAAATACTTATCTTGATACAAGGGAGGGGCCTAGGGCATAGCCTTACTCCCAAAAGATCGTCTCCCAAAACTTCTTAGAACTCTCTAAAAACTATCCCAAAAGCCCCCCTCTAATGACGGCTACAATTCATATATATATCCCCTCAAAAACCTTGCAAATAACCTAAGAAACCCTCTCAAATTCGGCACAAATCTATTTCTGGCCGCAACTTATTGGTGGACCCCGTCATCACTGCAGCAACATCTTGCAGAAATTCCCCAGATTTCTACTGACCTCCGATTTACGCGTTCTTGGCAGCATTGGAACCTTCATGAAGTCTACTATCTATAAAAAATAAGAGAAAAATAATTTGCTTGCTGGAATGATAGAATATTTCAAAAGAGTGAGATGCTATCTGAAAATCTAGGCGTTCGCCTTACTCGACCAAGTAGCCTTCGTGCTCGGTCGAGTAGCCCACCTATTCGATCGAGTCATCAGTAGGTCAGAACTCCTCTCCAAAATGTCGCTCTGCCTACTCGGGTCGAATAGGCACTGCTCGGTCGAGTCAGAGGATCAAATATTCTTCTCCAAAACGTCACTCTGCCTGCTCGGGTCGAGTAGGTCCTGCTCGGTCGAGTAGGATGCTGGTGGGAGGAAGCTCGAAACTGAATCGACTCGGGTCGAGTCGTCACTCTGCTCGGTCGAGTAGAACATGCATGTTTTCCTGCTAGATTTGCGTGTCAGCTCGATCGAGCAGCAGAATACTGCTCGGGTCGAGTCGCCTGGGAAAGTGGCCTAGTTGCTTCTTGGCTTCTTCTTTCTCTTTCTCTTCCTCCTTTCTTCCTCTAGTCTTCTTCTTTGGCACCTCAAGCATGTCATCATGAGTCTCCTTGGTGCTCTCACGTCGTCGATCATCTTATTGACTCCAAATTGCTCTAATATTGCTCCAAATCCCTAAAATGGGTATAAACGCTTCGAAAGTCATATTGTTCCAAATAATAGCATAAAAGCGTATAAAATGGGAGTTTGGAGGGTGAAATACGTCATTAAAATATGCAATAAATCATGTAAAATAAGAGCATATCAATAGGAAGCCCTAGATATTTGATTTAGAATTATAATTTGGATATCCTAGATTTGGTGCATAAGAGCGACCAAAACTAGCTTCTTTATTATATTTCTATAATTATATTCGTCTGTACGTCGGTAAGACGAATACAAACCATCATAATCTAGATTAGAACTCACGTTGCACAACAGTGAACTTGAGCGAGAATTGAATTATATTGTCGATCTTAATGCTAATAATTTAAACTAGGCTTGCTAGAGCGAGGTTCTAGCTTGGGTTATTATAGACTTGTGTTACGCGAGAGCGTGCACTGGTTCACAACAAAGTTGTGACAATTTCACCCTAAATTGAGAGTTAGTAATTAGGAGTTCATATTCACATTGATACTCGAAAATTTACAGTGGGGATTCCCTAGTCCTATGAATTCTTATTAATTGAATTTACAACCGATATTTCTACACGTTCGTGACATATACATTTCTTCACCATTGTTCCATCCGTGCCATATAACCAAGATAATACCAATAGTCCTCCCCGTGATTCCATACCTGCTTACCACTTAACCGTGTGCTTGTGATAAAACTACATTATTTTTTGAGTACATCTAGACACGTTCACACGTGCACCATCTTCTAAACTACCCGCTTCTGAGGGTATTCCTGTATCTGTCGCTTCTGCGTCTACCGTTGAGCCAATATATATTGAGCCTGATTCACATGTCCCCACTTCTGTCGTCTCTGCACCTGTGGACTCTGTACCTATTGTTTCTATTCCTGTCGAGTCCATACCTATAGTGTCCGTGCCTCCGTCTGAGAGCGCCATTGTCCCCATCACTACTGTATTTTCAGTCAGCATCGTGGTATCTGTCCCCACTTCTGTCACCACAACATCTGTATCTACTGAGATTCCTTCCATTCCTATTTCTGTGCCTGAGCCTACACGTAGATTTCCCTTCTCTGAGCTTGTTTTTCGTTCTCGTGCACACGCACGAACACATAGGGAGAGGGGAGATTCTAGCGTTTCCCATGCATCTGGTCGTTCTCGTAGCTCCGATGCATGTTTCACTACGGTAGAGACTGAGGTTGCTGGCTTGAGGCGTGTCTTCACCGCCCTCACCCGGGTAGTCTCTACCTACCATCATGGAGTGGAGTGGATCAAGCGAGATGTCTGGGAGATCTTATAGATTATTAGAGCATGAGGTGCACCACATGTACCACTAGCACCTATTGTCCCACCTGCACCTCCAGTAGTTCCTCCGCCAGCTCCACTAGTATCTTCTACACAGCCATTAGATGCCACACATGGCCCACAGTAGCGGGGCCCATCACCACCTATACGGGGTGGTGTCGTTGTCTGATTTGATATTTTGCTCATGTTCTCCCATATTACTTTTGGTGCTTATCTGTCCACACGGGGCCCATTGTCGTATAGCTTGGAGGAGGCCCATTTTGATGTGTCAGTCGTATTATCATCATTATCATTTGCATCCCGCATTTAGTCACACTAGGATCATGCATTTGCATTAGTTTATATTTTCCTTTTATTTTTCTTATTTCTAGGATTTTCATTTTGTTTTATTTTATACCACCCACCCTTAGCATTGTTTTCCAACTCTACACACATGTTCTCAGCATTGAGGACACTACTGTCTTTAGCTTGGAGGATGAATGCTATCGCTTTTTATTTATTTTATTTCTCACTTTTTCTTTTCATTTTTCCATCTTTTAACCCCATTTTTCTTTTTACTAGAATCATCATGTTTTTCTCTTTTGTGTGCTTCCATGTTGATTTTTATTTTATTTTCTCTATTTTATTTTCTTTCTTTTGCTAGGTGAATTCTCTGTGATGATTATATCTCTTTACGTTCACTGCTATCACAACACCAACTTTTCATGCCATGCTACTTAGGTTATTTCATAATATTAATCCTAATAAGTACTTAAAATTTTCTTTTGATGCTCTCTCTAATGCAAATGCATGAAACCCATTGAAACTGAATGTGTAGAGTAGTGTTTAGTATGCTTTCATTGGATACACACCAAGATTCAAACATCACTAGCATAACTGAAGCCATGCTATTATGCCTGATTCGTAATTCTTGTTGCATGCTTGTTTGAGAAATTTGCTACTTGACTGCACTGCTTGTCGATATGATTAGGAACATCCATGCTTATAAATAAGTTTAGTTAATGTATTATCCTTCTAAACTATTTGTGCACACTTTTGAGTGAACCGAGTGTTACATCAATTCTTTCTCCACATATACCATATATTCTCTACACTTCACTTGATTTTCTTTCCCTAAACTATTTTTATCACATCCATTCCCAAAAATCCATACAATTGCAACATTCGCTCCAAAAATCAAATATATCCAAAATGAGCCAAAGTACCAAAAAAAGAACCTAAAATCAAAAATTCAAACTCCATTGCTCCTACAAAAATCCAAAAGGAAACAAAGTTTCAAAATTCAAAGAAAAATTCAAATTTCATTGCTTGGAGCCAGTCATATTATTTTGGGGAAACAAAAATTCAAAAACCAAAATTCCAGTTTCACAAAAATTCCTTGGATGTGATACATCAAGCAAAGCTTGGGGGGAAATCTTTTGACCAAATGAGTGAGCATAACATTAGAGTGGAGTTGTGATCGAACGGGAAAGTTCGATAATCATGAAACTTAACAAAACAATTTAGTTATGAGGATTTCCTATGATTTGATATGTGTATGTGTATGTCTTGATTTTTATTCTATTCTTTGATACATGCCTTGTATGACATTTCTATGCTTCAGTTATAGCTCTTGATTGAAAAGTGTGTTGTTATATATACTCGATGCTATGAAACGTAGGATGTGGATGTATGTGAAGTGTATGAGCTCTAGAGAGATCCATTTTATTTAATCTTTAACTCTTAAGTACTTCACTTTTCTAAGATATGAAATCTCTTGGTAGTGTGTGAATTATTTTTAGAGTTGTTGTGATATGCAGTGAATATCTTTAGATCTAAGAGAATAGCTTAACACCTTTCTCGTCTTTGCGTTCCTTTCCATTTTTATTAATTTTATTTCCAAGTGAACTTCCTATTCGTCTTCCTCAAGAAAGAGTAATAGGTGGGGGATTTTGGTGTGTCCATATTTTCCATCTTTTTATTGCATGTCTTCCACACATTTTAATCGGCCAAAGTTTACTTTTCTATACTTTATCGTGTATTTCATGATATATTTGATTCTCGTAGTGTTTTGTGGATTTTCAGGAACTTTGGCGCGATTTGAGCAATACTGGAGGATGGACAAAAGCATCAATGTCGGAGCATCAATGGCATTGTTCTTGACGAGCTACAGCTGCTAGAGAGGAGCAAAGGAAGTAAGGAAGAAGAAGAGAGCAAGACCAATGAAGGGGAAGAAGCCCTATCAGCATGCCAGACCACTCGGTCCGAGTGGTCAACCCACTCGGTCCGAGTGGGTAAGGCAAAAGAAAAATAGCCTCACACTTAGCCATTTCAAAGATCTTGAAGGTCACTCGACCGAGTAGCTTCGCTACTCGACCGAGTAGCTTCGCTACTCGGCCGAGTGAAATCCATGACAGAATGAAATTTTGGGCAATTCTCGAGCTTCTGAGCTCGACCGAGCAAACTTGTCCACTCGACCAAGTGCCTAGGTGACTTGGTCGAGTGGGAAACATGGCAGACCGTCATTTCTGAGCCAAACTCGAGCCTGACCACTCGACCGAGTAGACGTGTTCACTCGACCGAGTGCCTAAGTGACTCGGTCGAGTGAAAATGATAGCAGAGCGATGATTTCAAGCCAAAGTTCAGCCGTCTAAACTCGACCGAGTGGCAATCACACTCGGTCGAGTGACCACCATCCCAGCTTTGGAACCAAGGCATCTGCGCAAAGGCCAAGGGGCTTCGAAGCATGACTCGAACCGAGTGGCATCCCCACTCGGTCGAGTCGGGCAGGTTTCATCGCCAGATTGAAGCGTGTTTTGGGATTTTGTTTTGTTTTTGGGTTAAAACCCAAAAGTATAAAAACAATTTTTACCCTAGGTTAAAGGGGATCTTCCAGAAATTAGTTGTGGGAACTTTTTGTAGCCGTCACCGGGGATAACGAGGAACTTGGAATCTTTTTCTACGATTTGATCTCTTGTGAACGGTTCGAGCTTTATTATTTTTATATATTTCTGCTATTTGTTTTGCTCTCTTTCTTTTGATATTAATTTTTCTATGCCTGCAATGTCTTGGATTATCTTCTTTATTGTTTTGATCATGATTTCCTTTGCTATGCTTGAGTAGTGTGTTTCTAGGGTTTAGTGATGAACCTTATGATCCCAGGGATTAAATGCTAGGTTGTCCTTAGTTGAATGAACCTAGGGTTACACTACGGTCGATTGAACCCAGATTTTGGGGGATTAGCCCTAGAATTGGAGATTGATGAGAACGACTCCAGATCGAGGGAAAATCTCCACGAATCTGATTAGGGTTTAATAATCTCTTTCTAAGGCTCGTGTTCACGAGAGTGACATGCGCACTAGGGGTCATTACTAACCCCTAATTCGCTAGTTGGTGCTCTACGATAGTAGCCTGACTACTAGAGCCAATCATAGTGTAGTGTCCCAACATTAGTCCATGGTAATGGATGCGGGTTGTGACACGGGAATCGTGTCAAGCGAAATGCACGTATTCAAGTGTGAAGTCAAACGATAGCGAGGCGACACATTGAAATACATTAGACGAGTAGCTCAATGATAATTTACTGCTCGTTCTCATTCTCGGATGTGGCACTCTCACACTAACTTATAACTCAACGATATGATTCTCAACCTAGTGCCCAAGCCCGAACAACCTAGCGGGGATTCTCGATTGTCGTAAAGTTATTAAAATCTTGTAAAACCAATCGTTTGTGACATCAATTTTCTACGTGACAACCTATGACCTCGTAAACGCTAAACAACTGCATCTCCAGAGTTCGACACTTTTATTCTTTACTATACCACCGTACATTTGCAGTCGCTTTCGGGTGTAAATCCGGAGCCGAACAATGGGTAGGGGAGGTGGTACTCTGAAAAAGTGATTGAACAATCATATGAATGGTTCAACCCCATTTGATAGCATAGCACGACGAAGCTAACCAAGATACCCACATCAGTGGGCATCAGTTGACAAAGGGAGAGGCCTAAGATCTTAAGTACACACAGCATAAAGGGGTGCATGGTAAATCAAAGCCCAAGTTGAAAAGCTTTTACATAAACCCCAACTTTACAATCACCGGGGAATGGGCCCTCTCCTTTGCCCGTGACAGTCGAATCTGATAATCACACATTACGTATTTTCTTTGAAAGTTGGGAATCTGATCAGCCGCCACAAGAGAACCCTGACCAGAAACTATGTCAGGGGGCGATGAATTTCCCTTTATCTTTCTAAGGGGTGGAAGTCGGATTTCTAGCAGAGACATGAGGGGAAGACGAAGCCATGACAAAAGGTCAGAAGGAGAATTTCGATTCAAGAAAGCTCGAAACGATGAAGTTTTCTTCTCCCTAAATGTCCTTATCAAGGTAAAGGAACATATAACGGTGATCTATGCTAATCTCGCCATCAAGGGACACATGTCGATGAGCCAAATGTGTTCGTATCACAGACTTTGAACCGATGCAACGTCCAAATCAGAATAATGGGGGTTTTGGCACCTAAACTCAAAAGTTCCCGCCTCGACTGCCACGTCCCATAAATGAGATATCACATCACTTGGCCCCCAACAGGAAAAGTGTCTGAGCCCAAGTGACGGGAGCCATTGTTGAATTCTTGGGTTGGCCCTCAAGGAGGGAACAATATTGTCACCAAGAAGCATATGGAAATAACATCTAGGCCCACTATGCCCATAAATCTCACGAGGAGGGCAAACTATTAACCTGGTCAAAGCCAGCACATCATTTGCCCGTTGAGCTTTCATAGCTTGAGGAGGCGGTTGATAATGGGCTCAAAAATGGTGGGAGTAATAGACAATGGTCATGCCTACTTCTGAGGAATGATCGTGCCACCATAATTGGTGACCGTTATTCATCAAACTCACTAAAGAGACACTTCTATCTATAAATAAAGGGGACATATTCTAGATGTACAAAATACTAGGTACCCTGACAAAACTAATTTCCTTCCACTCTTACTCCAAAGTAAGCTTGAGGTGACTGAATCAGGACAATACTCATTGGGTCGATCTTGACAGCCCCAAACATCTTATAAGTCCATACTATAACTTAAGCATCAGAGGTGATTTGGGTCGGAATCCAGATCCGACCCCCCTAACGACTGTCGGCAGTGTAGGTCATTCGAGGCTCGACCCAGCAGAAAGGTCGAACGGTCATCGTATTCGACCATGAGATCGATCGAGCTCCAGCCCAGCGCTCTTAGCTCAGCCTTCATCGACCCTGGTTCTACCAACCGAGGGTCTCACATCACCAGCTGACGAGGCTCCACCTCGACAAAGGAGTCCACGTCAGTACCAATCACTGTTGACCGAAACTCAGCCATCAACAGAACCATTCATTTGATCTTCATATTTTAAAACCCAAAACACCGAATATTGTGTGAACCCAAATGGCTTTGCATATTCATCCACATGTTGCAAAAGTTCAGTTCATAAAAAATCATTACATTTGCGACGGTTAGATAAACAGGCAAAACCCTTTGGGTTCTGTTGCGGGGTGGAACTCGCGTACAATAAATTTGTATTAGGGGGAACCAAGGGCACGGTGGTTAAATTGATAAAATGATTTGGGTAGGCTTTTTGACAAGTGATTAGTGGGGTGAAGAGGCTAAACTTGCCGCCGGAGCAGGCCACGGAGTCGAATCCCGCCGGATGCAGTGGAGGAGGATCGGATGGCGGGAGCCGAAGGCGAATCTCGGCCAAGGGCGAGCTACCCTGCACAACGAGCAACTCGTCAGAAAGGCCGGGTTGGGGTTCAACCCTTAGCCTCTCCGATGCCTAAGTCAGGAACTGGACTTAAATCGGGGGCTGGACACGCAGGTCGGACTGAGGGTGTGTCGACCGTACGTGACGAGCTATGTGTGGGAGAACAAAGATATGGACGACCTTTGCTCTCATGTGTGAATAATGGGATTGAGAGTGAATTTTCCAACCCCCTCACCGTAAGAAGTGAGGGGGTATTTATACCTGATGGGAGACGATTAGGTGGGGCTGACCATGCATGCTGACTCGACGTGCTGAGTTGGCCAGGCTGTCAGTGGAATATTTAGACGAGGATGTCAGGAACAGGACTATCAGACTCGCTTTTGTCAGATGGCGCAACGGCCAGGGGCGCTTTTGTCAGGGTGTCAGGGCCAAAAGCATTAAGTGTCAGGGGGCACAGCGGCCAGGGGGTGCTTTGTTAGATGGTCGGGCAGCGCTAGTTTCAGTCGTGTCCTTATACTAGGTTGTTTGTCGTGTGTGATGAATCAAGGGTCCGGCGGTGCTATCCCCCATGGCTGGGTTAGCAAGGAGCCGCCTGGTCGACCTGTTTGTGGGTTGTTCGGCCTGGCCGCGCACCTTTTCGGGTGCAGATCATGGACCGCTGGCAGGGAGGGGTATGTATGTGCATCTGTCACCATCCAAGGCTGTGCTATCTGGGTATACCCCGAGCGCACTCCCCCTGGTGGGACGAGCGAGAGCGGTTGTATGCCTCGGCCGGGAAAGGGGCGCCGCGAGGTGCGCCCATTCCCATGTAGCCACGGACCTCCGGGCCGGCAGTCCGTTTGCAAAGGGGCGAGTCAGTGAGGTATATTAATGGTTCTGGGTGGGAGCCGGACTCCCACGATCTTTAGGCCATAACAATTGCCCCCGGCCTTCGAGCCCGAGGCGGGAACCCGGCTCGGCTCGGAGGGCGAACCGTTTCCGATGTTTTGAGCTGTCGATACGGATTCCGGTCCGCGCTCGGGGTTGGCGGTGCCAGCTTCGAAACTCCCGCCCTATTAGTCATTATTACGATTCGAAAGGGCGGTAGAAAAACGAAGCGTCTCCACGATAGGGTTTGCGATGCATGGATGAGGTGACTCTCACGCCAGTCGAGACGTCAGGGAGATCCCGATGGGCGCCGCGTGGCGGCGCATCGACGGTCGTGATGACCCGGTGGCCTATTTTATAAACAAAAAGAGGCTAGAAGGCGGTCGGCGGGAGTTTTCTTCTGTCTTTGATTCTTCTCCGGTGTCTATTGCTTTCGTCTATCGCTTGCTGGCATGGTTGCGGCTTCCGCCGCCGGTGATCTTCTTTCGAACGTCTTCTCGATCAAATGGATCAACTAGGTAATTTTTATTTTCCGACCGATGGCTTCTCGTTTCGAGTTCGGAGGCGGTAGCAGAGTGGGGGATGTCACGCCCCGCTTCCCAAAAATATGGAGGCGAAGCGTGAGAAGGTCCGCTCAGGCTTGGAGCTGCGAAGCTCCAGCCTGTAAAGCGTCTGGAATAACACACAGGTCCCTGTAATGTGACACGGAACAAAGATAACAAAAATAGAAAAAGAGAGCAAATAAATAAATTATTAATCTCCAAGTCCAAATAATATTTCAACAACCAGAAATGCCACCAGGCAGACAAAAAGAGTCTAAAAGAAAAGGCCCAGAATGGCCAACAAGAAAACGTCTAACAAAACGGTGCTACTCACCGACAAACAACAACGTCTAAAGAAAGAATTGTGAAGGAACACTAGGACTGGTCACCGGTGTCCTCGTACTCAACGTCAGCAACGGGATCTGGTACGTACTCCACGAACTCGTCGCCCTCAACAGCAATCCTGGCTCAACAACTAACATGCGACACCCAAAGAGAAGAGGCACATGTCAGCAAGTCTACAAGACTTGTGCAAGGAAACTAAGGAAGGAAAAAACAACCAAGCAGTTCTAGAGTATGGTATAACATGACATGTTATGCAAGGTAAACAGCATGTAAAGTAAACAGCAGTTTATAACATGGCATGATTTAAAGCATGGCAGGCAAAACATAACATGGGCAAGTAAACATTTACAAGGACAAGTACAAGTTTTGTAAGCACGGCGTGCACAGAGATTTCGCCCTTTGGCTAGAGTGGCTATACGGGCCAACTCTTACGCTCAAGTGACCGTTTATCCCTACCCCTCTACGTGTATCGAGCCAGGGCCTTACCCCTGAACATGGAATGCTCGCTTCTGGATCACGAGCCAGGAAGTGTTTTTAACAAGGATGTCGTAGGATTATGCCCGCATAAAGGGTGCCTAGCCGTAACACGGAAACACGGATTTGTACAAGGATTTGTAGCGTGTGCTACGATGCAACATGCAAACACGATATGTAAAATGGATGCACATGACAATTATTCAAAATGAAATTGCATACCGTTAAAGAAATTTATACATGACATGCATTTCATGACATGATGTGACAAATGGCAATTCTAACTTCGTTGTCAAGCTAGAATTTGAATTTGTGCCTAGACCGTTATCATTTCACGATCTAGTCTCTTTCACGCTAAAACGAGGTAATGGCCTAAAAACATGGCCTAAAGCAAGGTTGGCAAGTTTCACTTGCTGATTCCGGGATTGTTGCTCAACGAGAGTCTCGAGATCGGTGTCCTACGGAAATTGGGTTCGCTGTTATGGCAAAATAGAAATTAGATTTGAGAGTTCTAAACCGGTTTGTATTGGAATCCTATAATGTCTAGTAATCCGTTTTTTATTAGGGTTTTCTAATTTACGGTGTGGGTTACGGGGAATTAATGGTAGATCTATTAACCGTATTTGTAGCGGAAGATTGATGATCACGATGCCTACGAACTGCAGGTAGAAGAGGATCTCGCTGGATTCCGAATTGCCGTCGCTAAACCGAGCTTAGCACCACAACGGAAGAGGCGATCCGGAAGAACTATGGTTGAAAGGATTCCTCGCGGCCGAATTGGTACAGATCTGGAGATTGGAGTTCGTCGGGAAAATCTGGAGCAAAAGAGATTTTAGGGTTTTTGGAGATCGGCCGGCGGCCTACGGGGTGATCACCGGCACAACGGAGGGTGAGAGGAGGCTCGGGAGGGTGGAGGAAGGCAAGAGGATGATCAGGGGATGATTGGGGAAAAAGATCAGCTAGGAGAAGTGAAGAAAGAATATAAAATGCATAGGGTTTAAATAGAAAGAATAGGCAGCGGCTACGACTTAACCTAGGTTTACTAGGAGTCGGTCAATGAAGAGCGGTCGACCGACTAGTTTGGGATCTTGTCGGTCGGTCGCCCAACTGACACCGACTAAAATCAAACAGTGAACAGGGTTGGTACAGGGAAGGCATAATTAGTCGGTCTGTGAAGACCCGTCGACCGACTAGTTTGGGATCTAGTCGGTCGGTGAACGTTCATGAACCGACTAAAGGTCGAATAAGATAGATAGTGAGTACTAACAGTTAGTCGGTCTGAGAACAAGTCTTGACCGACTAGTTTCACAACTAGTCGGTCGATGAATGTGCTTAGACTGACTAATTGTAAATAGTAACTCAGTCGAAATTTACTGACAAGAACTAGCCGGTCTGAGAAGTGTTGCCGACCGACTAGATTGCAATCTAGTCGGTTGGCTCTCCTTCATGAACCAACTAAGATGCACGAAAAGCACCGATTCGAAGCGCGAAGCTTCGGGAAGATTCCTATGGCCTCTAGGATCACTCTAGTTCAAAGATTATGACGCTATGAAGCTTATCATAAGAATACTTACTCCAAGCCCCAACGAGATATGCTACGGAAGATAAAACATCAGAACGAACTGAATGAAACGTCTGACAGAGAAAACACACAAAGAGAGAACATCCAATATTATTATTCATATAATAGTCATCACAAAAACCGGTCGTTACATCCTCCCCACCTTAAGAAAAATTCCGTCCTTGGAATTTCCTACCACTCACGTGTCAGGGAACAAAAGTGGGTAACGCTCTCTCATCGCGTCTTCTCTCTCCCAAGTAGACTCTCCTGGCAAGCCGTGTCACCATATCACCCTAACAAGATCGACTGTCTTGTTCTGGAGCGACTTCTGATGCATGTCCAAAATCTGCACTGGCGGCTGGTCATACGTCAGATCGGGGCGAACGGTGATCTCCGAGAAGTCCACAGCGTGAGATGGATCGCTGATGTATCGACGAAGCTGCGACACATGACGAAGCTGTGACACATGGAAGACATCGTGAACTCCTTCCAAAGATGGCGGCAAGGCTAAGCGGTAGGCTACCTCACCAACTCTCTCCAGAATGTCAAACGGTCCAATGTATCTCGGGCTCAGCTTCCCTCGTTTCCCAAAGAGAATCACTCCTTGATTCGGGGAAATCATCAGGAACACATGGTCACCTGGCTGAAACTCCAACGGACACCGTTTAGCATCAGCCCAATGCTTGAAACGGTCCTGAGCAATCCTCAGCCTCTCCCGTATGTTCCTCACAACATCCACGGCCTCCACGATCATCTCAGGTCCTAACAGCTCCCGATCTCCAATGTCATCCCAGCTCAGTGGCGATCGACATTTCTTCCCGTATAGCGCGGCAAAAGGTGACATGCCAATACTCGCCTGGTAGCTGTTATTGTAGGCAAACTCCACGAGGTGGAGATGATCCTCCCAAGAACCCTTGAAGTCCAACATACATGCCCTCAGCATGTCCTCTAAGATCTGGATCGTCCTCTCGGACTGGCCATCCGTCTGCGGATGGTACGCCGTGCTGAAACTCAGACTCGTACCCAAACTCTTCTGTAAACTCTGCCAGAACTGAGATGTGAACCTCGTGTCTCTGTCCGCACGATACTCATAGGGACTCCGTGAAGTCGTACGATCTCCTGCACGATTCACGTTACATCACTATTAAACTAGAAAAAGGAAAATTTAAAACGGAGAGTAAAAGATTTACCTCCATATATCTCCTTGCTAGCGCTTCAGTAGACTGTCCTACTCGGAAAGGAATAAAGTACGCGGATTTGGTTAATCGGTCAACGATCACCCAAATCGCATCAATCTGCTTCGGACTCCGAGGTAGTCCAGTCACGAAGTCCATAGTGATGTGTTGCCACTTCCACTCCGGAATCGGAAGCGGTTGCAGCAACCCTGCCGTACGTTGATGCTCCGCCTTCACCTGCTGGCAAACCAGACACTTGGCTACACTCCGAGCCACACTCCTCTTCATACCATGCCACCAATAGTTCAGGCGAAGATCCTTGTACATCTTGGTGCCACCAGGATGCACAGAATACGGCGAACTGTGTGCCTCCACCAACAACTCCTCTCTGATGTCTCCAGCTGGCACACACAACCTGGCTCCAAACCTCAGCGAGCCATCCTCATGAATCAAGAAGTCAGTCTGCAGACCGGCTTCCACCAGCTTCTGAATCTTCACCAACTTCGGGTCTCCAGCCTATCCAGCCTTGATCCTATCCACGATCGTCGACTGTATCTGCATACACATCAACGAAGAAGTCTCCCCAGGAAGGACAATCTCAATACCGGACCCGCAAAAATCCTGCTGCAATCTCCACTGCGAGGTCAACATCATCACAGCTGGAAGTCTGCTCAGCGCATCTGGAACCACATTCACCTTGCCAGGGTGATACTGCAAATCGATCTCGTAGTCGGCCATGAGCTCCAACCATCGACGATGTCGCATGTTGAGCACCTTCTGAGTAAAAATGTACTTCAAGCTTTTGTGATCGGTGAAGATCTTCACCATCTCACTCAGCAGGAAGTGCCTCCAAATCTTCAGTGCAAACACGACAGCGGCCAACTCCAAATCGTGTGTCGGGTAATTCTTCTCATGAGCCTTAAGCTAACGAGAAGCATACGCAACCACGTGCCCATGTTGATGCAATACACAACCGAGACCCTTGCCAGAAGCATCGCAAAAGATCTCGAATCCTCCACTCCGATCAGGCACAGCAAGAACAGGGGCAGTCATCAACCTGTCCTTCAGAATACCAAAAGCCTCCACACAGTTATCAGACCAAACATAAGGTACATCCTTCCACGTCAATCTGGTCATCAGCTCGGTAATACGGGAGAAGTCCTTAATGAAATGCCGATAATAACTAGCCAATCCGAGGAAACTCCGGATCTCAGATGCTGACTGCGGAACAGGCCACTTCGTGATAGCCTTAATCTTATCGGGGTCCACCGAAATACCATCTCCAGTCACCATATGCCCGAGAAAAGCAACTCTATCAAGCCAAAACTCGCACCTGGAATACTTAGCATACAACCGATGCTTCCTCAAGATCTCCAACACTGTCCTCAAGTGCGATGCATGCTCCTCCTCTGACTTTGAGTAGATCAGAATGTCATCAATGAAGATAACAACAAACTTGTCTAAAAAGTCATAGAAGATCAGATTCATCAGATTCATAAAAACCGCGGGTGCGTTGGTCACACCGAAGGTCATAACCACGAACTCGTAGTGTCCATATTTCGTCCTGAACGCTGTCTTTGGAACATCTTCCTTCCTTACCTTCAGCTGGTGATAACCACTCCTCAGATCTAGCTTAGAGAATACCCTTGATCCTTCAAGCTGATCAAAAATATCATCAATGTGAGGCAACTGATATCGATTCTTGACGGTCACCGCATTCAACTCCTAGTAGTCCACACACATGCGACGTGAACCGTCCTTCTTCTTCACCAGCAAGACCAGTGCTCCCCACGGAGACACACTGGGATTAATGTAACCCTTCTGAAGAAGTTCATCCAGCTGCTTCCGCAATTCCTCCAATTCTGCTGGTGCCATACGATAGGGCACCTTCGAAATAGGCTGTGCACCCGGAACAAGATCGATCGAAAACTCGAGAGCTCGATCGGGCGGCAATCCAGACATCTCCTCGGGGAAGACTTCGTCAAAGTCACGCACTACCGCAGGTCTACACTGCTCCATCTGCATAGCAATGATCTACACAAGCTTGGCCCGAAACCTGACCGGACCAAGCGAACTGCTGCCACGGCTGAACTCGAACACCGGATGTCCAGGGATCTCGAACACCACCTTCTTCCTCCGACAATCGATCGTGGCATAGAAACTCCCGAGCCAGTCCATCCCGAGGACATCATCATAGTTGATGATGTCGTGGACGATGAAATCAGCGTAGAGCTCATGTCCACAGACCACCAAAGGGAAAGAATTGCAACCACGATGCACCGAGACCACGCCATTCCCTGTAATGATATTCCAACTGTTGGGAAGTGGAGAAGTCGACAGGGAATGCTTCTCCACGAAGCTCCGAGAAATAATGCACGTCGATGCACCAGAGTCGAAGAGGACTCGTGCAGGAAATGTGCAAACCAAAATCACACCTAACAAGCAATCTAACAATGAAATCCTATTCTAGCAACATAACACATTCAAGCAACGACATAATCAAACATACCAGACTAACTAAGAAAAGGAATAGCTAGTCTGAGGGTTACCTGCAATAACCTCATCCTCCGCCTCAGCCTCAACGGCAGTCATCAGGAAAGCCTGCCTCCTTGGCTAAACAGCCTGCTGAACAGCCTGCCTCTACAGAACGAGAGGCACTCCATGTCCAGCATGTACAGGTGCCTTCTGCTGCAACGGCTGAGCTGCAACAGGTCCCCTCCACGACAGCTTGGACTTCGGGCAGTCCTTCATGGTATGCGCAGGATCACCACAAACCAAGCACTGTCCTAGCATCTTCCGACATTGATCCTTGACATGCCCAGTATTGCCACAGAAATGGCAAGTCTTCAGAGTAGGAGGTCCTCCGGGCCTCTTGAACTGCACCGGCTGATTGGGCCTGAACCCTGGTCTCATTACTGCCCTGGCCTGCTCCACAGGCCTCTTCCCAGCTCCAGAAGCACATTCTCTCCTCTGGTTCACAATCCGCTCCTGTCACTTCGCTGCAATCAGAACCTTCTGATAGGACTCAGCATCAGAAGAAGTCACAAAGCTCTGAAGTCCAAAGAAAGCCCCTACAGGAACCTCTGGGCCCTCTCATCAGCATCCTGCACCATCTTCGGTGCGAAACGACTCAGCCTGGTGAACTCTTGGTGGTACTGATCCACCGTCAAGATTCCCTGCTTCAGGTCAATGAAGCGCTGTGCCATCTCCCTCCTGGCAGCCTTCGGAAAATACTCCTCATCAAATCTAGACTTGAAATTAGCCCAAGATATCGGCTCCTCTAGCAACTCCTCCTCGGCATCCCACCAGTTCCGAGCATTATCCTTAAGCTGCCTCTTCGCTAAGTCAACCCATCCAGCCGGGTCGACCTTCGACATCTTCAAGTTGTCCTCCATGTTCCTAGTCCACTCATCCGTAGCTAGGGGTCCTTCGGTCCCATCAAAGTAAGCGGGGCCCAGCACCCGAAACTGCTTTGCTCCAGGCTCGAAGCGAGGGACATTCTGAACAGGCTGTGCTGCTCGAGCAGGCAGAACATTCCGGGCATTCTGCAGCATCCCCTGCTGCACCTGCATCATCTGATGCATCATCCGCATGATCTCCCCATTGGTGGGCTCTCGATCCGGCTCCTCGACACGACCACCACCACCACCACAGGTATTCCATCTTCCAGCCATCTAGGGACACAGGAAAAACGAATAACATCAGACTCTTAGCCCTATGAATCGGTGTCGAAATTGTTTATCAGACATTCTATAATTTCTTATCGTTGTTCTGATTAAGTCACAGTTACAGAGTGTTGACCTGCATGGGCCACCAAAGAAACCTGTCAAGCCCCGCTTCCCAAAAATATGGAGGCGAAGCATGAGAAGGTCTGCTCAGGCTTGGAGCTGCGAAGCTCCAGCCTGTAAAGCGTCTGGAATAACACACAGGTCCCTGTAATGTGACACAGAACAAAGATAAAAAAATAGAAAAAGAGAGCAAATAAATAAATTATTAATCTCCAAGTCCAAATAATATTTCAACAACCAGAAATGCCATCATGCAGACAAAAAGAGTCTAAAAGAAAAGGCCCAGCATGGCCAACAAGAAAACGTCTAACAAAACGGTGCTACTCACCGACAAACAACAACGTCTAAAGAAAGAACTGCGAAGGAACACTAGGACTGGTCACCGGTGTCCTCGTACTCAACGTCAGCAACGGGATCGGGCACGTACTCCATGAACTCGTCGCCCTCAACAGCAATCTTTGGCTCAACAACTAACATGCGACACCCAAAGAGAAGTGGCACATGTCAGCAAGTCTACAAGACTTGTGCAAGGAAACTAAGGAAGGTAAAAACAACCTAGCAGTTCTAGAGTATGGTATAACATGACATGTTATGCAAGGTGAACAGCATGTAAAGTAAGCAGCAGTTTATAACATGGCATGATTTAAAGCATGGTAGGCAAAACATGACATGGGCAAGTAAACATTTACAAGGACAAGTACAAGTTTTGTAAGCACGACGTGCACAGAGATTCCACCCTTTGGCTAGAGTGGCTGTACGGGCCAACTCTTACGCTCAAGTGACCGTTTATCCCTATCCCTCCACGTGTATCGAGCCAAGGCCTTACCCCCAAACATGGAATGCTCGCTTCTGGATCACGAGCCAGGAAGTGTTTTTAACAAGGATGGCGTATGGTTATGCCCGCATAACGGGTGCCTAGCCGTAACACAGAAACACAGATTTGTACAAGGATTTGTAGCGTGTGCTACGATGCAACATGCAAACATGATATGTAAATTGGATGCACATGACAATTATTCAAAATGAAATTGCGTACCGTTAAAGAAATTTAAACATGACAGGCATTTCATGACATGATGTGACAAATGGCAATTCTAGCTTCGTTATCAAGCTAGAATTTGAATTTGCGCCTAAACCGCTATCATTTCACGATCTAGTCTCTTTCACGCTAAAATGAGGTAATGGCCTAAAAACATGGCCTAAAGCAAGGTTGGCAAGTTTCACTTGCCTGTTTCTGGGATTGTTGCTCAACGAGAGTCTCGAGATCAGTGTCCTACGGAAATTGGGTTCGCTGTTATGGCAAAATAGAAATTAGATTTGAGAGTTCTAAATCGGTTTGTATTGGAATCCTATAACGTCTAGTAATCCGTTTTTTTATTATGGTTTTCTAATTTACGGTGTGGGTTACGGAGAATTAATGGTAGATCTATTAACCGTATTTGTAGCGGAAGATTGATGATCACGATGCCTACGAACTGCAGGTAGAAGAGGATCTCGCTGGATTCCGGATTGCCGTCGCTAAACCGAGCTTAGTACGACAACGGAAGAGGCGATCCGGAAGAACTATGGTTGAAAGGATTCCTCGCGGCCGAATTGCTACAGATCTGGAGATTGGAGTTCGTCGGGAAAATCTGGAGCAAAAGAGATTTTAGGGTTTTGGAGATCGGCCGGCGGCCTACGGGGTGATCGCCGGCGCAACGGAGGGTGAGAGGAGGCTCGGGAGGGTGGAGGAAGGCAAGAGGATGATCGGGGGATGATTGGGGAAAAAGATCAGCTAGGAGAAGTGAAGAAAGAATCTAAAATGCATAGGGTTTAAATAGAAAGAATAGGTGGCGGCTACGACTAAACCTAGGTTTACTGGGCAATTTAGTCGGTCAATGAAGAGCGGTCGACCGACTAGTTTGGGATCTAGTCGGTCGGTCGCCCAACTGACACCGACTAAAATCAAACAGTGAACAGGGTTGGTACAGGGAAGGCATAATTAGTCGGTCTGTGAAGACCCGTCGACCAACTAGTTTGGGATCTAGTCGGTCGGTGAACGTTCATGAACCGACTAAAGGTCGAATAAGATAGATAGTGAGTACTGACAGTTAGTCGGTCTGAGAAAAAGTCTTGACCGACTAGTTTCACATCTAGTCGGTCGATGAATGTGCTTAGACCGACTAATTGTAAACAGTAACTCAGTCGAAATTTACTGACAAGAACTAGCCGGTCTGAGAAGTGTTGCCGACCGACTAGATTGCAATCTAGCCAGTTGGCTCTCCTTCATGAACCAACTAAGATGCACGAAAAGCGCCGATTCGAAGCGCGAAGCTTCAGGAAGATTCCTATGGCCTCTAGGATCACTCTAGTTCAAAGATTATGACGCTATGAAGCTTATCGTAAGAATACTTACTCCAAGCCCCAACGAGATATGCTACGGAAAATAAAAGATCAGAACGAACCGAACGAAACGTCTGACGGAGAAAAGACACAAGGAGAGAACATCCAATATTATTATTCATATAATAGTCATTACAAAAACCGGTCGTTACATGGGAGGAGGAGCCTGTGGAAGAGGGGGCATTGTCGCGGGGGGGGGGGGGGGGGTACGGTGGTCTAGGGAAAGGGGGTCATGGCGCACCGTTGTTCCGAGGGTGATTGGATCCCTCCAATGTAGGTCGGATAGGATTAACGTCAAGGAGATTTGCGTGCGGTTCGTGCGACTGCCCTATGAGGTACGGGTCCCCGGGCTGGGGGAAACGGTGTGCTCGCCCGGAGATAATGAGGTCGGGGTTTATGTCCGGTCATTCGAGTTGGGGCTCCGTTTCCCGATCCACCTGTATCTCCTTTATCTATTGAATTTCCTGGAGTTGCCGATCTTTTCCCTGGCGCCTCGGTCCTGGGGGCTTGCTGGTGGGGTTCGTCGTCATGTGTCTTGCTAGCTCCTTGAGTCCCTCCCTGGCGCTGTTCCAGCATTTCTTCGTAGTTCGGAAGAGGGGAATGTATCATTGTGTTTGTGCTAAAAGGGGACGAGAACTTGTCCTAGGGGTACCCGATGATGTCGGCGAATGGATGGAGGAGTTCGCCTTCGTGATGATGCCGAGCGACGTGGTGTTGGTTTCGAACTGGGGGGGGGGGGGGGGCGGAACCCTCTAGTGAGTGAAAGGGTGGAGCTGACTGGGGTTGATCTAGCAAAAGCCCAGATTCTGACGGAGCTGCCCGAGGCATACAGTCAGTTAGCAAGTTTGACGCGGAGCAGTCGGCTCGCCCAGGACTTTTGGTCACTATATACCTTTGACATTTGGTAAACCATTAGCTAGGCTTACCCTGATCTCTTTTTCCTTTGTAGGTGGAGATGTGATGCGAGGGCCGGAGGAGGTGTCGGGATTAGCCGGAGTCCCCGTCGCAGAGGACACTGGTCCTTGCGAGAAAGGCAAGGGAGTGGCACACGAAGAAGGATCCCGGAATCGGGGAGGCGAGGTCTCTAATGCGGAGAGAGCGAACCGGGGACGAAGGGCGCCCGAATCAAGTACCTCTACCGGTTGGTTCGGTGATGACCTCCCTGAGGACTCGTCCACGCGGGAGGCAGGTCCCTTCATTCCGCCGGGGGTATCGGAGGTGGTCGAGCCTCGCAAGGCGCCCTCGGTTCAAAAATGGCCGTACAGGATCCCTTTGTGGGATATGGGGAGGTCGATGAGCCCGAGTTGCGAGGGTGCCCTCATTCATTTCAAGAAGACTCGAGAGGAAGTTGAGGCGTTTTCGGACGACCGCCTCCATAAGCTGCCCTTTCGAGTGGGCCGTGACGAGTCGATATTCGAGGACGTCGGGGGGTGGCAGCGTGCCTTGTAGAGTATTGCATGCTGCCGTGAGACCGCGAACCCGCGTGGGGGCTGAGCGGTTGTGCGGCTATGCTGTATGGCACGTCGTGCAGGTAAGCCGGTTCCCTCGTCTCGCCCTCAGGCTTTCTTTACTCGTGTCCCGCTGACTTGGGTCTTTTGTAGGTGGTTACAGATATGGTGGCCCTGCGGCGTCGCACTCCTGTGGCCGCCACCCGAGCGGCTCTTGAGACAGTGAGGGCGGACCTCGGCGAGGTCAAGGGGAAGCTGAAGGACACAGAAGCGGAGCTGGAGAAGCTTAGGATGGTCGGTGAGGTAGAAAAGGGGCGGGCCGCGTACTTTGATTCGTCGAAAGCTACGGTCGAGCGCCAACTCCTGGAGGTGACATGGGAGAGGGATGACATCCTATCGAATCACGCCGTATAGATGGCTATCAAGGAGAGGGTGATCGAGTTGCAGAAGCGGCAGATAGACAGCCTAAAGGAGACCATTGAGGCGGAGAAGAGGGAGAAGGGTATCATGATGCGGTGGATGGAGGAAAAACGGGAAGTTGAGGGCGGAGTGATCGAGGCCGCTATCCGCCGCTACCATGACGAGCATGTTGTGCCGATGTTGCAAGAGGCTAGGGATGCGGGAGTTCGCCAAGTGGCGAGGGATATGAGGGCTCAGTCGGCCGAGAGACGTCGTCGCTGAGGACGTGGGTTTGGGGAATCCTTTACCTTCTTGTATGAGGGTTAGACCCGATGTCTTATTGTAGCGTGCGGATGGCTTAATGGATAACTTTGCTATTTAGATAAATGCACTGAATTGGTCTTGTGTCGGACTGTCTTCTTCCTTGTTGTGTCTGTAGGTCATTTGTTTTGTGAGGGACATAATTGCCCCCAACTTCGCTATACCGAGGATATTCGGGTCGTCGGGAGAGGGAAGTTGAGATGTACCGCGTTTACCAGGGGTTTGTTGCGAAGAAAAGTGTGATTCCAGGTGGATTGCAGAAGCGGTGCGAGGTGGGGCGAGGTGGTGCAGTCCGTTCGACGTCTTCGTTTCGTGGGCAGGGGTCGAGGGTGGTGGGGGAAGGGAGCTCCGCCGCGGAAACTGGGACGATGCCCCTCGAGATTACCGGCGTGAAGTCGGTGCTGAAGAGGTCCCATGCTGAGATCTTCGAGTTGTATGTTAGGCCACCGTATTCTGTTCGCGAACCTGATGCCCAAGAGAGGGTGTGTTTCGTGGGCGACCACGAGGTGGGAGTGTATGTGTCATCCTTCAAGTAAGGGTTGCGCTCCCCCCCATCCATTCGTGTTAGATGTATTGAATTTTCTGGGGCTGCCCTTGTATCGTCTGATGCCCAATGCCATTAGCGTGGTTGTGGGTTTCCTTGTGCTGTGCGTGAGTAACCAGGTTCGCCCCTCGCTGTCTTTGTTTCGCTATTTTTTCACGGTGAAGAAGCTGAGGTCATACTATTATCTCTCCGCGAAGAAGAGCCATCCGCTCATTAGGGAGTTACCGGGGAAGATTAAGGGGTGGGGCAAGCAATATGTGTTTGTCTTCGTGCCGGAGGATGTGCTGATGAGATCGGAATGGGGAGAGCTGAATCCCGAGGCGAAGGAGGGGGTTGAACTGGGAGACGAGGAGAAACAGGTGGCACAGTTTCTAATGGCGATACCGGGGAGGGACGAGACTACAAGACGCTCGCCCAGGCTGAGATGATAGCGTTGAATATCTGGCCCAAAGGTATAATAGATTTTGCTATTAGTGTGTCTGAAGTGCTTACCTTGAACTTTCTTTCCTTGGCAGGTTGCACCGTGAGTCTGTCGCTCGAGGAGATGATGAAGCGAGCTGCGGAGCAGGCGGGGAAAATGTCGAATAAGACGGTCCCCAAGAAGTTGCGCGAGGAAGGCATGGTGGAAGGTTCGATGAGGGGGTAGGTGTCCACGAAGAGGAGGAAGCTGCCTGCGAGCTCATCTATCTCTGATGCTCAGGGGCGGGGGAGAGTCGGTCAGCAGGGGGGATTCGGGGAGGGGATCGCACCCTCCGTTATCGACCTGGAAGGCGGGGGTGAAGGGCCGACTGGGGGAGGGGTGGAGGCCCCCGAGACACGACCACCTAGCCCCAGGGTACCCGCTAATGTGGAGGGGGTAACCGTTACCGACCAACCGGGGGGGCTGGTACGTCGGGTGGCCAGGCCAAGTCGGCCGGCTGGGATAGCTGGCCATACAGCTATCCGTTGTTCGCTCTGGAGAGGCCCGCCGAACCCAGCTGTGAGGCCTCGCTTGTCCGTTTCAGGGCTAAGAGGGCCGAAGTTGAGGGCTATCCTGACGAGGCTCTTCATCGGGCACGGTTCAAAGTGAGGGATGATGAGTCCGTGTTTGAGGATGTTGGTGTGGCGGCGAAGCTGGCGGAGAAGATTTTCTTGCCCTACGACAGGGTGGCGCTAGAGGCGGTGGAGCCTGAGGGTCTGTGTGAAACCGCGATGTGGCATGGCGTCCGGGTGACGCTTGTCAGTGGGTTTTATTGAATATCCTAAATGGGTTCTCTTTTGTTTTGCAGACCATCACTTTGATGCTTGGAGCTATGAGGCACGCGCCAGCCATAAATAAGGCCGAGAGCGCCATCGCTAGAGTGGCAGCCGAATTCGCCGCCTTTCGTAAGAGTGCCGGAGAGCGAATGGCGAAGGAGAGGGAGCAGTGCAGCCAGTATGAGGCAGAAGTAGAGCGCCTAAAGGGGGTCCTGGCCGATTATGAAGTGCAGGCGGCCTCTGCTAGAGACAGGTCAAAGGAGCTGGAGGAGGCCCTTGAGAGGGAGGAAGCGCATGTGGTGGATCTGGCGGGTCGTTCGAAGGCCGCCGAGGAGGAGTTGGCTCGGAAGGTCGAGGGGTTTCGCTCGTACCATGAGACGACCATCATCCCTGCCCTTGCAAATGCGATGTCAGAGGCTTGGAGGTAGGCCGTGAAGAGGGTCGCGAGGAAGGTCGAGCGGAGGGGTGGGAGGCCTTCTTGGTCCGGATAAAGGAGAGGGTGGCGGGCTTGTCCCTGTCCATTGAGCTTGACCTCGACGGACTCATAGCGTACGGAGACGAGGAAGAGGTGGGGGACGGCGAGCGGGTGATCGTCGAAGGAGGCGGGGGCGTCAAGGTGGAGACCGACAAAACCGGGGGGGGATTCCCCCGAAGCTGACGGAAGGGATGTGGCAACTAGTGGGCGTGCAGTTGGTGAAGGGAACGCACCAGAGTAGTTTTGAAGTTTTATGGGGTCGATATCCGCTATTTTGTAATTTTCAGACTCTGAGTATGTGTAGATTCCCTTTGTTGGCTGTGTTATGTTATTGTTTTCTCTTGCTTGTCGTAGGTCGAGCAGCTTTTATTCCCTTGGTAAGGGTAGTGCGCCTGAGATTGTGGCCAGCCTGTTAGACTGTCCTCGCCCCCTCCGGAGTGGCACGGGGGGGTGGGGGTGGGGGTGGCTCAGCATGGAGCTCGTCCCCCTCTTTCCGGGGATCGTTCCCGTGCATAAGTGCACCTAGATCATTGCTAGGGGCCCGCTGGAAGTATTCTTTGCATTAGCATTTATTAAAATTTAACGAACAGGACATGGACAGGATTTGGGGTGTAGGTCGGCCCTCGGGCGAATTGTCGAGCCGGTCTACTTTGGTGAACGTCCTCAGGGGTGGGAGTTGCGATTTTGCCGACTGGCCCTCCTTCTCTTCCATCGCTCGTCGTGTTCTCTTGCATTTTTTGTATGCTGGATGGTTGCTGGGTCTCTGATCTCGGCTCGTTTTGTTCTTTTGTAGCCTATGCCTGGATGAGCGAACTCCTTTGTTCAGTGGTCGCTCACGTTCCAGTTGGCGCGTCCCTCTCCGTCGCCGTGCCCCTGAAGGGTTGCAAGGTCTCTTCGGAGGGTCTACGCACCGACAGGGAATCCCGGAAGAGGCGGGGAGCAACGTGTCGGCGACAGGGGGTGGGAACCGGACCCCGTGGGGAGGGGGAGGGGTAAAAGAATTGGGGGGAGATGGAGGCCTTGGTGGTTGCTCTATCCCGTGGGGCCTTAGCCTTCTTGTCGGTTGGAGTCGCCGTAGGACGGGTGTGGGGAGGGGTGGTCTGCCGCCGGTCCGCTTCTCTCCCTGGCGTAAGTGGTCCAGGAGAAGTCGAGGGGTGAAAGACAGGACGCCCCTGATGTAGGAGGAATAGCCTATCGGCGTGGTCGGTCGTTGGGAGGCGAATCCGCTGAGGCTGGTGTGACTCGGTGGAGACTGACTGAGGCTGGTGATTTGGCAGGTCTGCCCCATCCATCGGGTTGTCAGCTCGCCGCACCAGTGCATACAGGGCATCTGTGGAGGGGCGGGGCATGCCATTGGAGCTCCGGTTTCTGTGCCTTAAGTTTTCCAAGAGAAGTTGGGGAGCCGCAGGCGGGGTGCCCCTTGTGGAAGAGGAATGGCCTATCGGGGGTCATCGTGCTGGGGGAAACTGCCCGTCGAAGCAGTTGGGGTCCCTCGCATTTTCCTCACCTTCTTGGGGGAGATTGGGGCTGAGGGATTGGCCTATCCTCAAATTACCTCTTTCATCCTCTCCCTTTGAAGGGGTTAAGGGGGTATTTATAATGGTAGCTCTTTAGCCTTCCCCCTCCCCTTAATGTGATGAGCTGGAGCCAGCTTATTGGAATCGTGCCTTTCGGAAACTGCTCCTGATAGGTGGCGCCCGATATGACTCATCAAACCCTGTTTTTCGGTGGGTGTGTTGTTATTAATGGCGCTTGCCCCGAGCGTATTTTTGGTTTGATGGGTCATTTTGGCAATCGGCTTTATTGGTGTCAGGTGTTGCTCATCAGTCCTTGACCTATGTGAGGGTCGCCTCAATCCGCGAGCCATGATTTGTTTCCCGATGTTTGGGTTAAGGAATCACGGGCCCGCCTTGGGAGGGTGGGTAGCTAGGCCCTTGCCGCCTCTATAGTCGGGTGGGTATTGGGTCGTCGCCTACCGTGCATATAGCGCTCCGGTTTGGGTGGCGAAGCTCCGTAAGCTTGCCCTAGAGGTATTCATGCGTGGGGGGGAGCGAGCACGTAGCTCGGCCCGTTCCCCTCTCCGGTTTGGGTGGCGAGGATTGGTCATGCCCCGGAGTTCTTGAGAGGGCGGGTATTGGGCCGTCGCCTCCCCTCAGCCTCTATAGTCGGACAGGTATTGGGCCGTCGCCTACCCCGCATATGGCGCTCCGGTTTGGGTGGCGAAGCTCCGTAAGCTTGCCCCAGAGGTCTTCATTAGTGGGAGGGAGCGAGCGCGTAGCTCGGCCTGTGCCCCTCTCCGGTTTGGGTGGCGAGGATTGGTCCTGCCCTGGAGTCTTTGAGAGTGCGGGTATTGGGCCGTCGCCTCCCCGCAGCCTCTATAGTCGGACGGGTATTGGGCCATTGCCTACCACACATATGGCGCTCTGGTTTGGGTGGTGAAGCTATGTAAGCTTGCCCGGAGGTCTTCATTGGTGGGGGGAGCGAGCGCGTAGCTCGGCCCGTACCCCTCTCCAGTTTGGGTGGCGAGGATTGGTCCTGCCCCGGAGTCTTTGAGAGGGCGGGTATTGGTCCATCGCCTCCCCGCAGCCTCTATAGTCGGACAGGTGTTGGGCCGTCGCCTACCCCGCATATGGCGCTCCGGTTTGGGTGGCGAACCTCCGTAAGCTTGCCCCAGAGGTCTTCATATGTGGAGGGGGAGCGAGCGTGTAGCTCGGCCCGTGCCCCTCTCCGGTTTGGGTGGCGAGGATTGGTCCTGCCCCAGAGTTCTTGAGATGGCGGGTATTGGGCCGTCGCCCCCCCCCCCCCCCCCCCCCCCGCAACCTCTATAATCGGACGGGTATTGGGCCGTCGCCTACCCCGCATATGGCGCTCCGGTTTGGGTGGCGAAGCTCCGTAAGCTTGCCCCGGAGGTCTTCATTGGTGGAAGGGGAGCGAGCACGTAGCTCGGCCAGTGCCCCTCTCCGGTTTGGGTGGCGAGGATTGGTCCTGCCCCGGAGTCTTTGAGATGGCGGGTATTGGGTCGTCGCCTCCCCGCAGCCTCTATAGTCGGACGGGTATTGGGACGTCGCCTACCCCACATATGGCGCTCCGATTTGGGTGGCGAAGCTCCGTAAGCTTGCCCCAGAGGTCTTCATTGGTGGGGGGAGCGAGCGCGTAGCTCGGCCCGTGCCCCTCTCCGGTTTGGGTGGCGAGGATTGGTCCTGCCCCGGAGTCTTTGAGAGGGGGGTATTGGGCCGTCGCCTCCCTGCAGCCTCTATAGTCGGACGGGTATTGGGCCGTCGTCTACCCCACATATGGCGCTCCGGTTTGGGTGGCGAAGCTCTGTAAGCTTGCCCCGGAGGTCTTCATTGGTTGGGAGAGCGAGCGCGTAGCTCGGGCCGTGCCCCTCTCCGGTTTGGGTGGCGAGAATTGGTCCTGCCCCGGAGTTCTTGAGCGGGCGGGTATTGGGCCGTCGCCTCCCTGCAGCCTCTATAATCGGACGAGTATTGGGCCGTCGTCTACCCCGCATATGGCGCTCCGGTTTGGGTGGTGAAGCTCCATAAGCATGCCCCAGAGGTCTTCATTAGTGGGGGGGAGCAAGCACGTAGCTCGGCCCGTGCCCCTCTCTGGTTTGGGTGGCGAGGATTGGTCCTGCTCCGGAGTTCTTGAGAAGGCGGGTATTGGGCCGTCGCCTCCCCGCAGCCTCTATAATCGGACGGGTATTGGGCCGTCGCCTACCCCGCATATGGCGCTCCGGTTTGGGTGGCGAAGCTCCGTAAGCTTGTCCCGTAGGTCTTCATTGGTGGGGGGAGCGAGCGCGTAGCTCGGCCCGTGTCCCTCTCCGGTTTGGGTGGCGAGGATTGGTCCTGCCCCGGAGTTCTTGAGAGGGCGGGTATTGGGCCGTCGCCTCCCCGCAACCTCTATAATCGGACGGGTATTGGGTCGTCGTCTACCCCGCATATGGCGCTCCGGTTTGGGTGGCGAAGATCCGTAAGCTTGTCCCGGAGGTCTTCATTAGTCGGGGGGATCGAGCGCGTAGCTCGGCCCGTGCCCCTCTCCGGTTTGGCTAGCGAGGATTGGTCCTGCCCTGGAGTCTTTGAGAGGGCAGGTATTGGGCCGTCGCCTCCCCGTCGCCTCTATAGTCGAACGGGTATTGGGCCGTCGCCTACCCCGCATATGGCGCTCCGGTTTGGGTGGCGAAACTCCGTAAGCCTCCCCCAGAGGTCTTCATTGGTGGGGGCAGCGAGCGCGTAGCTCGGCCCGTGCCCCTCTCTGGTTTGGGTGGCGAGGATTGGTCCTGCCCCGGAGTCTTTGAGAGTGCGGGTATTGGGACGTCGCCTCCCCGTAGCCTCTATAGTTGGACAGGTATTGGGCCATCGCCTACCCCGCATATGGTGCTCCGGTTTGGGTGGCAAAGCTCCGTAAGCTTGCCCCGGAGGTCTTCATTGGTGGGGGGGAGCGAGCGTGTAGCTCGGCCCGTGCCCCTCTCCGGTTTGGGTGGCGAGGATTGGTCCTGCACCGGAGTTCTTGAGAGGGCGGGTATTAGGCCGTCGCCTCCCTGCAGCCTCTATAATCGGACGGGTATTGGGCCGTCGCCTACCCCGCATATGGCGCTCCGGTTTGGGTGGCAAAGCTCCGTAAGCTTGCCCCGGTGGTCTTCATTTGTGGGGGGAGCGAGCGCGTAGCTCGGCCAGTGCCCCTCTCCGGTTTGGGTGGCGAGGATTGGTCCTGCCCCGAAGTCTTTGAGAGGGCAGGTATTGGGTCGTCGCCTCCCCGCAGCCTATATAATCGGACGGGTATTGGGCCGTCGCCTACCCCGCATATGGTGCTCCAGTTTGGGTGGCGAAGCTCCATAAGCTTGCCCTAGAGGTATTCATTGGTGGGGGGAGCGAGCGCGTAGCTCGGCCCGTGCCCCTCTCCGGTTTGGGTGGCGAAGATTGGTCCTGCCCCCGAGTCTTTGAGAGGGCGGGTATTGGGCCGTCGCCTCCCCGCAGCCTCTATAGTCGGACGGGTATTGGGCCATCACTTACCCCGCATATGGCGCTCCGGTTTGGGTGGCAAAGCTCCGTAAGCTTGCCCCGGAGGTCTTCATTGGTGGGGGGGAGCGAGCGCATAGCTCGGCCAGTGCCCCTCTCCGGTTTGGGTGGCGAGGATTGGTCCTGCCCCGAAGTCTTTGAGAGGGCAGGTATTGGGTCGTCGCCTCCCCGTAGCCTATATAGTCGGACGGGTATTGGGGCTTCGCCTACCCCGCATATGGCGCTCCGGTTTGGGTGGCGAAGCTACGTAAGCTTGCCCCGGAGGTCTTCATTGGTGGGGGGAGCGAGCGCGTAGCTCGGACCGTGCCCCTCTCCGGTTTGGGTGGCGAGGATTGGTCCTGTCCCTGAGTCTTTGAGAGGGCGGGTATTGGGCCGTCACCTCCCTGCAGCCTCTATAGTCAGACGGGTATTGGGCCGTCACTTACCCCGCATATGGCGCTCCGGTTTGGGTGGCGAAGCTCCGTAAGCTTGCCCCGGAGGTCTTCATTAGTGGGGGGAGCGAGCGCGTAGCTCGGCCCATGCACCTCTCCGGTTTTGGTGGCGAGGATTGGTCCTGCCCCAGCGTCTTTGAGAGGGCGGGTATTAGGCCGTCGCCTCCCCGCAGCCTCTATAGTCGGACGGGTATTGGGCTGTCGCCTACCCCGCATATGGCGATCCGGTTTGGGTGGTGAAGCTCCGTAAGCTTGCCCCGGAGGTCTTCATTGGTGGGGGGAGCGAGTGCGTAGCTCGGCCCATGCCCCTCTTCGGTTTGGGTGGCGAGGATTGGTCCTGCCCCGGAGTCTTTGAGAGGGCGGGTATTGGGCCGTCGCCTCCCCGCAGCCTCTATAGTCGGATGGGTATTGGTCCGTCGCCTCCCCGGAGTCTTTGAGAGGGAGGATGGCCCGCCACGTATCGTGTTTATGCGCCTGACCGGCTTCGGGGGGGGGGTTCTTCCCGTTCACCATGCGTTGGGGGATCTGCTCTCCGAGCCCTCCGGTGGTTCCCCTCTTCTTAGTCTGGCCTCCTGCCCCCGACGAAGCCCCCGAGGTGACCCGCTTGGATCAGCCGCTCGATTTCCCTCTTGAGGGTGAAGCAATTGTCGGTGTCATGGCCGTGGTCCCGGTTGTACCGACAATATTTTTGGAAATCTCTCCGAGCCGGGTCCGATTTCATTTCCCTGGGTGGCTCTGGCAGCAGTCCAGCTCTCATTGTCGCGGCCAACACCTCTATCAAGGGGGCGTTGAGCTGCGTGTAGTGCACCCGTAGGGGACCTTCCTGCCTTGGGATGACTCGGTTGGGCCCTAGGGCGGGGGCGAACTCTCGGGCCGGGCCGAGGCGATCTTGTTTGCGGCGCCCCGTTGTGTCGCGCCTCGGTTGGACCAGTTGGTCGCGACCCCGATGCGCCACTTCTTGCCTTGGTCGAGGGTGCGATCTAGGCTCGCCTTGGAGTGGCTTCGCCGAGGGGAACAGTGCCTTCGTGCCGAGAGTCTCTTCGGCTAATGCATGCCTCTCTGCCATAGCGACAAGTGCTTCGTAGTCGGCCGGTGGATCTCGGAGAAGGGATTTGTGGAGGCTCTGAGTCCGTAGTCCTGTTTTGAAAGCCAGCATGAGCACCTCGTCACCGCAGGTTACCACCGCCCGTCTTTCCTCCTGAAAGTGGCGCAGGTATTTCCCCATCGTCTCTCCTTCCCCTTGGACTATCGTGTTGAGATAGTCCAGGGGCTTCTTCTTCGTCCGCTCGGCCCGAAACTCCTGGCAGAACTTGTGGGACAGTTCGCTAAAGCTCCCAATGGACCTCGCGGGTAGGCCAAAGTACCAATCCAACGTTGTGTCCCTCAGACTTTGTAAGAAGAGCCGACATAGGAACGCCT
Source organism: Scilla litardierei (assembly GCA_030789695.1). NCBI lineage: Eukaryota > Viridiplantae > Streptophyta > Magnoliopsida > Asparagales > Asparagaceae > Scilla > Scilla litardierei. The sequence goes on along the minus strand of CM061140.1, from coordinate 142,947,729 downwards.
CATCCACATCCTGCGCCTCCATTGCCCCCCAGTATTGTTGCACGTGCGTGAGAGGGTCACCTCTTCCGTTGTAGGTGGCCAGGTGAGGGGGTTTGAACCTTACGGGCCTCGGGGCGGACGTGATCTACCATGCCAACGGCGTGGCCTCCTCCGGATAGGCAGAGCGCTCGGGCGCGTGCCCCCTTTGCCATTCTGGGGTCTGGCTCCGGTCGCGCCTTGGCTGCCGATAGTCTTCTCGCCCGGGGGAGTAGCGTAGCGGTCGCCTAGGGGGGACTCCTTCCAAGGGTAGAGGATTCGACGGTTGCGGGCTATGGTCCTCCCAGTACCACCTTCCTCTGGCCGTATCCTCCCGGACCTCCCTCCGCTCCTGATTCTCCCTCAGGAGCCTTTCGCCCTCGGCGGTGAGGAAGCGTAGTTGTCGACAAACAGCTTCCTCGTTTAGATGACCGGGGGAGCGGTGCTGACGAGGCAGACTCCCCCCTTCTAGAGATTTGGCCAACGGCAGGCCGCGCACGTCCAGGGGCCGCCGACCCATCGCCGACACCTCCGGGATCCCCGGTTGTCTTCGTTCTCCCACCGGAGCCTTTCGCGTTCCGTGATGAAGCGGAGCTGGTGTCGGGCGGTCTCTTCGTCCAAATGCCTCTATGCGACGGCCGCCTCTTCCCGGCACCTCCGCAGTCGTGCGACCTCCATTTCCTCCTCCAAGAGCTTCTGTGGGCCGCAATCTCCTTGGCGAGCCTCCGGTCTCCCTCCTCCTCCTCGAACTGAGGGTGAAGATTCTGTCTCACGTTCGGGGGCTCCGAGGGGCTGGGAGGTGCCTCCGTTCTTGTTGCTACACAGCCTCCCATCGCCTTAGCAAGGGCCTCGAAGCTTTCCTGGATTGTGCGGGCCGAGGCCTGGACTGTCTCAGCCTCTATCCCCGGAGGGGAGTCAGTCGCCGGAGTGATTGGTAGAGAGAGTGGCTCCTGTCCCACAAGGTCTTTGCCGTGTTCAGGGTTCCGGGCGGTTGGCATGGGGTCTAACATGGGTGTGACCCTTCGTTCCCACAGACGGCGCCAATTGTTGCAGGGTGGAACTCGCGTACAATAAATTTGTATTAGGGGGAACCAAGGGCACGGTGGTTATATTGATAAAAGGATTTGGGTAGGCTTTTTGACAAGTGATTAGTGGGGTGAAGAGGCTAAACTTGCCGCCGGAGCAGGCCACAGAGTCGAATCACGTCGGATGCGGTGGAGGAGGATCGGATGGTGGGAGCCGAAGGCGAATCTCGGCCAAGGGGCGAGCTACCCTGCACAACGAGCAACTCGTCAGAAAGGCCGGGTTGGGGTTCAACCCTTAGCCTCTCCGATGCCTAAGTCAGGAACTGGACTTAAAGTGGGGGCTGGGCACGCAGGTCGGACTGAGGGTGTGTCGACCGTACGTGACGAGTATGTGTGGGAGAACAAAGATATGGACGACCTTTGCTCTCGTGTGTGAATAATGGGATTGAGAGTGAATTTGCCAACCCTCTCACCGTAAGAAGTGAGTGGGTATTTATACCTGATGGGAGACGATTAGGTGGGGCTGACCTGGCATGCTGACTCGACGTGCTGAGTTGGCCCGGCTGTCAGCGGAAGCTTCGGACGAGGATGTCAGGAACAGGAGTGTCAGACTCTCTTTTGTCAGATGGCGCAACGGCCAGTGGCGCTTTTGTCAGGGTGTCAGGGCCGAAAGCATTAAGTGTTAGGGGGCGTAGCGGCCAGGGGGTGATTTGTCAGATGGTCGGACGGTGCTAGTGTCAGTCGTGTCCTTATACTAGGTTGTTTGTCGTGTGTGATGAATCAAGGGTCCGGCGGTGCTATCCCCCACGGTTGGGTTTGCATGGGGCCGCCGGGTCGACCTGTTTCTGGGTTGTTCGGCCTGGCCGCGCACCTTTTCAGGTGCGGATCATGGACCGCTGGCAGGGAGGGGTATGTATGTGCCTCTGTCAGCATCCAAGGTTGTGATGTCTGGGTATACCCCGAGCGCACTCCCCCTGGCAGGCCGAGCGAGAGCGGTTGTACGCCTCGGCTGCGAAAGGGGCACCACGAGGTGTGCACATTCCCATGTAGCCACGGACCTCCAGGCCGGCAGTCCGTTCGCAAAGGGGCGAGTCAGTGAGGTATATTAGTGGTTCTGGGCGGGAGCCGGACTCCCACGATCTTTAGGCCGTAACAGGTTCAACCCATATTCGGTATTTTGTGGTTTTAGAATATGTTGATCAAAATGAATGGTCCCGATCCTATGAAAAAAATATCAAAGTTGTGAGCTTTAGAGGCGTATATGAGGCTAATATGCTATATGATAGCCATTAGTCTGTGTGTGTCGGGTAATTGTGACAAGAGAAATATGTAATCCAGCTAAGCAAAGAGGAATTTCCTACTTGACTAGAGTCAAAAAGTTCATTCCTTGTTATTTTTTCTACGATCAGAATCATTAATTTTGATATTTATATTCTAAAAGTCAAAACATCAAATATCTAATGAACACACATGGTTTTGTATGTTCATCCACTCGTTACAAATTTAACGGTTTAGAAATCTTTGAAACCGATGAATGAACGAGTAAAACTTCTTGGGTTCATTAGATATTTGATATTTTGAGATTTTAAAATATGAATATCAAATGAACAGATCCGATCGAAGAAAAATAGGGAGTGGACTTTTTGACGCTAACTAAATGGCCTACACATTCCTCTCGTAAAAAAATTCGATATTTTCAAATACATATTTGTTGTGAACGGGTATTTAATGGGTTGGATGAGTTATTGGGCCATCCTAAGTGTTTGGGCCCATATCTGTATAAGCCCACTTGTATTCTCCCCTTTGGCTATAAATATAGACCTGAGGGCTCTCCCCTCAGTAGTTGATTTATAACACGTTATCAGCACGAGCCTCTAAATTTTTCCTTTCCACAAATTTTTTTTTTCGTTCGTTGCGAAGGCGAAGGCGAAGGCGAGACGGGAGATCCACGAGCGCGGTGCAAGGCTTCCTCCATCAAGGGTCGTCATCCTCGTAGGGATTCAAGCAACCGTCGCTATATCCGGAGGACGGATATAGAGGTAAAAATACTAAAAACGATACTTTTAATCATACGTATGATTGCCCCTCCCCTAGATCTCGCAAGATCGTCATGGGGATTCATCGTCGCCTTGAAAACGACGGATTTTTCATCCCAAAAATCAATTTTTTTCTGGTTTTTGGATTTCTTTTTGCCAAAACCCTAAATCAACCCCGCCGGCGGCTTCGCCGCCGCTCCCCCCCTCGCCACCATGCCGTCCCCCCCCACAGGGGGGGGCGGCAGCCGCCGCGCCTCCCTGCAGGGGGGCGGCGGCGGCCCTCTCTGCCGCTGCCCTCCCCTGCAAGGGGGCGGCCCGCCGCCGCTCCCCCTACAGGAGGGCGGCGGCCCCTGTTGCCGCGCCCCCCTGCAGGGGGGGTGGCGGCCCCCGTTTCCACGCCCCCCTGTAGGGGGGCGGCGGCCCCTGCCGCTCCCCCCTGCAGGGGGTGCGGAGGCCCCGCCGTCGCGCCCCCCCTGCAGGCGGGCGGCGGGGCGGTGGCCCCCGCCGCCGTGCCCCCCCAAGGGGGGGGCGGCGGCGGCGGCGGCGCCCCCCCTTTTGCAAAACCCTAACAGAATAGAAAAGAAAAGAAAAAACACACAGATCTGTGGGCCTGAAGCCCACAGCAGATCTGTGGGCTTCAGGCCCACAGATTTAAAAAAACAGATCTGTGGCCCTGAAGCCCACAACAGATCTGTGGGCTTCAGGCCCACAGATTTTCAAAAAAAAGGCCTATGGGCCTGAAGCCCATAGGTCGACTGCGGGCTTCAGGCCCGCAGGCTGGTTTATCTGAAAAAAAAATTTGGGGGAGGCAAAGGGCTATAAACTCGCCTCAAAAGGCAACTTATTAGCCTAAAAATTAATTTAAAATGGGGATTCAAAGGCAAAACATTCGTGAAAAATCACAGTAAATTACGGGTTTTGGGGATTTTTAGGGGGCTTTTGGGATGATGGGGAACTTTTTTCCTCATACAAAAGAAAATGTTAATTTTGGGTTCTTAATCAATTTAATTGATTAAACCCATTTACTTTACAACCTATGCATCGTAATTTCTTTTACTTGCTTTACATCTCTGGCAAAATTATGTGGATATTATTTGCGTGGTTGTACATTTTATTTAAAAACTTAATAATTAGGAAGATCCTGCGACCGCTCTGCCGTTAGTTACCTAACCTAACGGTGTATGACGTTGCCCAGTGGTCCAATAATTATTAAGTGATTAAATATCGTTTTATCCTCATATGAATAAACTGCCTGCGATGTCTGTGGATGAAAATGTTGATGAGCACAATATTCTTGCATGAATGGCTAAATGTGGTTTTTGGATTCGGCCGTTTAGTCCCACAGTTTATTTCCCGCACTTTTCTTTTATTTTTGAGAGAAATTGTAGTGAGGAATTTATGTAAATGTCAAAGAAAGAAGACCAACTTCCATGGAGTCGGAAGCTACGCTTGAAGACGAAGATATTAAATGGGACCCACGGGGTTTCCAAAGTTGTATTTTCATTTTATTCAAGCTGCAAATTTGTATAATTTGGACTGTGGACTCTTGGACTCTTTCTTGTGGGACTGGCCGATCCACACGTTTAGCTTTTCATTAAATATTGCTTCTGCATGAAAATGTTTTTTCTGATTGATTATTAATTCATGCATGTTTGTGCTCTGCTAGATAAATGGCTAAAATTGCAAGCGTTGACTTTGAAGTGCTGGATGCATCAGGCAGAAACTATCTAAGCTGGCAGTTAGATGCTAAGTTTCACCTGCGGGCCAAGTCCCTCATCAATGCTGTGACTGAAAAAGAAAATGTTAGCGATATAGAGAAGGCGCAAGCCATCATCTATATTCTCCGCCATGTGGATAAGAACTTAAAGGCTGAGTACCTTACGGTCGAAGATCCACTTGAGCTATGGACCGCCCTTGAGGACAGGTATAAACATCAGAGAGATGTTATACTCCCAAGGGCGAGATATGAGTGGCAGGACTTTAAGTCCATTGCTGAATACAACTCAGCACTTTTTAGCATCACCTCACGCCTGAAGTTGTGTGGTGAAAAAGTCTCAGAAGATCGCATGCTGGAAAAGACGTATACGTCTTTCCATGAAAAGGATGCGATGCTTATGCAGCAATACCGTGAACGTAAGTTCACCAAGTATTCAGAGCTGATGTCATGTCTTATCATGGCCGAGCAAAACAGAGAGCTTCTTCTCGCCACTCACAATATGCGCTCTCCCAGCACTACCCCCCTACCAGAAGCTCACCATACCTCTTCCTTCAAAAAGAAGAGGGATAATAAAAGAAAAGAAAGACCACAGAAAGGGGGACAACAGAAAAGAGCCAAGGGCCCACCACAGCAGCGCAAGAATGAAGGGAAGCACAAGTTCACCTAGCGCAGGAATGATAACAAGTAAAACAATGCACCCCCACCCAAGAGGGACTGGGAAGACCAGTGCCACAGCTGTCGCATGACAGGCCACTGGTCTAGCGTGTGCAGGACCCCAGTGCATCTCCAGGAGCTTTACAAACAAAGCAAGAAAAAGAATGTTGAATAAAACCTGGTGGCTGCAAATAATGCAGTTAAATTCACAGCAAAAGACTTCGAGTCAGACGATATGCTTGATTAGCCTGTTATCATTTATCTTAGCATTTTATTGTATGAACATTCTATTTCATGAGAGCTTTTATGTATCTTCAATTCTGTTGAATAAAATTTAGCCTTTCTGAATGCAAATGTTTACTCATCTTTTTTAGATGGAATGCTCTCATGACTGCTTAGTAGACAGCGCGTCAACACATACGATCCTTCAACACAAATGCTATTTTCATAGCATTATCCCGTATAAGAGCCCTGTAAACACAATTTCAGGGCCATCGGACATAATTGAAGGTTCTGGGAATGCAACCTTGTTGCTCTCCAACGGAACAGAAATAAAAATAAAAGATGCACTTTACTCTCCGAACTCCAAGAGAAACTTACTAAGTTTCAAAGATATCCGTCTTAACGGATTCCAATTGGAAACAGCAAATGTCAAAGAAAATGAATTACTGTATGTAACGTCTCAAGAAAATGGAGTTAAAACCATACTTGAACGTTTTGAGAGCCTCTCATCAGGCCTCTACCATACAAAAATTCGGAGAGAGGAAGCAAACCTGACGGAGCACCTGAAGTGCCCGACATCGGCCAAATTCTTACTTTGGCACGATAGACTTGGCCACCCCTGATCTGTGATAATGCACCGCATCATAGCACAATCCCATGGGCATATCCTGAAGAACCAGAAGATTCTTCAGAAGGGAGAATTCCCTTGTGTACCCTGCTTTAAGGGTAAACTAATAACAAGGCCATCACCACTTAAAGTGGATATTGAGTCTCCTAGCTTCCTTGAAAGAATACACGGAGATATATGTGGACCTATCCACCCCCCTAGCGGGCCCTTTCGGTACTTTATGGTACTGATTGATGCATCTTCGAAATACTCGTATGTGTGTCTACTTTCAACCCGCAACTTAGCTTTCCCAAAACTTTTGGCACAAATAATAAAGTTGCGGGCGCATTTCCCAGACAACCAAATAAAGAAAATACGTCTGGATAATGCGGGGGAATTTACCTCTCAATCATTCCAAGAATATTACCAGGCAACGGGAATAGAAATTGAACATCTGGTGCCGCATGTTCACACCCAGAATGGGTTAGCTGAGTCGCTAATTAAAAGACTCCAATGGGTCGCACGACCATTGCTGATGAAATCCCAATTGCCGGTGGATGCATGGGGACATGCAATTTTGCACGCTGCATCACTAATAAAAATTAGACCCTCAGGAGGTCAGAGTCTATCTCCAATGCAACTCGCATATGGAACGCCGCCGAACATCTCTCACTTGAGAATCTTTGGCTGCGCAGTTTATATCCCCATTGCACCACCACAGAGGACCAAGATGGGTCCTCAACGTCGCCTAGGTATCTACGTAGGGTTTGACTCACCCTCCATTATAGGATACCTAGAACCCCAAACGGGGGACGTGATCACTCCTTATTTTACACTTTTTTCCCGCATGTTTGCATGCCATTTAGATCGCTCAAATCATGTTTTTCACGATATATCGACGATATTGCGATGCTTTTCACGATTTGTTGTTTTTGTCGCATTTCAGGTGATTTGGAGCGATTTGGAGTGATCTCGAGATGCACCTACTCCAGAGTGTCACCGATGACCTCCCCGAGTGGTATTTTGCCATTGGAGAGGAGAGGAAGAAGAAAGAACGTCGCAGGAGCGACGAGAAGGCCAAAACAAGCTGTTTGGGCATTTTTGGTGTCCCACTCGGCCGAGTGAAGGAGTCACTCGGCCGACCAGCGAGACACCGCTCGGCCGACCTGATCGGACACGCTTCATGTGTGCACTCGGCCGAGCGACGGAAGCCACATCGGCCGAGTGACGAGACCCCGTCCGCCTGAGTGGCGCTCAGACGAAGCCATTCAAAAATCGCCAACTTACTGTTTTTCGTCTGCCTGAGCTTCAGAAGACCTACTCGGCCGAGTGGCAAATGTCAACCGCTCGAGTACTAAGAAGCCATCGGCCGAGTGACGACAACTCACTCGGCCAAGCGACTCCCGAAGTGAAGACCCCCGAGGACCCAGACTTACTGGAAATTTACAGGGTTTCTCACTCGGCCGAGCGACTTTTGTCACTCGGCCGAGTGCGACGCGCTGCCTGTAGCGAAAATTGCGGATTTCAGGCTGCGCATGGGCATTTTGGTCACAGTTTTTTGGACGATTTTGGGGGGTATTTAACCCCTGTTTTTACCCTAGGTTAGGGGGCTTTTCTCTTAGATTTTTGCAGCTTTTTAGATTAACTTTTTAGCTTTATTCTTGTGATTGGAGAGGAGACAAAAGTTAATTTTTGTTGGATTATTTGAAGAACTACATTGGTTTGTGCCTCTCTCCCCTAAAAATACTATTTTTATTGCTTATCTCAATATTGTGATGAATTCTCTTGTTAATTCCATTGATTATTTTTGTGTTTGTGCTATGAATTGTGAGTAGTCTCCACGTCTTGGGGCGTGGGGATGAACCCTATGAGCCCAATTTCAGATTTGTGATGAATTGGTAGAAATTTTGCTAGAATTGCTATTAGGGTTAGATTGGGATCGATTTACTACGGATGGCTAGGAGTTCATACCGATTGGGATTTGCAAGAGATTGGATCCCAATTCGATAGGAAACCCTAGAAATCCGAACTGGGTTGGAATCGAATTTCCGTAGTATCGGTTTGCAAGAGATTGGACCGATACTAGGGTTTCCGGTTGCAATTCCGTGCCTATACCCATTTGCAAGAGATTGGACGGGTAGGAACTATCCCAACCTAGGTCGTAGCCCGAGTTTGCACGAGAGTGGGCTCGGGGCGCGATTGAACGATGATGTTGATCCTAATGCTAGCTTCTCTAGGCTAGGGGTTTGCAAGAGATTGGACCCGAACCTAGGATAGCTATAGACCGGCAACATCGCGAGAGCGTGAGCTAGGTTTTACATTCAGTTGCAACTAGTTCATCCAAAATTTTATTCTAGCAATTTTGATACCAATGAACCACATTGACGAGATACGGTGAGTAGCGGGGATTCCCCATTCCCTAGACGTCCTTTATTTGATTTGATATCTTCGTACTTTGTCTGACGATTGTGACAGGATCGCCAAAGGCAAATTCTCTCTTTTCTGTTCTTAAATAGCCAGGTTGATTGGAGCAAGCACTTTCATTCGTCCTCCCTGTGTTCGATAACCCGCTCGCCGCTACACCGTGCGCTTGCGGTAAAACTACACGGTCGCACTTTTGGGTTACATTCCGGAGCGGCCAAGTTTTTGGCGCCGTTGCCGGGGAGGCAATTGCGTTTGATCTTACCACCGTAGCTATTTCTTTCTTTTTGTTTTTATTTCATTATTTTTACCTAACCCTTCCATTGTGCTAATCACTTCTTTGAAACCTTGTTTTCCCGTGCATGAACACGAGATCAACGGCGGACCCTGAAGCTATATTATTTGATCCCGAGATTGAGCGTACTGCGCGGAGAATCAGAGCGGAGAGAAGACAAGATCCAGAAGGGAGGTTTATGACCAACCCGGAAACTGCGGAACAATTAGCGGCAAGAATGGCGAGGATTATTTCTATTCGAGATAGGCTACGGCCTAAGACCTCTTCTACGACCTCATCCATTGCCATGCCGGAGTTGGCGGCTGACAAGAACTTTGAGCTGAAGACTGGACTAGTGGTTCTGATGCAGCAGGATCCATTTCATGGGAATGCCCATGAAAATCCACACTACCACATCCAGCTATTTTTGTCGAAGTGCGCCACATTTCAGATGACGGGGGTCTCCATCGATGCCATCAGACTGCGCCTCTTCCCCTTCACATTAAAGGACAAGGCACTTTATTGGTTGAGGACGCAAGCTGAGGGAGTCTTTACCACTTGGGACGAGTTGGCGAGTGCATTCATTGACAAGTTCTATCCGCCCTCCAAGACGGTAAAGATTCAGAGTGCTCTTATGTCCTTCAAGCAAGGACCCCAAGAGACGCTCTATGAGGCTTGGGAGCGTTTCAAAGATCTGCAGCATCAATGCCCGCACCATAGCATTGAAGATTGGGAGCTAGTTCATAGCTTCTACAATGGTCTCCAACCGGGGACCAAGCAAATTATTGATGCCGCAGCGAATGGCGCTATCTTATCCAAGACTCCCGAAGAAGCTACGGCCCTAATTGAGGAGATGGCCTCAAACAATCAACAATGGGGCGATGAGCGAGGACACTCTACGTCCTCCTTGAAGCCGTCTAGCATCTATGAAGCGAAGGCCGTAGCGGAGCTTACAAGCAAGTTTGATTCTCTCCACAAGGTAGTGGAGAGACTGGAGAAGTTTATCACGGAGCCCCAAGGAACCCCTTCCACCTCCGCACCAACGAACCAAATGTGTGATTGGCAAGACCAATCTCAAGCTATGTATTTGGGAGGAGAGCAAGGAGAGGGATCCTTGGAGAAAGTACAATATGTCGCGGGGAACCAAGGATATTGGGCCAATCCGGCCATAAGAAACCATCCCGGTTTCTCTTACGCCAACAATGAAGGAGCTTTGAACCCGCCACAACAACCACCTCAACAAGCTCGGCCACCACCACCACCACCCCAACAACAACACTATCCGCCGAGGGGGCCTCCACAACAAAATTTCCAACCGAAGCAACAAGTTCCACCCTATAGGCCGCCCGGATACAATCAAGGGTGGAGAAATCAAAACCCTCCACAAGCTCAACAACGATCCGACTTCGAAGCTAGAGTGGAGGAGTTTATGGTCGAGCAAAAGAAGGTCAATGCTTCCTTGAAGGCGGGCCAAGACTCCCTTACAACCGTTGTGTCACAAATCTTGGAGCAATTGGCGTTGCTCAATCGGAATACTCAACAATTGCCGGCTCAACCCGAGCAAACCCCACGGGGCAACACCGGCCACATCAATGCCATGGTTGCCGTTACTACTAGAGGCGGGAAGGATACCACCCCCGCCATGATTCCTACCGAGGAGCCCGTGGAGGAGAATGTAGAGCCGATCGAGCCGGTAGTTGAAGTTGAGAGGGAGAAAGAGCCGCAAGAAAAGGAGAAATCTAGAGCGGAGCAATTGATTGAGGAGAGGCGCTTCATGCCACCGGTCCCATTCCCCCAGAGGCTTACTAGAGCAAAAATGGAGAAAAGGCTGGCAAAGTTTCTCGAGTATCTGAGAGGGGTTAGCCTCAACATTCCTTTCCTTGACGCCATCGTGGAAATCCCCACATATGCCAAATTTTTAAAGGATTTGATTTCGGGGGGAAAGAGGAAGGAAAAGATTATGCTCACCGAGGAGGGCTCTTGGTTCACCAAGAGAGAGAAGGAGCCGGCCAAATTCAAAGAACCGAGGATTTTTCGAATTCCTTGCACCTTGGGCGGCGTCCCTCTACAAAAGGCGTTGGTGGATTTAGGGGCTAGTGTAAGCCTCATGCCTCTCTCCATGTTCCTAAGGCTAAACACCGGGATGAAGTTGAAACCTACCGACATGCGGATTCAATTAGCTGATGGACGGATAACAAGGCCGGTAGGAATCGCCGAGGACATCTCGCTACAAGTTCCGGGGGGCATATGCTTGCCATGTGACTTCGTGATCATGGACGTTAAGGAGGAGGGAGATACGTCATTGATACTTGGACGCCCGTTCCTCGCCACCGCCGGTGTCATTGTCGACGTGCGAGAAGGTACCCTAACATTGAACGTCGGCAACATCGAGGTGGAGCTTCATATTCCTAAGGCAATGAAACACATGCCTTACCACGAGGAGCTTGACTACATGGACCTCCTTGACGAGGTAATTGAGGAGGCGATCCCCCATTCGATCGGCGCTCTATTCGATGAAGATTTTGAGGAAGGCCCAGATTTAGGCCAAGATGAGAAGAAAAATGATTCCCCCGACTTCTCCGCTGAAATTGATGAAGGCGACGCTGATGTCGCAAGGATTCGAGAGCTCTGCAAGCTCTCGAAATTGAAGTCTCCGAAGAAAGCTCTGCCAATACGGAAATCGGCGTCACCGGTGAAACCGAGGACCGGAGCAAATGCTAGCTTGAGGGAGCCTCCCCCCAACACTATTCGAGACGGGAGACCACCGAGGGAGAACACGCCGCCGCAACTTCCGAATCCAAGCGTTCTCCCCGGAAAGTTTGACGGGTGCATCCCATATGCACCAAACATCCCGCATTAATTTAAAATCATAGGGGGTCGAGCTCACGACCTTAAACGAGCGCTTGTCGGGAGGCAACCCGACGGTTATTGCTTTATTTTCACTTTTCTTTTATTTTTGTTTTAGAAATTTTTAGTGTTTTGAGTCGTTTGCCCAAAAATCTTGTGATAACGGGTCCTATTTTTCCTAACAGGAGAGGAGAACGAGGTACCCATCATTAGGAGGATGCACAAGGCGACGAGGAGCGCCCCAGGAAGGCACTCGATGCTTAGGAGGAAGATGAAATCGAATGGAGGAAGAAAAACGGAGTTTAGAGCCCAAACGAAGACAAACAGCAGAACACAAGGCTCACTCGGCCGAGTATACTAGTCACTCGGCCGAGCACACAAGTTCGTCCGGCCGAGCCGTTCATGAACGAGGCAAGTCTGCTGTACCCAAATCTCTGTTTATTTTCCTGATTTCAGTATAACTGCTACTCGGTCGAGTATTTATATTCACTCGGCCGAGTACAACTGATACGCTCCTAGGGCGAGTCTTGCCGAGTAGCTTGGGCCACTCGGCCGAATGGACTTACTCCACTCGGCCGAGGGTGACAAGGCCACTCGGCTGAAGCGTAAGCGGGGAGGAATTTTTCCTTAGAGTTCACTCGACCGAGCGACCCAGTCACTCGGCCGAGTCGTAACTTTTTCCTATAAAAGGGGGTGGGGGAGGGCGCGTTTTTCGAAACGAGCAAACCCGATCTCGCCCGACCCCTCACCTCCCTCGCCCGAACCCCTCACTCGCTCGCCCGACCGTCGACCCCGCACTGCCGCTCGGCCACCCACCGCCGGCCGAGCCGCCGCCGCTCCTCGCCCGAGTCGCCGTCGGCGGCCACCGCTCCGGCCGACTCCGGTAACCCCATTTTCGCCTGTTTCCTCCTCTTTTGTGTATTTTTCGAGGATCCATGTGCTTAACGAACCCCAAACCCAAATTAATTTCTATTTCTATCTATTATACCCCTAATGCTCCATACGTTTTGAATATTACTCACTGATATCTCCGTTTCATGCGCAGGTTATTTTTGGGAGCTTAGGGGAGCCCGGGGGAGCTTCCAGGGACTGATTCGGGCTGCGTGGAGGCGTCGTCTTCGCACGCTTCCATTGCTTTGCACTCACGGCGTGTCGTGGTATATTCTTTCCTTTTTTTACGCACGCCGCACTTTTCACGCTTTTCGGTGAGCGCTCGGGGCCCATATGCCGCCCTGGACACGGCCGCGGTCGAGGAGAGCTTCCGCCAAGCGGAAGCGGTCGGATGATGCCGGCCCCTCCCACGAGGTGGAGGACTCTCCTCCGCCTTCTCCACCACACCCCGTTCACCCAGCACGGCCTGCAGGCCCCACACACCCCGCACAGCCTGCAGAGCCCGCACAGCCCATACACCCCGCACAGCCACTCCCTGCTTCTCCACAGCCACCACCTCCGGCTCCACTTATCGGGCCGCTGGGGATCACGTTCCGAAACGACGCACACCGCGTCGCTTTCGAGCATATCTCCCAGCGCTCGATCGTACCCTCCAGGTTCGCACACCTTGCAGACCTAGGACGCCTGGGGGTACTCGAGGGGATGCTCACGTTGTACGAAAACGTGGGCTGGCGGGATTTCTTCCAGGTGTCGGCGGACACGTTTATCCGTCCGACACTTGAGGTTCTTAGTTCGATCGCCCGGACCGACGAGGGATGCTCGTTTCGGTTCATGGACCGAGAGTGCCAGGTCACTCTCGGTATGATGAGAGCTTTCTTCTCGTGGCCCAATGTCCCCGGGGCCGACCGAGGTTACGCCCCCACCCATATCCCCCCACCTTCCTTCGATGCCGGCGCCTTCTGGGCCCGGATTACGGGTCTTCACGCTGCCTTTGACCCTAGTAGGGCCAAGGCCTCGACCATTGTCCATCCCTGCCTCCGTATAGCTCAGCGCCTTATGGTGATGACCTTTTTGGCCAGATATGAGCCGGGCACGATGTCCACGCCGGAGCTCTATATGCTCTACGCGATGACACGGCCCAGAGCTCTATCTAGGGATGGCGATGAGTTGGTCCCCGCCGTCGTGATCGATGTCGCGGCTTGGTTTTTGGACCGCATCATCGTATCGGTGGGCGCTCGCTCACCGATATGCTGCGGCGGCCTGATCACCTTGCTCGCCCTTATGACCGACGAGGACTTCCCTGATGACCTGCGACGCGCACCGGGCCCCACCTCACTGTCCATTGATGTTATGGCCCGGATGAAGATGCTGCGTCTGCAAGGTGAGCGACACTGGGTCTGGCTGCACGGCCCTTACGTTGCCGATTACATGATTCTTCTGAGCCCAGCTCGGACTCAGATTGCACCGACCCAGGTGGACTGGCTCCCTGCGATGGATGTTCTGATCCCAGCCGCATACGTGCTCGAGGCCGAGGAGGCCGAGCAGGCCCACGCTGCCCCCCGCTGCCCCCGCAGACCCTGTTGCACCTGCCGAGCCTGCTGCCCCTGTTGACCCCATGGCCCCTCAGCCTATCCCTGATATTTCTGCTGCTCCCGACACCTCTGTCCACACTGCTGTCGGTGTCGGGAGTACCCTAGCTGAGCCCACCTCCACTGCTTCCACGCCTGCCACCACCACCACTGGCCCTCTGCCTGTCGAGCCCGTTTCCTCTGCCCCACCCGAGCGCCCGCCGACCATAGTTGAGTGCGGAGAACCCTCTTTTGCCACCGCCGTAGAGACCGTAGTCTCCGCCTCTGTCTTCACCGTTGCTGTATTCTCTGAGAGTGTCGTGGCGTCTGTCCACACTTCTGTGTCACCGACCTCTCTGGCCGCCTCGTTGCCACTTTTGTATTCTTCTTTCGTTGCTGCTGCCTCCACTTCTCACCAGCTGGTGCCCCAGCCTCGCACTGAGGCCAGGCCCACACTTGCGAGCGCAGCACCTTTCGTTCCCTTGCCTGCTGAGCCCGTCACCTACTCCACCATAGGACGCCAGCCCCGACCTACACAGCCCCGACCGGTGCGTCCCTCTGCACCACCTCCCCCCGACACTGTACTTCAGAGCATTCGTGCTCTCGAGGGGGCGGTGAGTGGCCTCAGAGGCGACCTTCGGACCCTGTCCGCCACCGTCACCGCGATGGCTGGCCGCTTCAACCTGCTCCCGCATATTCACTACTGCCTTACCCAGGTCCTAGAGCGTCTCCCCCGCGTACCACCACCCACCCAGCAGGTCACTACCCCCACTCCTACACACACTCAGCCTGCTTCCACTTCCACACCCACACCCGCTCAGCAGCCTGCACCACCACCACCACCTCTGCCTCAGGACGGAGACGACGCAGCCCCACCTTCTTAGGCACTCTTGATGTCATCGATTCTTTTTGCCGTTGTGCTGCCCGTCTCTGCTGGGTCTGATGCACTTTTGTCCACCCCCCTTCCCCTCACTGTTTTATGATACACATTTTCTATATATATCTTCATATATCTTTTTTGGGAGAGAGGGAGAGTTTTTGGTACCACACCTTTATATCTGTATCACTCCCTTATTTGCATGCTTCATGTCCGCATCATATTTTACGTTTCTTTTATTTTCTATTATTTTTTCCTCATGCATGCATCCTCACTTACCCCTCACATTACTTGTCTCTCGGTGTGCCACACTTTGCACATTGAGGACACTGTGCCATTTAGCTTGGGGGAGTGAGTTCTCACGTTCTTTTTGATTTACCACCTTTGTTTTTAGTTTTTTCACGCCATTTTCCCGCTTTTGCACTTATTTTCATCAATTTTTCTTTTATTTTACCATGCATCACATTTTTCTTATTTTTCTGTGTGCTGCATTGTAAATAGCTTTATTTTCCCCTTTATCTTTATTTCTTT
Organism: Scilla litardierei; assembly: GCA_030789695.1. Taxonomy (NCBI): domain Eukaryota; kingdom Viridiplantae; phylum Streptophyta; class Magnoliopsida; order Asparagales; family Asparagaceae; genus Scilla; species Scilla litardierei. Next base: position 142,932,044 of record CM061140.1, on the reverse strand, counting down.
TTCATCTCATGCTAGAGATGACTTTTCTGTGATGATGATGACGTGGAGTTAGCTTACTCTATATGCATGCTATATTTATCATGTCTTAGACTTTATTTCTGATATCATATGCTGTGATTTGCCTTGCATTTAGAGATAGTAACCCACACCTTTTTCCACATGAAAATGGATGAAATTTTATTATTAGCTGAGTCTGAATATTCATATGTATGCTATCGCAGAAAACACACCAAGATTCACGCATTGAATGCTTATATCTGGAGTACCGATTTCTTTTCCTATATCACTTCTATATGCATGATTTGTACATTTCACTTCAGGATGATTGAATGATGTTAGCTATGATAAATCTGGATTAGCTTAGCTTTTTTGTGATCAAAACTGAGTAGATTAGATTACCCTGCTGAAGTTGTCGTGCACGTCTTATAGAGTGAACCGAGAGATATATTTATTTCTTTCTCCACAAATCTTGAACATCATTTCTCTATTTTTAAAATCATTGGTGAATCTCCCCTTAGCGATTCTATTATATGGCATTTCGCCCGCTATTGATTCCTAGCTCCAAATTTCCCAAAACCAAAGAAAGAAAAAGAAAAAAATTCTTGTATGTTCTTACTTCTCTTTGAGTTGGGATCATTGTGTATATATGTCATTTGAAAAAAAGGAGAAAAAAAAAGAGAAAAAGAAAAAGAAAAGAGGAAAGAACCTCTATAAAAGATCTCATCTCACGTTCTCTCTTTCTTCTCTCTTTTTGTTTTTATTTTCATTACTTTTGGAGCTTCATAAAAATGGGGATGTAAATACTTTTTTATGCCACCACGCTTATAGATAAGCTTGGGGGAGGGAATCCAATGATGTGTGAGAGAGTGACTACTTGACGTTGCACGACAACATAGGCTAAGTAATATTCTATACTCGGTAAGATTATTTTTAGCTTTACGAAGTCCAGAAATCTATGCCTAGCACTCATTTCATGAAATCCATGCTTATCTATTCTTTCTATTCTATTGCGTGATACTCTTATACTCCTCATAGAAAGCATTCAATTGAAAAGTGTGTGAACTGCGATTTGTATACCGCTTTAAATGATTCAGAGGACGTTAATTCTAAAATTATTCCGTTTTTCATGATTATATCGTTGTTCGTGGGTTTTCTACTTCTATTTGCACTATTATACTATGATATCGAAATAAACTTCTTTGACATGTGTTTTTCATTCGGTGCATGCTATAAGAGTAAGAAAAACCCACGTCCTGAGAAAATGATCTAGCAGCTTCCCTCTTCACTTCTTTCTTTCTTCTTTGTTTTTATTTCGTTTTTCGTTTTCCTTCGTTTTTCATTTTTCGTTTTTCGCCGTTTTCGTTTTCCGAATCCACCGGGTTCGCCTTTTACTTATCTTCCTCGAGGACGAGTAAGAGGTAAGCTTGGGGGATTTTGATCACTCCTTATCTTACACTTTTTTCCCGCATGTTTGCATGCCATTTAGATCGCTCAAATCATGTTTTTCACGATATATCGACGATATTGCGATGCTTTTCACGATTTGTTGTTTTTGTCGCATTTCAGGTGATTTGGAGCGATTTGGAGTGATCTCGAGATGCACCTACTCCAGAGTGTCACCGATGACCTCCCCGAGGGGTATTTTGCCATTGGAGAGGAGAGGAAGAAGAAAGAACGTCGCAGGAGCGACGAGGAGGCCAAAACAAGCTGTTTGGGCATTTTTGGTGTCCCACTCGGCCGAGTGAAGGAGTCACTCGGCCGACCAGCGAGACACCGCTCGGCCGACCTGATCGGACACGCTTCATGTGTGCACTCAGCCGAGCGACGGAAGCCACATCGGCCGAGTGACGAGACCCCGTCCGCCCGAGTGGCGCTCAGACGAAGCCATTCAAAAATCGCCAACTTACTGTTTTTTGTCTGCCTGAGCTTCAGAAGACCTACTCGGCCGAGTGGCAAATGCCGACCGCCCGAGTACTAAGAAGCCATCGGCCGAGTGACGACAACTCACTCGGCCGAGCGACTCCCGAAGTGAAGACCCCCGAAGACCCAGACTTACTGGAAATTTACAGGGTTTCTCACTCGGCCGAGCGACTTTTGTCACTCGGCCGAGTGCGACGCGCTGCCTGTAGCGAAAATTGCGGATTTCAGGCTGCGCAGGGGCATTTTGGTCACAGTTTTTTGGACGATTTTGGGGGGTATTTAACCCCTGTTTTTACCCTAAGTTAGGGGGCTTTTCTCTTAGATTTTTGCAGCTTTTTAGATTAACTTTTTAGCTTTATTCTTGTGATTGGAGAGGAGACAAAAGTTGATTTTTGTTGGATTATTTGAAGAACTCCATTGGTTTGTGTCTCTCTCCCCTAAAAATACTATTTTTATTGCTTATCTCAATATTGTGATGAATTCTCTTGTTAATTTCCATTGATTATTTTTGTGTTTGTGCTATGAATTGTGAGTAGTCTACACGTCTTGGGGCGTGGGGATGAACCCTATGAGCCCAATTTCAAATTTGTGATGAATTGGTAGAAATTTTGCTAGAATTGCTATTTGGGTTAGATTGGGATCGATTTACTACGGATGGCTAGGAGTTCATACCGATTGGGATTTGCAAGAGATTGGATCCCAATTCGATAGGAAACCCTAGAAATCCGAACTGGGTTGGAATCGAATTTCCGTAGTATCGGTTTGCAAGAGATTGGACCGATACTAGGGTTTCCGGTTGCAATTCCGTGCCGATACCCGTTTGCAAGAGATTGGACGGGTAGGAACTATCCCAACCTAGGTCGTGGCCCGAGTTTGCACGAGAGTGGGCTCGGGGCGCGATTGAACGATGATGTTGATCCTAATGCTAGCTTCTCTAGGCTAGGGGTTTGCAAGAGATTAGACCCGAACCCAGGATAGCTATAGACCGGCAACAGCGCGAGAGCGTGAGCTAGGTTTTACATTCAGTTGCAACTAGTTCATCCAAAATTTTATTCTAGCAATTTTGATACCAATGAACCACATTGACGAGATACGGTGAGTTGCGGGGATTCCCCATTCCCTAGACGTCCTTTATTTGATTTGATATCTTCGTACTTTGTCTGACGATTGTGACAGGATCGACAAAGGCAAATTCTCTCTTTTCTGTTCTTAAATAGCCAGGTTGATTGGAGCAAGCACTTTCATTCGTCCTCCCTGTGTTCGATAACCCGCTCGCCGCTACACCGTGCGCTTGCGGTAAAACTACACGGTCGCACTTTTGGGTTACATTCCAGAGCGATCAGGACGCTTTCAAGGCACGCCTTGAAGACTGCAATTTTGATGAGACGTATTTCCCCAAAATGGGCCTAGACATCGAAAAGTCTAGTGCAAAGCAAATGTTAACGTGGGATACAAAAAGCTTGACCCACTATGATCCGGTAACAAAACAATGTGATGATCAGATCCGGAAGATCTTACACATCCAAGACACAGTCCATAGATTGCCGGACTCGTTCACTGACAACCAGAAGATTATCAGATCACACATCCCTGCTGCGAATACTCCAGCTATGATTGACATCCCGAAGGATGGATGCAATCCACCTGCAGCAGAAGTGGCTGCACCTCAACAGAAAAGAGGCAGACCACCAGGCTCCAAGGATAAAAATCCAAGAAAAAGAAAAATATCCGAAGACCTTGGGACGATACCCCCACAGAGAAACGAGCTCGTGTCCATACCCTCTCCCCTCCCGGAATCCACTGCAGAGGAACTGCTGGGAGAAACAGAAATATCACTAAATTATGTACGTACAGGGGAGGTATTGGACAGAAAGAGTACAGTAGTCTACAAGTCATATGACTTCGCATTTAACATTGCCATTCACGTCGCCGGAAGCGATGATGATTATGAACCACACTCCGTTGCTAAATGCAAACGTAGAGATGATTGACCAAAGTGGAATCAGGCAATAGAAGCCGAGCTGGACTCGCTTCAGAAACGAAAAGTCTTTGGGCAAATAGTCCAGACACCTACCGGTGTCAAACCTGTGGGATACAAATGGGTATTCGTCAGAAAAAGACACGAAAATAATGAGATCGCACGATACAAAGCTAGACTTGTAGCACATGGATTTTCCCAAAGACCGGGTATAGACTATGACGAAACATACTCCCCGGTCATGGATGCGATCACGTTCAGATTCCTGATAAGCTTAACAGCAAAGGAAGGCCTAGATATGCAGCTAATGGATGTTGTGACTGCGTATCTATACGGTAATCTCGACAAGGAGATCTACATGAAACTTTCTGATGTCTTTTCAATGCCTGCTGAACTGAAAGAAAGACCTCGGGACGTCTATTCTGTTAAGCTACAAAGATCCTTGTATGGTCTCAAACAATCAGGAAGAATGTGGTATAACAGACTCAGTGAGTTCCTTGTTCAACAAGGATTCACGAACAATGAAGTCTGCCCTTGTATCTTCATAAGAACAAAGGGAAAAGGATTCGTGATAATAGCTATCTATGTAGACGATCTGAATCTCATAGGATCTCCCGAAGAGATCACTGAGATATCTGTAAGCCTAACAAAAGAATTCGAAATGAAAGACCTAGGCAAAACCAAAATCTGCCTTGGCTTACAGATTGAACATCAAAAAGACAGAATCCTATTACACCAAACCACATATACGAAGAAAATGTTGCAAAGATTCCATATGGACCATTGCCATCCATTGAGTACACCTATGGTGGTATGATCCCTGGATGCACATAAAGACCCCTTCCGGCCGCTGGAAGAGGGGGAGGATATACTTGGTCCGGAAGTTCCCTATCTGAGTGCCATCGGAGCACTACTATATCTGGCAAACTGCACGCGTCCCGATATAGCGTTCGCAGTAAATTTGCTTGCCAGATACAGTGCAGCGCCTACACAGCGCCACTGGACCGGGGTAAAGCACCTTCTGCGCTACCTCCTAGGGTCTACAGATTTGGGACTCTTCTACAAAAATGGAACATCCTCTACACTTGCAGGTTATGCTGATGCAGGGTACTTGTCTGATCCCCACAAAGCAAAATCACAGACTGGGTACGTGTTTACCTACGGAGGGACAGCCATTTCCTGGAGATCCATCAAGCAAACCTTGACGGCAACCTCATCCAATCATTCGGAGATCATTGCCATCCATGAAGCAAGCAGAGAATGCATATGGCTACGCTCAGTCATCCACCACATCTTGTCTACGACCGGACTGAAGACTGGAGACCTCGAGGCCACTACCATGTTCGAGGACAATGCTGCTTGCATAGCTCAGCTACGAGGTGGCTTTATCAAAGGCGACAGAACGAAACACATTTCACCAAAGTTCTTCTGGATGCACGAGCTACAGAGAGATGGCAAGATCGACATCAGACAAGTGCAGTCATGTGACAATTTGGCAGATTTGTTCACTAAAGCCCTTCCTACTGCTACCTTTAGAAAACTTGTACATAGGATTGGGATGAGACGCCTAAGAGATCTGAAAGCTTGAGAGCTTGTACAGATCAGGGGGAGTTTGGCAGAGTTTGTACTCTTTTCCCTTAACTATGGTTTTTCCCACTGGGTTTTCCATAGCCAAAGGTTTTAACGAGGCAAATCTCACCAACTCAGGATCCTGAAGTATCCACCCCATGTGAGACCCATACAGGCTCAGAATCCTGAAGTATTCATGAGCAGGGTCCACAACTATGGCTGGATAAGGGGGAGTGTTGTGAACGGGTATTTACTGGGTTGGATGAGTTATTGGACCATCCTAAGTGTTTGGGCACATATCTGTATAAGCCCACTTGTATTCTCCCCTTTGGCTATAAATATAGACCTGAGGGCTCTCCCCTCAGTAGTTGATTTATAACAATATTCAAATATATGCAAGCATCTCAAAGAATGTAGGATATGGTATCTTTGTTTTAAAAAGTACCATACAATATCGTAAATATCTGAATCCGATCAATGCCTTAATGGTTCGCATGTTTTGTGGAAAAAATATCTGCAAGGTCCCTATCTAAGTCCCATATTTTTCTAAGCTACTTATTCATTTGACCATGAGGTAACTATTAGGAAATCTCAATCAAGATTTTGATGCCTGTCTGCATTTTCATGCATATAAAATACCCGCAAACTTACGACGACTCCCCTACGTCAGAATAATGACAAAATTCCCCATAAACATTCAGCTAGTTCCAAGCTAAGCAACCAAATTAAACCTTTTAAATTTTCATTTGATCAATCAGTCTGTGTCCAAAGTTAAACCAAGAAATTTCCACAAATATCTGCTTAATTTAACTCAACTAGTTATAAGAGGCATTCATGCTCAATGCCCTGATCGCGCCCAAACTCATCAACTTGGTTAGTTGAGCTCAAACTCATCAACTTGGTTAGGTTGCATTCTAACCTTTGAAATTGTGGATGATGTTGTCATTGGAGATGATAAATGTGAATACATATTTGATTTCAATTGTGATGATGCTTGTGGATGAACACATATGTTAACTAGTAATATGGAATTATTCCATCCTTGACCTTTTGGCCTTCAATCAACATTCATGACGTATACATGTTCCCTTGCACTTCTCTACCGACAATTAACAAATTAATTCAGTGGACAACTTGGCTCATACATTGCTGTTTTTTATTTCCTTTTTTTTCAGTTTGGTCCTTCTTCATTCGTCATGTGGATGTCAAGAAGAATGAGACGTTTATTTGTTGTCCGTCATGAAAATTTTTCTGGTACGAGTATGATGAAAGGCCTTACATGCAACAAAAGAGGAACTTCAAATTTAATGGCACATTTTCATGCATAAAATTTTGTCCTTGAGATGTTTTGTTTTTTATACTAATCATGTCAAGGGTGACTCCACCAACCAGCCTTGATGTAAAGAAATTGATGATATATACAAAGAAACAGCTTGATTATATTCCTTGACATTAGCAAGGGTTCCCATTGGAGGTAGTATTTTGCATAGTTTAATTGAGATTTGAATAATGAAAAAGCATGGTCTATGAGAGAAAACCACCATCTTCTATTGGCCTTGTCTTATAAAGGCACATGGCCTTTCGTCCAAGTCAACAATAAAAATGCACTGGATTCCCTAATCTTATTTTTGTCGGCATAATTTAAGCCTTTCTTTTTTCGAGCTTCTTGTCTTAGTAAATATGTGTCAACAGTTTGTTAAACGGGGAGGAAGAGACCCAGTGAATACCACAACCTCAAAAGGTAAATTGTTCTGCATAACCTCCCATCATAAAAACTAAGAAGATGAAGAAAACTAAATTAGAAAATCACCAATAATCTCTTCACTCGGTCACATACAATTACTCTCCATCATATGGTTTCCAAAACCTCCAAGCACATCTCACTTCTAATCCAAGTGCTAATGGAGATTTGTGGATGGCTGGCCCTTGTACAGTGCATAACCGCGACTATCATGTTAGTTGAGATCCCAAGATTATGCATGGGAATGGGACCTGAGTCTAGACTCATCCGTCACTGGAGAGAATACAACACATGTCGAGCTGTTCCCAATGGGAGTATCTGTAGGACAACCAGATCTTGTGTGTCTTCCACTATGGCAGTAGCTGCGACAGTCCCAGTCCTTCATTCACCATCAAAGCATGTGAGCATTGTGAGGCCCAGACCGTATCTCTTTGAGCAAAACAAACGGAGAATAGATATGGGAGAGAAACTTGTGGGGGGGATTCCCTTGCGTACGTGCCCGTTGTTGCCATTAACACAAAGGACCCACTGCGTCCTTGCACACTGAGGGCCAACAAGTCGGAAAATTGCGTTTGAGGCTTGAGAGGGATAGTGACAATGGAGTTATTGTGCGTACATGGAATATAAACCCATAATGGGTTTCTTATGGAAAAAGGTAATAAATACTTGGGAAGTTCTATCAAAAATAAAGATTTGGAAATAGTTCATGCATCTACATGCAAAGTACCGTCAGAACCCTTTGTTCAGAGCCTTTGTCCTTGGTACGTACATTAGGGAAATTGACACAAGAGCAATGATTCAAAGTTCGGGTTTAAGCTGTTACTGATCGAGATGATTTTTACACGGCTCCTCATTTATACACGGCTCCTCATCGAACCATGTTACCTCCAATTGGCCAATCGTGGGTCCAACCATCACTAGTCCCAATCTCATCCACTCTTAGCCTCTGTTTGCTTAGGGCTGAGCATGGCTACTCCCTTATGCTAACGAAATGAGCTTAAAAGGGCTCGGTTTAAGGGATGGGAGTTGATACAATCAATGGTCCCATGGATAAGCTCTCCTCAGTTATCTTGTGAACGCTAAGGAGATGCTTGCATTCATGGCATTTATGACACGTATGGCCAGACCCATTGGGCTTCCTCACTTATGGCTTTGCATCAATGACGACCGTTTTCTCTTATTTATGCTGGTCTTTAACACATCTTCATTGGCAATAACTCGGCAGTAATAAAGGCCCACCCCGCCTATAAAGTCTCACCAACAATGGCGGGGGCGGATAACTTCGACTTCTATTCTCTAGAATCATATTCTTCTTGGAGATTCTCTCTCTTTAGAGCTCGGAGCGTGCTGATTTCTCTCTTGGTCCATCTCACAGGCAATCTCTTGGATAAGCTCGGGTTGTAGGAGCCTCGCACGACTCCAAACCGCTCACAATAACGATAAAGGTTAAATAGTCTAAAACGACTTTAGACTATTCAGATATCTTCTAAACGGGACCTTCTCTGACATCACTGCTTTCAGACAAGTCATGGTAAGCAACTGTTATCCTTACAAAGATGCTCATAAGGTAGGAATAGGATCATGATGCTAATCTTGCATTCTCTCTCTCAGGATGTCAATTTTTGGGTTGCAGTATATCCGAAATATTACGCCCTTGCCCACGCCCCTCCCTACCTCAAGAAAAGCCGCAGAAACATCATCGTTACGGCTTCCATTGCCGGTGTTGTGTTTTGTGGTTCAAATCGAGGTTGGCAGTTTTCCCAGGCTGTTCGGTGAGCAGCAGGCTGCTCGGTCGAGCAGCAGGCTCGAGCAGCAGGCTGCTCGGTCGAGCAGTTCATCGCCTAGAAAGACAAAGAGCTGTGAAGTTTGGCTTGTAGATTGTCATACTCGGGCCGAGTAGGATGTCTACTCGGCCGAGTGGACTTGACTCCGAAAAACAGAGAGCTCATGAATTTTTGCCTTGCAGAGGCTACTGACACACTCGGTCGAGTAGCTTGTCTACTGGACCGAGTCGACCGAGTCGGATATACTCGGCACACCGAGCTCGACCGAGCAGGTGGTCGACTCGGACCGAGCTCGCTGGGCCCGCGCGCAGCTTTCGACGGCCTGGATGCCATTATCACCGTTCGTTTGGGTTTGTACTTAACATATCGATGTTGTGGATTAGGTTAAGTCGTCATTGAGAGAGCGTATGCGTCGATAGAGTTTTTGGAGAGAGTTTTAGTGTTTGTGTTTTAGATAGAAAGGTTTGATTTTTCCTTCTCTTCTTCTTACATTGATTTCTTCCTCTTGAGTGGATTCGTGAGGGCTTGTTCCATTGACAAGTTATTACTCACACGTGAGGGAGCGTTTTGTAACCCTTATTGTTTGGACCTCTCTACTAGTGGAATCGTCTCGGATTGGATTGCTGGACGTAGGTTGTTTACAACCGAACCAAGGTAAATTCTTTTGTGTCTGCGATTGATTTATTTGTTGCTGTGATTCGTTTGCTACTTTCTATTGCAAGGTCATTTGGGATTATTGTTGGGTCTTTGAGATTAGATTTTTGCTAGCCCAATACTCCTAATCAGTTTATTAGGGTTGGTTTCCGCATTGATCTCAAGGTGTTTCTGGATTTTTTTTCCCAACAATTAGTATCAGAGCTTGTGGTTTTATTGCAAAGGAAGTTAGTGGCGAAGGAAAGATGGTGTCTTTGGCAACTTTGAACATTGAGAAGTTCACCGGCAGGAATGATTTTCGGATTTGGCAGACGAAGGTGAAGAAATGTTGAATATTGGACTCCCCGGATTTGGTTTTGATGATGAGCAAACATAAATAATCCATGAACTAACAATTTGTGAGCGCAGTATTGGAGATCGTCGCCAATTTCACGAGAACCTTCATAGCGACATCTCAACACTTCCCAAAGCTCATATTCATGCCTAAAGCTTCGTTGAAGCTCTTGCGACGCTTTGGAAGTTATGAAGATTCAATCGAAGCTCTCGAAGACCATTCTTTAAGGTTTTACTTATAGTCTTTTAGCTTCGATATATAGAATGTTAAGCCTTGAGTATATCTTACGTCTATATCTTCATTACGCTCATTTCGTAGCTCTAGGATCCTTGCACAAGTTCATTCTAACTTCCTCGAAGCATCGCGCTTCGATTCGGACTTGTTTGTGCATGTTAGTTGGTACAAGAACAAGTACTGACCGACTAGATGGTGATCTAGTCGGTCGGCAACTGTTCTTGGACCGACTAGTTTGATTCCTTAATTTCTTGGACTTTACTGTTTACAGTTAGTCGGTCTACGTTGACTCACCGACCGACTAGTTTGTGAACTAGTCGGTCAGTGATGCTTCTTTGACCGACTAGTTGTGACTTACTGTTCATGCTAAAATTCTCCTAAGCTACTTGTTTCAGAGTGTTTTCTCACTACTAGGCGTTGACCGTGGAGAACCCGGTCAACGTGGTCAAGGGACCCGCTTTGGGTCCCTCGGGGGCTTCGAATCGGTGCAGAAGGGGCGAGGGGAAGCCTCGGCCCTGGTTGAGACGCTCGGCCTCGGACAGACGCGCTCGGCCTCGGCTGGGAGGGGGACGAGGGGTAGCCTCAGTCGCCCAAGTAGATGCACGGCCGTCTGGTGGCGAGGGTGAGTCTCAGACCCGATTAGGACGCTCGGCCTCGGTAGGGCGTGCTCGGCCAAGGAAGGCTGAGGGTGAGGGGAAGCCTCACCGTCCGGTTGATCGAGTGGTCAGAGAGGGGCGAGGGGTAGCCTCGGCCCATTGGTCTGTTGTTCACCTGCTTAGACGAGAACGCTCGTCAGGGGGGCCGGACCTTGGTTCCGGCCAAATCCCCTCCGATGCCTAAGTCAGATAGAGATCTGAGAAAGGAGGCCCGGCGGAGACGGTCCGACTCATGAGGAGATCGTGACGGCGTCTCTCAGCGCGAGCGGGGGAGGAAGGAGATGAATTGGGGGAACGAGGTCGTTGATGGAGTACCTTCGGTTTTGTTACCTCAGATGCGGTCTCTTTCTTCTTCGTCTTCCTGGCCCTTTTGTAGAGCCCCGGCGTGATCGCCTCTGACCCACGTCCCACGTCCGCCATTGATTGTGCCCCATCAGTCCCCCCTTGCCGCCACTCTCTCCGCCCTGCCAGCACCTCCCCATTATCGCTTTTTCGTGGTCGCGCGTCCGGGGGAGTGGTTTTCGCAGGAGTGGGCGAGCGACCAACGGGTTATTGGGGCCGGGTCGGATCGGCGTTCGAGAAGGTCCCTTGTAGGGCCTTTGTCGAATGGGCTTTGAGGATGCAGATGGGCTTTTGACCAGCAGTCGGGCTCCTGGGCTCGTGCTTTACGGGTCTCGGCCAAATAGGCGTAACAATTGCCCCCATCGGTCGGGTTGATCGGCCTTGGCCGGTTCGGCTCGGCCGATGTGACCACTGCCGATTGTGACGAGCTCGCCAGTCGATGCCGACTCATTTATTAGTCATCATCATGAGTTGGCCCGTTCGATGTTTTTAAGGCGCGGGTTCCGAAGCGCCGTCGGCCTTCAGATGCTGCCACGTGTAGCGGCAAGCTTATCCCCGCCGCTCGCGTAGTCGCCTTAAATTCGAGAAGCCGAAGGGTTTGTGAGCCGCCATTGGTGGAGTCGATCAGCCTCGGCTCGCTCGGATCACCCGTTATGCCTCCTGGGTTTCCGAGCGGCGCTTCAATCGAGGCGAGGCCATAAATGCAGGTCATGATGAGGCGGATCGATTGGTCTTCAACTGGCGCCAATTTCGGAGCGCCACCGACTCTTCGAGCCTCGCCACGCATTCTTGTCAGGCACTTCGAATTCTCCCCTGGCGTATAAGATCCCCAGTTGTGTTGATCTCCACTTCTCCTTCGCTCCTCCCGGTATTCAGAGCCTTCAGCAACTCGGAGTTCCCCGTCGCCTTCGCTTCTTTGTCCTCTCCAAACTAGTTGAAAATAGGTAATTCCTCTCTTGCTTTCATCCTATGGCTGCTCTTAGGATAGGCGGTTCTGGCCGGAGGACGAGGGGTCCTCCGGAGTCCGGGCGGGGCGAACCCCGGCTAGGGGAGTCTGGTTCCCCCGCCGGGAGTCGTTCTCTTCAAGATAGGGGGAAGGAGAAACTTTTTCCAGACTACACCCGTGATGACGTGGCGCTGGCTGCTGTACGGCTTAATGTGCCCCCGGTTGTCCTCCGTACGCCGTCGAGGACCCCTCCTTCGGTGGCCGCGGAGATCCGGGAAAGATATCTCTGCTTCCCATACGAGGTTCGGGTTCCATTTGTCGACGAGCGGATTTGCCTCCCGAGGAGCAATGAGGTCGGCGTCTACGTCGAGATGTTCCGCCTGGGTCTTCGTTTCCCGCTCCATCCCTTCTTCATCCAGGTCATGGAACATTTCACAGTGTCCCTGTGTCAGTTCACCCCGTGTTCGATCGCGGTACTGACGGGTTTCGTAACGCTCTGCTGTACCCGTGGTCTGGAGCCGACTCTCCCCCTTCTCTTCTACTTGTACCAGGCCCAGACGGTCGGTCCGGGGTCATGGCTGCTACTCCGAGCTCGTTTGAGGAGGGAATGCCTGATCGGGTTACCCCGCTGGTCAGGGGATTGGAACTTGGATTATGTCTTCGTGGTCTTCTTGGGCGAGGCCCAGATTCTGACAAGCTGGGGTAGTTCTGTCCATTCTCGCCCGTCGTTAGTTCTCTCAGACGCCGACCGGGCAGCCGCTGCGCTTCTGTTGGCTCTTCCTTTGGAAACGAAGTCCATTTGGTCTTTGCTGGACGACCTACTCCTGAAGGCCGTCTTGTGGTCTCCGGGTAGGTCGCTTTTTCATCCCCGGATCGCCCTATGACTCATCCTGATTTCGGTCTCCTTTGCAGGGATGGCTGGCCGCGAATTCGTCCGTGACGTTGACGAGCTGATCCGTCGTGGAGCCGCTCGGAGCCGAGGTAGTACCTCTGGAAGGGCGCCTCGGAGGACCGTTGAGGAGGAGGTGCGCCGAGCCGAGCCTGCCGTGGGTAAGGTGGCGGCCGCGCCTCCCGCCTCTTCTTCTGGCGATCCCCTTCCGGGGGGTGAGGATGGTGCGAGGCGGAAGCGTTCTCCTCCGGCGCCTTCGGAGCTCCACGGTGGAAAGAAGAGGAAGGAGGATGGGGATCCCACCGGCCCGGCAGGTTCCGCGCTTCCCGTGGCGACCGCCGGGGATCCTTCGATAGCTTTGCCAGCCACCCCCCTCGCAGCGTCTTCGCCCGTATCACCAGGGGTCGGGGCCTTGTTGGCGAGCGACTTGGCTTCGATTGTCGTCCCTGGGAGTTCGATGTTTGCTGACCGAGCATTGGCCCAGCAGGTTGCCGAGGTCTCCGTCCCTCCCCGGGACCGCAGCCTCCTCAAGAAGATCCCGGCCGACAAGATGTCGGATTCCTTGGTCTGGATCCTCCAACAGGTTCGGTTATCTTGCTATCCTCTCTTTCTCTTTATCCTCTTCTTAGCCCATGTCTCGTCTTTTCAGGGTTCAGCGCTCGCTGTGGAGTTGCAGTGTCGAGCCGTCTGCTTGAGGGAGATGGAGGAGTCTTCCATGAGGGCTCAGGAGCGGGCCGGGGCGGCCGAGGTGGCCATGATGGAGGCCCAGATGGAGTCTCGACGCCTCGCCCTCCGTGTGGCTGCGTTGGAGGGGCAAGTGGGTGACCTCGAGGGAAAGCTAGGGGATGCTCATCAGTCGGCTGAGGAAGCGGCGGAGTCGTTCCGTCTGGAGAGGGAGGAGCTTCAGAGGGAGCTGTCGGACCGGCGTCAGGTAATGCGGCTGGCGGAGGAGGTGGAGAAGGGCGTCGTCGAGACCCTGGGGAAGGAGATCTTCGAGGTTCTCAGGGGGGCCTTCGGTAAGTATATAGACATCATCGCCCCCCGGATCGTCGAAGTCGTCCAGTCTTCCTTCCGGGAATGTGCGGAACGTGTCCGGCAAGCCCCTCCGCCAGTCGAGTCCCCTCGCTCCGAGCAGGGCGAAGTGCCCGAGGATGTGTCCTCCCGAGCTCGGGCTCCTTAAGCAGTCCCTCCCAGCCTTATCCTCAAATTTTTAAGCATCCGCTTCGCTTTGGGCCAGCCTACTTGAAATGGATCCCCGGCCCCCGCCATCTCCTTCAGCCCCGCGGCCAACAATTGCTGGTTGCATGGCCGCTAGCTTGGGTCACCTACTCTGGGTCTTTTGTCAACCAATTTTGCTTTGTCGGTGTCGATCTGAACTCTGTCATCTGTCGCGAGTAGACTGCTTGTAGGGTGTTCCCTTCGCCTTGATCCCCTGTAAATAAGACGCATTTTTATACTCGGGTTAACTATTATAAATGAAATCGACTTACTTGGAATTTTTGTGTACTTGGCGTTGTTGCCTTGTTCTTGGCTTGGGAATGGACGAAACTGGCGTTGGCTGGGGGGATTCTCCCCAGACTTAGGGGCGCAGGAGTCGGTCAGCGAGGGCGAAGCTTCTCGACTTAGGACCGGTTGGCGTCCGTGCCTCCTGGGGAAACTGCCCCCCAGACTTATGAGCGCTGGAGTCGGTCGGCGAGGGCAAAGCTCCTCGGCTTAGGATCGGTCGGCGTCCGTGCCTGCTGGGGGAATTGCCCCCAGTCTTATGAGCGCTGGAGTCGGTCGGCGAGGGCAAAGCTCCTCGGCTTAGGACCAGTCGGCGTCGTGCCTGCTGGGGGAGCCGCCCCCAGACTTATGAGCGCTGGAGTCGGTCGGCGAGGGCAAAGCCCGTCGGCTTAGGACCGATCGACGTCCGTGCCTGCCGGGGGAATTGCCCCCAGACTTATGGGCACTGGAGTCGGTCGGCGAGGGCAAAGCTCCTCGACTTAGGACCGGTCGGCGCCCGTGCCTGCCGGGGGAGCCGCCCCCAGACTTATGAGCTCTGGACTCGGTCGGCGAGGGCCAAGCTCCTCGGCTTAGGACCGGTCGGCGTCCGCGTCTGCTGGGGGAATTGCTCCCAGACTTATGAGTGCCGGAGATAGTCGGTGAGGGCAAAGCTCCTCTTCCTCCTCCAGTGAGGCGACGGTCCCCGGCCTTTTGCGTTACTGGCGACATGTCAACTCCGTCGGAATTTTAAATAAAGACAATAAAAAGAAGGCGTTTGTACTCTCGCGGGTCCAGTTGGACCGGTACATTTGGAGGAAACGGAAAAGGGGAAATGAGGCTAAACAGAGGGATGTAAAACTAGATATCTCCCACATACTTAGGCCACCCCCCGGGGGAAGGATGTTGCCTGCTCACTCTATGATGCGGAGGGGGCCTTGGATGGTGTTGATCTTCTTCCCCTTGTCCGGCTGTGTGGAGGTCCCTTCTCCATGGGCCGGCTCGTCGGCCTGATTCCTGGCGTGCCCTCGGATCATCAGCTTTTCAATGTCCTTCTTCAAATGCCAGCAATCTTCCGTGTCGTGACCATCGTCCTTATGGTACTTACAGTACTTCTCCCTGTTCTTCCCGCCTCTTTTAGCCTTCGGCGAGGGGCGATCAGCTCGCTCTTCCTTCTGTACTTGGGCGAGAATGACGTCTGGGGTAGTGTCCCTCGCGCTTTCTCCCCGTTGCCTGTTCCTTTGTCTCTTTTCGGTCCGGTATCCTTCGGGGCTTGCTCGTCCGCCGTCGCCACGCTTGGTCCCTCGAGCGGTTTTTCCTGGATCCTCGGCCAAGGCCTCCTCGGTCAGCATAAAGCGCTCGGCCCTTGCCATGATCCCGGGGAGGTCCTTTGGGGGGTCGTTGTGCAGGGACTTCTTGAGGCACCTGTGACGAAGCCCTTTCTTAAGAGCCGTCTGGACCACCAGGTCGGGTGGGTTGTTCACGTTTAGCCTTTCCGCATTGAAGCGGCGCATGAACTGTCGGAGTGGTTCGGCCGGGCCTTGCACTATGTTGAACAGATGTTCAGCACCAGGTTTGATCAGCATCCCCGCCATGAACTGTTTGCAGAACAACTGGGCGAGTTGTTCGAAGCTGTCGATGGAGCGGCCGGGCAGGCTGTGGTACCAGATCCTCGCCGCTCCCCTGAGAGTAGAATAGAAGCCCCGGCAAAGCAGGTCATCGTCAGCTCCCTGGAAGGCCATGTCCCCCTCGTAGTCCATCACGTGGTGCGCCGGGTCTCCTATTCCATCGTACTTTCCCAGCACCGGGATCCGGAATCGGGAGGGGACCCGTGCGTCGGTTATTCTCCGTGACAAGGGGCTCCGTGGATGCCTCCGGGGATGCGGTACTCGCCTGCCTCTGGATCGACCGGGGGTGGAGGTACCACCGGCGCCAGCGGGGCTGGCTCCGCAGCCTTCGCCACGCTGGGGGCCGGGCTGTCCCGACGTTCCCGACTCCTCCTGCGGGAGCTCCTGCTCCGCCGCGATCGGTCTCTCGAGTGGTGTCGTTCGCTTCTCCTGCGGCGGGACGACCGCGATCGATGAGACGAGGCCGTCCTTGATTCGTCGTCCGTCCCTTCGGTCTCTCTTCGGCTCCTTTCACGATTGGGTGAGGAGGCGCGTGACCTCGCCTGACGAGAGCCGGACAGCGTGAACCGACGCTCCATGTTCGGTTTCTGGGTCCCGTGGTCGTCGACCACGGCGGACCGCAAGTGTGGGGGACCCCCCGCCCATCGATGGCTGTCGTCCAACGTGCCTCCGTTGGGTGGCGCAGGGCCGACGAGCTGCTGTACCGTTGCGACCAACGTCTGGAGGCTCGCGTTGGTCTCCTGAGCTAGGGCGCGGAGCTGTCCCTGCGTGGCCAGTTCTGAGCCGCCGGCTTCTTCGGTGGAGAGGGTGGGGTGGCCGCTGACGGGTGTGTCCTCGGGATTGCCGTTTGTTGTGCCATTCCCCTCCTCTAGGATGGGGGGCATGTGCTTCCTCCCATTGCTGGCTCGTGCCATTGTTGGTGTGGTTTGCTTCTTCATGGGACGGTTTCTCGTTCCCACAGACGGCGCCAGATGTTTCAGAGTGTTTTCTCACTACTAGGCGTTGACCGTGGAGAACCCGGTCAACGTGGTCAAGGGACCCGCTTTGGGTCCCTCGGGGGCTTCGAATCGGTGCAGAAGGGGCGAGGGGAAGCCTCGGCCCTGGTTGAGACGCTCGGCCTCGGACAGACGCGCTCGGCCTCGGCTGGGAGGGGGACGAGGGGTAGCCTCAGTCGCCCGAGTAGATGCACGGCCGTCTGGTGGCGAGGGTGAGTCTCAGACCCGATTAGGACGCTCGGCCTCGGTAGGGCGTGCTCGGCCAAGGAAGGCTGAGGGTAAGGGGAAGCCTCACCGTCCGGTTGATCGAGTGGTCAGAGAGGGGCGAGGGGTAGCCTCGGCCCGTTGGTCTGTTGTTCACCTGCTTAGACGAGAACGCTCGTCAGGGGGGCCGGACCTTGGTTCCGGCCAAATCCCCTCCGATGCCTAAGTCAGATAGAGATCTGAGAAAGGAGGCCCGGCGGAGACGGTCCGACTCGTGAGGAGATCGTGACGGCGTCTCTCGGCGCGAGCGGGGGAGGAAGGAGATGAATTGGGGGAACGAGGTCGTTGATGGAGTACCTTCGGTTTTTTTACCTCAGATGCGGTCTCTTTCTTCGTCGTCTTCCTGGCCCTTTTGTAGAGCCCCGGCGTGATCGCCTCTGACCCACGTCCCACGTCCGCCATTGATTGTGCCCCATCAGTCCCCCCTTGCCGCCACTCTCTCCGCCCTGCCAGTACCTCCCCATTATCGCTTTTTCGTGGTCGCACGTCCGGGGGAGTGGTTTTCGCAGGAGTGGGCGAGCGACCAACGGGTTATTGGGGCCGGGTCGGATCGGCGTTCGAGAAGGTCCCTTGTAGGGCCTTTGTCGAATGGGCTTTGAGGACGCAGATGGGCTTTTGACCAGCAGTCGGGCTCCTGGGCTCGTGCTTTACGGGTCTCGGCCAAATAGGCGTAACACTATTGTTTATTGTTAGTCGGTCTAAGAACGTTTGGTGACCGACTAGTTGACAATTTAGTCGGTCAACTTTTGTTCTTGGACCGACTAAGTCACTTTGTACTCAGACTAATTCTTTTTGCTCTTATTCGGTCTACGTTCATTGGCTGACCGACTAGTTGTGAAACTAGTCGGTCAGACAGTCTTCTTGGACCGACTAGATTTCTAGGTCTGAAATCCTATCTCTTCTCAGATCTACTCTTAGTCGGTCCACGTTGTTTGACTGACCGACTAGTTGATGAACTAGTCGGTCAGTGATTGTTCTTTGACCGACTAATTCTCACAGATTTCTATCCGTTGGTGAATGACCTAACTTGTTTTTGTGGGACCATATAAATACGAACCTAGGTCATTTCTATCTAGGTTAGAGCTGCCATTAAGAGATTCATTGAGTTCTAAAGAGATAGCCATTCTCCCTCAAATCTAAAGCTCTCTTCCTCACAAGAAACCCATTCTCTCTCATTTCTAGATCTAGAGAGAAGCTTGTTCTTGGTGAGCTCTTCAAGCTATTGCTTGATCAAAGTCTCCAACTCATTCCTAGGCACCGATTGCTGGTCATTTCCTTGGTGCTAGGTCTTGGTGACTTCATCTTCCTCAAATCCTTCATTTCACCATTTGGGTAAGAAAAACTCAAGGTATAGGATTTTGTGGTAAGATTGTTTATTTCATTTAAACTCTTTAATATTGCTAATTGGTTCTCTCGGTTGTGAGAGAAGTTTGTGATCCCGGGTTGTGGGATTCACTTTGCCATTGCATGTATGATTTGATCTTGTGAAGGTTTTTTCACAAGATATTCATAGTGGAAATCTTAGGTTAGGGTTTCTAACCTAAGTATCCGGAGGGGATCCGGGTGGTTGGGACGTAGGATCACCGGGAACAAGTCGGGGAGACTTGGGTGGATCCGAACCCATTAACATTGTTTGTTAGCATTGTTAATTTTGTGTTGTCATTCAATTTAAGCTTCCGCAAATTGATTTGGTAGTTGTTTGCAATTTAATTTGGAATTATACTCCTTATTATTTTAAAGTACTATTCACCCCCCCCCCCTCTAGTACTTGTGCAGTAGCTGGTAGGGCATTACATTTGGTATCAGAGCCAGATACTCAGCTATGTCTGCCAACGACAACAAGACCGTGCCTCCACCTTCCAACTATGACACCTTCAGGAACCGTGAAGGAGCGTCATCGGTGATGGAAGGACATTCCTCTACAAGGCCTCCATTCTTCAACGGTACCAACTATGGGTATTGGAAATGCCGGATGGAAACCTTCCTCCGGAGTGCATCCTTATGGAGGACTACAATGAAGGAATACATCGAACCCAAAGAAGAAGACTTTGAGAAATGGACTACCGCGGAGGTCGCCGCGGAGGTAAGCAATGCCAAGGCGATGAACGCCTTGCAATGCGCTTTGGAGCCCGAGGATTTCAATAAGATATGCACATGTAAGAGTGCATATCAAATTTGGAACTCCCTCCTCATACTTCATGAAGGGACAAGTAGGGTAAGAGACTCTAAACTCGTAGTCGTAAACAAAGATTACGAAATGTTTCATATGCAACAGGGCGAGAAGATGAAAGAATATTACGCTCGTTTCGTTGACATAATAAACGAGTTAGAGGCCCTCGGCAAGTCTTACACTCAAAAGGAGAAGTGCTCAAAGATTATTGAAGGACTTCCCTCTTCTTGGGAAAAACGTACCTTCGCCATCGAGGAAGGTAATGACATGAACAAATATACCGTAGTTTAACTAATGGGTACTTTGATGTCATACGAGGTACGCAAAGATAGCAAGGTGAAGTTACAAGAAAAGATGAAGTCCTATTTGAACCTAGATGCGCCTAAGAAAAAGGCGATTGCATTCAAGGCGGCTTCATCCACCTCTACCGATGATGAGGACTCGGAAGAAGAAATGGACATGGAATCCATTGCACTCATGGCAAAGAAGTTCAATCGCTTCTTCCGAAAGGGTAACTTCAAACAAAAATCTAAGTTTACTTCTACTAACGCCTCTCCACCTTTGTGCTTTAAATGCAATAAGCCAGGACACATCAAAGAGGATTGTCCTCAAAACAAGCAAAAGGAGAAGTGGAAGGCGCCGAAGTTCGACAAGTCAAAGAAGTACAAAAAGGGTTACAAAAAGGGACTTGTCGGAACAACATTCACCGACTCCGAGGATTCCTCAAGCGGAGAGTCGGACGATGAGCACGTGGAGCAAGCGCACATGTGTTTCATGGCAAGAGAGGAGCACGATCAAGGATCCTCCTCTTCCGATGATAGTGATGACGAAAGCGATGAGGTAACGATGGATGATCTTAGAAATGCTAACTCTCAACTTTGGTCAAAATACACTAAGTTAGTAAATAGATATACTAAGGTAAAAGATGACCTAGCTAGCATTCAAACATCGCCTAAGAATATCATCACCAACAACGACACCGTTGTTGAAGAGTTAAGAAATGAGATTGTGAATCTCAAATCTAAACTTGAACATGTTAGCATTGAGGATGCGGAAGAACATGAGATAGCGGATTTAACTTCTCAAAACTCGACTTTGAATATTGAGAACGAAAATCTTAAATCTCGTGTTTATGTGCTCACATCGCAAATATCCACTTTGGATACTTCTTTGCGTTCTCTCAAAGAGAAATATGAGGACACATTGGGCCGAATCAACAAATTCAACAAGGGTAAGGGCCATTTGGATAATATCCTAAAAGATTTACTTCCGGCCAAACACCACATTGGCTTGGAGTATATGATGGGAAATTCATCCAAGTCGGTCACTACTTTTGTAAGGCCAACTTCCGAAGCCTCAACGAGTGGGAGCAAACACTCTATTGGTAGTTCAACTACCAATGGTGCTTCCACCTCGTCCACACCCTCTTTTGGAAAGAAACCCACTTTGGGTGGACCTCCAAAGAAGGGGCATGCTTATATGTACACAAATACCATGCCACGTAGGAACACACGTCCTACTCCACCATCTCACACATATGATGATTTCTATGCTACACGTTCACGGGCACGTGCACACCATGTGAGACACCCTCACGCACGTGTTCCCACACAAGCATATGTACACCCACCTCATCATATGAATAATTCTCGTCGTGCACCATTCCATCATGTCCCGTATGCCTATCCACAACATGCATCACGTAGAAATCAACGTCGCATGCATGCACCCAATAGGATGATGGCTCCCAAAATTTTCACTATTTGGAGCCCAAAGGACACAAGCATGGACGAAAAACAAATGTATATGAATGCTTATTTTTCGAATGTTGTGCATAGTAGGAATTATGTGGGGAAGTCAAAGTCCAATTGGACTTGGCTTCCAAAGGTCTAACCTTTGAGGACCCAATGACCTTGGGTACCATGATATGAAAGTTTCTATCTTTAGGTACTCAAGGAAAAGAAAAAGAAAAGGAGCAACAAATTTAAATTTAGCTCCAAAGGGAATTGGATACTCGATAGCGGGTGTTCAAAACACATGACGGGTGACGCTCGATTGCTCTCCGGAGTGGTTCCCATTGCGAATGGAAACCGCGTCGTATTTGGAGGCAACGAGAGCGGAACCATCATAGGTATTGGTAAATGATCAAGGTATTCCCAAGCGGCTTCATACCGTTCGCGACCATCCCCATGAGCAAGTTATTGGTAATATTAATGATAGTGTCAAGACGAGATCTCAAGTCCACCACTTCGCCAATTGTGCCTTTGCCTCATCGATAGAGCCAAAGAATATCGTTGAAGCGTGCGAAGATAGTGCTTGGATCCTTGCCATGGAGGAGGAACTCATTCAATTCGAGAGGAATGAGGTATGGGAGCTTGTTCCTTTGCCATCGAAGAACCACACCGTCATAGGGACAAAGTGGATCTTCAAGAACAAAACCGACGAAAATCAAGTCGTCGTCCGGAACAAAGCTCGGTTAGTAGCTCAAGGCTATCGCCAAGAGGAAGGTATCGATTTCGAAGAATCCTTCGCTCCGGTAGCTAGATTAGAATCGATTAGACTTTTATTGTCTTATGCATGCCATAAAAATTTTAAGTTATTTCAAATGGATGTTAAAAGTGCATTTTTAAACGGAGATGTCGTTGAGGAAGTTTACGTTTCTCAACCTCCGGGCTTCATAAATGAAAAATTTCCAAATCATGTTTTTAAACTAAAGAAAGCTCTTTATGGTTTGAGACAAGCTCCTCGAGCTTGGTATGATCGCCTAAAGAATTTTCTTTTGGATTTGAATTTTAAAATGGGCAAAGCCGATTCTACACTTTTCGTTAATCATGGGAATAATGATATTTTATTAGTTCAAATTTATGTTGATGATATCATTTTCGGTGCTACTAACTTCACTCTTTGCGAAGAGTTTTCTAATGTTATGAAGGAACAATTTGAGATGAGCCACATGGGCGAACTCAAATATTTCTTAGGTCTCCAAATTCGCCAATTGAACGATGCAATCTTCATCCACCAAACGAAGTATACGGTGGAGTTGCTTAAGCGATTTGGAATGGAAAGTTCTTCCGGGAAAAAGACTCCAATGAGCACGACTACGCATCTTGACAAGGATACGGGCGGTAAGGATGTAGACATTCGTCTATATCGAGGTATGATAGGTAGTTTACTTTATCTTACCGCAAGTAGGCCCGATATTATGTTTGCCGTATGCATATGTGCTCGTTATCAGTCTCAACCTAAGGAGTCTCACTTAGTAGCGGTAAAGCGTATTTTCCGTTATCTAAGTTACACTTTAGATTTTGGATTACTTTATCCGAAATCTAGCACGTATGAGTTAGTCTCATACAGTGATGCCGATTATGCGGGATGCAAATCCGACAGGAAAAGTACTAGTGGCACTTGCCATTTTCTAGGAAATTCTATTGTCTCTTGGTTTTCCAAGAAGCAAAATTCCGTATCACTTTCAACCACCGAGGCGGAATACATTGCCGCCGGTGCTGCTTGTGCCCAGGTTCTTTGGATGAGACACACACTGAAGGATTTTGGTATTCATTGTGATACTAGCCCTATCATGGTGGATAACCAAAGTGCTATTTGTCTTTCAAAGAATCCGGTGCATCATTCCCGATCAAAACACATAGATGTCCGACACCATTTCTTAGATGATCATGTTGCTAAAAAGGACATCATATTAGTGTACGTTGAAACCCAAAAGCAAATCGCCGATATTTTCACGAACCCCCTAAAGGAGGACTCCTTTGTGCGGTTGCGTCGAGAATTGGGGATTATGGGTGAATCCGAGATATAGGATTCATATTTCATTCAATTATCTTGCTTGCTATTATATTTCGCGATATTTCATTCATGCTAGATTTATTGAATTTTTGGGAATTTTATGTGATTTGTTCGAATTTATTGCTCGAAATCGTATTTCAATGTCGTATTTGAGATTTCGACGTTTTATGGGGTAATTTAGATGACTAATGAGTGAGTTATGATGTTTCATCCAAGTGGTTTGTGAAGAGAAATCAATTATCAATTTTTGGACTCCTCTAGTCGGTCTAAGTTCACTTGTCAACCGACTAGATGCTCATCTAGTCGGTCAGCAAATGAACTCAGACCGACTAGATCAAGCCTATATCTAACTCCTATCATTTTCTTTCGTTAGTCGGTCACAGTACACTTACCGACCGACTAGATTGAAAACTAGTCGGTCAGTTAATATACTGCGACCGACTAATTCTTGCCCTAGAAATTCATCTGTGCCTCTGTTTCGACTTAGTCGGTTCAAGCTCATTGACCGACCGACTAGATCGTAATCTAGTCGGTCAGTTCTTGAACTGTGACCGACTAAGTGTGTTAGGGCATTTGTGTCTTTTTGATTCCAGACCGACTTATACTCTTATTTCATTCGACTAAAATTTCTTTTAGTCGGTCTTCTCTCCAGCTCAAACTCGAAAACCCCCAACCCCGATCGAGCCCCTTCAAATTCCGTCGACTCCGGCCTGATCTCCGGCGATCCCCGCCGTCCGCCGCCGTCGACTCCACCTCCTAGGTATCTCCCTCCCTCTTCTAGGTCGATTCCTACTCTAGGGTTTGTTATTTATCTCATCTAGCTCCTAGGGTTTCGGAATTTTTCCTCTTAGGGTTTGTGCTTTTCGATTTCGTTTGATCTCTCTAGGGTTTGTCTAGCTTATAGTTTGTGTTGCTTGTACTCGTCGTGCCACGATCATGGCTAAGACGAGGATTCCCATCGCCTCTTCCGGGGTTTCTCCTATGACCGTAGAACAACCTTCCGACCCTAGGAATCCCCCGAAGCCTAAGCGTCGTGCCAAGTCAACCCAAGCCTCTCCATCTTCGCCTCCTCCTAAGAAGCCTAGGACTGCGACCGTCAAGCCCCGCAAATCCAAGACCAAAAAGCCCATACTCCACTCGCCGGCTACTCCTCCCGATTTCAACTCTGAATTTATCCCTGAGGATGAGCCTACTAGGGAACCTACTCCTCCTCCGAAGACCCGTAAGGCTAAGGGTAAAGCTCCTATGCCATTCGGCGGTGTAGACATATCGTTGTGCCGCGATGACCCTCAGTGTCTCGCAGCGTACAACCGTATAGAGCACTGTCCACTGTTGTTAGAGCATTACGTTCAGTTTTCTGATTTTCTCGGCCTTGCTGATCTTCTGTCCTATAGTGGTCTTCTTGATTATCTCCGATACGACCCCAAGGCCAATCCCAAACCGTATCCTCGCCTCGTGAAATTGTTATATGCCAATCGTATTCAAGGCCAGTACGATGCCAGCCACTCCATTGAGACGACTGTCTTGGGAACTCCTATAGTTCTCACGGCAGAAATCTTGGGGGAGATTCTTGGTTGTTCGTCGTGTGGTCTCCTTCCTTCAGACATTTCCGTCGACGACATTTCTTCCTTGGATCAGTCTATTCTTGCAGATATCTTCCAGGTTATCCACTCCGCATTCATTGGTGTTCCATCGAAATCTTTCAAGCCGAATGTGTGGGTTCTTAACCTGATCTTGAAGTCATGTCTCCTCCCTAAGTATGGATCCTCTTCACTCCCATCCCAGCCGTTCTTGAAATTGATCTACGCTCTTTTCTTGGGGTGCGAGATTAATTGGGCTCGCGTGATACTCGATAAGATGGATTCTTTCGAGTGTATACGCAAGACCAATAAGTCTGCGCACATTCCATATCCTTGCCTGTTGACTCTTGTATTTTGACATTTCCGAGTCCCTCTCCCTCCTGATGATGAGCGTCCTTTGGGTACTCCTCTGAACGCGACGGCCGTGAAGAAATCTCTAGCGGCACTTCGTCACGTGCAGAGGTCTACCGCATCTGCTTCCCAGTCTACTCCGTCAGCTGCTGCAGCCTCCTCTTCCCCTGCTACATTGGACGATGTCGTACGACTACTTCGTCAGCACGAATCCCGTTTGGCTCGTACTGAGGAGGTAGTCTGCCGTATGGCTCGTATGATGGGGATTGATCTTCCTCCTTCAGTTTCTGAGGCCGAGGAGATGGACGATGAGGAGCTTGACGAGCTTGTCACTTCTTTTGCCCGTGGCGATGAGGCCACTGCTGCTGCTGCTGGTACTTCCACTTCTGCTCCTGGAGTTGGCACCACTTCCGGTGTTCCAGAGCCCTCTGCTTCAGCTCTTCAGACTTCCGAGCCTGCTCATGTATCTCCTGCTGCTATTGACACTGCCACTGCTTCTGCTTCTGTCGAGACCCATGCTGCTGTTGAGATTCCCGTTGTTGAGCCTGTTGCTGAGATCTCCACTCCTGCCCCGACGATTCCATCTGTTGAGACGCCTCTCCTCCCTGCAGAGCCTGAGTCCACTCCGTCGACTGGACCCACAGAGACTGCAGATCCTGCCACCTCCTCGTGATCGCTTGTTTCGAGGACTCTCCACTACGCTTTGGATGATATATCTTAGTGAGAGTATTTTGGGTTAGGATGGGGTTTGAGAGATGTTTTGATGTATTTTTGCGATTTCTGGATGTCGGAGTTGGATATTATGATATGATGTTGTTTTGATGTATTTTGATACACTTTGATGATGTTGATGATGATGATGTATTTTTTTTATGTTTATATAGATGATGTGTCTCGCTTCATATGATGTACCTCCTGTATTTGATGTGATACCTTTTTGATATACTCATGATGTCTATATATATATATATATATGTTCATCGTCATTCACTTTGTCTTTCATTCGTCGTGCATTTTTTTTCATATTCGTTGAATACATTTGAAATGTGAACTCGTCGCTCGACGCATGAAGACTTGGTTAAATAGATTTAAATTCTAGAATTATATAGAATTGTTTTACATGCACAAAATTAACCAAGAATATTGAATATTGAAGAGTATGTTTCATTATTCAAGAAATGAATAATTATTTGGTATTTTTGATGATTTTTGATCTTTTTGTGATAATGGACATTTTGGCACACCTTGATTTGATTTCCACATTTTTTTTCCTTGGTGTCAATTTGGTCCATCGTCATTGTCTACGACTCCCGATGTTGGATTTTCCATTTCCTAGTTGTTGTCGTTGTATGCCCCCCGTTTTTGGGATATTGCCAAAGGGGGAGAGATAATGATAATAAATAGCGCAAATGAAAATTTAACTCAATTTCCAAGAATCTAGTTTGATATGTTAGATTCAGGGGGAGTTAAGATATATATAAGGATTTTCAAAATCCGATATTTCGAAAATCGATTCTCTTTATTTATCTTACTCGTCTGCTTGATGCAATTCATATATATTCATTTTGGAATTAACGTGTCATCAATGCAGGGGGAGTAAGTATTTTACATTTGAATCATTATTTTTTATTATTATTTATGTTGGTTTGTCATCACCAAAAAGGGGGAGAATGTTGAATATTGGACTCCCCGGATTTGGTTTTGATGATGAGCAAACATAAATAATCCATGAACTAACAATTTGTGAGCGCAGTATTGGAGATCGTCGCCAATTTCACGAGAACCTTCATAGCGACATCTCAACACTTCCCAAAGCTCATATTCATGCCTAAAGCTTCGTTGAAGCTCTTGCGACGCTTTGGAAGTTATGAAGATTCAATCGAAGCTCTCGAAGACCATTCTTTAAGGTTTTACTTATAGTCTTTTAGCTTCGATATATAGAATGTTAAGCCTTGAGTATATCTTACGTCTATATCTTCATTACGCTCATTTCGTAGCTCTAGGATCCTTGCACAAGTTCATTCTAACTTCCTCGAAGCATCGCGCTTCGATTCGGACTTGTTTGTGCATGTTAGTTGGTACAAGAACAAGTACTGACCGACTAGATGGTGATCTAGTCGGTCGGCAACTGTTCTTGGACCGACTAGTTTGATTCCTTAATTTCTTGGACTTTACTGTTTACAGTTAGTCGGTCTACGTTGACTCACCGACCGACTAGTTTGTGAACTAGTCGGTCAGTGATGCTTCTTTGACCGACTAGTTGTGACTTACTGTTCATGCTAAAATTCTTCTAAGCTACTGTTTATTGTTAGTCGGTCTAAGAACGTTTGGTGACCGACTAGTTGACAATTTAGTCGGTCAACTTTTGTTCTTGGACCGACTAAGTCACTTTGTACTCAGACTAATTCTTTTTGCTCTTAGTCGGTCTACGTTCATTGGCTGACCGACTAGTTGTGAAACTAGTCGGTCAGACAGTCTTCTTGGACCGACTAGATTTCTAGGTCTGAAATCCTATCTCTTCTCAGATCTACTCTTAGTCGGTCCACGTTGTTTGACTGACCGACTAGTTGATGAACTAGTCGGTCAGTGATTGTTCTTTGACCGACTAATTCTCACAGATTTCTATCCGTTGGTGAATGACCTAACTTGTTTTTGTGGGACCCTATAAATACGAACCTAGGTCATTTCTATCTAGGTTAGAGCTGCCATTAAGAGATTCATTGAGTTCTAAAGAGATAGCCATTCTCACTCAAATCTAAAGCTCTCTTCCTCACAAGAAACCCATTCTCTCTCATTTCTAGATCTAGAGAGAAGCTTGTTCTTGGTGAGCTCTTCAAGCTATTGCTTGATCAAAGTCTCCAACTCATTCCTAGGCACCGATTGCTGGTCATTTCCTTGGTGCTAGGTCTTGGTGACTTCATCTTCCTCAAATCCTTCATTTCACCATTTGGGTAAGAAAAACTCAAGGTATAGGATTTTGTGGTAAGATTGTTTATTTCATTTAAACTCTTTAATATTGCTAATTGGTTCTCTCGGTTGTGAGAGAAGTTTGTGATCCCGGGTTGTGGGATTCACTTTGCCATTGCATGTATGATTTGATCTTGTGAAGGTTTTTTCACAAGATATTCATAGTGGAAATCTTAGGTTAGGGTTTCTAACCTAAGTATCCGGAGGGGATCCGGGTGGTTGGGACGTAGGATCACCGGGAACAAGTCGGGGAGACTTGGGTGGATCCGAACCCATTAACATCGTTTGTTAGCATTGTTAATTTTGTGTTGTCATTCAATTTAAGCTTCCGCAAATTGATTTGGTAGTTGTTTGCAATTTAATTTGGAATTATACTCCTTATTATTTTAAAGTACTATTCACCCCCCCCCCCCCTCTAGTACTTGTGCAGTAGCTGGTAGGGCATTACATGTTCTTATGTAGACGAGGTGTTATCAGATCGTATTCGATGTCTCGAATATTGATAAGGAGGTGACTGCATCCGCTAGGGCGGA
Source organism: Scilla litardierei (assembly GCA_030789695.1). Classification (NCBI taxonomy): domain Eukaryota; kingdom Viridiplantae; phylum Streptophyta; class Magnoliopsida; order Asparagales; family Asparagaceae; genus Scilla; species Scilla litardierei. The sequence continues at coordinate 142,903,229 of CM061140.1, read as the reverse complement.
GATGGAGAGGAAGGCATACAACGCAATTTAGTTGTCGTTATCAGATAATGTTCTGAGGGAAGTCCTAGATGAGGCAACGGCATCTGATAAGTGGAAGAAGCTTGAGGGACTCTATATGAAGAAGTCTTTCACAAGTCGCCTATATTTGCTTCAGCAGCTGTATACTCTCAAGATGAAGTCTGGTTCTGCGGTGAAGGATCACATGGATGAATTGAACATGATTGTGCTAGAGTTGCATGATATTGATGTGAAGATTGAAGATGAGCAGCAAACGGTTATCTTGTTGTGCTCATTGCCTGAAGAGAATAATCAGTTTGTTCGGTCGATGATTTACAACCGGACTGCTCTCACCGTGGAAGAGGTGAAGGCGGCGCTTCACACGGAGCAACTATGTGGCAAGGTTCAAGGTAGAGATCATGTGAGTAACCGCGAGGCATTGCATGTGAAGGGGTCGACAGGAAAGGAGATGAGGCTTCAGGAAGAATAATGACCGCTCCAAGTCGAGACACTCGCAGGACAGATTTGCGAACATCACATGCTATAATTGCCATAAGAAGGGTCATTATTCGAATCATTGCCCTATTAAGAATAGGAAGAAAGGAAAGGAAACCGAGAAGGATTCCGGTTCGGCACCATTGGGGATTGATGATGAGCAGGTTCATGATGAAGGTAGATATACCGAGATTTTTGCTGCCGGGATTGCAGGTGGTGCCAGTATGGCATGGTTCATGGACAGTGGATGCTCGTATCATATGACTCCTCATAGGAGTTGGTGTTGGATATTGGACTCCCCGGATTTGGTTTTGGATAATGAACAAACATAAATATATCGTGAACTAACAATTTGTGAGTGCAGTTATGGAGATCGTCGCCAAATTCATATGAACATCCTAAGCGACGTCTCAAGACTTCTCAAAGCGTGTGATCGCATGCCTAAAGCTTCGTTGAAGCTTTTGGTCCATTTTAGAAGTCATGAAGATTCGGATCGAAGCTTTCGACGACGGTTCGTCAAGTTTATTTTATAGTCTTTTAGCTTCGTTCCGTAGAATGTTAAGCCTTGAGTAGGTCTTACGTTTTAATCTTCATTACGCTCCTATCTTAGAGCTAGGAACTTGTAAGAAGTCCATACTAACTTTCCTGAAGCATCGCGCTTCGATTCGCGACTTCTTGTGCATGTTAGTTGGTTCAAGAAGAAGAACCAACCGACTAGATGGTGATCTAGTCGGTCGGTAATGCTTCTTGGACCGACTAGTTTGCCTTCTCAAATCATAGCTCTTTACTGTTTACAGTTAGTCGGTCTACGTTGACTCACCGACCGACTAGTTTGTGAACTAGTCGGGCAGTGATCCTTCTTAGACCGACTAGTTGAGCTTCTACTTTACATGCCAAGATACTGTTTGTCGTTAGTCGGTCCATGCACATTTGGCGACCGACTAGTTGATGAACTAGTCGGTCAACTTTTGTTCTTGGACCGACTAATTCAATTTGTACTCAGACTATTTGTTTTATCTCTTAGTCGGTCTAAGTTAACTCACCGACCGACTAGTTGTGAAATTAGTCGGTTGGCAAGTGTGCTTTGACCGACTAGTTCCTTAAGTCTGAACTTCGACCTATTCCCTGTTCACCACTTAGTCGATTCATGTTGATTGACCGACCGACTAGTTGATGAACTAGTCGGTCAGTGGTTGTTCTTTTACCGACTAGTTTGGTTCAGAATAGAGCCGTTGGAGCTTTAATTGAAACGTTTTTCTCTCTCACTTTCCTTTAACCTATATATACTTGTTGAGCTGCATTCATTGCACTCAAGGTTGATATTAAGAGAAGTTTAGAGATCAAAGAGAAAGCATTCAATCCCATTCAAAGCTCTTTCATTCCAATCTTGAATCTCTTCTCACTCTTATTTCAAAAGAGAGATTCATTGATTGTGAGCCTTCCAAGCCAAGTGCTTGATCCTAGGTCAGCATCAACCTCATAGCTCTCCATCGCTGATCTTCATCTTGGAGCTAGGGTTTGGTGCCTCTTCATCTTTCCCAAAATCCGGTTTGCCCTAAATCGTAAGTTTTACTCAAGACATAGGATTTTGTTGGTAAGCAATTTCTATTTCAATTTACTTTGATATTGTAAGTGATTCGCTCTCGGTTGTGAGAGTGTGTTTGTGATCCCGGGTTGTGGGAGTCACAATTTCATTTGTGTATGATTTGACTTGTGAAGGTTTTTCACAAGTATTTCATAGTGGAAATCTTGAGTTAGGGTTTCTAACTCAAGTATCCGGAAGTGATCCGGGTGGTTGGGACGTAGGATCACCGGGAACAAGTCGGGGAGACTTGGGTGGATCCGAACCCAGTAATATCGTTTGTTTGCGATTGTTTATTTGTTGTCGATTATTTACTATTCCGCATTTCCACATTTATTGGTAGAGTTTGCAAGGTAATTAGGAATTAGCCTCTTAATTATTTTAAAGTACTTTTCACCCCCCCCCCCCCCTCAAGTACTTGTGCAGTAGCTTAGCAGGGCATTACATTTGGTATCAGAGCCAAGTCTATAGCTATGTCTACCAACGACAACAAGACCGTTCGTCCACCTTCCGACTATAGCACCTTCAAGAATCGTGAAGGAGCGTCTTCGGTGATGGAAGGACACTCCTCGACGAGGCCTCCCTTCTTCAACGGTACCAACTACGGGTACTGGAAATGCCTGATGGAAACTTTCCTCCGGAGTGCTTCATTATGGAGGGCCACGATGAAGGAGTATGTCGAGCCCGCCGAAGAAGATTTCGAGAAATGGACTACCGCGGAGATCGCCGCGGAGGTAAGCAATGCCAAGGCAATGAACGCCTTGCAATGCGCATTGGAGCCCGAGGACTTTAATAAGATATGCACATGTAAGAGTGCATATCAAATATGGAACTCCCTCCTCATCTTGCATGAAGGGACTAGTAGGGTAAGAGACTCCAAACTCGTAGTAGTTAATAAAGATTATGAGTTATTTCATATGCTACAGGGTGAGAAGATGAATGAGTATTATGCTCGCTTCGTCGACATCACAAACAAGTTGGAGGCTCTTGGTAAGACCTACACCCAAAAAGAGAAAGTCTCAAAGATCATCGATGGACTTCCTTCTAGTTGGGAGAAACGTACCTTCGCCATCGAGGAAGGTAATGACATGAAAACTTATACCGTTGTTCAACTAATGGGTACCTTGATATCTTATGAGGTACGCAAGGATAGCAAGTTGAAGTTGCAGGAAAAGATGAAGTCCTACCTAAAGCAAGACGAGCCAAAGAAGAAGGCTATTGCTTTCAAGGCCGCTCCATCTACTTCCACATCAACCGATGATGAAAACTCGGAAGACGAGTTGGACTTGGAGTCCATGGCACTCATGGCCAAGAAGTTCAACCGGTTCTTCCGGAAAGGTAACTTTAAAAACAAATCGAAGTTTAATTCTTCTAACGCCTCCTCTTCTTTGTGCTTTAAATGCAACAAGCCAGGACACATGAAAGCGGAGTGTCCTCTAAACAAGCAAAAGGAGAAGTGGAAGGCGCCGAAGTTCGACAAGTCCAAGAAGTACAAGAAAGGGAACAAAAAGAGGCTTGTCGGGACATTCACCGACTCCGAGGATTCCTCTAGCGGAGAGTCGGATGATGAGCAAGTGGAGCAAGCACACATGTGCTTCATGTCTAGAGAGGAGCAAGATAAAGACGCCTCCTCCGATGATAACGACAATGAAGGCGATGATGTAACAATGGATGACCTTAGGAATGCTAATTCTCAATTATGGTCTAAATACACTAAGTTAGTAAATAGGTATACTAAAGTAAAAGATGATTTAGCTAGCATCCAAACCTCGCCTAAAACTATCATCACCAACAACGACACCGTTGTTGAAGGGTTGAAGAATGAGATTGTTAATCTCAAGACTCAACTTGAACATGTTAGCATTGAGGATCCGGAGGAACACAAGATAGCGGATTTGACCTCTCAAAACTCGACTTTGAGTATTGAGAATGAAAATCTCAAATCTCGTGTTTATGTGCTCACATCGCAAGTATCCACTTTGGATGCTTCTATGCATTCTCTCACCGAGAAATATGAGAACACATTAGGCCGAATTAATAAATTCAATAAGGGTAAGGATCATTTGGATAAAATCCTAAGTGACTTACTTCCGGCCAATCACCACATTGGCTTGGGGTATACGATGGGAAGTTCATCCAAATCGGCCACTACTTTTGTTAGGCCAACTTCCGGTGACTCAACGAGTGGTAGCAAACACTCTATTGGTAGTTCATCTACCAATGGTGCTTCCACCTCGTACACACCCTCTTTCGGAAAGAAACCCACTTTGGGTGGACCTCCAAAGAAGGGTCATGCCTACATGTACACCAATAATATGCCACGTAGGAAAACACATCCTACTCCACATGCTCACACATATGATGATTTTTATGATACACGTTCACGGGCACGTGCACACAATGTGAGACACCCTCATGCACGTGTTCCTCCACATGCATATGTACACCCACATCATCGTATGAATAATTATCAACATGCACCATTTCATCATGTTCCTTATGCCTATCCATGACATGCATCACGTAGAAATCAACAACGCATGCATGCACCCAATAGGATGAGGGCTCCCAAAATATTCACAATTTGGAGCCCAAAGGACACAAGCATGGATGAAAAACAAGTTTACATGAATGCTTATTTTTCGAATGTTGTGCATAGTAGTAATTATGTGGGGAAGTCTAAGTCCAATTGGACTTGGCTTCCAAAGGTCTAATCTTTTGGACCCAATGACCTTGGGTACCATGATACGATATTTTCTATCTTTAGGTACTCAAGAAAAAGAAACGGAGCAACAAATTTAAATTTAGCTCCAAGGGGAATTGGATACTCGATAGCGGGTGTTTAAAACACATGACGGGTGACGCTCAATTGCTCTCCGGAGTGGTGCCCATTGCAAATGGAAACCGCGTCGCCTTTGGAGGCAACGAGAGCGGAACCATCATAGGTGTTGGTAAAGTGGGTAATCCTTCTAAACCCCTTATATGTGATGTTTACCTTGTTAAAGGATTAAACCATAATCTTATTTCAATAAGCCAACTTTGTGACAAAGGTTACAAAGTTAGCTTTGCGAAAGGAATGTGCCATATTTTAAGAAAAGATAATAATGAATTATTATTTTCTGGCACACGCCATAAGGATATATACATCCTAGATCTTCCAAGATCACATGAACAATGTCTCATTGCCAACACAAGTGAACAACACTTATGGCATCGACGTTTTGGTCATGTGAACTTTGGAACACTATTTAAACTTTCCAAGTTAAATTCTATTAGAGGCTTCCCTAAGCTTGTCTTTCAAAAGAAAAGCGTTTGTGACTCGTGTCAACGAGGCAAGCTTCCAAAATCGTCTTTTAAACCTAAGAAAAGCATTTCTTCTAAGCGGCCACTAGAGCTATTACATCTAGATTTATTTGGGCCAACTAGAGTTGCTTCATTAGGAAATGCACGATATGGACTTGTCATCGTTGATGACTTTTCTAGGTTTACTTGGGTATTTTCATTGTGTAATAAAAATGATGCTTTTGAAAACTTCACAATTTTTGTTAAGAAAGTACAAAATTTAATTGGAACCACCATTGTCACTATTCGTAGTGATCATGGAGGAGAATTTGAGAATGAGTCTTTTGAGACATTTTGTGATGAAGTTGGTATTACACACACCTTTTCATTCCCTCGCGCACCTCCTCAAAATGGTGTTGTTGAGAGAAAGAATAGGACGCTAGTGGAGTGTGCTCGCACTATGCTTGATGATAGCCAACTTGGCCATCAATTTTGGGCGGAAGCGGTACACACCGCTTGCTATGTGTTTAATAGAATACTTTTGAGGCCCGGCACTAAACAAACTTGTTATGAATTGTTGTTTGGTAGATTGCCTCAAGTTAAACATTTTCGTGTTTTTAGTTCAAAATGTTTTATTAAAAACACGTATGGTAGTTTGGACAAATTCGATCCAAGATCCGATGAGGGGATTTTTGTTGGGTATTCCTCACGTAGCAAAGCCTACCGGATATACAACAAACGAATCTAAACGATCGAGGAATCGCTTCATGTTTCATTTAATGAAGGATTTGTTCCAACTAGAATTACTAATGATGATGACTCTATGGATGTCTTATGTGATTCAATTGGTAATTCTAAATCTATTGAATCTATTGATTCTATTGATACTAACCCGACTAATGAAGTTGTTGAGAATGTTCCTAGTGATCAGGGAATTCCCAGACGGCTTCATACCATTCGTGACCATCCTCATGAGCAAGTCATTGGCAATATCCATGATAGTGTCAAGACGAGATCTCAAGTCAACCACTTCGCTCATTGTGCCAAAGAATGTTAATGAAGCGTGCGAAGATAGTGCTTGGATCCTTGCCATGGAAGAGGAACTCATTCAATTCGAGAGGAATGAGGTTTGGGAGCTTGTTCCATTGCCTTCGAAGAACCACACCGTCATAGGGACAAAGTGGATCTTCAAGAACAAGACCGACGAAAACCAAGTCGTCGTCCGGAACAAAGCCCGGTTAGTAGCTCAAGGCTATCGGCAAGAGGAATGTATCGATTTCGAAGAATCCTTTGCTCCGGTAGCTAGATTAGAATCAATTAGATTATTGTTATCTTTTGCATGCCATAAGGATTTTAAATTATTTCAAATGGATGTTAAAAGTGTGTTTTTAAACGAAGATGTTGTTGAGGAAGTTTATGTTTCTCAACCTCCGGGTTTATAAATGAAAAATTTCCAAATCATGTTTTCAAACTTAAGAAAGCACTTTACGGTTTGAGACAAGTTACTCGAGCTTGGTATGACCGTTTAAAGAATTTTCTTTTGGATTTGGGTTTTAAAATGGGAGAAGTTGATTCCACATTATTTGTTAAGTATTCGAACAATGATATAATTTTAGTTCAAATTTATGTTGATGATATCATTTTCGGTGCTACTAATTTTGCTCTTTGCGAATAGTTTTCTAATGTGATGAAGGATCAATTTGAGATGAGCCACATGGATGAGCTCAAATATTTCTTAGGTCTCCAAATTCGCCAAATGAACGATGCAATCTTCATCCACCAAACGAAGTACACGGTGGAGTTGCTAAAGCGATTTGGAATGGAGAATGCCTCCGGGAAAAAGACTCCAATGAGCACGACTACACATCTTGATAAAGATGCGGGCGGAAAAGATGTGACATTCGTCTATATCGAGGTATGATAGGTAGTTTACTATATCTTACCGCAAGTAGGCCCGATATTATGTTTGCCGTATGTGTATGTGCTCATTATCAGTCTCAACCTAAGGAATCTCACTTAGTAGCGGTAAAACGTATTTTCCGTTATTTAAGTTACACACTTGATTTTGGATTACTTTATCCAAAATCTAGCACGTATGAGTTAATCTCATATAGTGATGCAGATTATGCGGGATGCAAATCCGACAGGAAAAGTACTAGTGGCACTTGCCATTTTATAGGAAATTCTCTTGTCTCTTGGTTTTCCAAGAAGCAGAATTCCATATCACTTTCAACCACCGAGGCGGAATATATTACCGCCGGTGCCGCGTGTGCTCAGTTCTTTGGATGAGACACACACTTAAAGACTTTGGTATAAACTGTGATACTTGCCCTATCATGGTTGACAACCAAAGTGCAATTTGTCTCTCTAAGAACCCGGTACACCATTCCCGTTCGAAACACATAGATGTCCGTCACCATTTCTTAGATGATCATGTTGCTAAAAAGGACATCATATTAGTGTACGTTGAAACCCAGAAGCAAATCGCCGATATTTTCACGAAACCCCTAAAGGAATACTCCTTTGTGTGGTTGCGTCGAGAATTGGGGATTATGGGTGAATCCGAGATTTAGGATTCATTTTTATTCAATAATCTTGCATGCTATTCAATTTCATTATATTTGCACATGCTAGATTTATTGGAATTTTCTGGATTTTTGTTGAATTTTCGGAATTTTCGCTCGATTTGTGCGTAGTCGTCAAATTTCAGATTTTCGATGTTTAATGGGGTAGTATAATGATTAATGAGAGTATTTCGATGTTTCGTCCAAGTGCGATTGGGAGAGAAATCAAAATTTCAAATTTTCAATTTTTGGACTCTCTTAGTCGGTCCAAGTTCATTGGCCGACCGACTAGATTCAGTTCTAGTCGGTCAGTGAATGAACTTAGACCGACTAATTCTTGTCAGGAAATTTGGCTTCAGTTACTGTTTACAACTAGTCGGTTCAAGCTCATTGACCGACCGACTAGATCGTGATCTAGTCGATCAGTGCTTGAACTGTGACCGACTAATTGTGACGGGGACAATTGCGTCTTTTGAGCTTCCGATCGATTAAAAACACATCCCGACCGACTTCTTTCTCTTTTAGTCAGTTCTCTCTCTCTCTCTCTCTCTCAGCTCAAACCCCCCTTCGTACCCGATCGACTTCCCCTCTCCCGTCGCCGTTTTCCGACCAAATCTCCGTCGCCGTCCGTCGATCTATCTCCCTAGGTGATCCTCCTCCCTCTCCTAGCTACCTAGGGTTAGGGTTTTGCTCTCTAGGGTTAGATTCTAGCTCTTAGGGTTTCAATTTCGGCTTCTAGGGTTTCATTTCGGCTAGGGCTTGCTTAGGGTTTGTGATCTTAGGTTCCTCGTTTGATTTCGTACGTGTCGTGTCGCGCTTATGGCACGAACCCGTATCCTGATCCGTCCTTCCAGCCCATCGCCTATGACCGTAGAGCCATCCCCTACGGATCCCGATCAACCTACGCGAACCCCTCCTAAACGTCGATCGAAGACCACCCAACCTTCTTCGTCTTCACCTTCTCTTAAGCGTAAGAGGACGGCGACTTCGAAACCCCGTGCCCAACCTCAGCCCAAGCCCAAGCCTGTGTCTTTTCATGCTCCCACTCCACCCGGTGCTTCAGATTCCGACACCGAGTATATACCCGAGACCGAGACCCATAGGGAACCTTCACCTCCTCCTAGGCAACCTGAGTCTAGCTCCCGACCCCGTACTTCCACTCGTCAGCCTAAGGGAAAGGCTCCGATACTGGTTGGCGGTGTCGATATCTCGTTGTATCACGACGACCCTTTGTGTCTCGCGGCTTACAACCGTATCGAACACTGTCCTCTGCTTCTGGAGCATTTCATTCAGTTTAGTGACTTCCCTGGCCTCGCAGATCTTCTGTCGTCTTCGAGTCTTATCGATTATCTTCGGTATGACCCTAAGGCGAATCCTCATCCCTACCCTCGCCTAGTGAAGCTTTTCTACGCCAATAGGACCCGGGGTCAGTACGACGAGACCCACTCGATTGAGACTTCTGTCTTGGGGACTCCAATAGTCTTCACGGCAGAAATCTTAGGAGATGTGTTGGGTGTCTCCTCATCTGGCCTCCTCCCTTCAGACATTTCCGTCGATGACATCTCTTCACTCGATCAGGTTATCCTTTCTGAGATCTTCCATGAGATTCCTCCCGCCATGATTGGCGTGCCATCAAAATCTTTCAAGCCTAATGCCTGGGTCCTAAACTTGATCTTGAAGTCGTGCTTACTTCCTAAGTACGGCTCCTCTTCTTTGCCATCCCAGCCATTTCTAAAGTTGATCTATGCCATCTTCATGGGTAGCAAGATTAACTGGGCCCGGATCATACTCGATAAGATGGATTCTTTCGAGTGTATCCGGAAGTCCACGAAGTCTGCGCATATCCCATATCCCTGCTTGTTGACTCTTGTTTTTCGCCACTTCAGAGTCCCCTTGCCCCCTGATGATGAGCGTCCCCTTGGTCCCCCTCTGAACGCGATGGCCATCAAGAAGTCTTTTGCGGCGCTCCATCACGTTCAGAGGACGACACCTTCAGCGTCTGCCTCTGCCTTTGCCTCAGCTGATCCCTCTACCACTCTTGACGAGCTCGTACGTTCAGTGAGACGTATGGAGTCTCGATATGCTCGTACTGAGGAGATACTTGCTCGTATCGCCTCACGTTTGGGTATTGAGATCCCTCCGTCAGTCTCTGACGAGGAGGAGTTCGATGAGGAGGAGATTGAGGAGCTGGTTCGTGCTTCTACTCGTGCCCCCGAGGGCACTTCTGGAGCTGCTGCCTCTTCTGCTGGTGACCCCGAGAGTACTCCTGTTGCCACCGCTCCTGCGGTGGATGCTACGACTGGTGCTCCCGAGGCCACTACCGTCGCTCACGTGGACACTTCAGCTGATCCGGTGACCACTACTCCTGCTGCTGCTGCAGAGCCTGCTGCTGCTGCAGAGCCTGCTGCTGCTGCAGATCCTGCTGTTGCCTCTTGAGCTTCTCTGAGGACTCTCCCGATGCCCCTTGGATGATAGATATTTTTTTAAGAGAGTTTGGGTAGGATAGAGTGGGGTTCTGGATATTTTGTTGATGTATTTTGATGTATCTTCATATATTTTGGTGTATTTTGATGGTGATGTATGTTTTGTGATACTCTGATATATGTGTGATATGATGTTGTATTTTGTGCCTCGATCGCTGGATCGATGTTATGTATGTCGGCGATGTATCATTTTGTTGTACTCATGCTTCATTTATATATATACATCGATGTTTACATTTCATTATGTTGTGCACATTTAATATTTTATATGTCTCTGATGTTTTGATTTCGTCGCTCGACGAAAATACTTGGTTAAATAGAATTCATTTTATGAAAACATAGAATTGTTTTCCATGCACTAAATTAACCAAGAATGTTGATATTGGAGAGTATATTCCATAACTTAATTCGTAAAATTAATTTGAGTTTTGATGATTTTAATTATCGATTTTCGACTTTGGTCTCATTGACACGCTTTGATTTCATTCGTATTTTTCTTTGGTGTCATTTGGACCGTGGTCGTATTCTACGACTCCCGTGCTTACATTTGAAGCCACTGTTGTTGTTGTTGATCTCCTCCCACTCTTTTTGCTAATGCCAAAGGGGGAGAGATATACTAATGACATGTGCTAAATGATAATAATTTAAGCATTTTTCCAAGAATCTAATTTGATATGTTAGATTCAGTGGGAGTTAAGATATAAAAATTGGATTTCAAATCCTAAATTTCAATAATTGATTCTCATTTTATATACTTCACTCGTCTGCTTGATGCGTATTATTATTGTTTAATTTGGAATTAACGTGTCATCAATACAGGGGGAGTAAGTAAATTACATTTGAATCATTATTTTTTATTATTATTTATGTTGGTTTGTCATCACCAAAAAGGGGGAGAATGTTGGATATTGGACTCCCCGGATTTGGTTTTGGATAATGAACAAACATAAATATATCGTGAACTAACAATTTGTGAGCGCAGTTATGGAGATCGTCGCCAAATTCATATGAACATCCTAAACGACGTCTCAAGACTTCTCAAAACGTGTGATCGCATGCCTAAAGCTTCGTTGAAGCTTTTGGACCATTTTAGAAGTCATGAAGATTCGGATCGAAGCTTTCGAAGACGGTTCGTCAAGTTTATTTTATAGTCTTTTAGCTTCGTTCCGTAGAATATTAAGCCTTGAGTAGGTCTTACGTTTTAATCTTCATTACGTGCCTATCTTAGAGCTAGGAACTTGTAAGAAGTCCATACTAACTTTCCCGAAGCATCGCGCTTCGATTCGCGACTTCTTGTGCATGTTAGTTGGTTCAAGAAGAAGAACCAACCGACTAGATGGTGATCTAGTCGGTCGGCAATGCTTCTTGGACCGACTAGTTTGCCTTCTCAAATCATAGCTGTTTACTGTTTACAGTTAGTCGGTCTACGTTGACTCACCGACAGACTAGTTTGTGAACTAGTCGGTCAGTGATCCTTCTTAGACCGACTAGTTGAGCTTCTACTGTACATGCCAAGTTACTGTTTTTCATTAGTTGGTCCATGCACATTTGGCGACCGACTAGTTGATGAACTAGTCGGTCAACTTTTGTTCTTGGACCGACTAATTCAATTTGTACTCAGACTATTTGTTTTATCTCTTAGTCGGTCTAAGTTAACTCACCGACCGACTAGTTGTGAAACTAGTCGGTTGGCAAGTGTGCTTTGACCGAATTGTTCCTTAAGTCTGAGCTTCAACCTATTCCATGTTCACCACTTAGTCGGTTCATGTTGATTGACCGACCGACTAGTTGATGAACTAGTCGGTCAGTGGTTGTTCTTTGACCGACTAGTTTGGTTCAGAATAGAGCCGTTGGAGCTTTAATTGAAACGTTTTTCTCTCTCTCTTTCCTCTAACCTATATATACTTGTTGAGCTGCATTCATTGCACTCAAGGCTGATATTAAGAGAAGTTTAGAGATCAAAGAGAAAGCATTCAATCCCATTCAAAGCTCTTTCATTCCAATCTTGAATCTCTTCTTACTCTTATTTCAAAAGAGAGATTCATTAATTGTGAGCCTTCCAAGCCAAGTGCTTGATCCTAGGTCACCATCAACCTCATAGCTCTCCATCGCTGATCTTCATCTTGGAGCTAGGGTTTGGTGCCTCTTCATCTTCCCCAAAATCCGTTTTGCCCTAAATCGTAAGTTTTACTCAAGACATATGATTTTGTCGGTAAGCAATTTCTATTTCAATTTACTTTGATATTGTAAGTGATTCGCTCTCGGTTGTGAGAGTGTGTTTGTGATCCCGGGTTGTGGGAGTCACAATTTCATTTGTGTATGATTTGACTTGTGAAGGTTTTTCACAAGTATTTCATAGTGGAAATCTTGAGTTAGGGTTTCTAACTCAAGTATCCGGAAGTGATCCGGGTGGTTGAGACGTAGGATCACCGGGAACAAGTCAGGGAGACTTGGGTGGATCTGAACCCAGTAATATCGTTTGTTTGTGATTGTTTATTTGTTGTCGATTATTTACTATTCCGCATTTCCGCATTTATTGGTAGAGTTTGTAAGGTAATTAGGAATTAGCCTCTTAATTATTTTAAAGTACTATTCACCCCCCCCCCCTCTAGTACTTGTGCAGTAGCTTAGTAGGGCATTACAGTTGGTTCGCGACATACCATTCCAAGAAAGATGGAGGCTCAATCCTCATGGAAAACAATGCAGTGTGTAGAACTGCAGGTATTGGAACCGTTCGGAAAAAGATGCATAACAGCATAGTGCGTACACTTGCTAATGTGAGGCATGTCCCGGATTTGCGGAAGAGCCAAATCTCCTTAGGCGTGTTGGACAATGCCGGATGTAAGTCGCTCTTTGAAAAAGACCAACTTCGTGTTTCGAAAGGAGCCATGGTTGTGATGAAGGGAAGGAAGGTTGGAAACCTATATGCCATTCAAGGTACCACAGTTGAAGGTGAAGCAGACGTAAGCACTACAAGTGCATTTTCCGGAGATTCGGCCAAGTTATGGCATTACCGTTTGGGTCATCCATGTGAAAAAACGCTTGATGTACTCCGAAGGAGAAAGTTGATTGAAGCCTTGAATGAAAGTGTAGACTTCTGCGAATCCTGTGTGTACAATAAGAAGACAAAGCTGCAGTTTAACACGGGGAAGCATACTAGCAAAGGACCACTTGACTATGTACACACCGATGTGTGGGGACCGTGCCCAGAGCCGTTAAGAGGGGGAGCTAAGTACTTTGTCTTGTTTATTGATGACTACTCTCGCAAAGTTTGGATGTACCTAATGAAGTCAAAGGACCAAACTTTTAATATGTTTAGAGAGTGGAAGACCATGGTGGAGAAGCAAACCGGAAGGCACGTGAAGGTGCTTAGATCTGAAAATGGAGGTGATTTCACCTCAAGGGAGTTTAGAAATTTCTGCAAACTCCATGGGATCCGCAGACACTTTAGCACACCCGGTGATCCGCAGTCGAATGGTGTGGTGGAGTGGATGAATAGAACATTGTTGGAGAGAGTGCTGTGTTTGAGGCACTCAGCCAGTTTGGGGAAGAAATTTAGGGGAGATATACTCTCGACTGCTGTGCACATTGTGAACAGAGTTCCTTCAGTAGCGATTGACTACAAGATCCCTGAGGAGATATGGAGTGGTGAAGCTGGTGATTATTCGTACCTGTGCATCGTGGGTTGCTCGGCATATGTGCATGAGAGGGGTGACAAGTTGGATCCAAGAGTAAAGAAGTGTGTCTTTCTTGGATATGGCCACGGCGTAAAGGGATATCGTTTATGGGATCCAGAGTTTCAGAAAGTGATAGTGAGCCGAAATGTCACTTTTGATGAGGATGCAATGCTCAGGGCGGAGCATTCTCACTCAAAAGAGGACACGTTTGCAGAGGAGATTTCACCGGAGAGGGTTAGTCTTCCAGCCCAGCCCACTCAGCGACCAGGTAAAGAGTTGATGGTCGATACTCCAGTTGAGGGAGATGATGAGGTCCATGCTAAGGACAATTTGCAGACACCCAGTACATCTCAGGTACGCGTTGACACTTATGCAGGTGATGATGGAACACAGAGATCAAAGAGGGTGAAGAAAGCGCCAGAAAGATTAGGCTCATGGGATTATGTCGAATATTATTTCGATGATATGGCGTCTTATGCACTCAACCTAGAGCACGAGGAGCCAGCGACATATGGTGGAGCCATAGTCTCATGAGATGCCGCTCAGTGGAAAGGAGCTATGGAAGAGGAGATGGAGTCCCTTCACCGGAATGACACTTGGGATTTGGTGCCGTTACCTAGCGAGAAGCGTGCTATTGGTTGTCGTTGGATTTACAAGGTCATGGAAAATTCAACTCAAGATGAACAATTCAGGTACAAGGCAAGGTTGGTTACCAAGGGATTTGCACAACGGAAGGGCGAAGACTACAACGAAATATTTCCACCGGTTGTGCGACACATGTCCATTCATGTGTTATTGGCGCTAGTTGCTAGCATGGATATGGAGTTGGAGCAACTAGATGTGAAAACCGCCTTTCTGCATGGAGACCTTGATGAGGAAATTTATATGCAGCAGCCTGAGGGGTTCAGAGTTGAAGAAAAACAGACCTTGGTGTGCATGTTGAAGAAATCGTTGTACGGGTTGAAGCAGTCATCCAGGCAATGGTACAAACGGTTCGATAGCTTCATAATGGGAGTAGGCTTCGAGAGGAGCATCAAGGATCAATGTGTGTATGTTCGCACACTTGAGAATGGCCTGAAGATTTACTTGTTGCTCTATGTGGACGACATGCTAATTGCTTCTAATAGCATGTCGTAGGTGAAGAAGCTGACGGAGAAGTTAGGGCAAGAATTCGACATGAAGGATTTGGGGCCCGCCAAGAAGATTCTAGGAATGGAGATTGTTCGAGATCGGAAGAAGCATGAGCTTAGATTGTCACATAAGGGGTATATTCAGAAGGTACTAGCCCGGCTTGGGATGGATAGTGCGAAGCCTGTGATGACACATTTGGGAGCTCATTTTCAGCTGTCGGCGAGTCAGTCGACAAGCACCAATGAGAAGAAGACTTACATGTCTCTGGTTCCATATGCGAGTGCAGTAGAAATTTTGATGTATGTGATAGTTTGCACAGGCCGTCGGAGTGGTTAGCAGGTATATGGCTAATCCTGGCAAGGAGCATTGGCAGGCCGTCAAGTGGATTCTGAGATATCTGTGAGGCACAGCGAGTGTCGGGATCCTCTATGGGAGAGGAGACGGAAAGATGCTGACAGGTTACTGCGATAGCGACTACACAGATGATAGAGACAGGCGGCGATCTACCACGGGGTATGTGTTCAGTTTGGGCACTGTCGCGGTATCGTGGAGGTCGGTCTTACAGTCTGTGGTTACGCTATCAAGCACAGAGGCCAAGTTGATTGCAGCGGTGGAAGCTGTGAAGGAGGCCAAGTATTTGAGGAGTCTGTTGAGAGATTTGGGTGTGCCACAGAGTTTGTCACATGTGCATTGTGACAGCCAGAGTGCCATTCATCTGGCGAAGCACCAGGCATACAGTTCGAGGACAAAGTATATTGAGGTGCGTGATTCCTTCCTTGAGTTGGAGAAGAAGGAGATAGAGCTTCAGAAGATCCCGACTGATTTGAACTACGCAGACATGTTTACCAAGCCAGTTCCCGCTGTCAAGCTCCAGGTTTGCTTGGAGCTGCTTTATTTGTTGGCTTAGGTGGCGCCAGAGGGCGCGGTTTCCGAGACGATGACGATACTAGAGAGAGGGTGACGTCGTGCAGTGTGGATATGCATGAGTCATTGGTGATGAGATTTGAATCAAGGTAGAGTGTTATGTTTTGTGATTCAAATCGAGGTTTGCAGTTTTCCCAGGCTGCTCGATCGAGCAGCAGGCTACTCAGTCGAGCAGTTCATCGGCTAGAAAGACAGAGAGCTTGTAAGTTTGGCTTGTAGAATCTACTATCATACTTGGGCCGAGCAGGATGTCTACTCGGCCGAGTGGATTTGACTCCGAAAAACAGAGAGCTCGTGATTTTTTGCCTTGCAGAGGCTACTGACACACTCGGTCGAGTAGCTTGTCAACTCGACCGAGTCGACCGAGTCGGATATACTCGACACACCGAGCTCGACCGAGCAGGTGGTCGACTCGGACCGAGCTCGCTGGGCCCGCGCGTAGCTTTCGACGGCATGGATGCTTTTATCGCCGTTCATTTGGGTTCGTACTTAACCTATCGATGTTGTGGATTAGGTTAAGTCATCATTGAGAGAGCGCATGCCTCGATAGAGTTTTTGGAGAGCCCCTTGCTACCCCATTAGAGATTGGAGAGAGTTTTAGGGTTTGTGTTTTAGAGAGAAAGGTTTGATTTTTCTTTCTCTTCTTCTTCCATTGATTTCTTCCTCTTGAGTGGATTCGTGAGGGCTTGTTCTGTTGACAAGTTATTACTCACGCGTGAGGGAGCGTTTTGTAACCTTAATTTTTTGGACCTCTCTACTAGTGGAATGTCTCAAATTGGATTGCTGGACGTAGGTTGTTTACAACCGAACCAGGGTAAATTCTTTTGTGTCTGCGATTGATTTATTTGTTGCTGTAATTCATTTGCTACTTTCTATTGCAAAGTCATTTGGGATTATTGTTGGGTCTTTGAGATTAGATTTTTGCTAGTCCAATACTCCTGATCAGTTTATTAGAGTTGGTTTCCGCATTGATCTCAAGGTGTTTCTGGATTTTTCCCCAACAGCCGGCAGCGTCCCAACAGCAAGAATGAGCTTTTACACTGTAAGAACACAAAATAACAACATGGAACTAGGCACTTCAAAATCATCACGTAAATATCACTATGTTTTCTAACTTTATGTTGTGGTGATTGCTTAATTGTAGGCAAGCAAAGCCTCGCAAATAAAGTTCTACGAGACTTTGAGGGCAGAGTTGGGCTCGCAAGTTAACATCACCATACTGACGCTTGGGTACGTTGCTTCGGAGCTCACTAAGGGCAGGGGTCTTCAAAAAGGAGGGGAGTTCAGAATCAATGAAGAAGTTAGAGATGTAAGTCATGAACAAGCAGTTTGACAAGCATTTTGCAACAACTCAAAGGCTAAACTGATGGACTGATAACTTTGCAGGTCCAAATTGGGCCCCTGCCAGTAGGATACACTGACAAGCGCGCAAAGGTGATTGTCGACAATGCGTATAGGGGACACGCGTATGTGACCTGGCCGTCATGGTTTAGACCTCCGCATATGTGACGTGCGTTTATATTTCATATATTCACGCACGTTTTCTTTTGTGTTTCTCCGTGTTTTTCCGCCGTCTCTTATTTGTTTTCGTGTATTTTCCCGTTTTCTTTCACTTTTCTTTGTTTATCCATGATTGCAGGGGATCGACCACGTAGTGGACGTTTAACGATGATATCCCAAGTCCCCGGAGCAACGGGAGAAGTCACGCGTGATCCAGGGGGTCAAACGCCAAAGAATTCATCTTTCAGCCCCTCACCCGGTCGGTTGGCCATCTCCAACCGATCGGGTGATGCACGCGTGCACCACCCGGTCTCTGCCGCAGCTCACAAAGAAGTCACCCGACCGGTTCGCAGACCGGTTCAGCGGGGGCTGTTCTCTGTCTTCTCAAAGCAAAGCGCCAACCGATCGGGTGACTCTCACCCGATCGGTTCATCTGTAGCTGAAGAAGAAGAGCTGAAGACACGGACGTCGAACCGATCGATTCACCCGACTGCTTCAAAGATCCAACCGGTCACTCAAGAACTCACCCGACCGGTTCATGTGATCGGGTGAAAGCTCACCGTTTTCTGTTATTAATTTGTAACGGATCAACCGATCGGTTGACTTGTCAACCGATCGGTTGATGCGACGGTCTATAAATAGAACCCCTAGGGTTCCAGAAACGAGAGCTGTTGTTTTTTTTCTACTGTTTTATTTCCTTGTGACGGCTGTAATTGTTACTCTTTTGTAAGTTTTCAGATCTTTCTAAAATTTTAGTATTGTCTTTATTACTCCATTACTTCCGCATTGCAATTGTCCGATTATGATTTCAACGGTTAAATTTCATTTAGATCGCTTTTTCATGAATTTTTGTGAGTAGTTCCCAAATCTGGGATTTTGGTGGAAACCCCTTCGGGGGCTCTTCCCGATGCGTCCATAGGGTTAGGAAATCGATAGGGAGTAGGAATCTAACGGTTACTCGGGGTGTTTCATTGTCATCGGCGGGAAAAAGACCGCCTTTGACCGTTGGGCCAAGGGGGAATAAACTTGGCGGTTGACTCCCTAGCCATAGCTCACGCCCTTAGCGTAGACGCCGAATCCTAGCACGCGGGAGCGACAGGATGAGACGTTGGGAGATATCGTTGCGGGCTTAGTGCTCCCGGGATCGATCAGTGTTAATGGACACGGGAGTGCCCACTGATCGAATCCGGGAAGTCCGGTGTATCATCCTGGGCACCGACCGGAATATCGGGCCCATGGGACGCCGGTACCACTTTCAGAGGCAACGTCTCACCATTGGACCCTAATCCCGATCGCTATCCATACCCGTAGGCCGTATCGGCGAGAGTCTCTCGTCGGGTTGGAAACCAAAGTCCCGGGTTTTCTTTCTTGTTGTTCATACCCTTTTATTTCCTTTCGTGACAACCATTCACCGATTCGGGCTAGCTCGTCCCCTCGGGGTGATTTAGGTCCTACCTGACCCAAGCACAACCTCGCCTCCCTGAGTTCGATATTCCCGCACCCTACACTAACCGTGAAACTTGCGGTAAACGACACCGTGCCGCCGCGACGCAAGCGGGGCGCCGGTCAAGTTTATGGCGCCGTTGCCGGGGAGGCAACGTGCTTGTTATTTTAGGATCTCTTGAACCCTCGTGTCTAGCTCACATCCCTACCTCGCGATAATTTTCGCACTCTCTACACTTTTAGATTTCACTTGGATATACTGTGGATAGTAATTGTATAAAGCTAACTGACTGGATCGCCGTGCTTCCATCGCAACTTGCGGTTCCCGTTTATGCAACCTATGCTTTTGACGTGTTTGCCACTTGTGCAGTTCTCTCTCTTTCCTTTCGTATAAGATCCCGGGCCCACGGCAAATATGTTGCATGCAGTTTCAGGAGACATCTGGGATCACTCTCACCATATCCGCTGTTTGGCGCAGAGCTTAGCAGAATCACTGAATACTTCGAATATACTATCCCTCCTGTCTGCCGCCGTGGAAGGCCAGAGATATCGAGATGCGCAGGAGCACCTTGCCATGGCAACTCCCTCTCCCCACGGAGAAATGGCGTATATCGACAACCATGGTCTCGAATGTGAAGAAGAAGAGTTAACCGCAGAGTTGTGTCAGGAGAGCCACCCGGCCAGGTTTGGAGGCGACGCTGAACAGGAATCAATCTATCCCTTGCAGACTTCTATTGAGCGTCCCCGGTCTTTGGACAATGGAGAAGCTGGAAACGGTTGTGGAGAATCGTCAATGACTGAAACCTGCTTTCACCTGCAAGCCTTCTTCCCGGATAATTATGATGAGCTCGGAAGAGACCCGGTGCATCCCTCGATCGTTCCCACTATACCCTGCGAAATTTCGCCGTGCGGAGCCACGGCCGAGGGTGAGATTCCGGATGCTGGCTTCAGTGAAATCCACGAAGGACTCCTTTCCCTTGAGGATGCTCAGCTTGAAAAGTATGCGTCAGGGCCCCAAGAGTTTGAGATGAAAGAATTACCGCCGGGGCTTAAATATGAATATTTGGGACCAGTCTCGACCCTTCCGGTTATAGTCAACTCTTCATTACCCGAAGACCAAATGACCAAACTGCTTGGAGTTCTAAAAAGGTTTAAAGGAGTTTTCGGATATGCAATTGAGGATTTAAAAGGGGTTAGCTTAGGCCTCTGCTCACACAGAATTCTGCTTGAAGATGAGCAAGCCTCCTCGATTGAGCCACAGCGGAGGTTAAATCCCATAATGATGGAAGTTGTGAAGAAAGAGATTGTTAGGCTACTACATGCCGGTATTATATACCCTATCTCCGATAGTCGCTGGGTTAGCCCGGTGCACGTTGTACCCAAGAAAGGGGGGATGACGGTAGTTCGCAATGAAAAGAACGAGCTTGTACCAACGAGGACCGTCACGGGGTACAGGATGTGTATTGACTATAGAAAGCTGAACAAGGCTACAAGGAAGGATCATTACCCCCTCCCCTTTATTGACCAGATGCTCGAGAGGCTGGCGAAGCATAATTATTTCTGTTTCATGGACGGGTATTCAGGATTTCTTCAAATCCCTATTCATAACGATGACCAGGAGAAGACGACTTTCACTTGCCCGTTCGGGACGTATGCCTATAGAAGAATGTCGTTCGGACTTTGTAACGCCCCTGCTACATTCCAAAGACTCATGTCCGCTATCTTCTCCGACTACTCCCAAGACATCATGGAGGTTTTCATGGACGACTTCTCAGTCTACGGAACTAAATTTGACTCGTGCCTCAGTAATCTCACTAAGGTCTTGGAGAGATGTCAGGAAAAGGGACTAGTCCTAAACTGGGAGAAGTGTCACTTCATGGTCCAAGAGGGAGTTGTGCTGGGACACATCATCTCTTCGAGGGGAATCGAGGTTGATAAGGCTAAAATCGAAGTGATTGAAAAACTTCCACCACCGCACAATCTTCAAGGAGTCCGTGGTTTCTTAGGACACGCGGGATTTTATCGTCGCTTCATAAAAGACTTCTCGAAGATTTCCAGGCCTATGACCCAGCTCCTCGTGAAGGACGCACCTTTCGTCTTCAGCGAGGAGTGTATGGAGGCCTTCCGCACTTTGAAGCAAGCATTGATTTCCGCACCCATAATACAGCCACCAAACTGGAAACTCCCCTTTGAGCTGATGTGTGATGCTAGTGATTATGCGGTTGGTGTTGTCCTAGGGCAGAGAAAAGATAAAGATCTTCATGTCATATATTATACGAGCAAAACCCTTGATGCCGCCCAAAGAAATTATACTACCACGGAAAAGGAATTGCTCGCGGTGATCTACGCCATGGAAAAGTTCCGACAATATCTCGTTGGCGCCAAGGTGATCATACACACGGATCACGCGGCTCTTAAATACCTATTGAACAAGAAAGAAGCCAAGCCACGACTCATTAGATGGATTCTCCTCCTCCAGGAGTTTGACCTGGAAATCAGAGACAAGAAGGGGGCGGAGAATGTTGTTGCCGATCACCTGTCCAGGATGCCCACTCTCGATTTAAATGCTACACCGATCGATGATTCACTCCCTGACGAGCATCTCTTCTCTGTCTCTTCCTCCTGGACCCCCTGGTACGCCGACATCGCAAATTATCTGGCTTGCGCCATCGTTCCCCACAATGTGAGCTTTCAGCAGAAGAAGAAATTTTTCCATGAGGTCCGCAAATTCTATTGGGATGACCCCCACCTATACAAAACCTGCAATGATGGGGTGATACGAAGATGCATCCCTGAAACTGAGGCGACTTCCATCATTTCCCACTGCCATGGGCAGCAATGTGGAGGGCACGCGAGCACCTACAAGACCACCGCGAAAATTCTCCAAAGCGGATTTTACTGGCCTACACTCTTCAAGGACACACATGTTTATGTCCAAGCCTGCGATAGATGCCAAAGAGCTGGGAATATCTCCAAAAGAAATGAGATGCCTCAACACTACATCCTGGAGATAGAAATCTTCGACGTATAGGGAGTGGACTTCATGGGACCGTTCCCTTCTTCCTCGGGGAACCAATATATCTTGGTGGCCGTAGACTACGTGTCGAAATGGGTTGAAGCGGTGGCCAGTCCAACCAACGACTCCAGAGTGGTGGCCAAGTTCTTTAAAAGCAACATCTTCCCGCGGTTCGGTGTGCTTCGTGTCCTGATCAGTGACGGAGGAAGCCGCTTTATAGAGAAGAAATTTGAGGCCCTCTTAAAAAAATACGGGGTACAACACCGGGTGGGACGTGCCTACCACCCGCAGACCAGCGGTCAGGCGGAAGTCTCTAACCGGGAGATTAAAAGCATACTAGAAAAGACAGTGGCCAATTTCAGGAAGGACTGGTCATCAAAGCTCCCTGACGCGCTTTAGGCTTACAGGACGGCATTTAAAACTCCTATCGGCACTACTCCCTACCGGCTCATCTATGGGAAAGCTTGCCATCTTCCTGTGGAATTGGAACATAAGGCATATTGGGCGGTTAAGAATCTGAACTTCGACACCAAGAAGGTAGGAGTGCACCGGCAGCTACAACTCAATGAACTCGACGAAATCCGGCTCAATGCCTATGAGAACGCCAAGATCTACAAGGAGAAGCTGAAGCGGTGGCACGATAAGCGAATCTTAAGGAGGGAATTCAAAGAAGGGGACTTAGTTCTCCTGTTCAACTCACGGCTGAAGCTCTTTCCTGGGAAACTCAAGTCAAGATGGTCAGGACCGTTCCGCGTCACCAAGGTTTTCCCGCATGGGGCTATCGAGATAATGGGAAGGGATGAGCCATTTAAAGTAAACGGGTAGCGTCTGAAACACTATGCAATAGGAGAACCAGAATTCTCTCCGGTCGGATCCCCCACGAGCGACAACTCTTCCTCTAACCCTCCGGATCCTAATTGACCACCGCTGCGGGCGTCGAGCCAACGACGTTAAACAAGTGCGCTTCATGGGAGGCAACCCATGTTCTAAACTTATGCTTCGTTTTGTAGTATTTTTTCCACTTTATTTTTCTCTATTTTTATAAATAAATCCAGCCGAATCAACTTCTATGAAGGAACTCAGGCATTTCTTGGGTTTTGCAGAAAAACAAGGCCTCAACCGACCGGGTGGGTTCCCACACGATCGGTTGGGATGTGTCAGATACAAACCAAGAACTGTCCCCGAATGAACCGATCGGTTGAAATTTGAGGAGACCGGGTGACAGACCGGGTGAACTGGGGAGAACTCTCGGGAAATTTTCGGGGAAAACCACCCGATCGGTTGAGTTCGAACGCGATCGGTTGAAGCAACCGGGTGAGTTGCCCTAAATTCTCGGGAAAAACTTGGTAAGCGCGCAACCGATCGGTTGACATTTCAACCGATCGGTTCGCCTGTCGCTGTTGACCGACTAGAACTTTCGAAATTTGGCTACCCGATCGGGTGGGTTCCCACCCGATCGGTTCACTTTCGCCCATATAAATAACCTTGACACACGGCGACCGCCACCCGACCTCAGAAAACCCCCTTCACGCGATTTCACACCCTCCAGCTGTGGAATCGACTTCCTCGACCCCACATACTGTCCCTAAACCCTCATCCCCACTCGCTCCCATACTTCCCCACCTCCGCCACCTCGCCATCGTCGACATTCCATCATCAAAACCCCCAAACCCTAACCCTAGCCCCAAAATTTTCAAAATTCTGTTCTTGTCGAATCGACGAGCGGCGGCTTCCCGGATTGTTTCCTCCTACTACGCGAGACCCCCGGGGGCTCGATCTTGCTACATCGATGGGTAACATTCTTCCACTCTGCGCATCTTCAACTTTATCTGTAATATCCTAAATTGGTGTGGTATCTGCTTCACTTGCCCTATATTCATCTCAAGTTCGCCACCCACATAGCCGCCATGTCTAAGAAAGGGAAAGAGATTGCATCATCTTCGCGTCGTGATCCGCTCCACGGCCCCTTTTCCCCCTCTTTCCTTGGCATAAACCCTTCTACGGAAGAGCAATCTGACCGTTTGCGAGCACTGCTTCATCGTCCGATGAGACCTACACTCTTCGCCGATCACCCCACACTCGAAGCTCTAAGGCTTTCGAACGGCGTCGCCAGAATTTTCAATTGTATCGGGTGCCATACCCTCTCTCACATCCATGCTCACACACACAGAAATCTCACGCTTGAATTCCTCAGTTCCCTCGAGTTGTTTGATGGAGGTTTCTCCTTCCGCGCTTTCAATTATGACTTTTCGCTGGGGTTCATCGAGCTGAACAATATCCTTAATCTCCGTCACCCCGATCTTAATACTGAACATTCCACCCCCGATCGAACTGACATCTACTCTCAATTTCGGGCTGATGGTGTTTGGCAACGATTTACCCGGTACACCACCTTTCCACCCGAGGCTCCTGCCTCCTACATTATTCACCCGTGTTACCGCCTCGCCCATTGCATCCTCGCCAACACTGTTTTCGCCCGCGTGGATGTGTCCATTGTATCTAGGGATGAGCTCTTCTTTCTCTATGCCATGTCCGATGACAGGATCCTTGGGCACGTCCCTATGCCCATAAACGCCGCTCATTGGATCATCCACGAAATTTTCGCTGTTAGCCGCGCCACTTCTGGTTCCATCTGTTGTGGTGGGATGATCACTCTTATTGTCAGTTGTGTTCTGAGGGTACCTCCCGACCTCCCTATTTTGCCTGGGCGTAGCCGTATTGATCGCGATTACTTGATCGACATCAATATGCTCACTCCCTTCGGTGATGACCGTGATGTCTACCTCTACAGCCCCGCCTGCGAACCTTTCGCGATCCTGCCACCTTTGGCCCCTTTGCAGGTACCCTATACCCCGTCTCGCCTTCCTTGGGAATTTTACCCCGATCCTTGGTATTCTCCATTAGTGCATCTTCCACCCTTGGATCCTCCCGATTGGCACCCAACTGTCGGCCCACCTAGTACGATCTTCTTCCACCACAGCCCCCCGGTGCACATCGATCCTCCCGTGCTCCAGCCTGTCGCCCCTCCTTCACCCATAGGCACACCCTCCTCTTCCTCTGAGGATTCTTTCATTCACTATTCCCCTCCCTCATCCCCCTCCCCCTACCATTCCAGTACCAGCAATTCCGATTGACTCCCCCTTGCACATCTCTGCTTTTCATTGATCACATCATTTCGCTAGCACTTTCTGGTCTGGCTTGGGGGACGTCTATTTTGGTGTGCTGTCGTGTTTTGTTTGTTTTTCTCATTTTTTGTGTGTGTGCTTGTTTTTCATTTTTTGAGTGTCGTGTCGTGTGGTTTTATTTTTATTTTTATTTTTTATTTTCGTATTTTTTGATTTTGATTTTGATCTTTCTTTCTTTTTCAGTTTTATCTATGTGTTTTCCTCGTTTTCATTTCTTTTTGGGTCAGTGCGTATTCCCCCCATTTTCATTGCCCTCCCGTACTCACTCATATTGCATTGAGGGCAATGCAAACTTCAGCTTGGGGGAGTCGCACTGTGTGCGTCGTTTGAGTCCTTCTTTTTCGTTTTTTGTGTCGTTTTCATCGTGTTTTTATTTTTTCTTTTCTTCTTTTTTAGCTCTTTCTCCTAGAGATGAATCCTATGATGAATCGCCACAAAGTCACACACACCTAGCATTGCATCGATAATCACACTCACTAACCCTAGGATTTCGAGTCCTCTTGCATTTCACGCATCGCGGGTCCACTTAGCTTTTTTGTGAGTCATGTGTCGTGACTAGCATTTGGTGTGTTTCTGCCCTGTGATTTTGCTTTATATACTTGTCCAGGAATGACCCCTAGATTGTCATGCTCCGATTCGAATATGCGGTATTTGTTTCCACTATATGCATGCTATATTTGTATCGTATACTTCAATTCGCATGCGTCGGGATTCCACAACTAAGGACTAGGGTAACCCATTTAGCCTATGCTCTATTTAGCGAAAATAGTTTCCTTTGCCCGAGTGTTTAGATTTCGACTTCTTTTTGTTTTACTTGGTGCAAATCCCCTCGTCGTGTACCGTTCTACCACTTGGGAGAGTACACATGTGTATAGCCAAAAATCAAAAAAAAGGAGAAAAGAAAAGAAAAACCCAAAAAGAAAAGAAAAGAAAAATTGTGTATAGCCCAAAAATCCAAAAAAATACAAATGCCCAAAACCCAAAAAAAATTTCCGTGTGAATATTTTTTCATACTTGCCAAGAATAAAGGGAAGGCGAGAATTTGCACCGAGTGTTCTTCTCCACATCATCTCAACCCCCGTTGTTATCGAAAACACTTGGCTTAGGAACTTTTTAGCTAGTATCTAGGCTATAGTGGTGTGATTTCCTTAACCCTAGTTGTGGAGTCCCCGATGCATGATACGCTTCTATTCTAACTCTTCTCATGCATGCTTGAACTTATATTCGCCGCTTAATTCAATTCGGATCGATATTTTGGGTCATATCTTGGATTTGTGTATATCGAGCCTCATAGCACATCGTAGAAAGCATCACCATTTGCTAGCACACGACCACGCTCACTCGCGCTTCACTGCGTGGACCCACGACACTTATTTGGACTCGCTTTCCTAGGTTTAGTGGTGTGATTTGGCGTTTGCTTGCTTGGTGTGTCGTTTTCGATTTTGGTGGCTCTGATGGACGATCTAGGGTTTAGAGTTTTCTTTTTCTTTCTTCCTCTCTATTTTTCCCTTCAGAGCTCCTACTCTCACTCATCTTCCTCGAGGACGAGGAAGAGTTCAGCTTGGGGGATTTTGACGTGCGTTTATATTTCATATATTCACGCACATTTTCTTTTGTGTTTCTCCGTGTTTTTCCGCCGTCTCTTATTTGTTTTCGTGTATTTTCCCGTTTTCTTTCACTTTTCTTTGTTTATCCATGATTGCAGGGGATCGACCACGTAGGGGACGTTTAACGATGATATCCCAAGTCCCCGGAGCAACGGGAGAAGTCACGCGTGATCCAGGGGGTCAAACGCCAAAGAATTCATCTTTCAGCCCCTCACCCGATCGGTTGGCCATCTCCAACCGATCGGGTGATGCACGCGTGCACCACCCGGTCTCTGCCGCAGCTCACAAAGAAGTCACCCGACCGGTTCGCAGACCGGTTTAGCGGGGGCTGTTCTCTGTCTTCTCAAAGCAAAGAGCCAACCGATCGGGTGACTCTCACCCGATCGGTTCATCTGTAGCTGAAGAAGAAGAGCTAAAGACACGGACGTCGAACCGATCGATTCACCCGACTGCTTCAAAGATCCAACCGGTCACTCAAGAACTCACCCGACCGGTTCATGTGATCGGGTGAAAGCTCGCCGTTTTCTGTTATTAATTTGTAACGGATCAACCGATCGGTTGACTTGTCAACCGATCGGTTGATGCGACGGTCTATAAATAGAACCCCTAGGGTTCCAGAAACGAGAGCTGTTGTTTTTTTCTACTGTTTTATTTCCTTGTGACGGCTGTAATTGTTACTCTTTTGTAAGTTTTCAGATCTTTCTAAAATTTTAGTATTTTCTTTATTACTCCATTACTTCCGCATTGCAATTGTCCGATTATGATTTCAACGGTTAAATTTCATTTAGATCGCTTTTTCATGAATTTTTGTGAGTAGTTCCCAAATCTGGGATTTTGGTGGAAACCCCTTCGGGGGCTCTTCCCGATGCGTCCATAGGGTTAGGAAATCGATAGGGAGTAGGAATCTAACGGTTACGCTGGGTGTTTCATTGTCATCGGCGGGAAAAAGACCGCCTTTGACCGTTGGGCCAAGGGGGAATAAACTTGGCGGTTGACTCCCTAGCCATAGCTCACGCCCTTAGCGTAGACGCCGAATCCTAGCACACGGGAGCGGCAGGATGAGACGTTGGGAGATATCGTTGCGGGCTTAGTGCTCCCGGGATCGATCAGTGTTAATGGACACGGGAGTGCCCACTGATCAAATCCGGGAAGTCCGGTGTATCATCCTGGGCACCGACCGGAATATCGGGCACATGGGACGCCGGTACCACTTTCAGAGGCAACGTCTCACCATTGGACCCTAATCCCGATCGCTATCCATACCCGTAGGCCTTACCAGCGAGAGTCTCTCGTCGGGTTGGAAACCAAAGTCCCGGGTTTTCTTTCTTGTTGTTCATACCCTTTTATTTCCTTTCGTGACAACCATTCACCGATTCGGGCTAGCTCGCCCCCTCGGGGTGATTTAGGTCCTACTTGACCCAAGCACAATCTCGCCTCCCTGAGTTCGATATTCCCGCACCCTACACTAACCGTGAAACTTGCGGTAAACGACACCGCGCCGCCGCGCCGCAAGCGGGGCGCCGGTCAATATGGTCATGTGTGCAGCCCCCGAATTGGTGAACTGGTTCTCATATTCATTCTACATCGCTAAACCTGGAAGTTCGACGCTCAGCCCAAATATATTGGAGGCGACTTAGAGATAGCTCGGATCAACAGCTGCAACCGAAGGTCCCAACAACACACACACACACTCTCTCTCTCTCTCTCTCTCTCTCTCTCTCTCTCTCTCTCTCTCTCTCTCTCTCTCTCTCTCTCTCCAGATTGGTGATTAACCCATCAATTATTGGCATCGTCTATGGGAAGCGAGTCGTCATCCACCTATTCAATCACACCGATGATGATTCAACCCACCAACTAATGGCTTGAAAGGCCAGTTGCCACTTAGTAGGCATTGGCCAGACGAGCTCCCAAAGATACTCTGGTTATACATGACCCTATATAAGAGCTATTAGGATTACTATGGCCAGAAGAACTACTATGGATATTATTGTCTATTCCCAGAATGCAGAGCACCCGTGAAGATATTATCGATACAAAACAATTGAACCGAGTAAACAAATATGTTGTTTTTGTTAGATCTTGTGGATGACAAACAACACTAAAAAGGGGGGTTGAATATTGTTGTATATAAAGTTTTAAAAAAATCGTAAATAAAACTTTCCTTTTAATAAGTAGCCTAAGTCTCCAAGAAGAGTTATCGCTCTTAGTACTTAATCAACACAAATATAAATGCTTGCAGTGAGATAAGATAATGTGCAGTTGAAATATGAATCACAAGCAAGTAAGAATGACAGGAAAAGAGAGATAAGCACAGCGCAGACACATGAATTTTATCCTGGTTCTCCACATCCTAGTTATGTCCAATCCCCAACCTCCATCGGACTTTAATCCACTATTGCAAACCTGGAATACAATTACCTAGCTTCACTTGCTAGGATTTCCTATGCACCTAGTTACACCAAAAACTAGTATTTCAATCCAATACAAAAACCCCTTTTACGATGTGAATACAACTCAACACCAACCAATCGACTTGCTAAACGTCTTCCTCGAGGCTTACAATCGATTGTTACACACTTTGATCCAATAGCCAAATAATGGAGCTTTTGTGTTTTAAGTGGCTATTCAAAAAATCAAAGCTTTTGATCTTAAAATATATAAGTGAAGCACAATAGATCAAAAAGAAAAGAACTTGAATTTGAAATCTGTAAAGATATAACTTAAAATCAGAGATCAAACCAAGTTTTGGGCCAACAAAAATGAATAAAAATATTAGAGAAATTCAACACAAAAAACTTAAGAACAATGGCCAATAATTAGAGCGTTAGAGCAAGAGAACTTTTGAAACATTGCTTGAAAAATATTGAAAATTGCTCAAGGATTGATATGAAATAGTTCTGAACTCTCTAGTATTTATAGAGGGTGAAAACATGTCAAATCGAGTTCATAAAACCCTCCTCTAACGGCTACAAAGGACTATATTGCGTAAATCTCGTTTTCCAATTAATCTAGCTGTTTGACCCAGATAGTCGGCTATCCCAGACGATAATGAATAATCTTCTGCGTGATAGTCGGCAATTCTAAAGGGATCTTCGGCTATTACAGTCTAGAAAGTCACCGTTCAAGTCCTACTTTAAGATAGTCGGATATCAAGGTGTGGATAGTCTGCTATTTTGTGATACGTGGGGTTTTCTCTATAAAAATACTTTGAAATCATTTCAAAACTATTATATAATAATTTAAAAAAATTAATACAATTAAAAAAAATTTGTATCATATTTATGTGTGTGTAGCTCCAAAGTATTGGCTTTTACAAACTAAGACTCTACTTACATACTTTGTCATACTTTTGAGTCTTGAATATTGTTTGGTTGTCTTGGGTCATTGAGTCTTCATTTGGGTCTTCATTTGAGTCTTCATTTGATCCATGTCTTGATTCTTGAATGGCTCCATGATCATGGCTTTCTTGTCTTTGTTTTTGAGCTACGCCATATCTATGTTCATGCATTAATATCACATTGTCCATATCCTCCACACTTGAATTAAAATCATTAGTAAGATATCATTTGTGAACATCATCAAAATTCTAGTGGTGTTGTCTCAATATCCCAACACTCTCCCCACTTTTTGATGATGACAACAAATGATATAAAATAGAAATATAATATGATATCATAAAAATTACTTACTCTCCCCCTGCAGAGATGCATGATTGCTATATAGAAGTTACTCGCATACATCAAAGCTGGCTAGAGATAAGCAGAAATATGCACATCATTTCATATTATATTTGTTAAGGCCAAATTTGTCGATAACCGTGTCAGGGCTGACGTGAAACTTCTCTGTCGATGTGGAGCCTTGTCAGTCGTTGGAATGAGACCCTAGGTTGGTAGAACCCGGGTCGTTGATAGCAGAAGTGAGTATGCGATGTTTGTTCGACCCTCTGAGTGGATCGAGTCCCAAATGATCGTCAATGAGAAATGGAGGTACAACCCTCCTGTTGAATCACTCCACAAGCTTCCTGCACCACAAGGGAATGAGGGGGGTCGGATCTGGGTTCCGACCCAAATCCCCTCCGATGCTTAAGTTAGAACGTGAACTTAATAGAGAACTTGGAGCTATCAAGATCGACCCATGGAGATTTGTCTCGATTCAGACGTCGCAAGCTATTTTGAGGAAGAAATATCCAATGGAATGCAGAATATCAGTGTAATAAGTTTCGTACCTTTCCTCCCTTATTCTATTCATCTCCAGTGTATTTATAGACCTCTGAGGTCTCTTCAGTGATGTTGGGTTGATAACGGTCACCAATTATGGTGTCATGATACCCCCTTAATAGGGGTAACTATCGCACATGTCCCCGCTATTTATGAGCTCACCTTCAATCACACGTTCGATTAGTGGGAGTGCAACAGGCGAATGGCATGTGGGCTTTGACTGAGTCAGCTTAAGGCTTCTTTCATGGGCTTTATGGGCTTTTATCGCCCACCGAGAGAATCCCTTGAGAGCCGACCCAATGGTACAACAATGGCCCCGTCACTCGAGCTCGAACAGTTCATCTGTTGGGGTCAGGTGACGTTTCATCTCATTAATGGGGCACAGTAGTCGAGGAATAAGTACTCGAGTTTTAGGCACCAAATTGCCTGCTTTTCTGATTTGGACAATGCATCAGTTTTAAATTCGAGATACTAGGATGCCCGAGTTACCAACACGTGTCCTAGCACGATGAGATCGCCTCATCGTCTTTGGCATCCTTGACCTCGATTTCCTTCTTTTGTGATGGCTTCTACATCTACTCATGCCATTGGTAGGGCCTCGGTCTCCATCGCTCAGAAGGATAAGGAGGAAGTCATTGTGCCTAGTCTGATCGCCAACCAAATCTCTAAAGTGGGCACGAATCAAATTCCTAAGTTCCAGGAGAAATATGTTCGACGCAATTATCAGATTCGATTGCCCCAGAGGGATGCAAGGGTTCATCGCCATGGCGATCGAGAGGTTGGAGTTTACGTCAATGATTTTCATCAGGGACTTCAATTTCCCATGCATCCCTTTATGTTCTATTTGCCGAGTACATTGGGTCTTTCCCTTTGCCAATTAATGTCGAATGCCATTGGGGTTCTGGTTAGCTTCATTACTTTGAGCGTGATGAAAGGGGTTGAACCAACAATGGAGTTGTTCAATTACTTCTTCATAATTCCTCCCCTCAAAACCCCGGGTTGGTATATGATAACCGCTCGTCGAGGTAGGAAATTATTCGACGATCTCCCCTCCTCGAATCCGAAATGGAAAGACCAATTCGTATTCATGGTATTTCAAGGCGAGGAGAGTTTTTGCACTCGATGGGGGATGCCTGATTTGTGCACGACTGAAGACAAGCCGCTATCCGATGAGGAGGAGAAAATTGTGTGTTCATTGTTGAAGCTACCAAAGGAGACCAGGAAGACGAAATGGTTGTTGACCGACCTGGTGCTGCATAGCATCGTATGGATGAAAGGTTGATTCTACCTTGCCCAACACTGATTTGATCTTTGTTTTATTTAATTTCTCAGTATCCTTGCATGCATAGTCGGTCTGGAATACCAGGTGGACCCCGGGTTGAAGGAAGCGGTCGAGGCTTCCATCAGAGAAGCTGAGGAGAATGTGATGTATCCTCAAGTTCATCTTCTAGAGGAATGGATGACAGGGACCTCTGAGGCTTTACCCATAGTTGTTCATGAGGCCTTAGAGGCACTTGTCCCCAGTAGAGGAAAAAAAGAAACTTCCCACCGAATTTGAGGTAGTTGCAGTCGAGAGAGTGAAGAGACGAAGGCATCAACTTCGCATTAGCGACTCAGAGTTGTCTAGGTCAGATGATGTCGTGGGTCCATCTGCTTCTTTGGGCACGAATCAGTCGCGTGATGAGGCCCAACCCCATGAACAAGAACATGGTCATCTTTTAGATAGTGATTCAGGAGAGACCCCTCCCCCTCCGGAGCCTACTCTGCATCAAGATTCATGGCCTTGGGGAGGTTTATCCCCTCCAGTGTCTCTGGCCGAGGATATTCCAAGGGATTTTAGATCACTTTTGCTGGAAAAGTCGATCGCCTTAGGCCATGTTTGATTGTCCTGGGATGAGCTCCTTCAGCCAGAGTTTCCAATCAGGAAGGATGAGTCGACTCTTTTGGATTGTGGGACTACCTCACGAATTGCCGAGAATTCGACCCTTTCCCAGGACAAGGCCATTCTGGAGAGGGTCGATTTTGAGAGGCTGTCCTCAATTGCCACTCATGCGAACATTCAGGTAACTATCGTGCTTGTATTCATTATGAATGAAGCAAGTATTGATATTGATAACTTTTGCTTGTCTGCAGGCTCTCGTGGCTTGTGTTGCGTTGCACCGACGTGCAGCGGTGGTGGCCAATCATGAAGTCACATTGGGGGCGGTCAGAAAAACGTTGAGAAGGCACAGGAAAAGCATGACAGATGGCAGCTTCTTAATAAATTAAGACAGACATGGATGCTCCAACTCGAACATGAGTTAGGTGAGTCTCATTTGAGGGGGCTGGTCAAATTGCTTTGAGGGAGCAAGCAGAGAAGACGCTGCTAGAAGAAAGGTCCAAGTGGTAGGCCAAAGAGAATGAACTCCAAGCCTGACTTCTTGACAGCTCTTAGGAAGTTGACGTAAGGAAAATTACGGAGAAGGCGGTCGAAGAATGTATGGACATATTGCCCGACTTCGATGAGCTGTATACACAAGGGTATGAGCGGTGTCGATCGGAGGTAAAAGATCGATTCCCTGATTTTGCA
Organism: Scilla litardierei; assembly: GCA_030789695.1. Lineage (NCBI taxonomy): Eukaryota > Viridiplantae > Streptophyta > Magnoliopsida > Asparagales > Asparagaceae > Scilla > Scilla litardierei. The sequence goes on along the minus strand of CM061140.1, from coordinate 142,869,557 downwards.
ACTAAGATTGACCAAATCCCAATGTTTTTCCCGATCGATGATGGCGATGATCAGGGCCAAGCCATGGATGGGGCTATTTCTGTTGACGAAGATGTCGCTGAAACTGGTGAGGCTGCCAATGTTGGTGCTCTGAGGGATCGAAAGCACATTGCTTCTAATAAAGGAGACCGAGGGCATATCGATCCGGCTAAGGGATCTTAAAGAGTTTCTTGCCCCTCCATAATTTTTTGAATGTATATGGGGCATATATTGTAGAAAAAGTGACAATTTTGTAATACCAGATATTGTCAAAAGTTGACATATACCTCTTTGCATGTCACAAATCGACAATTGTTTTAAGGATCGTATATATGGAGTGTATATATGCGACTGTTTTGCCATTCGGCCCCTTTCAACGAGTTAAGAAACTGCTCAAGATGGTAGGGGTTGAATCGTTGAATCATACTCTCCTTAGCCCTCGTAGTAATGTACAGTACTTGAAGTTGGGTTAGGGATGATTTTTCAGCCTATGGCCGACTATCACGTCGCATCTTTCAGTAGTGAGGGGCGTGGTCTCTTCGTCTTAGGGCGATGACGTTGTAGGGTCGTTCAGTTGCAAGGAGTGGCCCCTTTGGCTTACGGCTGACAATCGAGAATGATCGTTCGATAGCGAGGGGGTGGCCCCTTCATCTTACGTTCGACGACGAAGTATGGTCGTTCAGTCACGAGGGGGTGGCCCCTTCGGCTTACGGATGACGACCGAATGAGATCGTTCAGTAACGAGGGCGTGGCCCCTTCGTCTTACAGCCGACGATGTTGCAAGGTCGTTCAGTTACGAGGGGTGACCCCTTCGGTTTACTGTTGAAGATCGAGAAGGATCGTTCGGTACCGAGGGGCGTGGCCCCTTCGTCTTACAACCGACGACGTGGTAGGGTCGTTCAGTTCTGAGGGGGTGGACCCTTTGGCTTACAGCTGACGACTAAATAGGATCATCCAATAGTAAAGGGCATGGCCCCTTCTTCTTATGGCCGACAACATAGCAGGGTCATTTAGTTGCGAGGGGATGGCCCCTTTCGGCTTACGGCTGACGACCAAATGGGATCATTTGGTAGCAAGGGGCATGGCCCCTTCGTCTTACGGCCAACGACATGGTAGGGTCGTTCAGTTGCGAGGGGGTGGCCCCTTCGGCTTATGACTGATGACTGAATTGGATCGTCTGATAGCGAGGGGCGTGGCCCCTTCATCTTATAGCCGATGACCTTGTAGGGTCATTCAATTGCGAGGGGATGTCCCCTTCGGCTTACGGCTGACGACCGAATGTGATCATTCGGTGGCAAGGGGCTTGGCCCCTTCGTCTTACGGTCGACAACGAAGTAAGGTCATTCAGTTGCAAAGGGATGGCCCCTTTGGCTTACATCTGATGATGTAGCAGGGTCATTCAGTTGCGAGGAGATGGCCCTTTCGGCTTATGACTAACGAACGAATGGGATCGTCCAGTAGCGAGGGGTGTAGCCCCTTCGTCTTACGGTCGACGACGTAGTAGGGCCGTTCAATTGCGAGGGGATGGCCCCTTCAACTTATGGCTGACGACCGAATGATACAACAATCATGAGACAACCCAATACATAACTCAAGCCAACAACTACAACTCCCTCTCTCTACCCTGACCACCTCCAAAACTCAACCTCCCTGGGGCTGCAACTATCTGGTACCTGAAAAATGGGGGAGGAGCACGTCAATGCGTACCCAAGTAGGAAATCCACATATCTAATGGCTTGTTATGCACCATAAGTTTGACGATCCACATGACATAGCATGAATGGTAAAGGTTTGCAAGTATATAACATGGCATACTAGTGAAAAATATAACTACATGACATATAGGCAAAGAAAGGTGAATGTACCTGCCATTGGGCAGGGGGCTGCTGCAAAAGAAAGTTAGCACTACAAGTAATATTAGGAGAAAGGTAAACAAAAGTAAACAACGATATGGCATAAGGCAGGTGGAATATAACATAACTACAAGGTACTAATTGTTCACAAAGCAAACACGATATGGAAGAATGACTACAAGTGTCAGTTATATATATCACAGTGCCACAAGTATTACATGTAAAGAAAGGAAATAAGTATCGCAAGCAAAACAAGTAACATATAGGAATCTCATTTATTAACTTAGTTAGTTGGAAATCTCGGTATTGTTGGATCTGGATCTAAGCCTAGAGGGGGGTGAATATGCATATAAAAATTCTCATGCAACTCACGAGAAATCGCATGCAGTTACGCACAGATATACCCTGGTTCGGTCATGCCACGACCTACTCCAGCCCCCAAGCAAATACTAGCATTAATATATTTCTTATGTACTACTACAATGAGTCTCGATCCCCTGGCTACCAACCTAGTACGTACCACACTCCCGGAGTATAAAACACTATCAACCTAGTAAATACTCTATCTTGACAAGCCCCGCTTGTCAAGACCCTCTTGTCTAGTTCTCCGACTAAACAAGTCCCAAAAGAACACAAAAGTGGTAAAGTTTCCCCTACAAAGATCAACACACTAATACATGAATATAAAGAGTAAAGAGTTCAGAAATGCTCAGTTCGTGTTTGTGTAGTCGCCTCTATCAATCAGCACATTGTCAGCTTTAGTATGATGCAAATGGTTTATCAATCTGACTCCTAGATCTCAAAATATGGCTTGATAGCAATCTGGTCTGTGTGTATATGAATTCAAATACAACTAAATTTTCTTGAGTCTGTGTGCACAGTAATACCTTAAACTCCCTTTAATTTTTCACCAGCATGAAATCCACATCAGCTGCTCGTTCAATCGAGTTTGTATGGAGTGCAACTTCGCCGACCACTCAACTTTGACGTATGACTCGAATTCGACGGCAGAAACTCGACGTCGGTGCCAACTCGACTCCGAGGGCAACTCTCCTCAGCGGCGGCAACTCACTCTTTGAGCTCGGCAGTCCTATCGGTGTCGTTGGCAACAAGTGCATGCAGTAAGGAAGGGCGCTGATGAACGTCGGTAGGCGCTTCAATGACAGCTCTTCACGGTAATGGGAATGGCGGCGACTCCTCGAAGATGCAGACAGAAAGGTGGTGGCACAACGCCCTTGGCTTGTAGATGGCGTGTCCCGAAGATGACAGCAAGAACAAACTCCAATATGGCAGCGTGATTCACGGCAGATGCGACGATGTACGGCAGCGTGCAGATCGTTACAGCTCCAGAGATGACGCCAGCATGAAGATGTTCTCCACGACTCAGTAGCGATAATGTGCAGCAGCAGCTAGTCATTGAAGAACGAGAGTATACCTCCTGCGGCTAGGGCTTCTTAGCTCCTCGACAGCAAGACGATGAGGATCGACAGTAGGTCCAAGATCTGAACTGCGACACCCTGACCTTGAAGGCGACAGCACGCTATGAGCGTACGGCAATGTGGGTAGCAGCAAGCAGGGTTTATGCTTGAGGATGTCGTCGACGAAGCAACTCGAAGATGATGTCACAACAAACAGTGATCTTCAACGGCAGCAGATGGTCGATGGCGACAAGCTCTTGTTGATGGCAACAAGATGGAAGATGGTAGCGTGTCCTCGTAGGTGTGAACGATGGTAGCCAGGAGTTGATGTTCTGAGTTATGCTTTTGGAGTTGTGCTCAGAGTTGTGCTCGGATGGGAGCTTGGCCTCTTGGAGTTGTGCTCAGATGGAAGCTTGGAATTTAACCTCTTGAAGATGATGAGGGTTTTGTTTGCAGCATGAGAAAGTATTTGGCTTTGAGAAGTTGCTTGCGGCTGTATGGTTTTTCTTTATTGTTTTGGCCGTCTTCATTTTCTCCTCTTGGATGTGTGATATTTATATGGGGTGCCTAGGGTTTTTGTCACGCAAGGATTGGCAAGGGAGAAGGTCGGCATGTGGCTTGGAGTAGATGCGAATGGATCCCTAGAATCAATGAGTTAGATTTGTAGCCAACATTGAATAGGAATCCTAATGTGATAAGCAAATCTCTTTCGATCTCATTTCTCCATTGTTGACTTAGTCCACCTTGCTTTGAATATGAATTTCTCTCCATCATTATTGACTTAGTCCACCTTGCTTTGCTATGTGTATAGCAATTTCTCCATCTTTTTGACTTGGTCATCGTTTGGGCATTTACGTCCTCGTCACTTCTGCAAACACTTGACACACACATCAATTCGTTCACATGTGTTTGTCATCATCAAACAATAAGTCCTAGATCGTTGTATCCAATAATCTCCCCCTTTTGATGATGACAAACCAATACAAGATTTGAGCACAATACGATTCAAATAATACCATCGTTATATGTGTGTGTGAAGTGTGATGGAGGATGTATGCAGACAATTAATACAATGATATTCAAGCATACAAGCATGCAAACAATGTGGAAATAATGTTTCTAGCATGCTCCCCCTATTTTCATGCTCCCCCTTGAAAATATTCACACATTCAAATATTCAGTAATGCTCCAAATCTTTAACTTCCCTCCCTCTTGTTATCATCAAAAGCGTATAAACGAAGTCTAGTTCATGTCTCATGCAAAAATAAAATATTATAAATCACGACTAACACGTGCATGTCGTTTTTCTTAGAGTAAGCACTTCAATTCCAATGAAAAGTGTAACAAAGACTTCTACACCATCATGTAAGTGTGATGATTAAATAATTAAAGCATAAAGGGAGAAAAACTTTCATAAAACTCAACCAAAACCAATCCACATTTTTCAATAAACATGAAATCACTAGGATTGATTTTCCATACCTCATTAAGATGAGGTCAAGATACCACACTCCAAAAACATCGCCTATAAGGACTCTTGATGTGGGGGTGGCATTGCTTGACGATTAAAATACACCAACGTTAAAGATTACCCATATAGCATATAAGTTGGATACTCGTGGGTAGTGTACTTGCCATGAATTGTATCCATTTTACATACTGAGCAATTATTCATTCTTTTTCATTTTTCTTGTTTCATATATAATTCTTTTGTGCTCAATTTTTATCCATGGCAAAATGCACATCATATCCCTTAATTTATCAGTCATTTTCAACCTATATTCACTTTCCAACATTTCATAAAATATTCTCCAATTGTGCACCAATATTCAATATTCGTGGAAGTGAAGGTGTAGGTGTAAAAGTCAAGTTATTCAATTCAGTAAACATGTCATTGCTACTTAGGAATTCTAACATGCGCATGTAACTATAACAATAATACAGTGATTTCTACAAGGATATGAATGACATTCAATAATACTACTTGAATGATACAAAGAGAAAAGATTTTCATTAAGCACAATTTTTTTGCTTTTTTATTTTTTCCAATTTTTTTGCTTTTTATAAATAATGAGTCAAGCAAACTAAAATCAAGCAAACTAGCACACAAATAAAAATTGTTCAAGCATGCAAAATCTATGAAGGTATGCATTAATTTCAAAGAAAAAGATATACCTTCGCGTCGTTGTTTGGCTAAGAAGCTTAAATAATGAAACCGTTCAATTCGAAGCTCCTCGCCAAATCTCCATCGTACCTACACAGTAGATGTTACGTGTGACCTTGGAATCCTACAAGGTCCACTCATATTAGTCACCAAAGATTCAGGAACCCACACTTGTTTAAACTTTATTTTCATGTTCCTAAACTTGCAATTATAAGATATGATCAACACTGTCACAAGAAAGCACTTTGCACGCATATTTTTTACAATAGTAGGCACATAGTGAATTTTCTTAAATTTTGCATTTTCAACATTTTTCAAACCAAAACCAAGTCCTCGTCTATTATTGCCATATAATTGATTTCCAAGAATGATATCTAAAGATTGTTTTCCTATGGAAAATTTCTTAATAGACAATTCAAGACTAGAGACTTTGGATTTTAATAATGCATTCTCATTCACAAGCAAAGTACATTTACTAATGAAAGCTTTCTTGTTTTCCTCTTCTTTCTTTTCAAACTCACTCACTTTTCTTTTAAGATCATTATTAACCCTGCAGAATTTATCATTAAGCTCTCTAATCACATAATCTTTTTCAGTTTCCAGCTTAATTAAATCTTGCTTTAGCATGTTAATCTCATTCATCAAAGAGGGACAAGAAAGACAATCGATTTTTTCTGGTGAGCTAGCCTTTTCTTTTAACATGGTAATGGTGAATTTGCATGCAACAAGCTCTTCTTTCATATTTTTAGTTTCTTCCAACATGTCACAATTTTCTTTTTGCAATTCAAAACATGCATCTCAATACCTTTCTACACTAGAATCTAGCTCATCAATTTCCTCTTGCATTTTCTTAAAAAGTTCAGCTCTAGTATAAGATGTTACATCATCGTGTATTCCCATCAAATCAAGATTGCTTCCAATTTCATGCTCCTCATTCTCATCCTCACTATCCATGTCCCACGTCGCACTACGACTTTTCCTTTTTCCTCAAGTTTCTCTCTTTCTTCAATATTCTGCAACTCAAGCTCGTGGGACATTAGGTTGCCTATCAAGTCTTCCACTCTCATCTTTCGCTTCTTGGATAGCGGTGACTTTAGTCCTAAACGAGCTTGGCAATACTCTTAAGATTTTTTCTTACTTTTTCAAGGCTAGAATATGTCTTACCGAGAGAGGCAGACTTGTATACGATGTATGTGAACCTCGCAAACATGTCCTTAATGGATTCTGATGGAAGCATGCGAAAGCTCTCATATTCTGTACTCAGCAACGCAAGTCTGGATTCCTTCACTTGCGATGTTCCCTCGTGCGCCACCTCCAGAGTATGCCAAATTTCCTGCGCAGTTAAATATTGTGAGCTACGATTGAATTTAGCTTTATCCAAAGAGCAAATAAGCGCGTTCATAGCTCCGTTATTCAAAGAAAAACGTTTTTATCATTGTCATCCCATTTATCTTCAAGTTTCAACATTTCAGTTTCTCCAATTTTAAGCATAGGAAGACTATATCCTTTTTCAACAATATTACATACATTATAATCAACAGAGGCTAAGTAAATTTTCATTCTAGTTTTCCAATAAGCATAATCTATACCATTAAATTTAGGGGGACGTGATATAGATTGGCCTTCAGCAAATGCAGAATCAAAAGTATTCATGGTCAATCAAGCCTATATCCTCTAACCAGATCTGATACCACTTGTTGGATCTGTATCTAAGCCTAGAGGGGGCGAATATGCTAATAAAAATCCTCATGCAACCCACGAGAAATCACACGCAGTTTATAATCACAGGCAGTGCAAAAGTATGCAATCACAGAGTATGCACAGATATACCCTGGTTTGGTTGTCCCACGACCTACTCCAGCCCCCAAGCAAATACAATCATTAATATGTTTCGTATGTACTACTACAATGAGTCTCGAGCCCCTGGATACCCACCTAGTACGTACCACACTCTCCGAGTGAAAAACACTATCAACCTAGTAAATGCTCTATCTTGACAAGCCCTGCTTGTCAAGACCCGCTTGTCTAGTCCTCCGACTAAACAAGTCCCAAAAGAACACAAAAGTGATAAAGTTTCCCCTACAAAGATCAACACATTAATACACGAATATAAAGAGTAAAGATTTCAGAAATGCTCAGTTCGTGTTTCTGTAGTCATCTCTATCAATCAGCACGTTGTCAGCTTCAGTCTGACATAAACGGTGTATTGATCTGACTCATGGATCTCAAAATATGGCTTGATAGCAATCTGGTCTGTGTGTATAGGAATTCCAATACAACTCAATTTTCAATTGAGTCTCTGCGCACAGAAATACCTTAAACTCCTTTAATTTTTTGCCCAGTATGAAATCCACGTCAGCAGCCCGTTCAATCGAGTTTGTATGGAGTGCAGCTTCGCTGACCACTCGACTTCGACGTGCGACTCGACTTTGACGGCAGCAACTCGACGTCGGCGCCAACTCGACTCCGATGGCAACTCTCCTCGGCGGCAGCAACTCGGTCTTCGAGCTTGACAGTCCTATCGACGTCGTTGGCAATAAGAGCTGCAGTGAGGAAGTGTGTTGATGACCGGCAGTAGGCGCTTCAACGGCAGCTCTTCATAACAAGGGGAATGGTGGCGACTCCTCGAAGATGCAGACGGAAAGGTGGTGGCACAGCACCCTTGGCTTGTAGATGGCCTGTCCTGAACATGACAGCAAGAATAAACTCTACGATGGCAGCGTGATTCATGGCAGACGCGACGATGTACGACAGCGAGCAGATCTTCATAGCACCAGACATGACGGCAGCATGAAGATGTTCTCCACGACTCAGTAGCAATGATTTGTAGCAGCAGCTAGTCGTTGAAGAACGGGAGCATACCTCCGGAGACTAGGGCTTCTTCTCTCCTCGACAACAAGACGATGAGGGTCGACAGCAGGTCCAAGATCTGAACTTCGACACCCTGACCTCGAAGGCAACATCACGCTTTGAGCGTACGATAACGTGGGTAGCAGCAAGCAGGGTTTGTACTTGAGGATGACGTCGGTGAAACAACTCGAAGATGATGTCACGAAAAACAGTGATCTTCAACGGCAGCAGATGGTCGGCGACGGCAAGCTCTTGTTAATGGCAGCAAGATGGAAGATGGCAGCTTGTCCTCGTAGGTGTGAAGATGGCCGCTAGGAGTTGATGTTCTGAGTTGTGCTCTTGGAGTTGTGCTCTTGGAGTTGTGCTCGGAGTTGTGCTCGAATGGGAGCTTGGCCTCTTGGAGTTGTGCTCGGCGGGAAGCTTGGAGTTTAACTTCTTGAAGATGATGAGGGTTTTGTTTGCAGTAGGAGAAATTATTTGGCTTTGAGAAGTTGCTTGCAACTGTATGGTTTTTCTTTATTGTTTTGGCCATCTTCGTTTTCTCCTCTTGGATGCGTGATATTTATTGGGGTGCTTATGGTTTTTGTCACGCAAGGATTAGCAAGGGAGAATGTCGGCATGTGGCTTGGAGTAGATGCGAATGGATCCCTAGAATCAATGAGTTAGATTTGTAGCCAACATTAAATAGGAATCCTAATGTGATGAGCAAATCTCTTTTGATCTCATCTCTCCATTGTTGACTTAGTCCACCTTGCTTTGAATATGAATTTCTCTCCATCATTATTGACTTAGTCCACCTTGCTTTGCTATGTGTATAGCAATTTCTCCATCTTTTTGACTTGGTCATCGTTTGGGCATTTACGTCCTCGTCACTTCTGCAAACACTTGACACACACATCAATTCGTTCACATGTGTTTGTCATCATCAAACAATAAGTCCTAGATCGTTGTATCCAACAGGTAAACCATACAATACAAGGACCTGGACTTCACACCAAAGATTAGGGTGGAACTAGCACACTGTGTAGTGGACACGGTCACTGTACACCGGGCCTCACAATATTAAAGCTATAATTGTGATGTAAAGGAGTTGAGACATGAAAGAAAACATAAAAAACTACCACACGTCGATGGTCAGACGGGAGTATTATACCAATTACAACTATAACAAGTAAGGGAAATGATCACAAGTATATTATGATAAAGTAAGAGTCTTCAGTTATTGATATTTATCCGAAACCCTGGGTAAATGCAGAACATAAGGACATGGACCTCACCCCAAGGTGGGGTGGCACTCTAACTACCCCGCCAGTGGTACACAAGCACTAATGAATTATAACGGGGCCTCTCAAACTCCGTCGTCCCTGGTAGGAGTGAGAATATCCTCCACATCACCATACATATCATATGGTCACTCCCTGTAAGGAAAGTGAAAATAGGCACCACAACTACCATGGGTCACTCCACTCCCTGCAGGTGAGTGGGTGCCAAGAATCTCCACCTCCAAGTCCAGTCCTTATGGTTGCTCTTACTCAGATATTCCCCCTAATCCCATATTGGAAACTCACCCTCTTTACAGAGGATTGAGACATTCCAAGATCGCTTTAGTTAAACATCATAAGTTATATTCTAGGAGTCATAATGGCATGTCTTCACTGGTCAACATTTCTCATTCATATCAACCTGTGTCATACACCTAAGTGGCATGCCCTCCATCATAGCCATTTAAATTCGTTACTCCTGACATATGAAACCATGCGTTCCATGCTCCCAACATTATCAATTCATAACATGGTTCATGGCACAAGAGTATAAAGGCATATTCCTCGTGTTCCTCAATTTTCATTTCATTGAGGCATTTTTACAAACACATGATGGGCGTGATGTGCATATTCATGAGCACATTAACAAATATATTAGCAAAACATACCAAGAGTCTACATTTCATGTAATAACAATAATCATGCACTATATAAGGAAGATTAGCAATAATACACAATTCAAACACCACTTAAACAATTCAGCATGTAGGAAAAATACAGACAGTCATGAACAAAGGCTGTTATCATCCATATCTAATGGGAATTGGATAAAACTTCCTAAATGAAAGTTGTATATAATGAATTCTTCTTTTCATATGTGAAATTTCATAAAATCCAAGCAATTGTGCTAATTATCACCGCCTAAATCCTGCAGGGTATAAAAACTGTTTTTCAGTCAGAATCTTGAGACCTATGTTTCAGTTAATTAGAGTTAGTTACCATTCGAATTAGATAAAAGTCAAAACATGAAATTTGTAGCTGCTGAAGTGTAGATTTCGAAATTGTCCAAGTTTGCACAATTAAGTGTCTACAGTAATAGATAAAGCCTTTTTAGTAAGGTGTTGCAGAATCTGACAGAATTTGATACTTTGGCTAGAACTTAAGTTTTGGACTAATTACAGTTAGAATCTAAAATACGATCAAACATGAAAGTTGTGTGGAATTTATCAAGATTTCTAAAACATATTTTTCCATGAATTCTAGAACTGACTTTATAGCCAAATTAACTTGCAGCAGAAACTGTCTACAAAAATATCCAAGATGCTTGCATGAAACTAAATTAATTTGACAAAGATTAGCATAATAAGCCATTAGAAAATGGTTTACTACCTAAATATGATCAATTCCAAGCCTCCATGCTTCCTCTTCATGCCTCCTAGATTCATGAGCATCCTTCTCCAAGCTAGGGTTTCCTTACTCTCTTTCCTTCTCTCCTTCTCTTCTTTTCCTCCTCCTCCTCCTCCTCCTCATTTTTTTCTTCTCTCTTTTTTGCTAGAGCCATGGGGAGAATGACCGCATGGTGGTTCGGATAGCAAGCAAGGAAAAAGGGGAGAGCAAAATAAAAAAATAGAGAAAAGAAGAAAGAAAGAAAGAATAAGGAGAAGAGAGGGGTTTCTAGAAACCGCTCTCATTCTTTCTTCTTTTCTTTTACTTTGCTTTTCTCCCTTTTTTTCATGTCAATTTCGGCAAGGCATCCCAAGAGAGGCCAAGGGAAAAAGAAATAAATGAAAAATGAAAAGAATTGTAAAAGGAGAGAAGAATATGGAAGAGTGCGGAATTGCTATGCACACATACTCCCTACACCCACTTTACTTACGTTTCTATGCACACACCAAGTCCTACAACTTTGCCACTACCCTTAACCCATTCACACTAAGCTCCTACACACCATGCACGTCCACACTACAGACATGTATACACATAAATACTCTAAACACACACACACATACACACATATTAACACTATGTATACACAAATACACAAGCATCTCAACATATACGCATATACACATCTACACTCCAATCTACACTCCATAGACACATCCAATACATATTATATCCACAAACTAGTATTTCACACTTAGGGGTATTACAATGATCGATTGTTACACCCTTTGATCCTTTAGCCAAATAATGGAGCTTTTGTGTTTTTTAAGTGGCTATACGGAAAATCAAAGCTTTTGATCTTAAAATATATAAGTGAAGCACAATAGATCAAAAAGAAATGAACTTGAATTTGAAATTTATAAAGATATAACTTAAAATCAAAGATCAAACCAAGTTTTCTGCCAACAAAAATGAACAAAAAGATTAGAGAAATTCAGCACAAAAACTTAAGAACAATGTCCAACAATTAGAGCTTTAGAGCAAGAGAACTTTTGAAAATTTGCTTGAAAAATATTGAAATTGTTCAAGAATTGATATGAAATATTTCTGAACTCTCTGGTATTTATAGAGGGTGAAAAAATTTCAAATCGAGTCCATAAAACCCTCCTCCAATGGCTAGAAACGATTATATTGCATAAATCGTGTTTTCCAATTAAACTAGCCATTTGACCTAGATAGTTGGCTATCCCAGTAGACAGTCAGCTATCTTCTAGCCGATAGTCATCTATTCTAAAGGGATCATCGGCTACTACAGTACAGAAAGTCTCAGTTCATATCCCACTTCAAGATAGTCGATTATCAGGGTGTGGATAGT